>LR738709.1:52974531-53008453 GCA_902687465.1 Secale cereale | reverse complement strand
TCTCCTATATGAGGTGTTTTGACCTGGAAAAAAATATTAAGGAGGCTTTCGAGACCAGACGCCGCCGTCTCGAGGCGGAACCGAGGCGGAAATCAATCTAGGGCTCTGGCAGAGCTGTTCTGCCGGGGATACTTCCCTCCGGGAGGGGCAAATCGTCACCGCCGTCATCGCCAACAACTCTCCCATCTTGAGGAGGGCTATCTTCATCAACATCTTCACCAGCACCATCTCCTCTCAAACCCTAGTTCATCTCTTGTATCCAGTCTTTGTACCCAAACCTCAGATTGGTACCTGTGGGTTGCAAGTAGTGTTGATTACTCCTTGTAGTTGATGCTACTTGGTTTATTTGGTGGAAGATCATATGTTCAGATCCATTATGCATATTAATACCCCTCTGATCATGAACAATATTATGTCTTGTGAGTAGTTACTTTTGTTCCTGAGGACATGGGAGAAGTCTTGCTATTAGTAGTCATGTGAGTTTGGTCTTAGTTCGATATTTTGATGAGATGTATGTTGTCTGTCCTCTAGTGGTGTCATGTGAACGTCGAATACATGACACTTCACCATTATTTGGGCCTAGAGGAAGGCATTGGGAAGTAATAAGTAGATGATGGGTTGCTAGAGTGACAGAAGCTTAAACCCTATTTTATGCGTTGCTTCGTAAGGGGCTGATTTGGATCCATATGTTTCAGGCTATGGTTAGGTTTACCTTAATACTTCTTTTGTAGCTGCAAATGCTTGCATTAGAGGTTAATCATAAGTGGGAGGCTTGTCCAAGTAAGGACAGCACCCAAGCACCGGTCCACCCACATACCAAATTATCAAAGTACCGAACACGAATCACATGATCGTGATGAAAACTAGCTTGACGATAATTCCCATGTGTCCTCGGGAGCGCTTTCCTTCATATAAGAGTTTGTCCAGGCTTGTCCTTTTCTACAAAAAGGATTGGGCCACCTTTCTGCACCTTATTTACTTTTACCTTTTGTTACTTGCTACCAATTACCTTATCACAAAACTATATGTTACATATAATTTCAATGCTTGCAGAAAATACCTTACTGAAAACTGCCTATCATTTCCTTCTGCTCCTTGTTGGGTTCGACACTCTTACTTATCGAAAGGACTGCGATAGATCCCCTACACTTGTGGGTCATCAAATGGGCAGGCAGAAAGGGCGAATGGTTTGATCCTTCAAGGGCTGAAACCACGACTGATGCGCGATCTCAAGCATGCTGCTGGAGCTTGGGCGACTGAATTGCCATCTGTTTTATGGGGACTGAGAACAACTCCAAACCAGTTGACTGACTGAACTCCTTTCTTCATGGTATATGGCGTTGAGGCTGTGCTTCCGAGTGACTTGATACACAATGCTCCCCCAGTGGAACTCTTCTCAGAAGCTGAGGCAGAACAGGCACGCCAGGATGCATTTGATCTTTTGGAGGAAGAACGTGAGATGGCTTTGATCCGACAACCATCTATCAACAAGACCTGCGTCGGTTCCATGCCCATAACGTCAGAGGTCGAGACCTTGTTCTCTGAGTACATCAGAAACGACCTCACAAGCTCACTCCGGCCTGGGAAGTTCCCTTCATCATTACCAAGGTGATCCACAATGGGGCGTATCACCTTTATAACGTAGCCAAGAAAGAAGACGAGCCACGCTCGTGGAATGCGGAGCTGCTCTGCCGTTTCTATACCTAAACACTCGGGTTGATGAGTTGTAATAAGAATCCTTCAGGTGCTTATCAAAGACAAGATTTTTGCAGTATCTTAACGATTGTTATCCCGAAAACACATGTGTTCAAATCCTCCAGTGGGTGGCTTAGCCGTGAATCCAATTCGCCTAAGTTTCAAAAACACTTCGAGTGAAGAGCAATCGTCCCACTCGGGGGCTTAGCCGCGAATCCGATTCGCCTAAGTTTCAAAAACACTCCGAGTGGAGAGCAATCACTGGTACGCGTCGGAGCTATACAAACGGTTTTTTACCCCTTTCGCGACGGCATTTGGGACCGTCGCCAAGTGAGTGTGTGCGATAGGGTGTCCTTCCCACATGACCCAGAAATCGTCGGGGATATGGAGCAGTGATCCAGATGCCTTCCAAAATGTCATCGTGTGCGATGCAGCACACACTAAATTCTTTCGCACGTGTGGTATTGGTGATTAAGTGTTTCTAATGACATAGTGAAACCATACTGTCTGTCGTAATTAAACGTTTGAGAAACAATATGTAAGGCACACGGGCCAACATATGAACTGTGTGCGATTTGTGCCCCATCGCACACGAGTTTTCTGCGTAACCCGTCTGCCATGCTAGACTCCATCGCACACGTTTGCCAACAATTACCGTCTATGATAATATTCCATCACAAACGGTTCAGGAGCCCCTTCGCACACATACAAGTGCCGTAGACCGTTTGTGATTTGTTGGGTATCTCCGACGGTTGCCGCAAGAGTGACGTGTGCTTTCCGTTTGGGATCCCACACATTTCCTGAAAAAATTATGACTGGGATTGTATTTTGCATTGGGCACGGTTTACTCCCAGTTCTCGTGTGCGATAACGCGATATAACAAACGGTTACGAAGACCCTACACACACGTAGCAGTGCTGCAAATCATTTGCGATCTGCTCTGTATCATCGACGGTTCCGTTAGGATTGACGTATGTTTTCCGATGTGGATCGCACACACTCATTTAGTTGAACCGTGTGCGGAGCAATTGCCATGTTAAAGCAAAAATATCCCATTTTGAATCGGCATGCAAAAAGCAAATTCGCCACAATATTCAATTGAACAAATAAACAAAATATCCCATTTTGAATCGGTACGCAAAAAGCAAATTCGCCACAATATTCAATTGAACAAATAGTGTCCACAGGAAGAACATTCATCAAATTTCGCAACAATTGCAATTGAACATATGGTAGCTAAATTCCAATGATTTGTCCACACATATATGCATTACATAATTAATCATAGTGTACGAAATACGAAGACCTCATCAGATGGAAAACAATGGATCCATGCGTTATATGTTTAGCGGCTAACTCTTACTCAATGTTTCAGGAGAACGCATGCTGAAATCTTCATTATCACCAGTGGGATTGATGTAGTGATCTAGGAAGAAGTCGGTGATAAATCTCTGAACCATCGGCAATTCACCAGCCGGGAGCGGTTCAGAGGTCCTCGGTTTTAGGATGAGCTGCAGTAATTTTAAGATCAGAATGTGCCATATGAGTGGAGTAGAAGATATTAATTAAGATAGACTTACTGGTACTAATTCGTGAGGATTGTCACAACTATCAGCAGATTTGCAGATGGAGATCATGTGTCTGCAAACTTAGTATCCACAAAGGTTGGTCCCCGCTTCTTGCTAAGGATACTGAAATTTTTTGTACAAAATTAGTCATGTATTTGTCCTGTTAGGAACTAACCTAACCGGTGTTAGATGTATTATTTTTTTCTTTGGACAAGATAGAAAGAGGTTTATTTAGAAGCTTGAACATTTGAGTAGCGTAAGGAAATGTATTTGCAGATTGTTGGATAAATTTTCCGAAAATAACGGATATCGATGTGCTACCGAAGAAACGATCTCGTGTTGTGAAGGTTGTTCCGTCTTGAACAGGTTCCCTGGTTTAGTTTTCCACAATGCGAGCACACTGCAAATGATGATTAATTTTGACAACATCAATTATTGAACCAAACCAGATATGAATGCAAATTAATTTCAACATCATAGAATTCAATATCTATCCAAGAATTGCTGAACATGCGTCAGATCCTGAGCGTTTGTTGACTCTCTGAGAGAATCGGTGTAGTAAGTTGTGTTCTTATTTGGAACAATGAATACCAATATCCAGTGATTGCTACATATTAAGAAAGCCATGAACTTACGAATTATTTCGAAATCTAAAGACAATCAGTGTATGCGTGGTTGTTTACTTGACTTATCGTTTAAGATATGGCCTGAGAAATGATTCTGCATGGGACGTGTATTCGAAGATACGAACGACCGTGTTAATGGGCCAGTCCCGTCGATCCTTACCATCTAATGTTGTGCCATTTGCTCAGGCAGGATCTATGAAATACACACTCTCCCTTTTTCTTCTCTACGCCTTCAATCCCCTGAGAGGAACAAAATGCAGTTAGATGTTTAGCATTTACAACCTTGTATGGAGAAGTTGATCAGAGTTTGTTAAGCACATACAAAATCAGGCATCTAACAAGAGTGGCATCGAGCACGTTGAAGTTCAAGAAGAGATGAAAGTCCTCGAAACTCACATTGATGGAACCAGCATCATGTCGGAAATGATCTCTATTGTAGTGGACTAGCAAAGCATGATGACTTGCTGACATTTGATCCATGCAATATTCATGTAACTCGCGGCAACTGGAGCGGCACTCATCAAAGTATTTTCCAACAAGAAATGGCTTGCCATTGACGTAATTGCGTGCTTCAAGTACGTCTGCTTTACTTTTAGCAAGCAACAATTCTACTTCTTCATTATCCATGGCGTTAGAAATAATATTACTCCCCGATTTGAACAAGTTGCTGTTAATTTGGTTCTGGGCGATGAGTGCTTTAAGTAAGAGGCAATCATTCTCTTTCCTCTTCCCTCTCCCGTTGCGTTTCCTCGTGGTCGTGGGTGTAGCCTTTTTGGCCACTTCCTTCTTGTACTTGAAGCATTTCTGGCAGAACCTCTGGTTGGCTACAAGGTAGACTGCCGAGCAGACGGTGAAGCTTGGACGGACTGCTTAGCAGACGGTTTATCTATGCTGGACCGCTGAGCTGGCGATGTTGCTATGACGAACTGCTTGGCTGTAGGAGCAGAGGAATCGGATTGTTGACCATGCGTTGAAGCTATGTCGGGCTTCTGCGTAGGTGGTGCCAACTTGTCCGTGTGCTGAGGAGGCCGTGCCAACGCATTGGTTTGCTGAGTAGGAAGTGCTGACGCATTGGTATGCTGATCACGCGCCTGCAGACCGACAGACTGATGAGCAGTCGGTTCTGGACCTACAGACTGCTTAGCAAGTGGTTCCAAAGCATCAGACTGCTTAGCAGTCTACTCCACCAGGTTGGTCTGCTGAGCATGTGCTGCAGTTGGGTCTCCCCCGCTGCATCAGCGGTCGGCATCTGAACCGGTGGCGCGTCATCAACAGTTGTAGGCCTTGCCACTGGCTGCTTTGGGGCGGAGGATGACATGGCATGTACGCATCAGCCCGTGAGAGCTGCTGCGGCAAGGAGAGTGTCACCGGTTGAGGGGCGACACTGGTTGCTCTTGGCAGGGCTTCAGGAATCTCATCAATGAACTCTATTTCCTTTCGTGGCCACTGGATGTGATGTAACAGTGTTTCTCCCAAGGTCCTTTTTTCATTGAAGTCTCCTAGGACATTCTTCAGGGAAAATTCATTGAATCCATGCTTTACTTCAGTCACGTAGCACTTCACACATCCCGGCTTCAATGGCACATTATCCAAGAAGAGGCCATCTTCCAAGAAGGGTGGGCAAACACAGGCTGTTGCACATTTTAATGTACCTTCATAATGTGTAAGCACGCCATTCAGTCTGTCTTTCATTCCAAATAGATCAGACATAGCATCATCACGAGCAGCTGCAGTCTCAGTGTCGCTGGGGTCAGCTGATGCACAACTACTTTTGTGTAGTGATGTCGCGCAATTAGCAGCATCCTCCATGCCCGCCTCCCCTCCCATCTGCTGGCTATCTGTCAGTGTTAGATTCTTCTTCATCATCATTGATACCTCAACATCCTTTCAAACAGCCGGATACATATCCTTCCTCAACCTTTCATACAATGCATTCTGCTTCATTTCACTCCTCGCTTTTATCATGTTGAGCCTCTCTTCTTTGATGAGTGTGAAAGTCCTCTTGTGCGGGACATTAATACCTATACCCCTTGCACGGTTAGGGGGCTCTTTTGTGTCCAGAGCAATGGACAGAATGTCACATGGCCCTGAGTTCATGTAGAACCATCAAGGGATCTTGAAAGCCTCTAACATCACTTGATACAGTTCGACGTCACGCGAGTTTTCAAAGTAATAAGTTCCATCATCACGCCTCTTTGCACGTGCCTGCAAGTAGACTCTAGCGCATTCGCCCCTGATTTTATTAAAGGCCGGATTCCCACCCGCCGCTACTGCTTCTTTGTCCTCCTGGTCCCATATCAATTTCATGCCGTAGTATCCTGCCACACCCATACGGTGGGGGTGTATGTTCTTCTTCTGAAGTTCCGATTGCTTGAAACTCTTCTCAACAAACTCTTTAGTTGCACTGACCCTTTTGAATTCTGCCCAGTCTGCCTTTATAATTTGGGGGTATGCGGGGATTGGGTCCTTGCCTTCACTCAAGTACTTCTTCTAAAGCACGTGCTTCCAGTTTCTCCAAGCATCCCTAGCCTTTGTCGGGGAATTGGATCGACACCTATGGGATCACAAGAATCCCTATTACAGTTGCGGGGCGCGGGGTTGAGAGAAGAGCGGGTCAAACAGATAGCACACGGTTCCTTTACCCAGGTTCGGGCCGCGAGGATGCGTAAAACCCTACTCCTACTTTGGTGGATCGTATATTTGTGTTCTTCAGCTAGCTATGGGGCGTGAGGAGCTCCAAAAAGCTGAATCCTCCTCCTGGTCGCCTCGGGCCTCCTTTTATAGGTAAAAGGGGTTGCCATAGTGGCACACAGGACGTGGAAAGGGTACAGTGATGCGAGGTTATCCCTCGCATTACATGACAAGGCGCATTAAATGTGTCTTGCTTAGGTGTCCTTGCTTTATCGGGGACAGGGGAGACATCCATTCCGTAGGCGTGGGGCGAGTCGCCGCGGCAAGGGTCTTGCCGGTGCTGCTGAAACTGGCTCCCGGCAAGGACCTTGCCGGGGGAATCCACTTCGTCCCTTTGCTCTTTGTGGTCTTGGCTTTGGGCTTCAGTTCCATCGAGCTTCGGTCTTACCCTGGCTCACCTCCCTTGTCTTGCTTGGTGCGGCGGTGCCCGTGGCTCAGACTGCCCGTGCACAGTCATAGGGGTACACAAAGTGTACCCCTCTTTTTGTACACCGACAGGAGCCCCCGGGCCTGGGCGACACATAAGCGCGACGCGTTGTTGGGCTAGGCCCAGAACGGTGCGCGGGCAGGCGGGACGGTTTTTACCGTGGTAAGATTATCCGCGCGCTGCGCCTCCCACGATCCGCGCGCATGGCGCGGTGTGGATGGGCGTGCGTGACGTGGGCGGCATGCGTGGGGCGGTTTCAGCAGGCATGCGTCACGTCGCAGTTAATGTGAAAGGAGGCGGCCTGCGTTTCTCCCCCATAAGAAGGAATAACCGCGGGCACGCTGCTCACTTCCTCCGCTTTCATCGCGCCTCTTCCTCTCTTCCTTCCTTCCGAAGCTTCCGCCGTCGCCTGCCGCCGTTGCTTTGCCCTCCCCCTCTCTCAGACCTCCAACTTTCTCAGCTGCCATGGCGTCCAAGTCCGTCAAGGGCAAGGGGCGGCCAAGGGCGCCGGGACCGTGGAGCCGCCGGAGAGCGCGCTATTGGGGGACCGGACGAAGTCCGCCTTCTTCTTCCCCTCGACGATCGACGTCCACGAGCTCCGGGCCGCCTTCAAGCCCCTTTGGGGGGTGAAGACGGGGGGGGGGGGGAATTTGGGACATCCGGCGACGCGCGTCATTCCTGTCGCTTGCGTCGAACCTGGCACAAAACGGTACCCCTTCTTTGTCAACTACTTTTCTTGCGGGTTATGTCCCCCCTTCTCCGATTTCTTCTGTGATATCATGCACACCTTCGGCTTCCACCTCTTGGATTTTACTCCGAATGCGGTGGCGTGATTGGCTTTCTTCGCGCACCTTTGCGAGGGCTTCGTCGGGGTGCAGCCCAACAGCCACTATTTCTCCCCTCGGATCCAGCCGGGAGGTACCATCTTTGGATGCATCACCTGGATTCCAAGACCCAAGGGAGCGTACCCGGACGGCGCCGTGAAGGAGAGGTAGGATGAATGGCGTGGGCGGTGGTGCTGGATTGAAGAAGAAGACCCGCCAAGATTCTGCAAGGTCCGCCGAGTGCCGCCGGTCCGTGGCAGCGACTGGAGCGACATCGACGTCGCCGACGGGAGGCTCACCGTCGCCACCACCAGGATTCTCCAGCTCACCCAGGCCGGACTCACCCTTGAGATGATCGGGGCGGACTTCATTCGCCGTCGGATCGCCCCGTTGCACAACAAGGGGAGCCCAGCCTGGCTCTTTAGGAATCCGGCTGACGTTATGCGACTCCGCCCCGGCCTCGACCACAACCTCATGGTGAAGGGACATGCCCATTTCTGCCAGCGGCTCTTCCAGCTTGATGTGGGTCGTGACGGCGAGGTCGAACTGACCGGCAAGGCCGCGAGGGCTGCCGTAAAGGCCGGCAAGGCCATCAAGGGGCCATTCTTCAAGTTGCCAGCGGGAGTGGTCCCGTTGTGCAACAATTCGCGCCGGTCCGAGATCATCGCCATGATGCCGGACTGCAACGCGCACGGCCTTGTCCCGAGCTGGCAGGAGCCGACGGACGCGGACGTGCAGCAATTCTTCGACTCTCTGGTTGAGGTGTATGTTAATCCTGACGCCGAGCGGTGGCTTGTCATGGACACCACCCAGGCAGAGCTGGACTACATCGCCACTAGGGCGAGGGAGGCGCAGCTTGCCATGGAGGCCGGCAGCGCCGGGGGTGTGGAGGACAAGGCCGCAACGGCTGCGGAGGAAGAGGAACTCGCCCAGTGGGCGGCGGCCGCCGGGGAGGCTAGCAGCGCCGGCACCGGAGCTCCGCTGGTCGAAGACGCGGCCGACGATTTGTCGTCGGAGGAGGATGTGGCGGCGGGCTCGGCGCCAGCCAGGGGAAGAGGGCGAATCCTGCGGCGGGCTAGTTCCGGCGAGCCGGTCCGGCCCGGCAAGGCTGCGCAGCCTCAATTGGCCCTGGAGGGGTCCGGATGCCACACGAGGGCAACGGCGGCGAGGAGGCTGACGAAGGCCGCTGGGAAGAAGAAGGCGACAGCCCCTTCTCCATCTAGGCACGCACAAACTCCACCTTCTTTGCCTCCCCCGGCAGACGTCGACTCGGATGTCGACGAGGAACTCCCTTTTGATCTTGGGCCTTTCAGCCCAAAGAGGAAAAGGAAAACGGTGCAGGAGGAGGAGATGGACGACGAGTAAGTACTCCGTTCCTTACTGCCATTTCCATTCCCCTGAACTAAGCCACTCATGTTGATCCGTTTTTGCTTCTGCAGGGACGTAGAGACGTTGGCCCAGAGGATAAAGAGGGCGAAGGCCTCGGCGAGCAGCCAGCCCTTGGCTGGGGCTTCAGAGACGCCACTGGTGGTGTTGAGCAGCCCGGACAGCAGCCCCCAGCACAGCCCCCAGCGTATGCTTGTCACCCTCCTCTTGCTCGACATGTGGTAGGTGTTCGATGCTATGGTGCTGACCTTGTGGGTTTTGTAGGACGGGAGCGGTAGCAGGAGGAGCCGCAGGGGGCTACCCCCAACACGCCACCCCCATCGACTACGCCGCCACGAGGGGCGTCCCCGGCAAGGGCACCAAGCATGGAGCCCACACCCATGGAGGAAGAGGGGAACTTGGGCGCTGGTGGCTCTACCACGACGCCAAATAATGGCGGGGAGGGGGCTTCTGCTTCATAGCCTGGTACTGGTGAGTCGCCCGTCCTTCGTCTCTGTTTTTCTCTTATTCTTTCTCTTGGCTTCATCGTCCCCATTACTGCCCAGTCCCTCCTTCAACAGATATGGAGGAAGTGGACACTGTCGTCGGGAACATTGCTGAGGAGGCTGCAGCGGAGGCTGACAGGATCGCCGCCGAGGAGGCCGCCAAGGATGCTGACGAGGCCGCCGCCGACGAGACCGCCAAGGATGCTGCCGAGGGTGCCAGCAGTGGGCCTGCCGGGGAGGCCGTCAAGGCCACAGCCGAGGAAGAGGTGGTTGAAGATCGGCCTTCTTCCTCCACAACCTCGGGCCCCGGCAGATACCTGAAGGTGGGCGACGATCTCTTCGTCCATCTCGCAGGGGCGTCAAGTTCCCGAGCGCCCGCCGGAGGGGAAGTCTTCGACGGCGAGGTGCTCGCCGCCACCGGGCTCGAGGTGGTCGATGAACTGGGCATCAGCGGCGATGGTTCTCTAGAAGAGCAGCTCTTCCGCGCTTTGGGGGCCAATTTCCGGAAGCTCCAAGCGCTCTACTGTGCCTGTCTGGACAAGGTTAAGTCCAGGATGGCAACGGTGGATGAGGCGGTGGTGGACTTCAAGGCATGCGTTGTTGAGGCACAGACCTGGTTTCACCAGGCCCGCGAGGAGCAGAGGGCCTTCCAGGAGGAATTGGCCAAGCGCGATGCAGAGCTCACCATGAAGATGTCTGACGTCGAGAAGGCCCAAGAAGAGGCAGCGAGCTTGGCTGCCACGGCCGAGGCCGCCCGGTACCAACATCAAGCCGCCTTGGATTCCCAGGTGGAAGACCTCTCCGCGCGTGAGGCGAAGCTTGCCGCAACGCTCTGCGGCAAGGATGAGGAGCTGGAGGTGAAGGAGCTGGAGGTAGAGCGGGACGAGCTGAAGGAGCAGGCCCTCAAGCTGTCCGACGAGAAAAGCACGCTCAACTGTGCCTTGGCAGAGGCGCATGGAGCGGCCATCAGCAGGGCTGGGGAGCTCTCCGAAGCGCAAAACTCCATCAGAGATCTCAAGCTGAAGCTGGAGAATCTCGAGAAGATGTTGCCGGAGATATTGGCTCGGGAGGAGACCTTGACCACGAGCCTGGAGGAGGAGAAGCAGCTGCGGGCGGATGAGGCCGCCTCCCACCAGGAATATGTGGCGGGCGAGAACAGGTGGATCAGCCGGCTGGAGGACGTCGCCGGCAGGGTCACCTCGCAGTTCGCCCTCGTGGGGATGCCAAACGTGAGGTATGCCCCTGAGTGGAGCGGACCGTCAACGCCAAGCTGACCCTGTTCTTCGAGTGCGTCCTCGGCGCCTTGGCTGATCTTCACTCCAACAGAACGGCCACGCTGGCCGGGCAGGCCCGGCGACTGTGCCGGGGGGTCACGACCAAGGTCCTCACCAAGATGGCGTACTGGAATCCCGCCCTTGACTTCGAAGCCGCGATGGATAGCTTGCCGGAGGGTACTGACCTCACGGTGCTCAAGGAGCGCATCAAGCCCGTCATCAGCTGCATCGACGAAATCAGGAGGGTGGAAGGCCAGCGCCGGGATTAGGCATCCCGTCTTTCTTCGCCGCTGCGGGTTCATGACCAAGACAAATTTTATCTTTAGTTAGAACCACAGCGATGATATGATGTAATATAACTTTGAAGCACTTTTGGAATTATGCATGCTATTTCCTTGTTTGTTGCCTCTTTGTATATATGTCCACCCTACGCTAGCTGGGTAGGCTTGCCGGTGTGAAAACCCAAGGCGGCATCTTGGGGACGGGTCCCCATTGGCCTGCCGGGCGAGCGTGCTGCCGGGTGAACCACCTTACTGCCCTTAACGCAGCCGCTCGAACTATCGAATTTGACTCGAGTCAGAGTCGAGATCCTTGCCAATTGCGGAAGGCTACCCTACCGTTTCCAACACAGTCGTTTGAACTGTTGAGCGGACTCGAAACAGAGCAAAGGAATTGCCGATCGGGAAGGGCCCCATTTGCGTGCAGGTTTCTCTTTGTACAAAGAATGACAGCTCCAAGGATAATAACCTTAAATAATAGGATGGAAATATCCAGGGTTCAATGTAACTTAGCTTCTATTTGTAGCCGCTCGAGTGCTGGTCTTCCGGCCTCCTTCCCTCTCAAAGGGCCACGAAGACGAAGGAGCGCTGGGCTAACTGCTAGAGCCGATTCTCACAACTGCACCCCCTACCTGGCGTGCCAAAGATGTCGGGGTATTGGATCGACACCTATGGGATCACAAGAATCCCTACTACGGTTGCGGGGCGCGGGGTTGAGAGAAGAGCTGATCAAACAGATAGCACACGGTTCCTTTACCCAGGTTTGGGGCACGAGGATGCGTAAAACCCTACTCCTGCTTTGGTGGATCGTATATTTGTGTTCTCCAGCTAGCTATGGGGTGTGAGGAGCTCCAAAACGCCGAATCCTCCTCCCGGTCGCCTCGGGCCTCCTTTTATAGGGAAAAGGGGTTGCCACAGTGGCACACAGGAGGTGGAAAGGGTACAGTGATGCGAGGTTATCCCTCGCATTACATGACAAGGCGCATTTAATGCGTCTTGCTTAGGTGTCCTTGCTTTATCGGGGACAGGGGAGACATCCGTCTGGTCCGTCGCCGCTCCTTCCTGTGTCAACACGCGCCCTGGTCAGCGATGCCTGAGATGCCATGTAGGCAGGCAGGCAGCTGAGGTGGCGCAATGGTGGGTCTTCACGAAGATCTGCATGTCGCCACGCAGGTGCCTGCCCAGCTGGTTGGGTCGGCAGCTGCATATGGCGGTGGAGGTTTAGTTGGCGTGGGCCTGATGGTGGCCCCGCAGATGTCCTCGGCAAGGGCCTTGCCGGGGCCCCGGCAAGGGTCTTGCCGCGGCGCCTGCTGTCATGCCCGGCAAGGTGCTTGCCGGAGGTCTTGTGGTCCTCCTTGGCTGGGATCCCGCCAAGGGTCGCCGTCTTCTTAATGTGTATCTGGTCTTGAATGTCTTCACAAATATCTGCATGCCACTACGGGGATATTTCCCGAATCCTTGCCCCATGGGGGCAGTGGACTCAAGGGTGATCCGCTCCGTAGGCGTGGGGCGAGTCGCCGCGGCAAGGGTCTTGCCGGGGCTGCTGAAACTGGCTCCCGGCAAGGACCTTGCCGGGGGGATCCGCTTTGTCCCTTTGCTCTTTGTGGTCTTGGCTTTGGGCTTCAGTTCCATCGAGCTTCGGTCTTACCCTGGCTCACCTCCCTTGCCTTGCTTGGTGCAGCGGTGCCCGTGGCTCAGACTGCCCGCGCACAGTCATAGGGGTACAAAAAGTGTACCCCTCTTTTTGTACACCGACAGCCTTCTTCAGTGCAGCGTGTTCCACCTGCATTCTCCACTGCTCTGGAACCTTGAAGTGATCCATGATCTCTTGGACTATCCTTGGTCGTGTTTCTATGTCAACCTTCCGAAACCCCGGTAGATTAATGTTGAGCATTGCCCTGCCAACAAATCCACACACACTCCTGAACCTAGTGCGTGGTTTATCTGGTTTAGTTGGAGCCCAGGACTTAAAATCAATCACGATTACTTCATATACACCTTTAGGCCGCTGTGTGGGCTTCCTTGGAGCATGCCTCCATGTCCTGACCGGAAGGGTAATGGTTGCAGCTCTATCCCGTTGAAGACTACTTGATCCCTCACAATCTGCTGAAGACCTAGGGTTGCCCGAATTAGATGAAGATACATGGCCCGAATGAGTTTTGTCGCTGCTACTCGGCATCTACAGAGAACACATGTGAAACTTAGGAAAGGAGGATAAGCATAAAACTAACAATTTGGTATCAAGCTTTCTAAACATGCCATGCAATAATTTAGAAAATGTATGGCTAATTTGTTAAGTTTGTGTGACTTGGGTGCCTGCGATCTGTAAATATGCAGTAATTTATTGGAAGAAATACAACTTATATGTAGTAAGGAAGGTAGATAATGAACATATATACGCTCTCTATTATTTTATAGCGAATTTGTGAACATACGGAACGAAATTGGAAGAGGGATTGCAAGGAAATATGCCTCACCACGATGGAGGGCAGTAACTAACAGGCTTCTTAATGCAAACCCGGTCGGGCCACAGGAGAGGCGAGGGTTACTGCATCTATATGCTCGAGGGTGGCTGGCGAGCAAATGAAGACGGCGAGGCGCGGGCCGCCACGCATTGGGAACGGCAGTGGTGGTAGGCTTGACGCCGAAGAGCGGGCACACGGCCAGGGTGAGCACGGCGGCGTCGGAGAGGGTTCTGCTGTGGATCTAGGGCAGGGGGCTGGCCAAGGAGATTAGGTGGACAAGTTGAGTGAAACGCAGGCGGAAGATGCGGGGGGTGTTAGGGAGTCCGGGTGTTGACGGCCTAGGTGAAAAGGGTGAAAAATATCCCAGGTTGCCGCACACGCGGAAAGGCCTATGCAAACGGTTCCCTGTAAGCGCTTGTGTGCACAAACAGAATAATTTCGTTTGAAATGAGTACGTACCAATTTTGAAATGAAGACGCGAGTTCATCGTTTCGCCTCTAAATTTTTCCCACGTAAACTAATCACAATTTTACCACGGATCTGATTTGCTGGCGCATTTCAGGTCTCGTGTGCTATATGTAAGACATTTTTTGGCATTTAGCGTGCATGTTGGCATATGAATAAATTCCTAGCCGGACTGCATTTCGTGTAGAAAGGGATGAGAATTGTCGTTCGATCTGGGAGCATCCAACGGTGCAGATGTACGATCCGTGGGGTTTGGGTTCTTGCCAATAAGAACGCACGACTCAGATCGCGCGTGTAGCAAGGGGGCATCGGCCACGGTTTGGTAGGCACACGGCTTTTGTGTGTGAACCATGTGCTATTTGAAAACATTTACATTACCTAACATCATTTTTTTTGTATCAAGAATAAACAGTATATATGATACTAGTGTATGATACTACCTTTAATTAATTATAGCGCATAGTATAATACATAGAGTATAGTATCATATATAGATCATATTTATTGCCATGCATGACACAAATTAGCATCTCATTTAACATGATACGGTATCTACCTATACTAGATGATACCCCGCGCGTTGCTGCGGGAATTGGTTGCAAAATATTTTAGTAGGATTTATTTTTTCCTTTTGTAGGAATATGAACATTAGTAATGAAATGACAAACTGGAATTGAAAATAATATAATTTACTGTACTTGAGTATATTGTATAGTTTCAAAATATTCATTACATATAAGTAGAATAATAGAATGAATGGTGGGTCTATACTCATGCATGAATATGCCAGACTCATTTCAGAAAAACCAAAGTGTATAGCTGAATCATATCTATTTTCTAAGAATACACGTGCACCCGCTTTACAAAAAATTTCCTGGAGCCTTAGACAGTAAATATATGCATTTATGACCTATAGTAGAAAAAACAATAAATAAATTAGACATTCTTGATGTGTGTAAGTATGACCATCGGTTTATATATCTTAGCTGACCTCACTCTTCACCCATATCTCATCTTCTAAAAGACAATACAAATCTCGATGTGTCAAGGTTGTGTCATGGATATTCACCAACTTGGTTTTGCTAGGGAAGGACATGATGTATTCCTTCATTTTAGCAAAATTAATAGCACATGCATTTTCACTTATCTCATTCAGATCCATCTGAAACAACATAGACATTAGTCGACAGCGGAACACATGCAACGATTACCACACATAAGCGTATGTAGAAGCTGATTCGTCGGTTGCTAATACGTGAATGCAAGGAGCTCACCTCGGCGGGTGCGACGGACGTGACGAGCGGAGCGCAGAGGCAACGGCGGTCCTGGCGCGGCGTCATCGAGAGGACGGTCTTGATTTGCTTTACACCAGTGAGCCCGTCCCGGCTGCCGTCTGGTCGCCGCCATCCACAGCTTCTCTTCCACACCTGATGAACGTGCCCACAAAGGATCGGCCAGAGTGAGAGAGAGAAGAAAGAGATATATGCAGGGCCGTCAATGGGGTCGGGAGAGAAGCCTAGAGATTTATTTCCTTCTCTTCCGCTAAACTCGGGAAATCCTTCCTGCATGTGACGCACGGCCTTAACTGCCCTGCAATCTCCACGATTATGTTCCCTACATACACGTGATTGTTTCCTTCTGATTTGTTAACAGATTGGCTAGCACCATTATCGCATGCAAAAATATCGAGAGCAAGAAAATCGCCCGAGATATCGCGTTTGGAAAGAATTGATTGTCATGCATTATTGCGTTTGGAAAGGAGATATGCTTTATTGCGTTTGGAAAGGACATATCGCGTTTGAAAATCGCCCGAGGAAAGGAGATTGATGACCGTCATGAATGAATTGATTGTGTTTGGTTACCTTAAATTAATTGATTGCGTTTGGAAAGAATTGATTGTCATGCATTATTGCGTTTGGAAAGAATTGATTGTCATGCATGAATCGGGGACGTAAGGGGGAAACGGAACCTGACTGCGTGCGGTGAGTGAGGTGGGGTGGGGGTGGGGATGGTGTGACGAAAAAAAACCGGTTGAAAAAAAACCAGACGAGGTGGGACGAAAAAAAACCTGGAACAAAGACTACCAACTGCTCCATTAGGAGTAGAGATGTTACTCTAACCCTTTATATATATATATATATATATATATATATATAGATATATATATATATATAGGAAAATGGTTGTGTACTCCTGGGAGTACATACTCTCGCTCCTCATATACCACATAGATGAATCTTTTATACCTCTTTATTATTTTTAATATACTTCATTAGTAATTATTAGATACCTCAAAATGAGTTTTATGAAAAAATTCATGTGACTCTACATATTTTTAAATGTTTACGTATATACTGATGTGTTTGTACATGAAAAAGGTATATGACAAAAAGTACGTCACAAATGATATTTTTTCAACAAAACTCGTATTGCAGTATCTTAGAATATTTAATGAAGTATATTGAGAATGATAAAGAGGTATAATTAATGCGTATATGAGGTATATTGAGGATGGGAGTACATACTCCCAGGAGTACAGAAAAGGAGTCCTATATATATATATATATATATATATATATATATATATATATATATATATATATATATATATATATATATATATATATATATATATATATATATATATATATATATAATTCTTTGCACATCAGCATACTTGCTATATTTCCGAGTGCATGACATCGTTGTCTATGATACCACCACTATGGCCAGCCTTATATAGTGGGGAGTATCATGTACTATATATATAGTATCATGCTTATGATACTAGTGTATGATACCTCGTACGTACCTTCATAGTGCATATATAGTATCATAGAGTAGTACTGGCTCCCTATGTAAACTAACATAAGAGCGTTTAGATTACTAAAATAGTGACCTAAACGCTCTTATATTAGTTTACGGAGGGAGTATATATCATAGATGACCGTATTTATGGCCATGCATGCCAAAAAGTAGTATATCATTTATTATATATATATATATATGTGTGTGTGTGTGTGTGTGTGTGTGTGTGTGTGTGTGTTACGATACCTACCTATGTTACTCCTTCTTTCCCACGTCATCATATTTTCTATTCCCGAGTGCATGATACCGGCTATGATACCCCCACTATGGCCACCCTAATAAGGCTGGTCGTAATATGGGAGTATCAAGCGGTACAATGTATGCCAACTAGACTTTTTGGATGATGTGGCACATAGTTAAATGATGAAAGAGATGGTGTGGTATCATATCATGATACCATATCATGCATATTAAATGTTGTACTACTTTGTGTCATGCATGGCAATTAATAAGGGACCTAAGATACTAACTTATGATACTATGCATGCATGCATTACGGAGGTACTGCCGATCATATACTAGTGTCATGCATATATACTCCCTCCTTTCCGGTTAATAGGCTTATCTCAAAATTTTAGTTTTTCCATGTTATAAGGCTCAATTTGGTTGTTCCCCATCATATGTTCAGATTCCAAGGTGCATTAAATCATTGCATGCAAGTATTAATAGAAAGTTAATGCATGTACTTTATATATGCATACATGTATTGCAATTAATACATTGGAAAACATAATTTTTTGAGGAAAACAAAAGCATTAATTGGGTGTTCGTGCAAACTAGAAAAAAGTATTCCACCACTCACCATCTACCTTGGTTGGTGAGATTTTTGATACCAAATACTCACTTTCCTCATTTAATTATATGTGCCACATCATCCAGAAAGTCAAGTTGGCATATGCATGATATTGCTTATGATAATACAATTACAACCAGCCTAAACCGGAAAGGAGGGAGTATGAGACTAGCTAGCCACAATGGAGAGTAACATACACTAGTAACATACACATATCCCTAGACTATATATGTTACTATATGTGCCACATCATAATGGGTAGTAACATAAGTGTAGTTTCATATAAAGCTTCATTTATTAGGTTATAGACTCATATTGCATTGGGACATGTGATGTTACAATAACCAGCTTAGTTACTGAAACTATCTCTATCCTCATTAACTTATTGCCACATAAGGCAAGTTTGTTGAGTTGGAGTCGTTGTTACTGTTGAAGTTACTCCCACTGTGGCCAGTCTGATACTAGCTAGTCGTCTATGATATACTAGCTAGCTACCTCACTACCAAAGGTCGACTATAAGAAGTTGCCATGTCATATACATCCAACCTTAACGGGCATGTACAATAATAAGTTTTATATACGTACTAATTTATCAATAGTTGGCCCACGTTACATCCTCACAAAGTGTCTTGAGTCTCGTGTTGTAGCTGGCTCTACTAAGGCTAACCATAGTGGGAGTAACATAACCGGTAACATGCACTTGGGACTAGCAAACATGCTTATGTGGCACATAATTAAAGAAGAGAGAGTGGGTTAAAGTAACATAGGTAGATACCATATCATGTTAAATGATATGCTACTTTGTGTCATGCATGGCAATAAATATGACCATCTATGATACTACTTTATGATACTATGCACTATGAAGGTCGTATCATACACTAGTATCATATGCATGATACTAGTGTATGATACACCCCACTATGAGTAGCCTAACCAAGAGCCTGCTTCTCTTCTCTTTCCTCCAACTAATAAGCACATATATATTATTCTATTCCTTATAGCCTGCTTAGACTACCCAAAGTAGGAGTAACATCACACGTATCTAGATAGAATAGATGATGTGGCAAGCAATAAATGAAGAAAGAGAGGAAAATGGTAACATAGCTAGATTACTAGTAGTATGAGTAACATCACACATCTCAAGGCAAGATGAGTCTTTAGCCTAATAAATGAAGTGTTGCATGTTACTACACATATGTTACTCCCCACTATAGAGGTAGCTAGTAACATAGACTACTAACATTATATGTTACTACCCATTGTGGCTAGTCTTATGTCACTCCATTGTGTACTTGCTCTAATGCATAGTATCATAGATTAGCTAGTATCGTATGTAGTACTTTATTTATATTGTCATGCATGACACATAGTAGCATATCATTTATTATGATACGGTTTCATGATATGATACTTAACCCTCTCTTTCTTCACTTAATTAATTATATGACTGCTCATCAAAATTGCCTACTTGGCATGCATGATACTAGCTATGATACCCCCTTAGACTAGACACAATGGGTAGTAACATAGAGTAGTAACATGCTCTATAGTGGGGAGTAACATATGTGGGGTAACATGCAACACTTCATTTATTAGGTTATAGACTCATCTTGCCTTGATATGTGTGATGTTACTCATACTACTAGTAACTAGCTATGTTACCACATGCCTCTCTTTCTTCATTTATTGCTTGCCACATCATCTATTTTATATAGATATGTCTGATGTTACTACCTATGTTACTCCCACTGTGGGTAGTCTTACTATCAACCTAGCAAAGGTGTACAGATCATTTGTGCGTCGCGTTTTGAGTTTTCATCCGTTTGTTAAAGAAGCGGGGAGAAGTTTCAAACATTTCGGCCACGAGGTGCGGCCACTGGCATAGGCCTAGTTGGTATTTTAATTACATGAAATTCAAATGGAGTTTGGATATCATCAAAATCGATGTGTGCCTGTGGCCTTCTCTCACGACCCCGTGGAAAAAATTTGGTGAAGTTTGGCACAAGTTTTGATGACCTCTCCTTCCAAACCGGAGCATCTCACATGAAGGATCATGGTTTTCCAAAAGGAGACGTGTCAATTCAAACTCCTGTGGTCAGTGACTTCATTGTTTGGCCTCATAAAAATTTCCACGGTACGCAATCACCATTATACCACGGGTTTGATTTTCTGGTGCATTTCAGGTATCGTTAGCTATATTTAAGACATTTTTTGAGATTAACGTGCATTTTGTGCATAAAAATAAAATTACAACCGGAACTGCATGTGCTGTCGAAAGGGATGAGGATCGCCGTTCGATCTGGGAGCATCCAACGACGCAGACGTACGATCCGTGGGGTTTGGGTTCTGGCCAATCAGAAAGCATGACTCAGATCAAGGGCGGGGTGGCGGGGTTTGGTTGGCACACAGCTTTCATCAACGAACCGTGTGCTATTCGCAAACCAGATTGCATATTTTTGTTCCCACATACTGTAGTGAGATCAATTGAGTGTGCTACCTCTATGATATAATAATAATAATAACAAAAAACAGTTCATATTCATTGCCCGAGCTGACAGCATATCAAGATCAACATATTAACGGTTCTTACATCAATAGAAAACCGGGCATAACTCACAAATTCAGTACATGCGATAGTTCTAAATTGAACGAATTAAGTTGCAGGGTAGGCTTAAATTCCCATGTACATGGGGGAACTGGGATCATTAAGTTGACCCCGAATGATATTGGGGTTTTTGATGATTTTACGCTGCTCTGTTACACGGGTGCGTGATCCCTTGGCTGGCAACTCATCAAATTCATCGTACTCGTCCTCATCGGCAAGATCGTCGACACCCAGTACCCTTCTCTTCCCATGCATCGCTAAATGGCCGTTCTTATGCAAGGGGTCTTCCACAAAGAAAATATGGGTAGCATCGCTGGCAAGAATGAATGGGTTCGCGTGATATGCCGTCGTTGTCCTGTTAAAAAAGGTCTTCCTATACTCATCAATCCTTACCTGACCAAGGGGGATCCATGCACACCTGAATAATGCCACCTTAACTTTCACATAGTCAAGCTCCCAAATCTCTTTGATGGTTCCATAGTATACCCTTTTATCAGCTTCATTTACAGTCATGCATTCTATTCAAACAGAGCTGTTCTGATACGAGGTCTTCTTATCACGTTCCTTAGTCTAGAATGTGTATCCATTTATGTAATATGCTTGGTACGTTGATACGTCTCCAACGTATCTATAACTTTTTATTGTTCCATGCTATTATTTATGATGTTTTGGATGTTTAATGGGCTTTGTCATACACTTTTATATTATTTTTGGGACTAACCTAATAACCCAAAGGCCCAGCCTAGATTGCTGTTTTTTTTGCCTGTTTTAGGGTTTTATAGAAAAGGGATATCAAACGGAGTCCAAACGGAATGAAACCTTTGGGAGAGATATTTGTGGAGAAAATCACGCATGGGAGACTTGAGAACCAAAGAGTAGGGTCCACGAGGTGCCCACGAGGGTGGGGGTGCGCCCCCCTGCCCAGGGCGCGCCCCCTGCCTCGTGGGTCCCTCATGAGGCCCCCGGTGTCCTCCTTCCTCCTATATAAACCTACGTACCCTGAAACCATCAGAGGAGGAGAAAAAACCCTAGTTCCACCGCCGTAACCTTCTGTTCCCATGAGATCCCATCTTGGAGCCTGTTCCGGAGCTCCGCCAGAAGGGGGATCCATCACGGAGTGCTTCTACATCATCATCATCGCCATCACCATGAGTTGTGAGTAGTTTACCACAGACCTTCGGGTCCATAGCTAGTATGTAGATGGCTTCTTCTCTCTCTCTCTCTCTCTCTCTAGATCTCAATACAAAGTTATCCTCGGTCTTCGAGGAGATATATTCGATGTAATCTCTTATTGCGGTGTGTTTGTCGAGATCCGATGAATTGTGAGTTTATGATCAAGATTATCTATGAGAAATATTTGGTTCTTTTCTGAACTCTTTATGTGTGCTCATAATATCCTTGCAAGTCTCTTCGAATTATTGGTTTGGTTTGGCCTACTAGACCTATAGTTCTTGCAATGGGAGAAGTGCTTGGCTTTGGGTTCAATCTTGCGGTGTCCTTTCCTAGTGACAGTAGGGGCAGCAAGGCACGTATTGTATTGTTGCCATCGAGGATAAAAAGATGGGGTTTATATCATATTGCTTGAGTTTATCCCTCTACATCATGTCATCTTGCTTAAGGCGTTACTCTGTTCTTATGAACTCAATACACTAGATGCATGTTGGATAGCGGTCGATGTGTGGAGTAATAGTAGTAGATGCAGGCAGGAGTCGGTCTACTTGTCTCGGACGTGATGCCTATATACAATGATAATGCCTAGATAGTCTCATAATTAATCGCTTTTCTATCAATTGCTCGATAGTAATTTGTTTACCCGCCGTAGAATATTGCTATCATGAGAGAAGCCACTAGAGAACACTATGGCCCCCGGGTATATTCTCAACATATCAATCTACATCTACTTTACTTTTTCCACTTTTACTTTCTGTTCTTATAAACAAAAAAATACCAAAAATATAAACTATCATCGCTATCAGATCTCACTTTCGTAAGTGACAGTAAAGGGATTGGCAACCCCTTATCGCGTTGGCTACGAAGTTCTTATTTGTTTGTGAAGGTGCGAGGGACTCGTGCGTGGTCTCCTACTGGATTGATACCTTGGTTATCGAAAACTAAGGGAAATACTTACGCCACTGTGCTGCATCTCCCTTTCCTCTTCAAGGGAATACAACGCAAGCTCAAGAAGTAGCAAGAAGAATTTCTGGCGCCGTTGTCGGGGAGGCTTACGCAAAATTCATATACCAAGTACCTATCACAAACCCTTATCCTTCGCATTACATTTTTGCCTCTCGTTTTCCTCTCCCCCACTTCACCCTTGCCGTTTTATTTGCCCTTCTTCTGTCGTGTGTTTATCATTCGCTTGCTTCTTGTTTGCTGGTGTGTTGCTTGCTTGCTTGTCACTATGGCTCTCCCTATTAGTGTTGACCCTCACTTCAAGAGGATGGAGGAGATTGAAAACAATGTTAGACATTTTATGACTATACAATTTGAGCATAATGACCTTTTCAGAAGTGAGCTTAAAGAACGGATTTTATTTATGGAATATATGAATAGCTTAAAGTGGGAGTGAAGAGATTAAAACTTTGCATAGTGATGAACCCAATACTTTGGATTTCAATGGATTCAATTATGACAATTGCTCTTTGATTGATTGTATTTCCTTGTTGCAATCCGTAGTAATTCTCCGCATGCTTATAGTCAAAATAAAGCTTTTACCAAACACATAGTTGATGCTTTGATGCAATCGTATGAAGAAAAACTTGAGTTAGAAGTTTATATCCCTAGAAAGCTTTATGATGAGTGCGAACCTACTATTGAAATAAAAATAAAAGATCATGAATGCTATGCTTTGTGTGATTTGGTTGCAAGTGTCTCCACTATCCCCAACACTTTGTGTGATTTGCTATGGTTCCATGAGCTTGATGATTGTTCTTTAAATTTGCATCTTGCAGATTCCACTATTAAGAAACCTATGGGAAGAATTAATGATGTTCTTATTATTGCCAATAGGAATTATGTGCCCGTATATTTCATTGTTCTTGATATAGATTGCAATCCTTCATATCCTATTATTCTTGGTAGACCTTTCCTTAGAACGATTGGTGCAATTATTGATATGAAGGAAGGAAATATTATATTCCAATTTCCGTTAAGGAAAGGCATGGAACACTTTCCTAGAAAGAAAATCAAATTATCATATAAATCTATCATGAGAGCCACTTATGGGTTGCCTTCCAAAGATGGCAACACCTAGATCTATCCTTGTATCGTGCCTAGCTAGGGGCATAAAACGATAGCGCTTGTTGGGAGGCAACCCAATTTTATATTTTTTTGTTTTGCTTCTGTTTAGGAATAAATATTGCATCTAGCTTCTGTTTGGATGTGGTTTTGTGTTTTGTTTAGTGTTTGTGCCAAGTAGAACCTTTGGGAAGACTTGAGTGAAGTTTATGTGATCTTGCTGTCAAAAACAGAATCGTTAGCGCTCGCTAGATTGGTCACCAGATTTTACTGGAGCGTGCTATTTAGTTGATTCTTTTTGCAGATGATTAATAGACAAATTCCTCACGTTTACCAATTTAGTTTGAATTTGTTGGAGTTACAGAAGTATGTGATATCTGCAGATTACTACAGACTGTTCTGTTTTTGACAGATTATGTTTTTCGTGTGTTGTTTGCTTATTTCAATGCATCTATGAGTAATATTGGGAAGTATGAACCATAGAGAAGTTGCAATACAGTTGGTTTAACACCAATATAAACAAAGAATGAATTCATTGCAGTACCTTTGAGTAGTGGTTTGCTTTCTTATACTAACGGGGCTCACGAGATTTTTGTCTAGGTTTTGTGTTGTGAAGCTTTCAAGTTTTGAGTATTGCTTTGATGGACTATGGAACAAAGAGTAGCAAGGGCCTAAGCTTGGGATGCCCACGGCACCCCAAGTAAAATTCAAGGACAATCAAAATCTTAAGCTTGGGGATGCCCCGGGAAGGCATCCCCTCTTTCGTCTTCATCCATCGGTAACTGTACTTGCAGCTATATTTTTATTCACCACATGATATGTGTTTTGCTTGGAGCGTCTTGTATAATTTGAGTCTTTGCTTGTTAGTTTGCCAAAATCATCCTTGCTGGACACACCTATTTGAGAGAGTTAAATATGGCCTAGGAATTCATAGAACGCTCTATGTGCTTCACTTATATCTTTTGAGTTGAATAGTTTTTGCTCTAGTGCTTCACTTATATCTTTTAGAGCACGGTGGTGATAATATTTTGAAGAAATTGTTGAACTCTCATGCTTCACTTATATCCATTTGAGAGTCTATTAAAACAGCATGGTAATGTGTTTAGGCTATAAAACTAGTCTTCACATGATAGACATCCAATATCGATGTAGTAAAAACTTTCACACTAAGTGCATTGAATATGATGAGATGTTGGATGCTTGATAATTGTTTTGAGATATGAGGATAGTGATATTAGTGTCATCCTAGTGGAGTATTATGAATTTGAGAAATACTTGTGTTAAGGTTAGTGATTCCCGTAGCATGCACGTATGGTGAACCGCTATGTAACGAAGTTAGAGCATGAGGTATTTGTAAAGTGCCAACCTTTGTGTGGAGATCGAGGGCTCGCGATGGTTAACTCCTACCAACCTCCCCCCTAGGAGCATGCGTTGATTGCTTTGTTCTGATGACTCGTAGATTTTTGCAATAACTATATGAGTTCTTTATGACTAATGTTGAGTCCATTGATTATACGCACTCTCACCCTTCCACCATTGCTAGCCTCTCTTGTATCGCGCAACTTTCGCTGGTACCATACACCCACTATATATCCTTCCTCAAAACAGACACCATATATATTCCTCAAAACAGCCACCATACCTACCTATCATGGCATTTCCATAGCCATACCGAGATATATTGCCATGCAACTTTCCACTGTTCCGTTCATATGACACGCATCATATTGTCATATTGCCATGCATGATCATGTAATTGACATCGTATTTGTGGCAAGGCCAACATGCATAATTTTTCATACATGTCACTCGTGTTTCATTGCACATCCCGGTACACCGCCGGAAACATTCATATAGAGTCATACTTTGTTGTAGTATCGAGTTGTGATGAAAGTGTGATGATCATCATTATTAGAGCATTATCCCATGGGAGGAAAGGCTAAATCAATAAAGCCCCTCTGTAAAAAAAAGGAAAAAAAAAGAAAAAAAGGAAAGGCCAAAAAGAGAAAAAAAGAAAAAGGGGCAATTGCTACTATCTTTTTTTTCCACACTTGTGCTTCAAAGTAGCACGATGTTCTTCATTGTAGAGAGTCTCATGCTTAGTCACTTTTATATACTAGTGGGAATTTTCATTATAGAACTTGGCTTGTATATTCTAACGATGGGCTTCCTCAAATGCCCTAGGTCTTCGTGAGCAAGAAAGTTGGATGCACACCCACTAGTTTCTTTTGTTGAGCTTTCATACATTTTTAGCTCTAGTGCATTCGTTGCATGGCAATCCCTAATCACTCACATTGATATCTATTTATGGGCATCTCTATAGCCCGTTGATACGCCTAGTTGATGTGAGACTATCTCCCTCCTTTTTGTCTTCTCCACAACCACCACTCTATTCCACCCATAGTGCTATGTCCATGGCTCACGCTCATGTATTGCGTGAAAGTTGAAAGGTTTGAAAGAATAGAGTATCAAACCAAGTGCTTGGCTGAAATCGGGGTTGTGCATGATATGAATATTTTGTGTGATGAAGAGGGAGCAAAGCCAGACTATATGATTTTGTAGGGATAACTTTCTTTAGCCATAGTATTTTGAGAAGACACGATTGCTTTGTTAGTATGCTTGAAGTATTATTATTTCTTATGTCAATATAGACTTTTATCTTGAATCTTTCAGATCTGAACATTCAAGCCACAATTAAGAGAATTACATTGAAAAACTATGTTGGTTAGCATTCCACATCAAAAATTCTGTTTTTATCATTTACCTACTCGAGGACGAGCAGGAATTAAGCTTGGGGATGCTTGATACGTCTCCAACGTATCTATAATTTTTTATTGTTCCATGCTATTATTTATTATGTTTTCGATGTTTAATGGGCTTTGTCATACACTTTTATATTATTTTTGGGACTAACCTACAAACCCAAAGGCCCAGTCCAGATTGCTGTTTTTTGCCTGTTTTAGGGTTTTACAGAAAAGGGATATCAAACGGAGTCCAAACGGAATGAAACCTTCGGGAGAGATATTTGTGGAGAAATCACGCACGGGAGACTTGAGAACCAAGGAGTAGGGGCCACGAGGTGCCCACGAGGGTGGGGGCGCGCCACCCTGCCCAGGGTGCGCCCCCCTGCCTCGTGGGTCCCTCGTGAGGCCCCCGGTGTCCTCCTTCCTCCTATATAAGCCTAGGTACCCCGAAACCATCAGAAGAGGAGAAAAAACCCTAGTTCCACCGCCGTAACCTTCTGTTCCCGTGAGATCCCATCTTGGAGCCTGTTCTGGAGCTCCGCCGGAAGGGGGATCCATCACGGAGTGCTTCAACATCATCATCATCGCCCTCACCATGAGTTGTGAGTAGTTTACCACAGACCTTCTGAACCATAGCTAGTATCTAGATGGATTCTTCTCTCTCTCTGGATCTCAATACAAAGTTCTCCTCGGTCTTCGAGGAGATCTATTCGATGTAATCTCTTTTTGCGGTGTGTTTGTCGAGATCCGATGAATTGTGAGTTTATGATCAAGATTATCTATGAGAAATATTTTGTTCTTTTCTGAAACCTTTATGTGTGCTCATAATATCCTTGGAAGTCTCTTCGAATTATTAGTTTGTTTGGCCAACTAGATCTATAGTTCTTGCAATGGGAGAAGTGCTTGGCTTTGGGTTCAATCTTGCGGCGTCCTTTCCCAGTGATAGTAGGGGCAGGAAGGCACATATTGTATTGTTGCCATCGAGGATAAAAAGATGGGGTTTATATCATATTGCTTGAGTTTATCCCTCTACATCATGTCATCTTTCTTAAGGCGTTACTCTGTTCTTATGAACTCAATACACTAGATGCATGCTGGATAGCGGTCGATGTGTGGAGTAATAGTAGTAGATGCAGGCAGGAGTCGGTCTACTTATCTCGGACATGATTCCTATATACAATGATCATGCCTAGATAGTCTCATATTTATTCGCTTTTCTATCAATTGCTCGACAGTAATTTGTTTACCCACCGTAGAATATCGCTATCATGAGAGAAGCCACTAGAGAACACTATGGTCCCTGGGTCTATTCTCAACATATCAATCTACATCTACTTTACTTTTTCCGCTTTTACTTTATATTCTTATAAACAAAAAAATACCAAAAATATAAACTATCATCTCTATCAGATCTCACTTTCGTAAGTGACCGTAAAGGGATTGACAACCCCTTATCGCATTCTTATTAGTTTGTGAAGGTGCGAGGGACTAGCGCGTGGTCTCCTACTGGATTGATACCTTGGTTCTCAAAAACTGAGGGAAATACTTATGCTACTGTGCCTGCATCTCCCTTTCCTCTTCGAGAGAATACAACGCAAGCTCGATAAGTAGCATACGTCAACACCGTAGGTGATGGCTTTTGTGCCAACCCTGTAGCAATGTCATCGATGGATCCTTGTGCCAAACGATTCTTCAGCCATTCGGTGTAGTTCTTAGTTTGCTCCTTCATCTCCACATCTGATGAGGGCACCATTGGTAAGAAGCTTTGGCGTATCTCCGCCAAGTTCTTCGGCATAAGCGTTGAGAACTGGGCTGTTAAGTAGTACCATCAAATGGGCTTTCTCTGCCAATTCTCCGGGTGCAGCCATTTCCGTGCCAGCAAGGACCGGCTTACCTTTCAGCCTTCCCTCGTGGCGAGAGAGCGGCAAACCTATAGGTCTTTGTTTCATGTATTCGGTGCAAAACTCAACCACCTCCTCCGCGGTATAACCTTGTAGGATGCTTTCCTCTGGATGGTTTCGGTTCCGACAAAAGCGCTTCAGTATTCCCATGAACCGCTCGAAGGGATACATGTTGTGATGAAACACAGCACCAGAATACTTTATCTCGTTGACAAGGTGCACAATGAGATGGACCATGACATCAAAGAATGACGGTGGGAAAAACATCTCTAGGTTGGACAATATTCTTGCAATATCATCTTGCACATGATCCAACTCTTCAGGATCTACAACTTTCTGTCATAGTTGGTTGAAAAATCACACAGGTCAATGAGTGTGTTTCTTATATCTTTGTCCATCAGATTCCTGATGGCCACCGGGAGGATTTGTGTCAACATTACGTGGCAATCATATGACTTCATGTGTCCCAACTTCATTTTACCTGAGGTCACATCCACGAGACTTCTGATGTTTGCACGGTAGGAAGAGGGTGTCTTAACTGACAACAAATAGGTGAAGAACTGTGTTGCTCCTTTTGTACCGAAATTGTAACTCTGGCGAGCTTTGATGAATTTGTCATCATCTTCTGCTTGACTCTTGCATTGTGATTGATCAACAAGCATATCGAGCCGTGAACCTTCACCATCCTTTCTTTTACCTTTAATCTTAAGCAGAGTACCAAGGATGCTTTCACATACATTCTTCTCTACGTGCATGACATCGATGAAGTGACGTACACGTAGAATCTCCCAGTAAGGTAATTTCCAGAACACCGATTTCTTCTTAAACACTTGATCCTTGGGTGTTTGTTTCACCATCAAAGGGTGGTTCTTGCCAAGCACAACATTAATTTTGTTAGCCATGTTATGGACCACCTCCCTGTCATAGGGTCTTGGGCCCGCACCTGCCTCTGCCATACCATCAATTTCAGCTGTCATCTTTCGGTATGGGTGATTTTTCCGTAAGAACCTATGATGATGCAAATACACTATTTTGCGCGAGTTGGGAAGTCTTCTGCTAGCTGTCCTATCCATGCATGTCACACACCCTACACCTCCCCTTGTTTTCAGCCCCGATGTGTTGCCGAATGCTGGCATATCTTGAATGGTGTGCACCAGCATTGCATGTAGATCGAAAATCTCCTTTCTGTAAGCATCATAACATTTTACAACAGGCGCATCTATCCACATTGTCAGCAGTTCTTCTACCAGTAGCTGAAAGTAAATGTCGATGTCATTTCCAAGTTGCTTCAGGCATTGGATAATCATTGACATCATAATGTATTTTTTCTTCATACACAACCAAGGAGCTAGGTTATATATGCACAGAAGCACCCGACCATGTGTTGTGATTGGTGCTCATATCGCCAAAAGGATTCATCCCGTCAGTACACTCCCCGAGCCTGATAATTCTAGGATCCTTGGCAAAAATTTCAAACTTTTTGTCGATTAATTCCCATTGAGCCCCATCTTTCGGGTGCCTCATAAACCTATCCGCAATTCGGTCATCATGATGCCACAGCAACCTCTTTGCCTCTCTAGGGTTTGCAAACAAACGCCTCAACCTTGGAATTAAAGGCAAGTACCAAACAACCTTGAACGGGATTCATGTCTTGATCTCGTCGTCTAATTTATACTTGTCATTTGCTCTCCTGTGCTTGTATCGTGCATGCTTGCATGTGGGACATGCACACAAATCTTTGTACTCACCACGGTACAATATACAATCATTCACACAAGCGTGTATCTTCTATACTTCAAGTTCCAATGGGCAAACAATTTTCTTCGCTTCATTCGTGCTTCCGGGGAGCACATTATCTTCCGGAAGAATGTCTTTGAAAAGACCCAACATCTTTGTGAAGCACTTGTTTGATAGACTGTTTGCTGCTTTAAATCTGAGAAGCGCCAGGGTGGCACTCAACTTGGAATACTTCTTTTTGCAAGCTGGATACAATTCTTTCTTGGAGTCCGCATCAACGGTTGGCAGATCCTTGTACCAAATCACATCCTTTTCTGGGCCCTCGGAATGTGCAATCATAGTAGCAAAATCTAGCATATCAAGATCGTCGTCATCTGCGTCGACGTCTTGGTTTTGCAGTGGGCGTTTCGGCTTTTGGGTGTTCCATTGGTAGCTTGACGCCTCTGCCCCGATGTTAGATTCAACATCCATGTGACAATGATCGGGGTTTGGCATCTCGCTGCCCTGGGTATCTTCATCCATGACCTCCTCTTCACCGTTTCTGGTCCAACGTGTATATCCATCAATGAATCCCCTAGAGACTAAATGCATCTGAACATCTACAACTTCATGTGACTCTGTATTGGCACAATCAGTAGATGGACACAGGATGTAATCCGCATCACCAGTTGTCCTCTTTGTACTTTCAACCAAATTCATGAACTGTGTCACGCCACTGATAAAATCTGCGGTTTTCAGATTCTTCATCCATCAAGATCGTTACATCTGCAGCACACGAATGGTAATTAAAAACAAAACAACATTAATACACGGATTAACTACTGCCGAAAGATGCATGCATAAATCACAATGTTTTATTTTAATAATTACTGATGGCGCTCCATGTTGTTATCCAGACGTGCAATGAAAAAATTAATGGCCAGTCAATTTACACGCAGAGTACTAGTACAACACTACACTTAGGAATTGAATACCTTAATTAAGCCACTCACAAAAAGAATACCTTAATTAGTTAGCCGCGCAGCGACCTCCACCCAGCAGACAGACAAGCGTGATGCGGCGGCACGCCGAGCAGCAGGGTCGAGGAGCAAAGCTTAGTGCGGCTGCCGCCTGAAGTTCGACCTCCACTATCGCGCCATCGACCGCGATGGATGTGCTCGAATCACGCCGCGACCGACCTCGATGGTTGAGCTCCTCCTATCTCCCGCCGCAGACCGAGGATTGACCTCCTATGACACCGCCACTGCCCACCGATCGAGGATTGACCTCTTCTTCGGTAGCTGCTTCCTAGGTCGCCACCGCCATCTCTATATGTAGAGCGGCTATTTTTTGACGGATATCCGCAGAGCGGCTGTTTACACGGTATCTCGCTGTAACTCAATTATATGGACAGGGTAGTACATCACATACGGTTATGTAGCGGCAACTGTGTCTAACCTACGTTGTCTTCTCACACGGCTTGGTGCGAAAATCGTGTGTGACGTTGTAATACCTAACACAAACGACATGTATAAACAGTGCGCCGTATACAACATATATATAGTGTCATTAGTAGTTCCTGACCGTTAGCTTATCTCCATAGTTTCCCCATTTCCCCCAAATCCCTACATAGCCTCCAAATTCCCTCGCGTGGCGCTGACAATGGGGGAATGCGGACGAGTGGTGCTGATGGTTTCGGTGCGGCAGCTCCTGCTCGTATCGCTGCCGAGCATTTGCCTAAGGTCATCAGAAGGCAGGTGTACTACAGATCCAAATCGTCTTGTCAGGTTCCAATCTATCCCGTCTTTTTAGCATGTCCAAAGTATAGCTCCTTGCTGAATCCATCCTGAATGACTCCCCCGGGAAAGCGATTTGTCGCCGGATCCGGAGCTTGACTCCAGACTCCCGCAACACGAGTTTGACTCCGAGTTTTGCGCCACCGAGAAGTACCAAAAGCTGAGTTGTGTGCACCGGCACACTCCCGCTCGACATGTATGCACGGAGGGATTCGACATTGGCAGGTGGTTTCTCAGTTGCCCCTTAGAGGTTAGTGCTAATTAAGTTCATCATTTCACTTCAGTTAATGCCACCGCTCATCCAGAATACTATTTAACATTGGCAGGGATATGAGGCTTGTGCCTTTGTTAACTGGCTGGATGAAGAATGGCATGGCAGGGCTCAGAGTGTTATCACCAAGCCCGCAGAAGATAACGTAAAGCTGAAGAAGAAACTGGCTGATCTGGAATGTGCAATAAGTACGATGAAGCAAGAAAGAATCAATCACAGGCAACAGATGAAAGAAAGAGACAAGAAGGAACTAGCATGTGTATTTCTGGTTGTCGCATTAGCCATGTTCTATGCGCTGTTTGCAATGATGATTAGGGGTTTTGTTTGACAGTATTGCTAAAGCACATCTAGATGTGCTCTAAGTAATGCATCTAGGTCCTATGCCACTGATGTTACGTGAAGATTCGTGTAGATATTTTTCTTTGTCTTTTTTCTTTTCCTTTCTAGTTTTATTATATCTAGCTTTATAAATAAGAAGAGCTCAATGTATTGCTTGCCAACTGTCCTACTCCATTCGTACCGGTACCGGTGCATAATCCCAAAACTCGTTCCTTGTTTTTTCCTGAAAAAGGAAACCGGACAAATAGCCAATAGGCGTCCTGCGCAACCAGACGAACGAGGAAGGGATGCCGCCTCCGGAGTCGTCAGACGACAACCAGACGGACAAGGAGCCATTGGAGAACGAAGAAGAGGACGACGATGATGATGAGGAGGAATGGTCGAACGAGGAGGGGGAGGACGACGACAGCAACGACGATGACGATGGCGGCGGCGATGAAAAGCCAACGGTTAGCGGCAAGAAGCGTCCTCGCCAAGACAATGTTGCGGGGCCATCCAACAAGAACAATAAGAAGAAGGACTAAATTAAGCAGATTGTATATATCTCTGTTTATCCTGTCATTCTCATCGCAGACGGTTAGTAATATGTATTTGACAGAGATCTTATACATTATCGCCAATAGGTTGGTTTGTCGAACTGTGTGCCCTGACGAGGACACAATTCACAAAAAAGACTGTATGGGTTGTCTATAATGATCGCACACAATTCTGATTACCGACCTGTTTGCCTGGTATCACACACATCTTGTTACGCCGAATCGTTTGTGTTCACCTCAATCATCGCAAACGGTTCATCGGAGTGAACTGTATGCCCTATATCGCACACACCTTGATCTGGCTGCCTGTTTCTGTTGTTCTGTCTCATCGCAAACAGTTCATATAAATCAAGCGTATGCCCCTCATCGCACACGCAACTAAAATCTGAACCGTGTTCAATGTATTATTCATCGCAAATGTTTTGAATATTTTTGACGGTTTTTTACATCACCGTTTGCGATTAATGCATCGCACATAGTTTCGTCAAAGGGTCTCAGATCGTAGTGTCGCGTTAGCAGCAACCTGCAGTAGTGAATCCTCCCACTTGGAGGCTTAGCTGCGACCCTGTACTTAAGTTACAAAAATACTCCGAGTGAAGAATAATCCTCCCACTCGGGGGCTTAGCTGCGACCCTATACTCGCCTAAGTTTCAAAAACACTCCGAGTGGAGAGCAATCCTCCCACTCGAGGGCTTAGCTACGACCCCGTACTCGCCTAAGTTACAAAAATACTCCCAGTGAAGAGCAACCCTCCCACTCGGGGGCTTAGCTGCAACCCCGTACTCACCTAAGTTTCAAAAACTCTCAGAGTGAAGAGCAATCCTCCTGCTCGGGGGCTTAGCAGCGACCCTGTACTCGCCTAAGTTTGAAAAACACTCCGAGTGGAGAGCAATCCTCCCACTCGTGGGCTTAGCTGCGACCCCGTACTC
>LR738709.1:52902358-52974451 GCA_902687465.1 Secale cereale | reverse complement strand
GCGACACCGTACTCGCCTAAGTTACAAAAATACTCCGAGTGAAGAGCAACCCTCCCACTCGGGGGCTTAGCTGCGACCCCGTACTCGCCTAAGTTTCAAAAAACACTCCGAGTGGAGAGCAATACTCCCACTCAGGGGCTTAGCTGCGACCCCGTACTGGCCTAAGTTACAAAAATACTCCGAGTGAAGAGCAACCCTCTTACTCGGCGGCTTATCTGCGACTCCGTACTCGCCTAAGTTTCAAAAATACTCTGAGTGGAGAGCAATCCTCCCACTCGGAGGCTTAGTTGCAATCCCATACTCGACTAAGTTTCAAAACTACTCCGAGTCAAGAGCAATCCTCTCACTCGGGGGCTTAGCCGCGACCGATTCGCCTAAGTCTCAAAAATACTCTCAGCCGCGTCACAATTAAAACATCCGCTCCATCCCGATCTGCAAGGACGATGAGGTGCAGATCGTGTACTGCACCTAGTGCTCGTATCCGCGGCCCTCTTGTCGGAGCTGCGTCACAAGTACAACGTCCGCTCCATCCCGATCCGCAAGGACGACGAGGTGCGGCTCATGTCCGATGTCGTCTTGTCGGAGCTACACCACAAGTACAACGTCTATTCTGAGTGAATAACCAAGCTTCACTCAGAGTTAAGAGATCTGAAAGTGGTGAAAGCAAACCAATCATATTCCAAGGAAAACCAAGTTCGGATAAATTCAGCAAAGTTCAGAACCACGAACAGAAGTACTCGGGCGTAAGGCCCGAAAGAGTTTAACGGTTACAAAAACACTCGGCATCTCGAGGAAAATTAAAGTGAGGCATCAAGTTTGTTCACTTGGCAGGAGTAGGGCTTGCTAGCTGGATGAAACTGTCCAAGTCGATACCATCTGCTATGCGAGTAGCTGCATCGATGAAGGTCTCCATGAAGGATTGGAATTGAAGCTTCTTGGCATTGACGACCTTGAGAGCCGTCGGCTTCTCCTCTCTGACCTCCTTGCAATGGACTCGGACCAAGGACAGGGCCACACCGCCGCCGCAACGAGCAGACGACTTCTTCCACTCTTGCACTCAACCATGGATTTCATTGAGTCGAGTCATCAGAGACTCGAGGTCATTCTGGAATGTCCCACCTGGCCAGAGTTCCACGTCGATCCGCGACATCGCCACCTTCAGTCGTGCAAGATAGTTCATAACGCTGGCAAGGCGTGATTCCAATCGCAACACGTTCATCGCAACTTCGTCCTTCACAGGGGAGTTAATGGGATCCAGATTTGTCTCAATCCGCCTAGTCTCTTCCTCGAAGTTTTGACAGAATTATGTACACATAGAGAATGGTGGGTCGACAGTGGTATGAATAGTCGGCAGTTGTAAATCAGTCGGGTAAGGAGAAGTACCTTCAAGCATAAGGAACATCTTCTTGGCGAGTCCTCCCAGATAAGTCTCCAGTTCGTCCCTCTTCTGAGTGAGATCTCCAACTTTATCGGTCAAGGCCACCTTGTCCTTCTTCAGCTGCATGACTTCTTTGTTGGCCTCATCAATGGCAGTCTTCAGCTTGGCATTTTCTTCTTCTAACTTGCTGACCCAAGCTAGCTTCTGGTCAGCAAGTTCGGTTTTCTCCCGCGCCGTCTTTTGCGCCGCTGCAAGGTCAAGGTCCTTCTGCTCCACAGCTTGCTTCATTTTGTCTAAAGAAATAACATTCCTCAGACGAGCTTGGAGTTGTCTGTTTTCACTACGCACATATGTTTGAGTGGAGTCACTCGGTTCAAAAGACGAAAAGAGAAACATGACAAGGCGAACAGTCGGTCAGTTGTTACCTCCCATGGCAGCTGCTTCATCCTTAGCCTTCTGCAAGTTTTTCTTGGCCAGCTCCAGGTCGAGATTGAGCTGGATCAGTTTCTTCTCCAATTCAGCAAACTGGGCCCTGAACTCACAAGATTTTTGAAGTCAACAAATAAGACATTTCAGTCAACAGAAACAAAGATTGATTACTTCCGAGTAATGGGATACAAGTTCAAGTTATTGCGACAAAAAGAGTTCTAAGACTACAGCCGGAATCAAACATTCAATAGTAGTCTCGGAGACTACACCCAGTGGGTGCACTCTGCGTGCCCCCACTGGTTCGACTTTACACTCGACATGGTCCGCCCAGTCGAAAAGAAAAAAAAAACGGCAGCACTTATTCTCAGACCACCTCTGACTGCGCGCAGTCGACCGCAGTCTCGAGGACTACACCCAGTGGGTGCACTTGGCGTGCCCCCACTAGTACGAATCCCACTCGGCACGACTTGTCTGGACTGAGAAGAAGAATTATAAAGAGAACATTTTGACAAAGACCCCCACCGAATCAAAACATTCGATGGCGATCTCTGGGACAACACCCAGTGGGTGCACTCTGCGTGCCCCCACTGATTCATGGATACATTCAATGCGACCTGGTCGACTCAAGTGCAAGAACTATACAGCAAAAGTTAAAGCACCCAGTGGGTGAACGGTTGCAAGGTGCAGACTCATGATAGATGCACTTTAAAGGTTTCAAATGCTCATCCACGGTCATCTTGCGAATAATAAAGCAGCAATTTTCAAGTACAATATCCTAGCAGAGCAAAGATCAAGCTGGAAAATCAATCGGAAAAGAACTCACCTGGACATTGATTTGAAGAGCAGAGCTGGCATTGTAGGCAGCCTTGCTAGCTTCGTGCACCACCTTCATTTCTTCCATCATCAGGCCTTCTTGGCGTATAGCTTCCTTAGCAGCACTCACTGGGTCCTCTGGGACACGATGGGTAACGAAGAGCGAAGTAGGTGGAACAGTCAAAGCAGCCAGAGGATCTGAAGCATGGAGTTGCACGGTCGGAGCAAGGACTTGGGCGGTCGACGCCGAAGGACGACCAGTCGACACAGGGTTGGCAAAAGAAACAGAAGCTCGAATTGGATCTACGGATTGCTGGATCACTGCCTCTGGCGCTGATGTCTATTGAGGTACCTTGCTGGCAGGCACCCGCCTGCTCAAAGTCCCACCCTTTCTTCCCATGGTATTTTGGGGCTCATCTTTCACCATCGTCTGGAAGTTCAATGACATTTTGCAGCGTTGCAAAAGACTCGACCATAAGAGTTCGGTCGACCGAAAGTTCAAAAGAGAAATTCTCTCATCTCAAGTTTACCTGCTCGAGAAGTGGCGACATGGGCAGTTTCCGCATCGCCTTGTTCCTCATCGACCTCCATGTGGGATGTGGCTGAAGTGGCGGCCCTGAAAATGCAAAGTTTCACTCGGTCAGAATAGAGCCAAGGATTTGCGTCAAACGACAGGCAGAAAAAGGAAAGATACTCACCCTGAGGCAACGGGAACATCCACTTTAATCTTGGACAGGGCCATCCGAGGCTTGGCGGCGGCGACTCTGGCTTGCTTCGCAGTTTTCTCAGTCGGTTCCGGAGTGGACGTCTGACTGCGCTTCGAGGTCTTAGCACTCGACGCCACCACCTTGCCTTGACCATCTGCGGGGTCTTGCATCTGCTTGGAGCGCCTCTCGTTGCGAGGTGGCGACTCGACCTCATCGCTCTTGTCTGAGTCAGAGGTTTCTTCGTCGTCTTGGCACTCCCGCCCTCGCTCCCGATATCCTCCAGCTGCTGCTCTCCATTCGGCATGGAATACATGTTCATAAAGATATGTGATACACCAGTCGACAAATTGAGGTGAGTCCAAGAACAGCCGCATATGAAAAAAAACACAAGAGAAAAATCACTCGACATAATAGCGCCTAACCTCCACTGGAGCATGCTCGCTGTCGTATGGCAAGATTCTCCTGGCTCCGCGCGGGTTGTCCTTGTTCCTAGTGATGCTCGTCAACCACTGGGCCACCGTCTTCTCGTTGACCTCCTCTGGGTGGCTTCGCGCTGTGTCGTTTGGGCGCAAATGCATCCACACGGGATGGTCACGAGCTTGCAGGGGCTGGATGCGGCGACTCAGGAACACCTCCAGCAAGTCCATGCCCATCACTCCGCCATGAACCAGAGTCACCAAGGCATCGACCAAAAGATCAACTTCACCTTTCTCCTCCGCGGTAACTCGCATGGAACGAGCTTGGTTGATTCTGTCTAAAGAAAAGGTGGAGTCCAGTCGGATATCCGGGGGTCGGGATGTCCTTGCAGTAGAACCAAGTTGACTGCCAACCCCTAACTGACTCAGGAAATGTCATCGCAGGAAATGTGCTCCTGCCTCTCATCTGGATTCCCAACCCCCCACACATCTGGATCACATCCGTCCTCTCATCAGTCGGATTGGCTTTTTTCACCGACTGAGATCAGCAAGTAAAAATATGCTTGAACAAGCCCCAATGAGGTTGACACCCCAAGAAACTCTCGCACATCATGATGAATGCGGCAAGATAAGAAACGATGTTTGGGGGGAAGTGGTGGATCTGAGCGCCAAAGAAATTGAAGAAACCGCGGAAAAAGGGGTGTGGAGGCAGAGAAAGACCTCGCTCGACATGGGTGGTGAGCAGAACGCGCTCGCCCTCGCGCGGCTTGGGCTCCGTCTCCCTCCTAGGCAGCCTCCAAGACCCAGGCGCGATGAGGCCATCGACGGTGAGGCCTTCCAAATCCTATTTGGTGACCATCGAGCGGATCCAGTCCCCCTGGATCCAACCAGGCGGCAGGTCAGACCGTGACGTCGACCCCTTCGTCGGCTTCTTTCCCTTGGACGCGACCTTCTTCGCAGGTCCGTCCTTCGCAATTGACGGCGAGCTCTCGCGGGAGAAAGGGAGAAGAGAAGGAGCAAGGAGGTGAGCGGAGGAGCGAATGGAGGGCACAATACCCCGCCACGGCAGCAGCACCTTTTATAATCATATTTCTGAGCGGATGACCGGTGGGCACGGAGATCTAGGAGCCCCTGACGGTGCATTCCTATTACCGCGCCAACGTCATGTCCCGTCCTGCGCGCTTCTTTGCGCTTTGAAATCCCATGAAATCCGGAGCGCACAGGGCATTAAATCACTCCAAAGATACGCCGGTCCGTTCGGCTCGGTATAGATCAAATGAATTCACTCTAAAAATCTCGAAAGGCCAGAATGGATAGAGGCAAATGGTGCAGAAGCAAGTCACAAGCCGTGTCACTGAGAACTTCAAGAGATTCACTCGGAACTTCGAGGCGTATTCGACCTACTCTAATCAGCCTCCGCTCCAGTCGACCCTCAATCCATTCGGGGACTAATGACGATGCCATGGACCTAGGGTAGGGTCACAGGCCTGACCTAGACACCCTACCCAAGGTCACTACCCTAGAATCAAGAACACTCAAAGTATAACAAATGATACCGACTGAAGTAACCTCGGAGTGCAATCCACTCGACCAATTATCTCACTCGGATACCCCAATTCCATTCGACCAGGATCTAGTCACTCGACCATACAAGAAACCACTCGGAGTACAGAAGATCTAAAGTCACTCAGGATGACAACAGTGAGGCATTCACTCTGTAGTCTTAAAGGTCATTTATAGCTCTTTATAGCTGGCGTTATCAGTAACGCCATGTCTTAATGTACATTGAACCCTGTGTAACGGGGGATGGCTGGGGTCCTGGCGCACTCTATATAAGCCACCCCCTCCTCTGGTACAAGGGTTCGGACCCCCTGCAACACACACACACACACTCATATTCTAGTCGACCGCCTCAGGGCACCGAGACGTAGGGCTTTTACCTCTTCCGAGAGGGGCTTGAACTCGTAAACTCGTGTGTACAACCTCGCCGTAGTTAGGACCTAGCCTCCTCATACGTACCCCCTACTCTTACTGTCAGACTCAATACCACGACACTCACCTCTCCGAGATCCTGGTTCTGCCATCCTCCTCGAGTTCCTGCTGCTCGATCCGGCCTCCTGGCATGGGTGTACTCCTTTGAGCGAAAGGGTGGCTCGACAGATGCGGAGGCTGACGGCGGCATTTGCGGAGAAGAGGAGCCGGGGTCGGCGTCGAGGGGGCACATGAGACGGTCGGCGCGGGTGGCGGCGCTGTGGTCGATAGGAGGGGATTTGGGGTGTCTGGGCATTGACGAGCATACGGTAGCTCGAATTGTTTCCTTTGTCACCACCTAAAACAATCGCGGGTTGAATACTCCAAACGATAGGGTGTTTTTCGTAAAAACTAAGCGTTTTCTCATACCCACTTAAAAAGGGACTGCGGGTTTAATTATCAAAAAGTGCAGGGACGATTTTGCAAGAGTGCCGCAACGGTGAACCCGACAGACTCAATCCGTTCTTTATTATTAAAAAAAATTTAGGGAAAGATTATTTTGCTAGTGTTGAGTAGGGTTTCTCCTCTAGCGTATAAGAGGCGGTTCGATCGGTACCGAGCTGAGCGCTTGTTGCTGCGTGTACCTTTATATGGCCAGCAGTGCATGTGCATGCGCCCAAAAGAAGAAGCAGTAGCAGCAGCAGCAGCATCAATGCATTGTGTGCCCCGATCTACTCAGCCGTTTTGTTGCAGGCCGTAGCGTGTGATCATGCATGTACCAGCTGCTACTACTTGCTCAAGGTTTCCAAGACTGGCGCGTGTGTTGAACTTGAATCAATGCATGTGTTTTCTGTTTGCTTGCTCGTCAATGGAGTAGTTGGAAGTCCAAACAGACGTCTTGTACTCTTGTTTCATAGTAGAAAGCTCTCTTTTGGAGGAATCGTCGTAAAAGGCTCTTCCTAGATATTTGTAGCATGAGGCTTTGTACCTCTACCAAAAATGATTTCTCATTTGATCTAAACCAGCCCTCTTCTAGCCACCTCTATTTTCTCCTTTTGTTTTTTCCTAGTGCAATGGCCAGTGCGTTCTGTTTCCACTCAAGCCACCTCAGTCCGATTCTCTGTACCTACCTAACAACGAAAAGTTAAGGGAGGGAGCTTCCCCCCTTAGCCTCGGCTTTTTTTTCTTCATTGGTTTCATTGTCGCTTTTGACGTACGTGATTTAATATCTGCTTAACTAAAATTCCACAACAATGATGTTCGATATTTCTAAAGAAAATTAGATGTTATAGGAACAAGCTAGTGATCTGCACATTGTTTACGATTCATGTCCTTTTGGTGGGCAACCATGCGCTGAGTGCTGCTTTAACGTTGGTGTGATCCATCAACTCTTTGGACGTGCCTCAACTGTCTCAAGAAAGTACCACCACCCGAAGTATGTGTTGAATGGATGTAGCTTGTACTCCATTTGTTTGTCAGTACGAAGTTGAAACAGATTCTTCGTTTCAGGATAAAAGAGCTGTTCACCAATATTTGCTGGATTTTCGCAGCCCTTAAAATTCTTTACTCACTCTTTTTTCTTGTTGGGGAATTTACTCCCTCCTTATTTCTTTTATCAGGAACCTCTACCATATTTCGCCTTTTTCTTCCTGCAAAAAAAAATTATTTCGCCTTTTTCTTTTGCTGCATGTACAGTTGTCCTTATCGTGTACGTACTACCAGCGTCCCAAAAAACATGAAGATTCTTTTTTTCCCTTGCGGGTTTTTTCCATTACAGTGTTTTACATGATTTTTAGAGAAAAAAACGTTTTATATGATTTCACAGTTGCTTTACCGAGATTTGCATATCACTTATATTAGGTGGGCAAGAAACAGAGACAATTGCAAATGGAGACCACCACACACTGGAGCATAAGCCAGAATTACTGCTAGAACTTGACTAATCTCTCTTGATTCGAGCTACTAGAACAGGCTAATGATGCACGACGAACTCCTCGCTGCCGTCCGCCATTATTTATTCCGTTCAATGACAAGGTCGATCGTCATGGATGGCCTCGCCGATTAGGTACCGACGGTGCTCCTAAAGATCCTTGACGTCGTGCTGAGAAGACAATCACAAGGATTAACGCAACAGAAGTTGAATGAATCACAAATGCAGTGCCGGTCGGATTAATCTACCTCGGCGCGAGAGTGAGACTCCTCCATGTTCGGCTTCTGCAGATCATCGTTTTCAGTCGGCGTGGACGGGCGAGGTCGAGAGTGGAAGGCATCCACCACCATTCTGCCAAAGCTGCACCCCAGAAGCGAAATTCAACATTCACGGTGAGCAACAGCAAGCAGAGCAAAATTCAGTATGTGGCCATGACGGGTGTGATGTGAGGAGAGTAGGTACATACGGGTGGTCGTCGTCAAACTCAATGTGGCCGTCGTAGCCGCCGCCGGTGAACGACATGCTGTTAATATGCGCCGACTCCTCGCCGGTGGCCGGCTGGATCTTGAAGCCATCGCCGGACCCCTGAGCCTTGTACTTCTCCGCCCAGCGGTCCAGCCACCGCGACTCCTCCTCGGTTGCGTACTGCACGCTGATCCTGAGGTCCCCTTCCTCTGGATCCGCAGCTGCTGCAGCTGCGGCGGCGGCCGCGAGGCTGGCTAGCAGGAGGAGGGAGATGGGAACGACGGACAGCCGGGCGCGGGCCATCTTGCTTCTTTGGCAGACCGATCTTGCGCTGTGTTGTTTCTTCAACGGAGGTGTGGCCTGGCCTGAGCCGCCTGGATGTGAATATATGGACGACGGTGCAGCTCGTACTACATTTTTTTTTTTTTGAGGGAAGCTCTTACTACAGTTGAACAAGTCGTGTTGGTAAGGTTTGTAATTTTCTCAAGACTGTAAAAATTGGAGGGCCGCCTATTTAGGAGCTGTCTGATTTTAAGAAAGAGTAAAATGCACTGGCGGTACTTGAACTTGCGAAGAAAGCACGCTTTGGTCACTGTATTTCAAAATACGATCAATACGGTCACTCAATATGTCTACACGTGATTATACGGTCACTGTTCACCGTATGCCACTCGTCACCGCTACATTTGACCACCTGTTGACCAATCCGAGGCGACACCTGGCGTTTGCGGGGTTTTTTTATATGTAAATTTGCCCGGCACATCTAATTTCATCCAGCACGCTGAAATATCAGTGCCGAATCCCTAATTCCCCACTCCCTCCCCTGCTGCTTTCCGCCGAGGCCGACGCCCACCCCCTGCTGCTTGCCGCCGCCGCCGCCCCCCTCTTCCCCGCTGCTTGCCGCCGCCCTCTTCTAGCAGCTTGCTGCCGTCGCCGCCGCCCTCTTCACCACTCCGCCGCCGCCCTCTTCACCACTCCGCCATGTCGACAAGCTCGGTTAGGCCATCGCTCGGCGGCCGTTCGGTGGTGGTGCCGCTCATAAGATGCCCTTTTTGCCCTGCTCGTGTGAAGTTCTATGTGTCGAACACGGAGAAGCACGAGGGCTGGGTCTTCTACAGGTGTCCTGTTAGTGTAAGTGATTTTTGCCGTTGCCGTTTGCTCATTTCGGTGAATTTTTGTGGAAGTTGTGATGGTGATTTCTGGCGTCTGTTCTTATCTTTTGATCTTCAGGACCATTTCTGGCATTGGGAGTTGGAGTACATTGTCTACTTGCTGGATAATCACTTTCTCGTTGGCAATGAAGCCGTAGATGCATTAGGAGCTGCTGATGATAAGAGGGAAGAGCTGATGTGAGTAAGGAACCGAAGATATGCAGGTGGTGGTGCAGTTGATCTTCCAGGCTTTGAAGATGGAAGAAGATATGCAGGTGGAGGTGCGGCTCAAAGAGCAATCAGCAAGCAGAGGCACTCTTATAGGGTTAGGCAATCAAATATTGGTGATGATGAAGGCACTGGTGGCAGCACTCATTGTAGTTGCAGTGCTGCTAGCCATTTCTATGCTGAAGAAGTGATGGAGTTGATGCAGTGTTTCCAGTAGCATGCTGCCTAGTTTGTTAGGAGATGAACTGGTAGTTGTTATGTGATGCTTTTGCATTGTAAGTCTGAAGTTGATGTAGTTTCCAGTTTGCAGCTGTAGTTGATGTAGTTATCCAGCATTCTAAGTGATGCTTTTGCCATCATGTAAGCAACTGTCTATCTTTTACTGCAAATGGAAGTTAATTTGGCAAGTGTCTATCTTTTACTGCAAATGCAAGTTGATTCTGTGTACATCTTCTGTCATATGAAGTTAATGTGGTGCAAGTTATCATCTTGCTGTCATATGAAGTTAATGTTTGAAGCTGTTGATGCTGTCCTATGAAGATTTGAAGTTAATATTGTCATATATGAACATATGCATAAGCGGTAACATATCTGGGAAGTACCAACAATTCAGAACATAACCAGCATTCAGTTACAAAATAATTTGGGAAGTACCAACAATTCAGAACATATACAGCTTTCTGTTACAAAATGATCAACAATTGATCTATACTCATTTAAAAAGTACATCATCTGAAGATGTCAAACATTGAAGTGCCTCTGGTATTACTGGGAAGCACAAGATCATCATCTGAATCAGGCTTTGGACCTGCAGGCTTCTTGCCGAGACCAATACCTATTAGCCTCATTTCCTCCTTCCTAGCCTCAGCAGCAGCTACCCTGTCTGCTCTTTTTCTTGCTGCTGCAGCTTCTTTCTCTGCTCTCTTCTTGGTTGCAGCTTCCTCCTTTTCAGCCTTCTTCTGAGCTTGCTGCCTTGCTTTATTCTCAGCAGCCACAGCTTTTTTGGTCTCCATGATGATCTACCTTGTCTCTTCCTTAGCCTTCTTTGCTATTGCAGCTTCTTCTTTTCTCTTCTTTCTCTTCTCAGCTTGTGACTGCCTCTTCCTCTCTGCTTCCGATGCTTTCTTCTACTCTTGCTGATGTCTCTTCCTGGCAGCTTCCTCTGCTTTCTTTTGCTGTTCCTCCCTTCTTGCTGCAAGAAGTGCTTCCTTCTTATCTTCCAGTTCTTCGTCTCTCTGCCTCTTGAGGAGAAGCAATTTTTTGGCCAAGTCACCTTGCTGGATTGTGCTTGAGCTCCCATTGTTGCTGGATTGTGCTGGAGCTCCCATGGTTTGGTTGAGCATGGCCCTTGCAGCACATATGAAAGTTGATTCTGGTATAGGCCCTATGCAACCACTCTTGGCAGAGGCCTCTGGATGGCAAAAGTACATATGAAAGTTTAGAATAACATGTTTTATCTATGAACTTAACATCAATTACATGAAAGAAGCCCATTAACTTACATTTTGAACCATACGATCAACCATAAGATCTTCTATGACATGATTTTCTGTAAAGTTGTGCTCATGTTCATGTGCAAGTAATTTTGAATCATATCTTTGCAATGTGTATGATTAGGCAACAATGCTAGAAAACCTACAGTAGAAATGATGAAAGACATACCTGAGTAATGACTTGCTCGTCATCTCCTACATTTGGAGCACCTCCTGCATTACTAGCTTCCACATTTGGATGAACTTCTGCATTTGGAGCACCTTCTGCTTGTGGTTGTGGTGGAGCTTGCACATTTGGAGGGGGCAGACCAGCCTTGAGGTACCTACAGCCTCTGATGTTGTGGTCTGATACGTCTCTAACGTATATATAATTTTTGATGGTTCCATGCTATTATTTATGATGTTTTGGATGTTTAATGGGCTTTAACATACACTTTTATATTATTTTTGGGACTAACCTACTAACCCAAAGGCCCGGTCCAGATTGTTGTTTTTTGCCTGTTTCAGGGTTTTGCAGAAAAGGAATATCAAACGGAGTCCAAACGGAATGAAACCTCCGGGAGAGATATCTATTATATATAAAAAGTATTTGACGGGTTAACCAAAAAATAGAGAAATAGGCTAGAAAATCCCACAAAAAATAGAAATATCTCACCATTAATTCAGTATATCAAAAAACAACAACTGTTAGATCCATTGTAAAGGCAAATAAATTACCCACCATGCCATCCTCTCTAAATTACCCACCATTGCCATTACATAAAATATTTCCTCAAATATATATTGTATTATCTTCTGGCCAACGACTCCCTCAAAAGAAAAAGGAAACTTCTGGCCAACAATGGATCTTCTTAACCCTAAATCTCATGCATGTACCAATGTACGCTTCTTCTCTCCATGCCCATGCATATCTCTTCCGTGCGACTTGATTTGCAGCCGTTCAATCGGTAGTACATCTCTCTTCCGTGACCCTCAAAAGAAAAAGGAAACTTCTGGCCAACGATGGATCTTCTTAACCCTAAATCTCATGCATGTACCGATGTACGCTTCTTCTCTCCATGCCCATGCATATCTCTTCCGTGCGACTTGATTTGCAGCCGTTCAATCGGTAGTACATCTCTCTTCCGCGAGGCTTCGTGCGCAGCTATGCCCAAATCTAATTCATCAGCAGCAGTTCACGCCAGATCTCATCGACATCGGCAATCGGCATCGGCAATGGTTAACGGCAGATCGGCAACGGCAATCGGCATCGGCAATGGTTAACGGCAGATCGGCATCGGCAGTGGTTAACGGCAGTTCATGTCAAATCGGTGGATGGGATCCAGCGCTGGATGCACACATGCACCGTGATGCAAGATGTAAGACGTATGCATGTACACATCCCTAAAGTTGTACGTAGACAAGATCAAAGATTTCATGCACGGACATACTGCACAGTTAGAAATTGGTACATGCATATCTTTGCTTGACTGTTCCATTTTTTATTTGCCGGAGCACATCACGTCTGTATTCGTGATTTATATCTTCGGTTCATGCATCTTTCTTTCTTTATGAGTTGATTGTTTCCATAGCACAGGAGACGTAATAAGAAAACAGGTGTGTTTTGATCGTGGGTACAGAATACACTGATTTTCAACTATATAGAGGCTTTATTATTGGTTACGTGGAGCAAGCTACACCCACGTAATCTTACGTTCAGATTTTACGTGAAAGCTGATGTGGGGGTTGTTAATTGGGCCAGGATTAGCAGCTGGGGCCCACCCCGGTTAAAATCAGGGGGGGAGAGAATTTTAGGGAAGGTTAAGTAAGCCTACGTAGGATCTTTCGTAGGTGTAGGATTATCGATCTTTGATAATCAGACTGGGAATAATATACTGTATTATTTATTTTCAATCAGCGATCTCTGTCAAGACTGGCCGCGGGGCTGTGTTCAACATCGACCTTGCTGGGATGCCCGGCACATAAGCGCCTCCTGCGTACCGCCTGGCATGGACATCTCCTCAACAGGTAGTACAATTCTGACTTTTCCCCTTGATTGAGCAGACAAAGTGAAGTATGGTTGGGGTCACTGTTCAAGATATCTTCCGATATGCCGATAAATCGGCCGATTTATCGCTTACCGTTGTCTGACTGATAAGATAAACTGACCGATAAATCAACCGATATGGCGATAAATCGGCCGATATGCCGATAAACAGGCCGATTTACCCCTTATCATGGATCGACCGATAAGTTCCCGATAAGCGATATCCCCAACAGTGGTTGGGGTGCAACTATAATTGTACGAAGGAATCCTTTTGATGTGGTTTTATTTGGTAGATTTTTTGCAGGTCAAAAGGGATTATAATAGCATTATTGATGCGGAGCATCCGTCAAGCATCCCCATGGACAACCCGGCATCGGCACAAGCACTCAAGGGACCAATGACGAGAGCACGTGCACGCGCTATCGAGGTCGAGGTGAATTCTCTCCTCTTCGAGCTTCGTTTGGATTCACATGAGGATTGGGTTCTACCTCACAAGGAGATGTTGTGCATTCTCAGGTACCGAGGAGATGATCGCGTGGAAGCAAACGAGAACCCATTCAACCTGGAAGCAAGTGAAGACCCGTCCAACCCGGAACAAGCGGTACTACCGTTTCCCCAAGACGGTACTACCGCTCCTTAAGTGGTACTACCGCCTGCAAGCGGTACTACCGCTCGAGCGGGCGGTACTACCGCCCTGCCTGCGTGCAGCCTGCGGCCCTTGGCCCTGTACCCCTCTCTCCTCGTACCCCTTCGTAGCATAAACTATAAATAGACCTTCCCCATGTCTTTTGGAGGGTTAGAAAAGATATTGAGAGACCTTGAGAGCTTTGCTCCTTGTATCCCCTCCGTGAGGAGATCAAGACCTCCCAAGGGAGAAGAATCCTCGTGGATTGCAAGGCCTCCCAAGGGAGAAGAATCCTCTTGGATTGCAAGACCTCACCTCCTCTAGGAGTGAGAAGAACCTTACCTTTGTGCTTGTTTCCTTGGATTGATCTTGTGATCTCGTGGATCCTTTGTATGCTACTCTAGTGGATGTGATATTGGGTTTGTTTTGAGAGATTGTGTCTTGTGTTCTTGTGTGTTCATCCCCTTTTCCCCCCTCCAAGTGTGAAAAGATCCCCCATAGGGTTTCACCCTACAACATCTTGGTATCAAGAGCAAGGTTGATTCACATCTTGGAGTCCCATCCCCCCACTTTCTAGCTTGTTTTTGTTGTGTTCTTACCCAATTTCGAAAATCCCCACAAAAATAGCCCCAAAATTTTTCTTGCAATTTGTCGGATCTTGTGAGATTTGGTTGTTTTGGTCCACGGATTTGACGTTTGGCACGTGGATCTAGCCCCTCCACCACTTTCCCCACACATCCACCACGAAATTCATCCAATTTTACCCCGAAACCATCCATTTCCGCCCAAAATTCGCCCTGATCTCGAGTTGCAGATTTTACTCGACACAAGCGGTACTACCACTCGTGCAAGTGGTACTACCGCCTTACACACGGTACTAAAATTTTAGGTCCGCATTACCAAGCGGTACTACCGCTTCGTCAAGCGGCACTAGAATTTTACTTCCGCATTACCAAGCGGTACTACCGCTTCGTCAAGCGGTACTACCGCCCCACCCAAAAATTTCTCCCCTTCCGCATTTTCACTGGTTTCGAGTTGCGATTTCGCGTTTCCTAAGGTGTTTCGGCTACTTAGGAACGTGTGACATCGACATCATCGCCTCGGAGTCATCTTCACCGCTAACCGTAAGCAAGGACGATAACCTCGACGACACTCACCTTTTGCCTTTGCATTGATAGCCCGAGCCATTTGCGTTGCTTACCTACCGAGACTAGCGAGTTGAGAATTGCCGGGCCATGCTCTTGTGCACCATAGTGATCATATCATCTTAGTGCCATAAGTCCCTCCCGTGAATATCTTACATACTTGTCTCATATTATCATCGGCTCGAGCATCATACTCTCAAAAAAACAACAACAAAGAAAAGCTTTTAAGCAACGAGAGGAGCAACAATGAGCATATAAGCAATAGCATTGAGCCACTTTACATACTCATACCATCTTGGTCACCGCATACATAGCATAGTTGGGATCGAGGACGGCACGTTTCTCTCATAGGTTGGTGCACAAAGCGTATCTCGCCCATTTGAGCAATCGAGCTAGCGTCTCTCTAGTATTCGCACAACAAGAGCACTGTGCTCACCCTTGGTTGTGTGGATCCCATCTATCTTCCGTGCGTGTGTTCCTAGTGATACTCTCGGCTTTGATCTATTTGCTTTACGTGCATCTTTGTGAATCTTCTCAACCTTATCGATATCTTGACTAACACTTTGTTTGAAATTTTGCCACCATCCTAACCAAGCTACTCCAAAGGCCTCTTTACTTGTAGGTGTGAGGAACAAACCCGGTTCCAATTCTACCATTGTGGCATTTCATTGAGTGAAGCTTGTTACATTTTCAATCTTCGGAAGAGGTAACCTTGGTATTTTTCTCTCATTTACCTACTCACCTCCTACTTACATGATGGATAGGCCAAGTTCTTCGACCGACCCGACCGACGAGCATCTAGTGGAAGCACCGAACTACGTCACCAAGAATCACCTTTTCGGCGTCCAACGAGCTCTTCATCAAGAAAGCGAAGCATTGGGCGACCGCATCGAGCAACTCGCTTCCGACTTCCGCACGCAAATGCAAGAGTTCCGCCACATCTTGGTGAACCGCACGTCTCCGCCCCATTCATCAAGACGACGCCATTCAAGTCGACGCTCAAGTGAAAACTCTTCGGCTCACTCTTCCTCGGATGCAAGTCCTCCTCGCCCTCGGCAAGCCCAACAAGGCGTCAATCAAGATCGACATTATTCGGACAATCCATTCCATGGCAATGGGTTACGAGATCGAGTTCGAGCTCGTGAGCAAGGGCGTCGCCAAGAGCAACAACATCCACATCAAGTACACGAAGATGACGATACCATCCGGCAAGCTCAAGAACGGCGTGACAATCAAGAACGCCACGCACAACAAGCTCTTCGTGACTCGACACGCGTCTTCGCCGACCGCAACCGCCAAGTACGTCAACAAGAAGATCTTCATCAAGAGCGACAAGAGGAAGCCGCTCATCGCGAAGCGGAACAAGACCGACGAAATGGGAACGACGTGCCACGACACCACCAACGGCAAGATCTCCGTGAAGAGCAAGCTTTCATGGAACGACCACCTCGTCATGTGTGACACCAACGTCATCAACATGACGAAGAACAACGCTTCGGCAAGCTCAAGTTCACTATGCCCAAGTTCTCTGGAAGCACCGACCCCGAGGAATACCTCTCATGGGCATTGAAGGTCGACAAGATATTCCGCCTCCACAACTTCGAAGAAGAAAAGAAGATTGCCATGGCCTCTCTCGAGTTTCAAGACTATGTCCTCATTTGGTGGGAACAAACGATCAAGCGACGACATACAAGAGGCGAACCACCCATTACAACTTGGTCAGAAATGAAGAATGTCATGCGAGCTCGCTTCGTGCCTACACACTACACCCGCGATCTCTTCAAGAAGCTGCAACTTCTCAAACAAGGCACGAAGACGGTGGAGGAATACTACCAAGAAATGGAGATTGCCATGATACGAGCCAATGTCAAGGAAGATGACGAGCAAACAATGGCACGCTTCTTGAACGGTCTCAATCACCCAATCAAGCGGATTGCCGACTTCCAACCATACTCCAACCTTCTCGTGCTAGTTCATCAAGCATCCAAGGCCGAGCGACAGGTCCAGGATGACTTCAAGTATGCCAAATACTCGTCTAAGACCTACGGCTCCTACTCTCAAGCACCCGCGACTTCGGCACCTCCTACCTCAACGAGAGCATCACCAAGTACCGGCGACAAGTCAAGTTTCAAGCAAACTACACCTTCCTCGACTCGTTCTCTGGCAAGCAACTACAAACCCAAGACTCCCTCACCTTCGGCACCACCTTACGACACCGAGAAGACTAGTTCCTTCAAGTGCTTCACATGTGGTGGCCGAGGTCACAAGTCCTCCGAGTGCACCAACAAGAGAACCATGATCTTCAACGACGACGGCACATATGACTCGATGAGCGAAGATGAAGCGGAAGCTATTGAGAATGTGGCCATGCACCGGCGCATCAACGAAGACGAAGATGATCAAGTGTTTTGTGACAATGATTCAAGTCCCTCCCTCGTGGTATCCAAGGTCTTGACACTCCAACACAATCAAGACGAAGACCAATGATGCCACATCTTCCACACGAAGGCCGGCATCAACGGAAGATCCGTCAAGGTCATCATCGACGGAGGTAGTTGTCACAACTTGGCAAGTGATGAGCTATGTTCCAAGCTTCATTTGGTCAAGAAGAAGCACCCTCGCCCATACAAGGTACAATGGTTAAGCGACTCCGGCACCATTCAAGTGGAGCACACGGTACAAGTTTCTTTCAAGATCGGCGCCTATGAGGACACCTTGGAGTGTGATGTAGTTCCCATGACGGTGTGCCACCTCCTATTGGGACGACCTTGGCAATTTGACCGTGGAGCCATCCACAACGGTCGAACCAACTACTACAGCTTCAAGATGAACGGCAAGGAATATGTGCTTCGACCAATGTCCCCAAGCCAAGTGATCGCCGATAAGCAAGCATCCACCCATCGTGGAGATCCTAGTGAGCGAGTGATCCACTAAAACAAAAGTGAGAGCCACAAGACAAAATTGAGCGCCTCTTGATTTTGTCATATGACTATGAAAAAGTCCTATATGGTTAATAGCATGTCACCACAGAAATTATTCTTGTTATCATTTACCTACTCGAGGACGAGCAGGAATTAAGCTTGGGGATGTTGATACGTCCAAAACGTATCTATAATTTCTGCTTGCTCCATGCCTCTTTTGTGTGATATTGCTATGATATTTATGCACTTCCATACACTTTTGATCATATTTGGACTAACCTATTAACTCAGTGCACCATAGTGCCAGTTCCTGTTTTCTGCTGTTTTTCTATTTCAGGTTTCCCCCATATTAAAAGTGCCCTAAAAATTCCGGGAAAAATACAGGAAAAATCAGCATATCGGGAGCTTCCGGAAAAACCAAGGCAGGGCCAGAGGGGAGCCTGGGGGGGCCCAGGCGGCCACCCGGCGCGGCCCCACCCCTGGCCGCGCCAGGGGGGCGCCTGGGGCCCCACCTCCTCCTCTGGTGCCCCCCTTTGGCATATATTTACCACGCGTCCCGAAACCCTCGAGGACGGAACCCTTTTTCGCGATCTCATCTCTATTCCGTCGCCGCCGCGCTCCCAAGATCGGGAGCACCAGGAGAACTCTTCTCGGCACCCTGCCGGAGGGGAGGATCACCACCGGGAGCTTCTCCACCACCATGGACGCTTCCCGGATGAGTTGTGAGTAGTCTCCCTTGGACCATGGGTCCATGACCAGTAGCTATGTGATGTTCTCCTCCCCTCTTTGTTCTTCATGTATTAGACCTCGTGAGCTGCCCTACATGATCGAGGCACATATGTAATCTTTATGCTGTTGCTATGTTGACTTTGCTGGGATCCGATGGATTATGAGATTATGTTCAGATTGTGTGTGAGTAATATATTTGATTCACCTCTTTTATATTTATGTTCTGGAGTAATTCTTGCATGTTCTCCATTGCTGTTTATTGCTTTGGCCAAGTAGTAGGTAGTAACTCCAAGAGGGAACGTTATGCTTGATTGTGGGTTCATGCCCCTCGATGACTAGTTTGAGTGACAGAAACATGAGTCTAGGGGATGTGCTGTTGCCACAAGGGGGAAAACAATGGTGCTTGTACTTGCGGGTGCAAGGATTGTTTAATGTACGCAAAGTTCTTTTAATGCAGTTGTCTGTTGCTTTGAGTTTACACTATGGGTGGGACTCGCAACTTAATACCAGCGAGATGTTCTGGATAGATATCTCAAGGTGGATGATTAGTAGTAGATGCAGATGGATTTCGGTCTACTTGCCTTGGCGTACCGTCCATGCTTTTGAGCCTCTACCTTTTTTTGCAACATACTCCCTCCGTTCCTTTATATAAGGTGTAATTTTTTTTTGATAAAATTCCAGAATGTAAGGTGCATTTGTTCTAATTTATCATAATTCCCTTGTAAGCCCTCTGGAAAAAGGAAAGTATCTCTCTCCTGATTGTGTGTATCTCTCCTTGTAGCAAAGGAAGGAAACTATCTCTATGTCGATTGGATGTATCTCTTAATTTCTGGGACTAACTGATTTACTTGCCACTAACGAATAAATTCACCAAGGGTAATTTTGTCCTAACACGTCTATAATTATGTGCCTTGGTCACCGTGCCAAAAATAATACACCTTAGATAAAGGAACGGAGGAAGTAGTTAGCATTGGTTTGCGCACATAATCCTGTCAATTGCCCAGCTGTAATTTGTTTACCTCGCTTAGCTGTTTTATCGTCTTTTGGGAGAGAGACATCACTAGTGAACATCATGGGACCCCGGTCCATATTACCATCACTGATCACATCCGCTATTTACTTCCTGTTCATATTTACTAGTTGCAGTCATACCTATCACTATTATCTCTTGCGTTTGATCCTTTGTAAACGACAAGGCCGGAGGGATTGACAACCTCTCTGTACTCGTTGGGAGCAAAGTTATTTGTATCTGTGTGCAGGTCCTGTCAAGCAAAAGTTTCTGGCGCTATTGACACCTTCTTGTCGACCCTCGGAGTCTCACGGGATTCGATCCTTGGTATCTTTGCCAAGGGAAACTTGCCGTTACGCTACATCTCAAACCTTCCACTTGGTGTAACCAACGAGGGGCGAGAAGCCATCAAGCAAAGTTTCTGGCGCCGTTGCCGGGGACTCCACTCTTCAAGATAGGGGAGTTGCACGCTATCTTTTATCTTTGCTTTTTAGTCTTGTTAGTTTACCTTTCAGTTTTTGCTTTAGTGTCTTCTATCAAAAATCACAAAAATAGTTATCTTGCTTGCTTGCTGCTATGGGTTCCACCGAGAACACCAAGTTGTGTGACTTCACTAGTCATAACAACAATGACTTTATCTGCACGCCTATTACTACACCTGCCACTTCAGCACCCTCTTATGAAATTAAACCTGCTTTACTGAACCTAGTTATGAAAGATCAATTCTCCAGTGCTGGAGATGCTGCTGCTTTGCACTTAAATAATTTTGTTGAACTCTGTGATATGCAAAAGTACCAAGAAATAGATGGTGATATTGTTAAGCTTAATCTTTTTTCCTTTCTCCTTGAGAGGAGGAGCTAAAATCTGGTTTCAATCCTTGCCTAGAAATAGCATAGATTCTTGGGACAAGTGCAAGGATGCCTTTATCGGGAAGTACTATCCCCCTGCTAAAATTATCCAACTAAGGAGTAACATAATGAATTTTAAACAATTGGATAATGAACACGTTGCCCAAGCTTGGGAACGCATGAAATCTCTTGTCAAGAACTGCCCTACTCATGGTTTGACTACTTGGATGGTTATCCAAACTTTTTATGCAGGCTTGAACTTTACCTCGCGGAACTTGTTGGATTCGGCCGCGGGAGGAACCTTTATGTCAACTACACTTGGTGCTGCCACGAGACTTCTCGATGAGATGATGACCAACTATTCCCAATGGCACACCGAACGCGCTCCAACAGGTAGGAAGGTAAACTCTGTCGAGAAGATTTCCTCCCTAAATGAAAAAGTTGACTTGATCATGTCTCTACTTTCCAAGCAATCTCCTATTGATCCTCGTGATGTTCCTTTAAATTCTTTGATTGCTCAAGATCAAGTAGATGTGAACTTTATCTCTAGAAACAATTTCAATAACAATGCTTATAGGAGTAACTTTGGTAGTGATGGCTTCTCGCCCCTCGTTGGTTACCCCAAGTGGAAGGTTTGAGATGCAGTGTAGCGGAAGTTTACCCTTGGCAAAGATACCAAGGATCGATTTCCCCTGAGACTCCCAGTTTCAACAAGAAGGTGTCAACTGCTAACGGCGCCAGATATTAGCAATCAACGTGGACCTGCACACAGATACAAATAACTTTGCTCCCAACGAGTACAGAGAGGTTGTCAATCCCTCCGGCCTTGTCGTTTACAAAGGATCAAACGCAAGTGATAATAGTGATAGGTATTGCTGCAAATAGTAAGTAAAAGCAGAAAGTAAATAGCGGATGTGATCAGTGATGGTAATATGGACCGGGGTCCCATGATGTTCACTAGTGATGTCTCTCTCCCAAAAGACGATAAAACAGCTATGTGAGGTAAACGAATTACAGCTGGGCAATTGACAGAATTATGTGCGCCAACCAATGCTAACTATGTTGCAAGAAAGGTAGAGGTTCAAAGCATGGGCGGTACGCCAAGGCAAGTAGATCGAAATCCATCTGCATCTACTACTAATCATCCACCTTGAGATATCTATCCAGAACATCTCGCTGGTATTAAGTTGCGAGTCCCACCCATAGTGTAAATTCAAAGCAACAGACAACAACATTAAAAGAACTTTGCGTAAAGTAAACAATCCTTGCACCCGCGGGCACAAGCACCGTTGTTTTCCCCCTTGTGGCAACAGCACATCCCCTAGACTCATGTTTCTGTCACTCAAGCTAGTCATCGAGGGGCATGAACCCACAATCAAGCATAACGTTCCCTCTTGGAGTCAGTACCTACTACTTGGCCAAAGCAATAAATAGCAACGGAGAACATGCAAGAATTACTTACGAACATAAATATAAAAGAGGTAAATCAAATATATTACTCAAACACAATCTGAACATAATCTCACAATCCATCGGATCCCAGCAAACTCAACATAGCAACAACATAAGGATTACATATGTGCCTCGATCATGTAGGGCAGCTCACGAGGTCTAATTAGTGAAGCACAAGAAGGGGAGGAGAACATCACATAGCTACTGGTCATGGACCCATTGTCCAAGGGAGACTACTCATAACTCATCCGGGAGGCGTCCATGGTGGTGGAGAGGCTCCCGGTGGTGATCCTCCCCTCCAGCAGGGTGCCGGGAAGAGTTCTCCTGGTGCTCCCGATCATGGAAGCACGGCGGCGGCGGAACAGAGATTAGATCGCGAAAAAGGGTTCCCGTCTCGAGGGTTTCGGGACGCGTGTTAAATATATGCCAAAGGGGGCATCAGCGGAGGCCTAGGGGGCCCAGGCCCCCCCCCCCCGGCACGGCCAGGAGGGGGGCCGCGCCACCAGGGCGCCTGGAGCCCTAGTGGCCCCCCTCCGGCCCTACTTCGGCTGCCGGGAAGCTTCTGGAACGCCGATTTTTTATATAATTTTTCCGGGATTTTCTGGCAGTTTTCGTAATGGGAAAACCTGAAATACAAAAACAGCAGAAAACAGAAACTGGCACTGGGGTGCACTGAGTTAATAGGTTAGTCCAAATATGATCAAAATTGTATGGAAGTGTATAAATATCATAGCAATATCACCCAAAAGAGGCATGGAGCCAGCAGAAATTATAGATACGTTTTGGACGTATCAACATCCCCAAGCTTAATTCCTGCTCGTCCTCGAGTAGGTAAATGATAACAAGAATAATTTCTGTGGTGACATGCTATTAACCATATAGGAATTTTTCATAGTCACATGACAAAAGCTTACTGAGACAATGAATCTGTAGTAATTAAGTTGCCTCATGAGAAAATCACAAAGAACTAAAAATTTTACAATATGTTACTGAAACATCAAATAGATTTGTAATGAGCACGGTGTGCAAATATGATAAAGTGATATCTCGCTTGCCCCCTTTAGTGAAGCAAAACATAAATGCAGGGGCACCTCCAAGGTTTAAGTGATGACTAGATACAATGATTTCAGAATAAACGATATCATAATCATGCAAAAGACAATGCTACTTTGGGACAATGCACATTACACTCAGAATGACAATCATGCTCTCAGTAGTTGGTGCTTTAAAAGAATGTGGAGACTCTCGAACCGTGGCTTTTGTTGGCAAGGTTGAAAACCCGTGGTCGGAAACAAAGACAAAACATGTACCAGAGCTCTTGGTTTTAAAAACAGAGGTAATAATATTTTTTTTGGATATGCATGTTTCGTCAACGAATGCTAGCAGACAACTCAATCACTTCTTGAGATGGACAAGTTTCGAGGAACGGCTCCCGAATGAGGACAATCACATCCTCTTAATCTCCTTTGTTTATCACTGCCAAAGTTTTCTGATTTCTCATGAACAAAGCGTGAAGGAGGGTTTGTTTGTTATATTATTTTTGAGCCGGGCGCACTCTTTGCCAGTTCCTTCTCGTATTATGGGTTTGCACATTAGACATGCAATCCCGGGGTGAAGCTTGTCCAACTTAAAAAGATCATGAATTAACTACTACTTCCTCATGAACTAAAACAGAGGCACAAAACAGAAATGCATTTTTTTGAATAATTTCGAGATGGTACATGAAAGTCTCCGTTAGGAATGGCAGGTAAATACCATGTATAGGAAGGTATGGTGGACTCATATGGCATAACTGGTTTAAACGATTTTGGATGCATAAGCAGTCAGTCCGCTTAGTACAGGCGAAGGTTAGCAAAAGACTGGGAGCGACCAACTAAGAGAGCAATGACGGTCATAATCATGCAGAGTGACAAAGCAACATTGAATCAGGCATGGAAGTTATATCGCTACTCAGAAATAAAAGATCATCAAGGCTTGACAGACTTTCTTTACAGTCTTAAATATGCGTGAGCATACGCCAAGTCAATCAAAATAAATTCTTGAAGGAAGATATTACTAAACCATACCACATCATAGGCAAACAAATCATGTTGGTACTCCAATAACACATTGGGAACCCCCCAGCTATTTGAGACTAACCATAAGAAAACATGAACTACTAAGCACCATTATGCACGTAGCATTTTTATCATAGACATATCAACCAATGCAACAAAAGCAAACTATCTTAATAAGATAAGCATGATAACTAAAGAGAGTTCAAGCAACCAACTAAACAAAAGCTCTTTACAAAGATAAGCATGAAAACTAAGAGCTAAGCATGATAGTAGCTATTGAAAGACAAAGAACACACACAGCAAAGATAGACATGAAAATTCTATGTTATGTTCTAGGTAGAAGTGGAGCGTGTTTCTCTCCCACACAAAGAAAGCTGAGTTCCGACTCGTTATGAAAAGCTAAAGAAAACTAAAAAGGAAACTAAAAGCAAGACGCTCCAAGCATAGCACATAACACATGAAGTGATAAAAATATAGTGGAACGAAAGACGAACTGATAATGTTGATGGAGAAGGGGATGCACGGGGGCATCCCCAAGCTTAGACACTTGAGTCTCCTTGAATATTTCTTGGGGGTGCATGGGGGCATCCCCAAGCTTGAGCGTTTGACACTCCTGAATCTTTTTATCATCTTCCCTCGCACACTTGAAAACTCCCTTCATACATAACTCATCATAAACTGATTAGCGAGGTTAGTACCCTTAATAAAATAATTGTTCCTTGCTGGAAATAAAGAGATTCTTGAAGGTCTAATTTTTCTCAAGATTGCCAAAAGGTTTTTGCAAAGAAAAAGCAAGCTCAAGGTTTGCAAAATGAAGGAAAGGCAAAACAGGACAGAATCTGTGAAAAACAGAACTGCAGGTAGTAAATGATTTTTTCGGGGCACTTCTGCAACTCTAATAAAAAAACTCAGAACAGACGCCCGAAAGACAATTGTATAGAGCACGCTGTCGAAAAAATTCAGACCAAAAATATGATCTGGTGATTTTATACGAATTTTTCTATCCAAGGACAGAATCTGTTTCCTGGACAGCACGTCACAACTTTTGAACTTTCTTGCAATCAGAGGCTACACTTGGCACAAAGTTGAAAAGTAAAGATACAATGATGATGCTACTGTAGTAACAACATCAAGACACAACAAAAGCAAAATAAAAATTTATTCATGTGGGCTGCCTCCCAAAAGCGCTTTCTTTTATGCCTTTAAGCTAGGCATAATGCATAGAGATCAAGTTGTATCAATTGAACCATCATCAAGATCATCAAAATGCTTTTCAATAGTACAACTAATCTTAACAGGACTTTCAAATAAAGGCCTCATAGAGATACTTCTAGGGAGAAGACCAAAAGGATAAAAGTCAAGGGAAGATTCATTTATAAATTCATCAAAGAGAGGTGTTTCTTCCAAAGTCTTTACAGTTTCAACCCCTTTGGCAATAGATGGATTACTTTTAGAGCGGGGAGCCTTTGGAACGTGAGCGAACTTAGGCTCCTTCTTTGCCGGAGTTTCTACCTTTTTGGTTTTGATTGAGGAGAAAGTAGTTCCTAGAGTATCAAAGATTTCCTCAATCTTGTCTAACCTAGAAGAGTCCAAGTCATGGGATTTGATGGTTTCCAAAGTTTTGATAATTTTATGCATGGAGCTATCAAGCCTATTCAAATTCCCTTGGATCTTACGATCCAACTCGTTTATCTTATTAATGTTTGGCATCTCTAGCTCTATCTTTTCAAGTTTTTTCATAATGTGAGCTAGGGTGATGTCCTCTTGAATGCTAACAACAGGGGGATTCCCAACAAGATTTTCAATAATACTAAGAGACTCCCAAACTGGGGCCTCTAGGAAATTTCCATTGATAACAGTATCTAGAATAAACCTATTCCAAGAAGTAATTCCAACATAAAAATTTCTAAGCAGGATAGTAGTAGATTGCTTCTTGGTGGCTCTTTTTTGAGAATCATTAATTCTATACCAAGCATCTTTTAGACTTTCCCCACCTCTTCGTTTAAAGGTGAGAACTTCTGCCTCGCCAAAGACAAAAGGACCCGACATAATGACAACTAAAGAATGAAATAACTATTTTTGTGATTTTTGATAAAAAATACTAAAGCAAAAACTGAAAGGTAAACTAACAAGACTAAAAAGCAAAGGTAAAAGATAGCGTGCAACTCCCCTATCTTGAAGAGTGGAGTCCCCGGCAACGGCGCCAGAAAACTTTGCTTGATGGCTTCTCGCCCCTCGTTGGTTACCCCAAGTGGAAGGTTTGAGATGCAGTGTAGCGGAAGTTTTCCCTTGGCAAAGATACCAAGGATCGATTTCCCCTGAGACTCCCAGTTTCAACAAGAAGGTGTCAACTGCTAACAGCGCCAGATATTAGCAATCAACGTGGACATGCACACAGATACAAATAACTTTGCTCCCAACGAGTACAGAGAGGTTGTCAATCCCTCCAGCCTTGTCGTTTACAAAGGATCAAACGCAAGTGATAATAGTGATAGGTATTGCTGCAAATAGTAAGTAAAAGCAGAAAGTAAATAGCGGATGTGATCAGTGATGGTAATATGGACCGGGGTCCCATGATGTTCACTAGTGATGTCTCTCTTCCAAAAGACGATAAAACAACTATGTGAGGTAAACGAATTACAGCTGGGCAATTGACAGAATTATGTGCGCAAACCAATGCTAACTATGTTGCAAGAAAGGTAGAGGTTCAAAGCATGGGCGGTACGCCAAGGCAACTAGACCGAAATCCATCTGCATCTGCTACTAATCATCCACCTTGACATATCTATCCAGAACATCTCGCTGGTATTAAGTTGTGAGTCCCACCCATAGTGTAAACTCAAAGCAACAGACAACTGCATTAAAAGAACTTTGCGTAAAGTAAACAATCCTTGCACCCGCGGGCACAAGCACCATTGTTTTCCCCCTTGTGGCAACAGCACATCCCCTAGACTCATGTTTCTGTCACTCAAGCTAGTCATCGAGGGGCATGAACCCACAATCGAGCATAACGTTCCCTCTTGGAGTCACTACCTACTACTTGGCCAAAGCAATAAATAGCAACGGAGAACATGCAAGAATTACTTACGAACATAAATATAAAATAGGCAAATCAAATATATTACTCAAACACATTCTAAACATAATCTCACAATCCATCGGATCCCAGCAAACTCAACATAGCAACAGCATAAGGATTACATATGTGCCTCGATCATGTAGGGCAGCTCACGAGGTCTAATTAGAGAAGCACAAGAAGGGGAGGAGAACATCACATAGCTACTGGTCATGGACCCATGGTCCAAGGGAGACTACTCACAACTCATCCGGGAGGCGTCCATGGTGGTGGAGAGGCTCCCGGTGGTGATCCTCCCCTCCGGCAGGGTGCCGGGAAGAGTTCTCATGGTGCTCCCGATCTTGGAAGCACGGCGGCGGCGGAACAGAGATGAGATCGCGAAAAAGGGTTCCCGTCTCGAGGGTTTCGGGACGCGTGTTAAATATATGCCAAAGGGGGGCATCAGCGGAGGCCTGGGGGGCCCAGGCGCCCCCCCGGCGCGGCCAGGAGGGGGGCCGCGCCACCAGGGCGCTTGGAGCCCTGGTGGCCCCCCCTCCGGCCCTACTTCGGCTGCCGGGAAGCTTCTGGAACGCTGATTTTTTATATAATTTTTCCGGGATTTTTCTGGCAGTTTTCGTAATGGGAAAACCTGAAATACAAAAATAGCAGAAAACAGAAACTGGCACTGGGGTGCACTGAGTTAATAGGTTAGTCCAAATATGATCAAAAGTGTATGGAAGTGTATAAATATCATAGCAATATCACCCAAAAGAGGCATGGAGCAAGCAGAAATTATAGATACGTTTTGGACGTATCAGGTAGCAACCCTAGACCGTTCCCCTCTAATTCCTATGGGAACAATAATGCTTATCCTAACACCAAGAACTCCACTTCTGAACTAGAGATTATGCTTAAAGACTTCATCACTACCCAAAAAGCCTTCAATAAGAGTGTAGAAAAAAAATAAACAAACTAGATAATCTCTCTTCGAAGGTAGACAATTTAGCCCATGAGGTAGAGTTTCTTAAAATTAGAACTTCTCCTCTTGAGGAGAGGAAGACCACTCCTATGAATGCTATTCAAGTGCAAATTAATGAAAACATTAGGATGATGGCTAAACTTAAAGAGAGATGAGCTAGAGAAAAGGAGGAAGAAGATAGAATTAAGAGCCTTCCTACCCACCACACTGTTGCTACTATCCAAGTTGTTGAGGATATCCAAACTCTTAGCACCGAATGCACTCCTGGTCCCATTGGACCTATTAATGGTGATGCTATGACCTCAACCGTAGAAGCCTCCATACCTAGGAAGCTAGAAGATGGTTGGGATCCTATGATTAAAATTAAGTTGAATAACTTCTCTTGCTATGCTTTATGTGATGTTGGAGCAAGTACCTCCGTTATGCCCAAAAGAATATATGATATGCTTAAATTGAAACCTTTTGATCCTTGTTCTTTTGGTGTTCGTCTTGTTGATTCTTCCGTAAAGAAACCTTTGGGGAGGATCGTCGATGTTCTTACCATTGTCAATGACAATTATGTTCCCGTTGATTTTACTATTATGGATATTGAATGTGAACCTTCTTGTCCAATTATTTTGGGACGTCCTTTTCTTCGCACCGTTGGTGACATGAAAGAGGGGAATATAAAATTCCAATTTCCTCTCAAGAAAGGGATGGAACACTTCCCTAGAAAGTAGATTAAGTTACCTTTTGAGTCCGTTATACGGGCTAGCTATTCTTTTACTCTTGATAAAACTTGATCTTTTCTCTTTGAATTATGCCTAGCTTAAAGGCATAAAAGAAAGCGCTTTTGGGAGGCAGCCCACAATGAATAAAGTTTTATTTTGCTTTTGTTGTGTCTTGATCGTTGTTACTACAGTAGCATCATCATTGTATCTTTATTTTTCAGCTTTGTGCCAAGTTTAGCCTCAGATTGCAAGAAAGTTCAAAAGTTGTGACGTGCAGTCCAGAAAACAGATTCTGTCCTTGGACAGAAAAATTCGTATAAAATCACCAGATCATCTTTTTGATCTGAATTTTTTTGACAACGTGCTCTATACAATTGGCTTTCGGGAGTCTGTTCTGAGTTTTTTGATTTGATATGCAGAAGTGCCCCGAAAAAATTATTTACTACCTGCTGGTCTATTTTTCACAGATTCTGTCCAGTTTTGCCTTTTCTTCGTTTTGCAAACCTTGAGCTTGCTTTTTCTTTGCAAAAACCTTTTGGCAATCTTGACAAACAGTAGCTCTTCAAGATTATCCTTATTTCCAGCAAGTAAAAATTATTTTATTATGGGTACTAACCTCGCTAATCTGATTATGATGAGTTATGTATGAAGGGAGTTTTCAAGTGTGCGAGGGAAGATGATAAAAAGATTCAGGAGGGTCAAACGCTCAAGCTTGCGGATGCCCCGGTGCACCCCCAAGAAATATTCAAGAAGACTCAAGCGTCTAATCTTGGGGATGCCCCCGTGCATCCCCTTCTCCATCAACAATTATCAGTTCGTCTTTTGTTCCACTATATTTTAATCACTTCATGCGTTATGTGCTATGCTTGGAGCGTCTTGCTTTTAGTTTCCTTTTTAGTTTTCTTTAGCTTTGCTTTTTCTTCATAACGAGTTAGAACCCAGCTTTCTTTGTGTGGGAGAGAAACATGCTCCACTTCAACCTAGAACACAACATAGGATTTTCATGCTTATCTTTGCTATGTGTGTTCTTTGTCTTTCCATAGCTACTGTCATGTTTAGCTCTTAGTTTTCATGCTTTTCTTTTTAAAGAGCTTTTGTTTAGTTGGTTGTTGAACTCTCTTGAGTTTTCATGTTTATCTTGTTAAGAGAGTTTGTCTCTGGCACTGGTTGATGTGTCTATGATAAAAATGCTATGTGCATAATGGTGCTTAGTAGTTCATGTTTTCTTATGGTTAGTCTTAAATAGCTGGGGGTTCTTAATGTGTTATTGAAGTACCAGCATGATTTGTTTGCCTATGATGTTGTATGGTTTAGTGATATCTTCCTCCAAGAATTTATTTTGATTGACTTGGCATATGCTCACGCATATTTAAGACTGTAAAGAAAGTCTATCAAGCCTTGATGATCTTTAATTTCTGAGTAGTGATATAACTTCCATGCCCGATTCAATGTTGCTTTGTCGCTCTGCATGATTATGGCCGTCATTGCTCTCTTAGTTGGTCGCTCCCAGTCTTTTGCTAGCCTTCACCTGTACTAAGCGGACTGACTGCTTGTGCATCCAAAGTCCTTGAAACCAGTTATGCCATATGAGTCCACCATACCTTCCTATATATGGTATTTACTTGCCATTCCTAATGAAGACTTTCTTGTACCATCTCAAAATTATTCAAAAGCATTTCTCTTTTGTGCCTCTGTTTTAGCTCATGAGGAAGTAGTAGTTAATTCATGATCTTTTTTAAGTTGGACAAGTTTTACCCCGGGATTGCATGTCTAATCTGCAAACCCCTAATACGAGGAGGAACTGGCATGAGTGCGCCCGGCTCATAAAAGATAATACAACAAACAAACCCTCCTTCACGCTTTGTTCATGAGAAATCAGAAAACTTTTGGCAGTGATAAACAAAGGAGATTAAGGGGATGTGATCGTCCCCGTGCGGGAGCCGTTCCTCGAAACTTGTCCAGTTCGAGAAGTGATTGGGTTGTCTACTAACATTCGTTGACGAAACATGCACCTCCCAAAAATCATTTTTACCTCTGTTTTCAAAACCAAGAGCTCTGGTACATGTTTAGTCTTTGCTTCCAGCCACGGGTTTTCAACCTTGCCATCAAAATCCACGGTTTGAGAGTCTCCACCTTCTTTCTTCAAAGCACCAACTATTGAGAGCATGATTGTCATTCTGAGTGTAATGTGCATTGTCCCAAAGTACCATTGTCTTCTGCATAATTGTGATATCACTTATTCTGAAATCATTGTATCTAGTCGTCACTTAAACTTCGGAGGTGCTCCTGCATTTATGTTTTGCTTCACTAAAAGGGGCAAGCGAGGTATCACTTTGTCATGTTTGCACACCATGCTCACTACAAATCTATTGGGTGTTTCAGTATCATATTGTAAACTTTCAGTTCTTTGTGATATTCTCATGAGGCAACTTAATTACTAAAGATTCATTATCTCAATAAGCATTTGTCATGTGATTGTTAAAGACTCTTCGGTAGCATGTCACCACAAAAATTATGCTTGTTATCATTTACCTACTCGAGGACGAGCAGGAATTAAGCTTGGGGATGTTGATACGTCCAAAACGTATCTATAATTTCTGCTTGCTCCATGCCTCTTTTGTGTGATATTGCTATGATATTTATGCACTTCCATACACTTTTGATCATATTTGGACTAACCTATTTAACTCAGTGCACCACAGTGCCAGTTCCTGTTTTCTGCTGTTTTTCTATTTCAGGTTTCCCCCATATTAAAAGTGCCCTAAAAATTCCGGGAAAAATACAGGAAAAATCAGCGTATCGGGAGCTTCCGGAAAAACCAAGGCAGGGCCAGAGGGGAGCCTGGGGGGGCCCAGGCGGCCACCCGGCGCGGCCCCACCCCTGGCCGCGCCAGGGGGGCGCCTGGGGCCCCACGTCCTCCTCTGGTGCCCCCCTTTGGCATATATTTACCACGCGTTCCGAAACCCTCGAGGACGGATGATACGTCCAAAACGTATCTTTAATTTCTGCTTGCTCCATGCCTCTTTTGGGTGATATTGCTATGATATTTATACACTTCCATACACTTTTGATCATATTTGGACTAACCTATTAACTCAGTGCATCCAGTGCCAGTTTCTGTTTTCTGCTGTTTTTGTATTTCAGATTTTCCCATTACGAAAACTGCCAGAAAAATCCCGGAAAAATTATATAAAAAATCAGCGTTCCAGAAGCTTCCCGGCAGCCGAAGTAGGGCCGGAGGGGGGCCACCAGGGCTCCAGGCGCCCTGGTGGCTCGGCCCCCCTCCTGGCCGCGCCGGGGGGGCGCCTGGGCCCCCCAGGCCTCCGCTGATGCCCCCCTTTGGCATATATTTAACACGCGTCCCGAAACCCTCGAGACGGGAACCCTTTTTCGCGATCTCATCTCTGTTCCGCCGCCGCCGCGCTTCCAAGATCGGGAGCACCAGGAGAACTCTTCCCGACACCCTGCCGGAGGGGAGGATCACCACCGGGAGCCTCTCCACCACCATGGACGCCTCCCGGATGAGTTGTGAGTAGTCTCCCTTGGACCATGGGTCCATGACCAGTAGCTATGTGATGTTCTCCTCCCCTTCTTGTGCTTCACTAATTAGACCTCGTGAGCTGCCCTACATGATCGAGGCACATATGTAATCCTTATGCTGTTGCTATGTTGAGTTTGATGGGATCCGATGGATTGTGAGATTATGTTCAGATTGTGTTTGAGTAATATATTTGATTCACCTCTTTTATATTTATGTTCGTAAGTAATTCTTGCATGTTCTCCGTTGCTATTTATTGCTTTGGCCAAGTAGTAGGTAGTGACTCCAAGATGGAACGTTATGCTTGATTGTGGGTTCATGCCCCTCGATGACTAGCTTGAGTGACAGAAACATGAGTCTAGGGGATGTGCTGTTGCGACAAGGGGGAAAACAACGGTGCTTGTGCCCGCGGGTGCAAGGATTGTTTACTTTACGCAAAGTTCTTTTAATGCAGTTGTCTGTTGCTTTGAGTTTACACTATGGGTGGGACTCGCAACTTAATACCAGCGAGATGTTCTGGATAGATATCTCAAGGTGGATGATTAGTAGTAGATGCAGATGGATTTCGGTCTAGTTGCCTTGGCGTACCGCCCATGCTTTGAACCACTACCTTTCTTGCAACATAGTTAGCATTGGTTTGCGCACATAATTCTGTCAATTGCCCAGCTGTAATTCGTTTACCTCACATAGCTGTTTTATCGTCTTTTGGGAGAGAGACATCACTAGTGAACATCATGGGACCCCGGTCCATATTTCCATCACTAATCACATCTGCTATTTACTTTCTATTTTTACTTACTATTTGCAGCAATACCTATCACTATTATCACTTGCGTTTGATCCTTTGTAAACGACAAGGCCGGAGGGATTGACAACCTCTCTGTACTCGTTGGGAGCAAAGTTATTTGTATCTGTGTGCAGGTCCACGTTGATTGCTAATATCTGGCGCCGTTAGCAGTTGACACCTTCTTGTTGAAACTGGGAGTCTCAGGGGAAATCGATCCTTGGTATCTTTGCCAAGGGAAAACTTCCGCTACACTGCATCTCAAACCTTCCACTTGGGGTAACCAACGAGGGGCGAGAAGCCATCAAGCAAAGTTTTCTGGCGCCGTCGCCGGGGACTCCACTCTTCAAGATAGGGGAGTTGCACGCTATCTTTTACCTTTGCTTTTTAGTCTTGTTAGTTTACCTTTCAGTTTTGCTTTAGTATCCTTTATCGAAAACCACAAAAAAAATTAATTATTTGCTAGTAGTCCTTTCTGTTTAGTCAAGCATGTTAGGATTTGGAGCTTTGAGGGAATCAGAAGTCCTAGATTTCCATCAAAGGGATGGAGAAAATATGAAGAAGGCATGGGACAGAATTTCTAATGCACATAGGAGAATTATGCCTTGGATACCTATAAAAACTGTGCTTAGAAATTTTTACCATGGTATTTTTAAATGGTGTAAACACTCTCTTGATATTATAGCTGAAAGAGATTTCCTAGAGTGTGATGAAGCTAGAGCTCTTGAAATTATACATGGTCTATCTAGTTACTTTGTTTATGATCATAACTTTGATACTGTCATAGATAGACTTGCTACTATTGAGAAGAGAATGGATGCTCTAGACTTGATGAAGGTGGAGAAACCCAAACCCAATAAGAAAGACATTTTGGAAATAGACAATGATTGGGAGCCTTTTGTTAGGATTAGCATCTCTAATCAAGACTTCCTTGCTTATTGTGATATTGGATCTATGGTTTCTACTATGCCAAAAATTGTTCATGATTCTTTAAAATTTAACATGGATAGATTACCATCTTATCATGAACACACTAATGGAGATATTTCTGAAATCCAGGGAAGAATAAAAGACGTGCCAGTTAAATTCCTTAAAGGGATTACAATGGTTGATTTCTTCATCATGGAGCCAAACCAATGAAATATAGTGCTTGGAAGGGACTTCCTCCGAGCGGTAAAAGGCTTCATCGATATAGGTAAGGGACAAATCCGCTTGCACGGAAAGGCAAAAGGTGTGTACCCCTTTCCTAGTAGGAACAAGAGTGAACTTGTTAAAGAACCATTTGAAGCAATTTATAACTCCGATTATTATGATGGTTATTGATTCCTCTTTGCATTATGCCTAGGTTAAAGGCATAAAAGAAAGCGCTTTTGGGAGGCAGCCCACAATGAATAAAATTTTATTTTGCTTTTGTTGTGTCTTGATGTTGTTACCACAGTAGCATCATCATTGTATCTTTTCTTTTCAACTTTGTGCCAAGTGTAGCCTCTGATTGCAAGAAAGTTCAAAAGTTGTGACGTGCTGTCCAGGAAACAGATTCTGTCCTTGGATAGAAAAATTCGTATAAAATCACCAGATCATCTTTTTGGTCTGAATTTTTTTCGACAGCGTGCTCTATACAATTGTCTTTCGGGCGTCTGTTCTGAGTTTTTTTTATTAGAGATGCAGAAGTGCCCCGAAAAAATCATTTACTACCTGCTGTTCTGTTTTTCACAGATTCTGTCCTGTTTTGCCTTTCCTTCATTTTGCAAACCTTGAGCTTGCTTTTTCTTTGCAAAAATCTTTTGGCAATCTTGAGAAACAGTAGACCTTCAAGAATATCTTTATTTCCAGCAAGGAACAATTATTTTATTAAGGGTACTAACCTCGCTAATCAGTTTATGATGAGTTATGTATGAAGGGAGTTTTCAAGTGTGCGAGGGAAGATGATAAAAAGATTCAGGAGTGTCAAACGCTCAAGCTTGGGGATGCCCCCATGCACCCCCAAGAAATATTCAAGGAGACTCAAGCGTCTAAGCTTGGGGATGCCCCCGTGCATCCCCTTCTCCATCAACATTATCAGTTCGTCTTTCGTTCCACTATATTTTTATCACTTCATGTGTTATGTGCTATGCCTGGAGCGTCTTGCTTTTAGTTTCCTTTTTAGTTTTCTTTAGCTTTTCGTAACGAGTCGGAACTCAGCTTTCTTTGTGTGGGAGAGAAACACGCTCCACTTCTACCTAGAACATAACATAGAATTTTCATGTCTATCTTTGCTGTGTGTGTTCTTTGTCTTTCAATAGCTACTATCATGCTTAGCTCTTAGTTTTCATGCTTATCTTTTTAAAGAGCTTTTGTTTAGTTGGTTGCTTGAACTCTCTTTAGTTATCATGCTTATCTTATTAAGAGAGTTTGCTTCTGTTGCATTGGTTGATATGTCTATGATAAAAATGCTACGTGCATAATGGCGCTTAGTAATTCATGTTTTCTTATGGTTAGTCTCAAATAGCTGGGGGGTTCCCAATGTGTTATTGGAGTACCAACATGATTTGTTTGCCTATGATGTGGTATGGTTTAGTAATATCTTCCTTCAAGAATTTATTTTGATTGACTTGGCGTATGCTCACGCATATTTAAGACTGTAAAGAAAGTCTGTCAAGCCTTGATGATCTTTTATTTCTGAGTAACGATATAACTTCCATGCCTGATTCAATGTTGCTTTGTCGCTCTGCATGATTATGACCGTCAATGCTCTCTTAGTTGGTTGCTCCCAGTCTTTTGCTAACCTTCGGCTGTACTAAGCGGACTGACTGCTTGTGCATCCAAAATCTTTTAAACCAGTTATGCCATATGAGTCCACCATACCTTCCTATACATGGTATTTACCTGCCATTCCTAACGGAGACTTTCATGTACCATCTCGAAATTATTCAAAAAAAATGCATTTCTGTTTTGTGCCTCTGTTTTAGTTCATGAGGAAGTAGTAGTTAATTCATGATCTTTTTAAGTTGGACAAGCTTCACCCCAGGATTGCATGTCTAATGTGCAAACCCATAATACGAGAAGGAACTGGCAAAGAGTGCGCCCGGCTCAAAAATAATATAACAAACAAACCCTCCTTCACGCTTTGTTCATGAGAAATCAGAAAACTTTGGCAGTGATAAACAAAGGAGATTAATAGGATGTGATCATCCTCATTCGGGAGCCGTTCCTCGAAACTTGTCCATCTCAAGAAGTGATTGAGTTGTCTGCTAGCATTCGTTGACGAAACATGCATATCCAAAAAAAAATTTATTACTTCTGTTTTAAAAACCAAGAGCTCTGGTACATGTTTTGTCTTTGTTTCCGACCACGGGTTTTCAACCTTGCCAACAAAAGCCACGGTTCGAGAGTCTCCACCTTCTTTTAAAGCACCAACTACTGAGAGCATGATTGTCATTCTGAGTGTAATGTGCATTGTCCCAAAGTAGCATTGTCTTTTGCATGATTATGATATCGTTTATTCTGAAATCATTGTATCTAGTCATCACTTAAACCTTGAAGGTGCCCCTGCATTTATGTTTTGCTTCACTAAAGGGGGCAAGCGAGATATCACTCTATCATATTTGCACACCATGCTCATTACAAATCTATTTGATGTTTCAGTATCATATTGTGAAACTTTCAGTTCTTTGTGATTTTCACATGAGGCAACTTAATTACTACAGATTCATTGTCTCAGTAAGATTTTGTCATGTGACTATGAAAAATCCTTATATGGTTAATAGCATGTCACCCCAGAAATTATTCTTCTTATCATTTACCTACTCGAGGACGAGCAGGAATTAAGCTTGGGGATGTTGATACGTCCAAAATGTATCTATAATTTCTGCTTGCTCCATGCCTCTTTTGGGTGATATTGCTATGATATTTATACACTTCCATACACTTTTGATCATATTTGGACTAACCTATTAACTCAGTGCATCCCAGTGCCAGTTTCTGTTTTCTGCTGTTTTTGTATTTCAGGTTTTCCCATTATGAAAACTGCCACAAAAATCCCGGAAAAATTATATAAAAAATCAGCATTCCAGAAGCTTCCCGACAGCCGAAGTAGGGCCAGAGGGGGGCCACCAGGGCTCCAGGCGCCCTGGTGGTGCGGCCCCCCTCCTGGCCGCGCCGGGGGGGCGCCTGGGCCCCCCAGGCCTCCGCTGATGCCCCCCTTTGGCATATATTTAACACGCGTCCCGAAACCCTCGAGACGGGAACCCTTTTTTGCGATCTCATCTCTGTTCCGCCGCCGCCGCGCTTCCAAGATCGGGAGCACCAGGAGAACTCTTCCCGGCACCCTGCCGGAGGGGAGGATCACCGCCGGGAGCCTCTCCACCACCATGGACGCCTCCCGGATGAGTTGTAAGTAGTCTCCCTTGGACCATGGGTCCATGACTAGTAGCTATGTGATGTTCTCCTCCCCTTCTTGTGCTTCACTAATTAGACCTCGTGAGCTGCCCTACATGATCGAGGCACATATGTAATCCTTATGTTGTTGCTATGTTGAGTTTGCTGGGATCCGATGGATTGTGAGATTATGTTCAGATTGTGTTTGAGTAATATATTTGATTCACCTCTTTTATATTTATGTTCGTAAGTAATTCTTGCATGTTCTCCCTTGCTATTTATTGCTTTGGCCAAGTAGTAGGTAGTGACTCCAAGAGGGAACGTTATGCTTGATTGTGGGTTCATGCCCCTCGATGACTAGCTTGAGTGACAGAAACATGAGTCTAGGGGATGTGCTGTTGCCACAAGGGGGAAAACAACGGTGCTTGTGCCCGCGGGTGCAAGGATTGTTTACTTTACGCAAAGTTCTTTTAATGCAGTTGTCTGTTGCTTTGAGTTTACACTATGGGTGGGACTCGCAACTTAATACCAGCGAGATGTTCTGGATAGATATCTCAAGGTGGATGATTAGTAGTAGATGCAGATGGATTTCGGTCTACTTGCCTTGGCGTACCGCCCATGCTTTGAACCTCTACCTTTCTTGCAACATAGTTAGCATTGGTTTGCGCACATAATTCTGTCAATTGCCCAGCTGTAATTCGTTTACCTCACATAGCTGTTTTATCGTCTTTTGGGAGAGAGACATCACTAGTGAACATCATGGGACCCCGGTCCATATTACCATCACTGATCACATCCGCTATTTACTTTCTGTTTTTACTTACTATTTGCAGCAATACCTATCACTATTATCACTTGCGTTTGATCCTTTGTAAACGATAAGGCCGGAGGGATTGACAACCTCTCTGTACTCGTTGGGAGCAAAGTTATTTGTATCTGTGTGCAGGTCCACGTTGATTGCTAATATCTGGCGCCGTTAGCAGTTGACACCTTCTTGTTGAAACTGGGAGTCTCAGGGGAAATCGATCCTTGGTATCTTCGCCAAGGGAAAACTTCCGCTACACTCCATCTCAAACTTTCCACTTGGGGTAACCAACGAGGGGCGAGAAGCCATCAACGGAACCCTTTTTCGCGATCTCATCTCTGTTCCGCCGCCGCCGCGCTCCCAAGAGCGGGAGCACCAGGAGAACTCTTTCCGGCACCCTGCCGGAGGGGAGGATCACCACCGGGAGCTTCTCCACCACCATGGACGCTTCCCGGATGAGTTGTGAGTAGTCTCCCTTGGACCATGGGTCCATGACCAGTAGCTATGTGATGTTCTCCTCCCCTCTTTGTTCTTGATGGATTAGACCTCGTGAGCTGCCCTACATGATCGAGGCACATATGTAATCTTTATGCTGTTGCTATATTGAGTTTGCTGGGATCCGATGGATTATTAGATTATGTTCAGATTGTGTGTGAGTAATATATTTGATTCACCTATTTTATATTTATGTTCTTGAGTAATTCTTGCATGTTCTCCGTTGCTGTTTATTGCTTTGGCCAAGTAGTAGGTAGTAACTCCAAGAGGGAACGTTATGCTTGATTGTGGGTTCATGCCCCTCGATGACTAGTTTGAGTGACAGAAACATGAGTCTAGGGGATGTGCTGTTGTCACAAGGGGGAAAACAACGGTGCTTGTAGTTGCGGGTGCAAGGATTGTTTACTTTACGCAAAGTTCTTTTAATGCAGTTGTCTGTTGCTTTGAGTTTACACTATGGGTGGGACTCGCAACTTAATACCAGCGAGATGTTCTGGATAGATATCTCAAGGTGGATGATTAGTAGTAGATGCAGATGGATTTCGGTCTACTTTCCTTGGCGTACCGCCCATGCTTTTGAGCCTCTACCTTTCTTTGCAGCATAGTTAGCATTGGTTTGCGCACATAATCCTGTCAATTGCCCAGCTGTAATTTGTTTACCTCACTTAGCTGTTTTATCGTCTTTTGGGAGAGAGACATCACTAGTGAACATCATGGGACCCCGGTCCATATTACCATCACTGATCACATCCACTATTTACTTCATGTTCTTATTTACTAGTTGCAGTCATACCTATCACTATTATCTCTTGCGTTTGATCCTTTGTAAACGACAAGGCAGTAGGGATTGACAACCTCTCTGTACTCGTTGGGAGCAAAGTTATTTGTATCTGTGTGCAAGTCCTGTCAAGCAAAAGTTTCTGGCGCTATTGACACCTTCTTGTCGACCCTCGGAGTCTCACGGGATTCGATCCTTGGTATCTTTGCCAAGGGAAACTTGTCGTTACGCTACATCTCAAACCTTCCACTTGGGGTAACCAACGAGGGGCGAGAAGCCATCACCTCTTCGCCAAGAGAGAAAAACTTAGTCCTCCTAGCCACCAAACGTGAGATGAGAGAAGTGTGTGAGAACCCCTCGAGCGTCTTCCACTTTGTGCTTCTATGCAAAGGGGAAGCCAAACCTACTAACACTTCACCACCTCCACCTTTTGTGTTGTCTAAAGTGTTGCAGGAATTCTCGGACGTCTTTCCCGATGAGCTACCACCGGGTCTACCTCCACTTCGCGGCATCGAACACCGCATCGATCTCGTACCTGGCGCACCACTTCCGAACAAGGCTCCTTACCGCGTCAACCCGGAGGAAACAAAAGAGATACAACGTCAAGTACAACAACTCATCGACAAAGGTCATGTACGTGAAAGCCTAAGCCCTTGTGCAGTTCCCGTTATTCTCGTGCCTAAGAAAGATGGAAGTTTTCGCATGTGTTCCGATTGTCGTCCGTAAATGCTATCACCGTTAGATACCGTCACCCTATTCCTCGCCTAGATGACATGCTTGATGAATTATGTGGTGCCACAATTTTTTCCAAAATTGACCTTAAAAGTGGTTATTACCAAATTCGCATTCAAGAGGGTGATGAGTGGAAAACTGCTTTCAAAACCAAGTTTGGGCTATATGAGTGGTTGGTCATGCCGATGGGCTTATCGGAAGCGCCCGGCACATTCGTGCGTCTTATGCATTTTGTTCTCCGACCTTATATAGGTGTGTTTGTAGTTGTTTAATTTGATGACATTCTAGTCTTTAGCAAGTCGCTTGAGGAACATGTTGACCATGTCCATATGGTTTTGCAAGCCCTTCGCAAACAACAATTATATGCTAATATGGAAAAATGCACTTTTGGTGTTGATAAAGTTGTCTTCCTAGGATTTGTCGTGTCTTCACAAGGTGTTCACGTTGATGAAATTAAAACGGAAGCAATTAAAACTTGGCCTCAACCAACGAACCTTCAACAAGTGCGTAGCTTTCTTGGTTTAGCCGGTTTCCATCGACGTTTTGTGAAGGACTTTAGCACCATCGCTGTGCCTCTACACGCCTTGAGCAAGAAGAACGCACCCTTTGTTTGGGGTCCTTCGCAAGACAACGCGTTCACTAAGCTCAAACACTTGCTCACGCATGCACCACTTCTTGCCCTACCCAACTTTGATAAGCCTTTTGAGATTCATTGTGACGCTGGTGGTACCGGCATAGGTGGCGTGCTCATGCAAGAGAAACGCCCAATTGCGTATTTTAGTGAAAAACTATCCGGCGCACAACTTAACTACCCCATCTATGATAAAGAGCTATATGCTTTGGTGAGAGTTTTACGTGTTTGGGAACACTATCTTCGACCACATGAATTTATTCTTCACACGGACCATGAGACGCTCAAGTATCTCAAGGGTCAAACGAAGTTAAACAAGCGTCATGCTAAGTGGAGTGAATTCATTGAGTCTTTTCCCTATGTCATCAAGTACATCAAAGGCAAAGAAAATGTTGTGGCAGATGCTCTTTCCCGCAAATGCATGCTTGTTACAAAACTTGAGTTGAATGTTATTGGCTTTGAGCACATAAAAGACTTATATGAGCATGATGTTTCCTTTGCAAATCCTTATGCCAAATGTGTAGCACATACTTCTTGGGAGCAATACTACTTAAAGGATGGATATCTCATGAAAGCTAACAAACTTTGCATTCCCGAGTCTTCGCTTCGTTTGCTCCTTTTGCAGGAATCTCATGGAGGAGGGCTCATGGGGCACTTCGGACGCGACAAGACTTCCGCTACGCTCTCCAAGAATTATTTTTGGCCAAAGATGTTCCGTGACGTCTCCCGCTTCACCAACCGGTGCTCTACATGCCGGAAAGCTAAGTCAAAAGCTCAATCCCATGGCCTCCACATGCCACTTCCTATTCCTTTCCATCCTTGGGAAGACATTAGCATGGATTTCATTCTTGGATTACCTAGAACTCGCAATGGAAAGGATTCCATATTCGTTGTTGTCGATAGATTTTCCAAGATGGCACATTTCATTCCTTGTCACAAGATAGACGATGCTTCACATATTGCGACTCTCTTTTGTAGGGAAATATTGCGCCTACACGGCATACCAAAGACGATTGTCTCGGACCGTGACGTCAAGTTCTTGAGTTACTTTTGGAAAACACTATGCTCCAAGCTCGGCATCAAGCTACTATTCTCCACGGCATACCACCCGCAAACTGATGGCCAAACCGAAGTCACCAACCGGACGCTTGCCACTCTCCTACGGGTGTTGATCAAGAAGAACATCAAGGAGTGGGAGGAGTGCCTACCCATCGCCGAGTACGCCTACAATCGCGCAAGACACTCTACGACCGGCAAGTCCCCCTTCGAGGTTGTCTACGGCTTCAATCCATTGTTACCATTGGACATCCTTCCTCTCCCGCTTCAAGAACATGCCGACATGGACGCAAGTGCAAGAGCAGCCCACCTCAAGAAGATGCATGAAGAAACACGTTCCATGACCGAGCGTCAAGTTCAACGCCGCGCCATCAAGATCAACATCAACAAAACACCAATGGTGTTCCATCCGGGCGATCTCGTTTGGCTACACCTTCGCAAAGACCGCTTCCCCAAGGAACGCAAGTCCAAGCTTCTTCCATGAGCCGACGGACCATTCAAGGTGCTAGCACGCTACAATGACAACGCTTACAAGATCGACATCCCACGCGACAAGTACAACGTAAGCGACATCTTCAACGTCACCGACTTGGCCAAGTACCATGGAGATGAAGACCACGATCCGTGGACGGATCTCCCCCAAGGGGCCGGGGGAGATGATGTGGAGCATCCGTCAAGCATCCCCATGGACAACCCGGCATCGGCACAAGCACTCAAGGGACCAATGACGAGAGCACGTTCACGCGCAATCGAGGCCGAGGTGAATTCTCTCCTCTTCGAGCTTCGTTTGGATTCAGATGAGGATTGGGTTCTACCGCACAAGGAGATGTTGTGCATTCTCAGGTACCGAGGAGATGATCGCGTGGAAGCAAAGGAGAACCCATTCAGCCCGGAAGCAAGTGAAGACCCGTCCAACCCGGAACGAGCGGTACTACCGTTTCCCCAAGACGGTACTACCGCTTCTGGCCAGTCCGGCACCAGCGGTACTACCGCTCCTTAAGCGGTACTACCGCCTGCAAGCGGTACTACCGCTCGAGCGGGCGGTACTACCGCCCTGCCTGCGTGCAGCCTGTGGCCCTTGGCCCTGTACCCCTCTCTCCTCGTACCCCTTCGTAGCATAAACTATAAATAGACCTTCCCCATGTCTTTTGGAGGGTTAGCAAAGATATTGAGAGACCTTGAGAGCTTTGCTCCTTGTATCCCCTCCGTGAGGAGATCATGACCTCCCAAGGGAGAAGAATCCTCGTGGATTGCAAGGCCTCCCAAGGGAGAAGAATCCTCTTGGATTGCAAGACCTCACCTCCTCTAGGAGTGAGAAGAACCTTACCTTTGTGCTTGTTTCCTTGGATTGATCTTGTGATCTCGTGGATCCTTTGTATGCTACTCTAGTGGATGTGATATTGGGTTTGTTTTGAGAGATTGTGTCTTGTGTTCTTGTGTGTTCATCCCCTTTTCCCCCTCCAAGTGTGAAAATATCCCCCATAGGGTTTCACCCTACAACAATTATGCTTCTTAGGTACACGAGGGTTGATATACCAATTGAATAGTGTCAAGCCATCAAAGCTATCTGAGTCACCAAAAGGTGGTATTCAGAATGTCCAACTTATCTTGATGCTATTTAATTTGATAAGTTGAATTTTTCCCACACACTTTTTACTTCAACTTTATAGGCCACATTGGTGGGCACATCTATTAGGGTGGTCACTATACCATGATGAATCTTCATTCTTAACAGCAATAAGAGGAATAACTATTAAATATTGAATGACACATATGTACAAACATGATGTAACGTCATATAACCATAGATGTGAAACTGAGAATGGAAAAAATTTCAGGTGTCAATCCGTACATATATATGGGCAACCAAGAAGGCCATACATGACACGAGTTATATTTCTATAGATTTTTGTTGTCGAGACGTGTATTTTAGTTAAATTCCCCGGCTTTGTCCCATTGCATTCTGTGATCATGTGCTTCATTTTTAAAGGTGTGCATCATCTATCTATTATGTATAAAAATACTTAACGGGTTAACAAAATATTAGAGAAATAAGCTAGAAAATATCACAAAAATCAGAAAGATCCGGCCATAAATTAATTTAAGTAGCCGATCACGGCCGACGGATATCTAAAATAGCCAATGACATTATAGTTCGTTAAATTTACCCACCAATGCCCTTAATATTTTTTTTATAGAAGAGGAGAAAATACAAGCGCTGTAACGGAATCATGCGGAGGAACCCTAACCAAACTTCTAATGCTATATCCGTGCCATCGCCGCCACGCCGTCAAGCAGTTCCGCCGCTATCTAGCCACGTTCTTCCTAGCGCTTCATATATGGGTGAAAATCAAGGAACGTAATGAAAAGGAAGATGCTAACCATACTGGGAATATGCATGGAAGGCGCCGGCAGTCCTTCCCAGGTTGGTCGCCCAGCAGCCTACGCAACGTCAGCAGCAATTATCTCAGTGGCGCAAGTGTTTGATCGACTCCCCCAATGCGTCTAGGCCTATGCATGCAAGTAGGTTTCCACGCCTGCCCTTGATGATTTAAAAAAGCAAAAACGTTTGCATGTAAGTATATCTACTCTATGCATTCTCTCAATTATTAATCCAGGCCTATGCATGTAATGCAAGTAGGTACCACGCATGCCTTACATGATTAAAAAAAACAAAGTGTGCGTGTAAGATATGGAGTGTGTGCTCTTTGTATGCACACACTTTGTTTTATTATTTATTATTTATTTATTAATTGGTAACACACGTGGGAAAGAGTGATATGCAATTTGCCAACCTATGGAACGACATGTTAAGCACTGAGACAGATTTCCGTTCAGTATAACAGCAACAGCTTTAATGAATTTAATTATGTCTCATGTTTCCTTTCTGTCCCAGGGTACCCAGGAGATGAGCATACACAGATTTCTGTTCAGTGTAGCAATAGCAGCTTTAATGAATTTAATTATATCTCATATTTCCTTTCTGTCGCGGGGTAACTAGGAGGCCAGCATCACATGAGGCTCAGTTTTTTTGGATGCATCTTACCGCATGACACGCACCATAGGCCAGTCAGGCCATCTCATCGTTAAATTGATGCATGCTGCGGAGAGCCATGTGGCCGATCGCACATCGCAGAATAGCTAGCAAAATATAACTTTTTTTTTCTTCTTGGCTTGAGTATTTTTTGATTTCTCAGTCCATATGATTTTGTTCCCCAAATGTTAGTTTGATTAACTTATTTGGCTTTGTTTCCTTGTAGTGTGATCAACCATGGTGCCTCATGGTATGTGACATTCTTGCTTCGGTAATGAGATGCTAATAGAATGAAATAACATATGGACACGGAGTGAGGGATACACATGATAGTAAGGAAGAAATAGGAATCATTGAGATAGTCCGCTCAAGGCCTGCCTAGCCGGGGTTCCTTATAGAGGCCCCTTCTTCAAAAGTACAAATTTACATCGCATAAATCCTTGATTGGAGGCATCTCTGGTGTGAGGGTCCATCCAAAAGGTAGGAAAACGATGTGATACTAGGTTTGAGATTAGACAGGAGTGTGTGGTGTTAGGTTGATGCATGCTCTAAGGCTGTGTTTGGTTGAGCTGCAGATTCTGGAAAAGCTGCTGTGGAAAAGCTGCTGTGAAAAAGCTGCTGTGAAAAGCTGCTGTGAAAAAGCTGTAAGCTGTTTGGTTGAAACGGATGTTTGGCTGAAACGGCTGTGAAACAATGGTGGCATTGATGGGTAAATACTACTCGGTTTTAGGGGACAGGCAAAAATGGTTGTTTTAGAAGCTGAGAAGCTGAGAAGCTGAAAAGTTGGGATATTTCAGCTTCAAAATTTACACTACAAAGAAGCTGCAGATTCTCAAAAGCTGCTTTGTAAATTTACCCCTTTGGTTCAGCTTATGGCTTTTGGACCCAGAAGTTGGAAGCTGAAGCCGAACCAAACACAGCCTAAGTCCCAAATATATGCCATTAAGTTTGAACTACGGGTTGAGGAAGTTTCTAGCAAGTGATGTGTGTGCTTATTACATTGTGGATAGTACTGACTACCAAAGTACGTACCAAGTGTACCCTGTGTTTAATTAGCAGGAGAAACCATTTGCACATGCAAATGATTCTAAAATTGGCTGCAAGCATCGGCGGCGCTGGGGGTCTTCTTGGGTATTCCGTGGAATACCCAAGATTTAGGCCCAAAAAAAAATTAATATACATATTAATACTGGTCCGCTGGCCCAGCCCAAACTATGGTCACGCAGCGCACCAGACCATCGTCTGGTTGTACGCGCGAGGCCTCCAGCCGCAACTGTCCAGGCGTCCAGCGCTAGTCTTCTGTCTTCCTCCCCTGCGGCCCTGCCCCGATTCCCAATCCCAAACCTAGCGCTAGCGGGCTAGCGGCCGGCGCCGCGGCGGCGGTCGGCGGTGAATCCAGGTGCGGCCGACCTCTCCTTTCCTCCCCTCCGGGCTCAGGCAGTCCAGCTCCGGCGCTCCGCCCCTTCCCTCCCCGAACTGTTGCCGCCAGTCCACTGGTCCGCCTCCGATCTCCTCCGCCTCCGAGATCCGGCCGGCCTCCAGTGGCCAGTACTCCGTCAACGCCTCCACTGCAGTTCCACCGCACAGCCGCAACTGTCCAGACCTCCAGTGCTCCACCGGCACCAAGGTAATTTTTGGCTTTTTGCCCTCTGTTTTTTTAAGCAATCTGAAGATTTGTTTGTAAACTGATGAAATTGAACTAAATGGACATTGGAGTTTGAAGAAGAAGGATGTTTATGTGATGGATTTGATCACACATTGCCACTGCCACTGATTTCTACTTTGTTCATGTGATTGTGATGTAGATGAAGAAGAAAGATGTTAGCTTGTTTGAATTGTGGGACAAATCTTCAAAGACAAGGAAAATAAGTTCTACATCCACACCAACTGCTATTTCCGTTGAGGTTGAGAGCAATCTACAGCTAGCACTAGTGCATACACATGACGAAGGTCCGCAACCGGAGAGGGAGAGAGGCTCCCCGTCCCCAATTGTAGAAGATGATGAAGCGGTTGATGAAGATGATGAACCAAGTTCCCAATTCGAAGCAGATTTGGCGGCTCTAGAACGTGATCCTGGCAAGCGACTTCCCATATCTTCATATCATGTCAATGACCGGGATGCAGTTAGAAGGAGATACATTGACTTGGGAGCTTGTCAACCAAAGGATCACAAATTTGAGATCAGAGATTTTAGTGGACATCCCCGTCGCTTTTGTCCTTCTTGGTTTAAGGATCACAAGTGGCTTGAGTATAGTGTGGACAAAGAGGCCGCTTTCTGCTTTGTTTGCTATTTGTTCAAGGATAAAACAAAAAGGCCCGGTGGAGATTCATTTGTTAAGGGTGGGTTTAGAAACTGGAACATGAAAGCAAGATTGACAAGGCATGTTGGTGATGTAAGTAGTGCTCACGCTGAAGCTCAAGAGAAGTATGATATGTTCACTACACCACAAACATCAATTCGGGAGTCTATTGCTTCAAACACCTCACAATACAAGGCTTTGTATAAACAGCGTTTGACATGGACACTCAAGTGTGTGAGATTTTTGTTGCGCCAAGGCTTGGCATTTAGAGGACATGATGAAAGCGAAGACTCGCTAAATAAAGGAAATTTCCTTGATCTTCTAAATTGGCTAGCAGGAAATTTTGAAGAGGTTGATAGGGTTGTTCTCAAGAATGCTCCACAGAACTGCAAGATGACTCACCATGATATACAACAAGAGGTGATAAAATGTTGTGCACAACAGACTACTAAATTAGTCATTGAAGAACTTGATGGTGGTCATTTTCAATACTTGCAGATGAGTCTAGTGATGTGTATCAAAATGAACAGTTGGCTGTTTGCTTGCGTTCTGTTGATAAGAAAGGAAGGGCGGTTGTAAGATTTCTTAGTCTTGCTCATGTTGAAGATACTACATCTTTGACACTAAAAGCTGCAATTCAGAAAATGCTTATGGACTACAATTTGACCTTTGCGATGGTTCGTGGGCAAGGATATGATGGAGCTAGTAACATGAGAGGTAATGCCAATGGCCTGAAAAAACTGATTATGGATGAGTCCCCTTCTGCCTACTATGTTCATTGTTTTGCCCATCAACTACAGTTAACTCTTGTTGTTGTTGCTAAGGAGAGTGGTGATTGTACTTGGTTCTTTCAGCAGCTTGCACACTTGTTAAATGCTCTTGGCATGTCTTGTAAAAAGATGAGAATGCTTCGGATAGCTCAGGCTGAAGAACTCATTCATGCATTGGAATTGGAAGAAGTAGAAACAGGGAGTGGGCTGAATCAGGAAATGGGTTTGGGAAGGCCATGTGATACACGTTGGGGCTCTCACTTCAAAACTGTGAACCATGTCATCTCTATGTATGGTGCACTACGACGAGTCCTTCGCAAGATTGGAGACGAGTACCATGATGCGGAGGCACAAGCGGCTCTATCCATAGAGACAATATTTCGATCATTTGAGTTTGTTTTCATGGCACACTTGATGCAAGAAATATTTGGATACACAGATGAGTTGTGTAGAGCTTTGCAAAAGCAAGACGAAGATATTGTTCATGCTATTGAACTTGTTGCTGACACAAAGTATTACTTGGAGGCTTTGAGGACCAACGCTGGATGGGATGATTTTCTCACAAAGGTCACAATTTTTTGTACAAAGCATAAGATCAAAGTTGTTGATATGGAGGGTCCTTACTTTCCCGTTGGCCGACCTCGAAGGGGTTTATGTAATGGTCCGACCAATTACCACCGCTTCAAGGTTGATATATTTGTGGGTGTCATTGATAGTCAAATCAGTGAGCTGAATGTCAGATTTGATGAGGTAAACACGGATCTACTTTCTTGCATGGCAGCATTTTGTCCACTTTATTTATTTGCTGCTTTTGACCAAGAGAAGTTAGTTAGGCTTGCTACAAAGTTTTATGCTTCTGATTTTACAAGGGATGAACTGGCAAGACTTCCATGGCAACTAAACATGTATGTTACTAATGCGCGTAGAGATGAAAGGTTTCAAAACCTGAAAAATCTGTGTCAGCTTTCAGTTACGCTTGTTGAGACAAACAAGCATGAACAATATCATATTGTTTACAAGCTTCTTAAGTTGGTATTGATTCTGCCAGTAGCTACTGCTAGTGTTGAAAGGGTATTCTCTTCAATGAGCTATGTGAAGAATAAGCTAAGGAACAAAATGGGTGATGATTATTTGAACAATTGTTTGGTTACATTCGTTGAGAGAGAATTTTTCAATCAAGTGAAGGATGAAGATGTCATCAGTCTGTTCCAAAAAGGCGACCGCAGAGTTATATTGTAAGAAGGATATCATCACTTTATCAATCAAAAGGTACTTATGTATTCATGTGGTCTGATACATTGAAATATTGCTTTTGCCGTTATGCTAGTGTTATTTTGTTCATATATTCCTACTGTTGTGTTGTTTGGTTCATATACTACATTTATAGAGCAAAAAAAAATTGGATGAATACCCAGCCTTCATTTCCTGGTGCCGCCACTGGCTGCACTAGGTTACTCATAGCTAGGTGGAGGTCCAAAGGAGGACTGCGAACATGGTACAAAGGAGGTCCAAAGGATGTATGTGCCAAATGTTAGTGTGATCAATCATGCTACTCATAGCTAGGTGGAGGTCCAAAGGAGGACTGCGAACATGTTTGTACATATGCCATCTCTTAATATGTACGGATTGCTTTCTTTCATGTCGTCTAAGCTAAGGTGCTATATGAATCCCCTATTGGATCATATAGGTAGCCATTATAATTTTTCTGTACTTGCAAAATTGGGATTAACTTTGGTTGTTGTATGGGAATAAGAAGTGGACACGGGGAGACTTGAGTTAATACGAAAGTATAGTACGATTTATCTTTAATGCCAGGTTCGTTATTGCATGGAGCTGTGACGACCCCGGCCCGACCGTGCACTAATCATACACGTAGTGCACACGATCAAGCCTAAGGACTCACGTGAAGGAATCACAGCACAACTCTAAAACATAAATAAATACATACAAGTCATATATTACAAGCCAGGGGCCTCGAGGGCTCGAATACATAACATGATGTCATACACATAGTCAGCGGAAGCGTTAGGTATCTGGGTACAGATACAACACAGCAGAAGATAGGCCTTTTACAAAGGCGGGGCAAAATAAAAGCTACGATCGAAAAGGCGCAGGCCTCCTGCCTGGGACCTCCGATCCTACTCCTGGTCGTCGTCCGCCGGCTCCTCGTAGAAGTACTCGCCGGCCGGGTAGTAGTAGTAGCCCGCCTCGGGCTGGTAGTAGTAGTCGTCAACGGGGGCTGCGGGCACCATGGCTCCGTCGTCTGGTTTATCATGCGGGTAGGACAAAAGAGGAAGCAAGGCAACCGTGAGTACTCATCCAAAGTACTCAGCAAGACTTACATCAGATCTATACTAGCAATGCATTATTTTCAAAGGAGGCTTTATGTGGGTGGACTAGACTGCAGAAAGCCAGAGTAGAGAGGGGAAAAGCCTAGTCCTGACGAAGACTAGCATCTTCAGAGTCTTGCAGCAATGAGAAGGGAACAGAATGGTATATCATAATAATGTATAATGTTTGCAGCAATATCATCTTCATATCTCAAGTCACCATGTTCTAGTTGTACCGAAGTGGATACAACTCCGAGTGTCCGTTACCGTAGGACAGGCTATCGATAGATTGTTTCTTCCCTGCAGGGGTGCACCAAGTTACCCACCACGCTCGCTTAACTCCGGCCGGACACACCATCAGGTCGTGCCCGCCCTCGGCTAAACAATACGACGCAACCCGACCGGATACCGCCAGAGAGGATCGAGCACGTCGGACTAATCCTATGCCCCCGGGGGTCATGGCCGTCGCCCCGGACACTCCTGCACGTTGCGTGGCCGTTCGGTAGCAGACCTAGCAACCCCTTATACAAGCGCAGTTGCATCCTAAGTCCAATCCGAACGGGCCGCTCAATCGCTGACGTCGTGACGACTCCGGCTGATGTATACGACGCAGAGCACCCACTCACACCCACGTGGTGGTTAGTGCTATCGGACCCGAAGGCCCCTCGGATCAAATATCCAAATCGCTTAGTGTATTGGGAGCGCGCGGTAACGAGCAGAGCCTACGATACTGTTGGCCCCGTCGTCCCGTCTCGAGGACTTGTGACAAGGACTGGGAAAGACCGGCCACGCCTCGTAGTTATCTCGCGGGTACCCTCTCTGGTCACCCGACTCCACAGCTCACGCCTCAAAGGCACTCGCGGGTACCCCTCTGGGTCAACCCGCCTCCATCCAACATGTGCAGTAGTAACTTCAAAGTGTCATCAGACGCATGATACCTCTGGCCGCACGCCTTTGTTCCTGGCGACGTCCGGCCTCGGGGATCGATACGTCTTTAAACACGGTATGGTGAAACAGGGCATCCGTGTGGTTTCATGCCGATGAGGAATCCGAGGAATCACCCTCGTTGGACTCCTAAACGACAAGTCCCGTTAAGGTGATACCAGAGGAATCACCCTCGGCGGTAATCACCATAGCGGATGCACGACAAAAGCTAAGTCGGAAGTGGGAAGAGGAATCACCCTCGGTAACCCACAACGAGCTAGCTATACTACAGGGACAACATCAGCAGTGAGTTCGGAGGTATCACCCTCGTCACCCGATGTTAACTCTGCGGAGTCGAGCATATTAGGGGGGTTGTGCGGTGATGTGAAGAAGGTCAGGGGTAGGGGCTCGATCGTTTGATCGAGGCAAGGGTACTATGCGAGGCAACTACGAGAGTGTGGGACCATAGCAGTGTTACCCAACCTATACTAAGCAGTTTATGAATAAAGACAGGTATCAACAATTTAGCAAAGACAGGCTATGCAACAGTAATAGGAGCAGTAGCAGTAGCAGCAATTCTAATGCAAGAATAAGAGAGAATAGACATAGGCGATATCGGAAATGCTCAAGGGGGGTTGCTTGCCTGGTTGCTCGTTGGCAAAAGCAAGGTCGTCGGAGGGGGAACCAATCACCGGGACGGCGTCGGTCTCGGGATCTGCGTCAGCGTCGGACTCTACCGAGAGAGAAAAGGGGGAAGAAACAGATAAATACACAAACATAAGCAACACAGAGCGTGCTAAGCTAACGTGCAGTGCAGGGTTGCCTAAAAACATGTCTAAGTCATATTAGTTATTTTTAGGAATTAATTGGATTTATTTACCGGTGTATGTGCACTATTCACCTACCGGAAACAGGCTAAAAGTTGCGGGTTCACCTCCGTAGAGGGTCCCGACACGGAAACGGATAGCACGGTTAGATTCGTCTCGTCGTTCTGAGCAACTTTCATATAGAAAGTTTTTCGATCCGAGCTACGGTTTAAAAGATATGAATTTTCAAAGTTTAATTGAATTTCTGGATTTATTCTTTTAGCAGAAATTGATTTATTGCGTCAGCACAGAGTCAGCATGACGTCAGCAGTCAACTGGGCTGCTGACCGAGTCAAATTGACAGGTGGGGCCCATTTGTCAGCCTCTCAGACTTTAACAGCATTTAAACTAAACTAATAGAGCGGTTTAGTGGGGTGGACCCCACATGTCAGAGTCAGATTAGCCAACTAATTAACTTTAATTAGCTAACTAATTAATTTACGTTTCACTAAACAGTTTATTTATTTATTTTAAACGGTTTAAGCGCGTGGGGCCCGCGTGTCAGTGGCTGTAAGAGCCACGTCAGCGGTTGACTGGGTCAACTGGGCCCGCGGGGCCCAGTGGTCAGCGGCACAGGGCGTGGGGCCCACGTGCCACGCTGGCGCTACGTCGGGCGACGCCGGAGCTGCGCCGGCGAGCGCGCGCGCGGCGGCAGAACGCCGGCGAGCGTCGGGATTGCGCTACGCCGCACCATTTCGCGCGTTTAGACCCACGTTCGAACGAGCGTTGAGCTCCGCGTCGAGTGGGGTGGTCGGCTGGGGCTGGGGGTCGCCGGAACGTCGCCGGCGTCGAGGGTTGGCGGAAGCAGAACGCGGTGAGCTCGTGCGTGACGCGACAGAGGCCAAAACGGCTAGCGCGCTGCACCTACGGCGTCTACACGTCGCCCTGAGCTCGATGGCGAGCTCGGAGGCCATGACAGCTACAGAAACGACGACGACGAGCACCACGGCGGAGCCGTGTTCGGGCAAACGCGGCGCGGCTTCTACGGCTAGCTAGCGGCGACGAGAAGCAGCAGGGAAGGAAGGAGGGGACTCACAGAGGAGGGCGCCGTTCAACGCCTGCTCGAGGCAGGCTCGGAGTGGCCGGATTTGTCGCATCCACACCGGAGTCCGAGACGAAAGGGGGCGGCGGCGTCTGCTCGTTCCCGTTACTCCTCGCTTGGGCTCGGGGGCGGAGACACCGTAGTCGAGGACGGCGCACACGCCTGACACGGTGAGATGTCGGGGGAGGCACGGTGGCGGCGACGGCGGTGGTCGAACGGCGTCGAGAGCGCTCGGGCGCGGTGGGGAAACGGCGAGCGAGCGCGAGAGAGGGAGGGAGGAGGCGCCGAAAGGAGAGGGGGAGCCAAGGGAGAGGGAGAGGGGTGATCTTATCCCCTCACCTGCTCCTCGGTGGCGTGGCGAGCGGCGGCGGCTCGGGCGCTCGCTGGCCACGGCGCTAGCGACACGGAGGGGGAGTAGGTAGGAGGAAGGAGATGGGTTGGGCCGGCTCCAGTGGTAGGTGGGCGACAGGTAAAGTTCTCTTCCCTCTTTTCTTTTTCCCATTTCTGTTTTCTGTTTTGAATTAGTTAGGACACTTTAGCATTTTTGTAAAATATGGCAGTTGACCCAAATATTACATTGCAATATTGTCTTTTACCAAAAAGTGGTTTGGACAGATTGGGAATCCATTTAAAATTGGAATGATTTTAAATGGATTTAATATTGCTGCTTTGGTACTGTTTCATGTTGTTTGACTCAATTTTCTAGCTCCAAATATTTAGATGATGGTTTTTCAAATGTTCCTGGATTATTTGCCATTTAATGAACATTTTCCCAACAGTGTTTGAGCAACTTCATAATTCACTTTTGAATTTGAGTTGATTTTCAGAATAGAGTTAGAATTGTTTTGATTAACCATTATGATCTAGTTTGCAAATAAGGATGACTTGGCTTGATCAGAGGTTGATTACTGTGGTGTGATGCTGGGGATGTTACAAATCTCCTCCACTACAAGAAATCTCGTCCCGAGATTTAAGTGGGGAAGAAAGGGTAACTTCGGGAGAATGGACCTTTTACAAGGTTGATTATTCGGCAGATAGTCAAAGGATGTGGCAGAAATATCTCTCGAGTTAAAACTTAGGAAAACATCGAGAGCAAAGTCTGAAGGTACAATGAGAAGTTTCAATGAAATGGACATCCGATCGATACCTGAACAAAGTGTAAATAGGGGTTCGAAGCATCGGGAATAGATCAACTCTCGGAGGGTGGCTCGTGACAACACACAAAGCCAAGTACAAAGGAAACTTCGGGAATCAAGGATGTACAGGAGAGTTAGGTTTCGATCTTGTGGAACTGTGATGAGGTTCGATCGAAGGTAGAGTGAACGATGACATCTTACCGGTCACGACAGTAAGGCATGTCAGCAGGTAGCCGGTCAGTTATGTCGGTAACATCGTCGGTACCAAGGGCGAGGGACAAAGAGAACCATTTTTCCTGCTCGTTGAAACGAGGCGGACCAATAGGCAAAGTTCTCGTCCATCGGTGGTTACCGGAATGTCATCAACGATAGTAACAGGGTCTCACTGACAGAGTTGTACACCGAGATGTTTTCATAAGCAGGGAATTATTCCTGCTTATGTTACAACGATCTCAGGAAAGGTTAAACAAACCAATAGAAAGGAAAATGTGATTAATTGAATAATCACACAAATGGAAAGGAAAATGTGTTTGCACACACAAGAATTAGGGGTATGTCATTTCCCAAAGAAAAGCGGAGCATGATATACATGATGGGACGGCAAGTTCAAAGCAATTAGGCAAAGGAACGAGGGAAGAATCATGATATTACCCATACAACGATGGTTGGGTAGTAGATCAAGAAACATTTTGTCGAGAGATTTCACGAGGATGCCATCGAACAGCGATGGCATCGATAAAAGGAATGATGAAGCGAGAGGGTTAATGGAGCCACGGATACGGCACAAGCTCGAAGTCAAGCTTGTTGTTCGAGGTGAAATGATAACATGAAGAAGATCGAAGTGAGCTTCGCTCTTCGTCGGAAGTTGTGCTCTGGGCATAAAGACCAGGTAACACTGTTAAAATTTAGCTTGATGATGATATAGCCGATCAGGCGGGGAATGATGTGATGGAGGGATAACTTTCCAGTAACAGGTACTAGGGGTAATACCCGGAGGTCAATCAGAGTCGAGGTTGGACGGGTGGAATGATCTGCAGAGGACAAGTATGTTAACTTATCCGGGAAATGGAATCAAGGGGAGAATATGGTCGGAACCATGGTTGCAAAGGATCAATTCACAGATATAAGATGATCTTATACCAGAGGGGAATCATTTTTACGAGCAGCTTCCATGATAAGTTCTACATCGGTTCTATGGGCATGAACACGAAGGTTCAAGGTCGACTCCCACTTCTTCAATGCATAACCTTTCATTTACTTCTCGTCTTCGAAGAAATTGTAGAGTCGAAAATTTATTCGACGGAACGCGAGTAGATATAACTCGCATAGCTTTTGATTCACACAGACTAGAGAAAGCATATGTTCAACCCTTCGGGGCAACTTAAGAACATATACCACAAACTTCAGAGGTAAGTAGCATAAGCTTGAGAAGTAGAGTATGGTTGACAAGACGGGGGATACAATTTACCGAAGGTATTATGTATCAGGGGAAACTAACAAGATTATGAAATATGGAGGGCAGTGTCGGATATTAATCCAACAAAAGATCAGGTGGTCGGCAAAGGATCTGAGGTGAGTATCGGTATTCCATCAGAAGAAAAAGGTATGCAAATGCTTCTGTTTATGGAAATGTCTGAATAATCCAAAGCTTACATGCGAAGCGTTTATGGTTCCAAAATCGGGGAATCAGAGGCAGAGGCTCTGATCAAAAGATGAGTAGATTAAATAGAATTAGTTGGCCAATCACTCAAAGAGTGATTTGCCGAGAACCAGCTCATGTTCGGAATAAGGTCTGAGCCGAAGGATGGATTAGTAGGAAACAACTGATGACTGCGAGTATTCACAACATATTGAATCAGGGGACGCAACAAGATAGCGACAAGGATGTCAACGAAGGTTATATAGGATTTACCATGATGCAGACGGACAAAAATTTCAAGAGCAAGAGTCTGTAGAGGATTTTTGGGAGATCAGATAGCAATACGAAGTATTTCATGGAACACAAGAACAACTGGGGATGAATGGATCATCGGTGTTGTGAGGAATTATCCGCAGTGCGAAAGAAGCTGCACGGCAGTAGACTCAAAGGATTTTCAGATTAACGAGGAGTATTTCGGGTATCTCGTGCACGAAGGAGTAACTGAGAATGAAGAAACAAACAGCAAAGATGTGTAGCTATTCACGGTGATTACCGGTAACAGGGAAATTGTAAGAGCAGTGGACATAGGGTCTTGGAAAACTTCAGGAAGTATCTTCGGAGTCTTCTGATGATGTCACGCCATCTTCTGGAACGAGGGGGCTCTCCGGGAGGAATCGTTCACGAGAACCTAATGTCGGTGTTAGTAAATCATTTAACCCGAATAGGAGAGATATTCAGAGTCCCAGAGTAAAGACGAGGAATAAAAGAAGCTACACCACCCAAGTGGCGACGTGGGGCCATAAGCCACACAGCCAAGTTAGTAAAACATTTTTGGACCTCTAGACTCGACTTCGGCCAAGGAGTTGGAAAGGGGGTTCCTACAGGCAGTCGGCTCTGATACCAACCTGTGACGACCCCGGCCCGACCGTGCACTAATCATACACGCAGTGCACACGATCAAGCCTAAGGACTCACGTGAAGGAATCACAGCACAACTCTAAAACATAAATAAATACATACAAGTCATATATTACAAGCCAGGGGCCTCGAGGGCTCGAATACATAACATGATGTCATACACATAGTCAGCGGAAGCGTTAGGTATCTGGGTACAGATACAACACAGCAGAAGATAGGCCTTTTACAAAGGCGGGGCAAAATAAAAGCTACGATCGAAAAGGCGCAGGCCTCCTGCCTGGGACCTCCGATCCTACTCCTGGTCGTCGTCCGCCGGCTCCTCGTAGAAGTACTCGCCGGCCGGGTAGTAGTAGTAGCCCGCCTCGGGCTGGTAGTAGTAGTCGTCAACGGGGGCTGCGGGCACCATGGCTCCGTCGTCTGGTTTATCATGCGGGTAGGACAAAAGAGGAAGCAAGGCAACCGTGAGTACTCATCCAAAGTACTCAGCAAGACTTACATCAGATCTATACTAGCAATGCATTATTTTCAAAGGAGGCTTTATGTGGGTGGACTAGACTGCAGAAAGCCAGAGTAGAGAGGGGAAAAGCCTAGTCCTGACGAAGACTAGCATCTTCAGAGTCTTGCAGCAATGAGAAGGGAACAGAATGGTATATCATAATAATGTATAATGTTTGCAGCAATATCATCTTCATATCTCAAGTCACCATGTTCTAGTTGTACCGAAGTGGATACAACTCCGAGTGTCCGTTACCGTAGGACAGGCTATCGATAGATTGTTTCTTCCCTGCAGGGGTGCACCAAGTTACCCACCACGCTCGCTTAACTCCGGCCGGACACACCATCAGGTCGTGCCCGCCCTCGGCTAAACAATACGACGCAACCCGACCGGATACCGCCAGAGAGGATCGAGCACGTCGGACTAATCCTATGCCCCCGGGGGTCATGGCCGTCGCCCCGGACACTCCTGCACGTTGCGTGGCCGTTCGGTAGCAGACCTAGCAACCCCTTATACAAGCGCAGTTGCATCCTAAGTCCAATCCGAACGGGCCGCTCAATCGCTGACGTCGTGACGACTCCGGCTGATGTATACGACGCAGAGCACCCACTCACACCCACGTGGTGGTTAGTGCTATCGGACCCGAAGGCCCCTCGGATCAAATATCCAAATCGCTTAGTGTATTGGGAGCGCGCGGTAACGAGCAGAGCCTACGATACTGTTGGCCCCGTCGTCCCGTCTCGAGGACTTGTGACAAGGACTGGGAAAGACCGGCCACGCCTCGTAGTTATCTCGCGGGTACCCTCTCTGGTCACCCGACTCCACAGCTCACGCCTCAAAGGCACTCGCGGGTACCCCTCTGGGTCAACCCGCCTCCATCCAACATGTGCAGTAGTAACTTCAAAGTGTCATCAGACGCATGATACCTCTGGCCGCACGCCTTTGTTCCTGGCGACGTCCGGCCTCGGGGATCGATACGTCTTTAAACACGGTATGGTGAAACAGGGCATCCGTGTGGTTTCATGCCGATGAGGAATCCGAGGAATCACCCTCGTTGGACTCCTAAACGACAAGTCCCGTTAAGGTGATACCAGAGGAATCACCCTCGGCGGTAATCACCATAGCGGATGCACGACAAAAGCTAAGTCGGAAGTGGGAAGAGGAATCACCCTCGGTAACCCACAACGAGCTAGCTATACTACAGGGACAACATCAGCAGTGAGTTCGGAGGTATCACCCTCGTCACCCGATGTTAACTCTGCGGAGTCGAGCATATTAGGGGGGTTGTGCGGTGATGTGAAGAAGGTCAGGGGTAGGGGCTCGATCGTTTGATCGAGGCAAGGGTACTATGCGAGGCAACTACGAGAGTGTGGGACCATAGCAGTGTTACCCAACCTATACTAAGCAGTTTATGAATAAAGACAGGTATCAACAATTTAGCAAAGACAGGCTATGCAACAGTAATAGGAGCAGTAGCAGTAGCAGCAATTCTAATGCAAGAATAAGAGAGAATAGACATAGGCGATATCGGAAATGCTCAAGGGGGGTTGCTTGCCTGGTTGCTCGTTGGCAAAAGCAAGGTCGTCGGAGGGGGAACCAATCACCGGGACGGCGTCGGTCTCGGGATCTGCGTCAGCGTCGGACTCTACCGAGAGAGAAAAGGGGGAAGAAACAGATAAATACACAAACATAAGCAACACAGAGCGTGCTAAGCTAACGTGCAGTGCAGGGTTGCCTAAAAACATGTCTAAGTCATATTAGTTATTTTTAGGAATTAATTGGATTTATTTACCGGTGTATGTGCACTATTCACCTACCGGAAACAGGCTAAAAGTTGCGGGTTCACCTCCGTAGAGGGTCCCGACACGGAAACGGATAGCACGGTTAGATTCGTCTCGTCGTTCTGAGCAACTTTCATATAGAAAGTTTTTCGATCCGAGCTACGGTTTAAAAGATATGAATTTTCAAAGTTTAATTGAATTTCTGGATTTATTCTTTTAGCAGAAATTGATTTATTGCGTCAGCACAGAGTCAGCATGACGTCAGCAGTCAACTGGGCTGCTGACCGAGTCAAATTGACAGGTGGGGCCCATTTGTCAGCCTCTCAGACTTTAACAGCATTTAAACTAAACTAACAGAGCGGTTTAGTGGGGTGGACCCCACATGTCAGAGTCAGATTAGCCAACTAATTAACTTTAATTAGCTAACTAATTAATTTACGTTTCACTAAACAGTTTATTTATTTATTTTAAACGGTTTAAGCGCGTGGGGCCCGCGTGTCAGTGGCTGTAAGAGCCACGTCAGCGGTTGACTGGGTCAACTGGGCCCGCGGGGCCCAGTGGTCAGCGGCACAGGGCGTGGGGCCCACGTGCCACGCTGGCGCTACGTCGGGCGACGCCGGAGCTGCGCCGGCGAGCGCGCGCGCGGCGGCAGAACGCCGGCGAGCGTCGGGATTGCGCTACGCCGCACCATTTCGCGCGTTTAGACCCACGTTCGAACGAGCGTTGAGCTCCGCATCGAGTGGGGTGGTCGGCTGGGGCTGGGGGTCGCCGGAACGTCGCCGGCGTCGAGGGTTGGCGGAAGCAGAACGCGGTGAGCTCGTGCGTGACGCGACAGAGGCCAAAACGGCTAGCGCGCTGCACCTACGGCGTCTACACGTCGCCCTGAGCTCGATGGCGAGCTCGGAGGCCATGACAGCTACAGAAACGACGACGACGAGCACCACGGCGGAGCCGTGTTCGGGCAAACGCGGCGCGGCTTCTACGGCTAGCTAGCGGCGACGAGAAGCAGCAGGGAAGGAAGGAGGGGACTCACAGAGGAGGGCGCCGTTCAACGCCTGCTCGAGGCAGGCTCGGAGTGGCCGGATTTGTCGCATCCACACCGGAGTCCGAGACGAAAGGGGGCGGCGGCGTCTGCTCGTTCCCGTTGCTCCTCGCTTGGGCTCGGGGGCGGAGACACCGTAGTCGAGGACGGCGCACACGCCTGACACGGTGAGATGTCGGGGGAGGCACGGTGGCGGCGACGGCGGTGGTCGAACGGCGTCGAGAGCGCTCGGGCGCGGTGGGGAAACGGCGAGCGAGCGCGAGAGAGGGAGGGAGGAGGCGCCGAAAGGAGAGGGGGAGCCAAGGGAGAGGGAGAGGGGTGATCTTATCCCCTCACCTGCTCCTCGGTGGCGTGGCGAGCGGCGGCGGCTCGGGCGCTCGCTGGCCACGGCGCTAGCGACACGGAGGGGGAGTAGGTAGGAGGAAGGAGATGGGTTGGGCCGGCTCCAGTGGTAGGTGGGCGACAGGTAAAGTTCTCTTCCCTCTTTTCTTTTTCCCATTTCTGTTTTCTGTTTTGAATTAGTTAGGACACTTTAGCATTTTTGTAAAATATGGCAGTTGACCCAAATATTACATTGCAATATTGTCTTTTACCAAAAAGTGGTTTGGACAGATTGGGAATCCATTTAAAATTGGAATGATTTTAAATGGATTTAATATTGCTGCTTTGGTACTGTTTCATGTTGTTTGACTCAATTTTCTAGCTCCAAATATTTAGATGATGGTTTTTCAAATGTTCCTGGATTATTTGCCATTTAATGAACATTTTCCCAACAGTGTTTGAGCAACTTCATAATTCACTTTTGAATTTGAGTTGATTTTCAGAATAGAGTTAGAATTGTTTTGATTAACCATTATGATCTAGTTTGCAAATAAGGATGACTTGGCTTGATCAGAGGTTGATTACTGTGGTGTGATGCTGGGGATGTTACAGGAGCAGATGATTAAGTAGCTCAATTGGTTCTACAGGATTTTTGTGCTCTGCTGAGAGACGAAGCATGAATCTTAATGGAAATTAACTTGCTCCTTTTCTTTTATTTCCACTATCATGATAAAGATGTCACAAATCATGTCTCACTTTCTCACTTTCTTTCTATAAATTGGAATGTAGATGTTTGTTCAAGTTTAGATAAAGTATTACATAAACATATGTGTATAAACAACGAGAGATGTTTTTAGTAATTTACTGTTAGATGTAGATTGCAAGGAATACCCCTCAATAAAAAGATTAGCAAAAAAAATAAGTACTAGACAGAGCTCTTATTGATCAATTTGTTCCTGCTGCTGTTAATGATGCATTCCTTTAACCGCACTTCAATTTAATCTGATATTTTTCATAGTGTATGATCAAGCTGTTCGTTACGACCTATGGTCTATGTACCCTCTCACTCATGTTTTTATTTACTTTGTCTAGCAAATAATTCCTACTCAATTTTAAAAAGTGTCCTCATTTTAACGAGTAGGAAGTAAGCCCTACTTAATTGAAGGTTTTTTGGGGGGTGATAGTCTGATGGGTAATTTAGGAGTTATGGAAAGAATAGACTTTCTTTCCAAACTTACACGAGACTCCGAGTACTCAACATTTAATCAGGGTGGTCGGTTAGCTCTTATCTTTTAGAATAAAATTTTCAAAAAAGTCAAAGTAATAAATAAAGTGAATCTCCTACATTATACTATGTTCCTAAAATATCTTAATTGATTTCATTTGTTTTTTTACTTTCAGGTGCACGATAAGAAAAGTGGTCTCATTTGTCCATCATAGTTTACGAAATTTCATTGTGGAAGATGTTGATTACTCTCTTGATCTAGAGGTACCGAGAAGATCTTTTGGTTGCAATTTATTATGTAAACTGTAAGGGAATAGTCCTAAAAAGCTGTAAATTTTGATTTATTTGGATGCTTCATGAAGCAAAAGGGAAAAATGCAAACCTACCAATGCTCATTTACATTAGTATAACTGTGGCGTTATGTACCTAATTCATTATGCTTCTTGAAATCATGATCAAGATACATGTGGCCACTGTTGTTTGTATTGCCTTGTGAATTTCATACGCCCGAGTTTCTCACCGCAATTGAGATTTCAGTTCTTTTCACGTAATCAAGGAAAGCAAATTGTAGTGATGAACCATCTTGCGACAATGTGCCAAATCAACTTAATGGTGTGCAAGTGCATGATTTTATAACCATTGTTCCTACGATTAAGTACATTATTGATTACCCCTATATATTTCATATAACAATCAAAAGACATATAACATTTTAAAATAAAAAAATCAGTAACCAATGTTAAAATAACATCGCATGTCTATATGATCACACCTTCATGTAATAAATACTAAAGCACAATGCAACACAGAATTGGTGTGCACAAAATTCTCACGAAAATGAGATCCAAAGTTTTGTCATTTGTACCGATGTAAATTGTATATAAAGTTCAACCTATAATATTGTTCACAATATGCCATTTTCCAAAATGATAAATAGGATTCCCATGAGTTTATATAAAAGGAAGGTGACATTCAACCAATGTTGAGAATATCGCTTATCGTTATCGTATCGGTCAGCTGGGGATTAGAGATTAATCGGAAATCGGTCGATTAATCGATTTTATCGGTCGACTATTAATCGGCCAATTTTTTCAAATCCCAGGTTCCGAACACTAAAATATGTTATATTCAACACCAAAACAATATTGGACAGAAGTATTACCTTCATTCCTATCCTTTGAATCCTGGTATAATGACAAAAAAATTAGGAAAATAGTACATATTGCGTAACAAGGTCCACAAAACACAAATAACTTAGTTTCTGCAAACTTAGTCCTGCGAATAGGCCCGATTTATCGGTAGATTCCCCATAAATCGCTTGTCATAGCGATAAATCGGCCCAAACGATAAATGGTAAAGATAAGGCATAATCTTATCGGTCACCCCAAGAGTAGCGATAAATCGGACGATAAATCGCTGAATCGGAAGATTTCTTGAACAGTGCATTCAACTAGGAACGAGATAAACTAAAATTTCAAGAAATAATTAAATTATTTTACCGTTAGTATGAAAAAACCTCTATTAGCTAAAGGATCAAAACCAATAGTTCTTCATAATTAATACTTATAATACCAAAACATGTCATTGCATATGATCATCCTAACTATACACAAATGAACAAGAACATAGGTCACTATAATATGTAATCATGATTGAATCAACCGATATGTAACTAATTACTAAACATGTAAGAACTTATACATCTTCATAATTGTAAATAAAAATACTTTCTTCTCACTATCAAAACAATGAATAGAAATTTCTGAGCATTTTTTAGCATTATTTTTCAATCATCCTATATGATTTTTAAGATAACTATCATACTCCCCTCAACATGTTACCAATATATATATTTCCTTCAAATATTGAACTCCCGTGATATATTTAGGTCTAAAATAAGATGTTACCTACACGAAACAATATGTTCTTATTATTAACCAATATAAAATTCTAGCCCGCGCATCAAGCGGGCCACTTTGCTAGTTTTTGGAGAAAATCACACACGGGAGACTTGAGAACCACGGAATAGGAGCCACGTGGTACCCACGAGGGTGGGGGCGCCCCCCCCCCTAGGGCGCGCCCCCTGCCTCGGGGGTCCCACGTAAGGCGCTCGGTGCCCTCCTTCCTCCTATATAAGCCTACATACCCCGAAACCATCAAAGCAACAGAGAAAACCCTAGTTCCACCACCGTAACCTTCTTTTCCCGTGAGATCCCATCTTGGGGCCTGTTCCGCAGCTCCGCCGGAGGGGGGATCTACCATGGAGTGCTTCTACATCATCATCATCGCCTCACCATGAGTTCTGAGTAGTTTACCTCAGACCTTCGGGTCCATAGCTAGTATCTACACGGCTTCTTCTCTCTCTTTGCATCTCAATACAAAGTTCTCCTCGGTCTTCGAGGAGATCTATTCGATGTAATCCCTTTTTGCAGTGTGTTTGTCGAGATCCGATGAATTGTGAGTTTATGATCAATATTATCTATGAGAAATATTTGGTTCTTCTCTGAACTCTTTATGTATCATTATAATATCCTTGCAAGTCTCTTCGAATTATCGGTTTGGTTTGGCCTAATAGATCTATAGTTCTTGCAATGGGAAAAGTGCTTGGCTTTGGGTTCAATCTTGCGGTGTCCTTTCCCAGTGACAGTAGGGGCAGCAAGGCACGTATTGTATTGTTGCCATCGAGGATAAAAAGATGGGGTTTATATCATATTGCTTGAGTTTATCCCTCTACATCATGTCATCTTGCTTAAGGCGTTACTCTGTTCTTATGAACTCAATACACTAGATGCATGCTGGATAGCGGTCGATGTGTGGAGTAATAGTAGTAGATGCAGAATCGTTTCGGTCTACTTGTCTCGGACGTGATGCCTATATATAATGATCATGCCTAGATAGTCTCATAATTATTCGCTTTTCTATCAATTGCTCGACAGTAATTTGCTTACCCGCCATAGAATATCGCTATCATGAGAGAAGCCACTAGAGAACACTATGGCCCCCGGGTCTACATCTACTTTACTTTTTCCGCTTTTACTTTCTGTTCTTATAATAAAAAAATACCAAAAATATAAACTATCATCTCTATCAGATCTCACTTTCGTAAGTGACCGTAAAGGGATTGACAACCCCTTATCGCGTTGGCCGTGAAGTTCTTATTTGTTTGTGCAGGTGCGAGGGACTCGCGCGTGGTCTCCTACTGGATTGATACCTTGGATCTCAAAAACTGAGGGAAATACTTACGCTACTGTGCTGCATCTCCCTTTCCTCTTCGAGGGAATACAGCGCAAGCTCGAGAAGTAGCAAGAAGAATTTCTGGCGCCGTTGCCGGGGAGGCTTACGCAAAAGTCATATACCAAGTACCTATCATAAACCCTTATCCTTCACATTACATTTTTTGCCTCTCGTTTTCCTCTCCCCCACTTCACCCTTGCCGTTTTATTTGCCCTTCTTCTGTCATGTGTTTATCGTTCGCTCACCCCTTGTTTGCTTGTGTTGCTATGTGCCCTCAATTAGCTTGCATCTTCGCTTGCTAAAGTATGAATCCTCATCCGCTTTCTAATCTCTTTAAGAGATCCAATTATGTTGAACTAATTTCTAGTGAGTTGTGTGCACTAGATTATCTTTATGGGGTTTTGCTTGAAATTTATGAATCTGAAAATTGTGAGGAATTGTTAAAAGAAAAAGTGATTCATGATAGCTTGGTAAATAAAAATCATGATTGCAATGATGTTATTATAAATTCTATTAATGTCAATTGTGCTAATGATATGCAAAACCCTAAGCTTGGGGATGCTTATTTTGCTATGCCTACTACTTGTTGCAATGATCATGATTGGGGTGATTCTTCTTATGATCTTGAAAATTTATTTAAGCCCCATGATGAATATGAGATTGATAATAATGGTTGCCATGATATTGAAAGTGGATTTGAGAGAGTGTCAACTTTTGATCCCACTACTTTAGATATTGATTAATCTTATGAAATTTTTGATAAAAGCGGGTTTGGAGAGGTCATGACTTTAGTTAATGTTGATCCCATTATTTTGGAAGAGTGTCAACTTCGTATGCATGTGGATCGTGTTGAGAATATGTTATGTGATAGCTATTTTGTTGAATTTGATCATGATCCTACATGCAATTATTATGAGAGAGGGAAATATGGTTGTAGAAATTTCCATGCTACTAAATTACCTCTCGTTATGATGAGATTGCTCGTGTTTCTTTCTTCTTCCTTGTATATGTTAGATCTTGCTTGTCTTGCGAATTTGTTTTCCTATAAAATGCCTATGCATAGGAAGTATGTTAGACTTAGATGTGTTTGTCACATGCTATATGATGCTCTCTTTGTGCTTCAATTCTTGTCTTTCATGTGGGCTTCATTGAATTATCGTGCCTAGCTATGGGCGTAAAACGATATCGCTTGTTAGGAGGTAACCCAATTTTATATTTTTTTTGTTTTTGCTGATGTTAGGGAATAAATATTGCATATAGCTTCTATTTAGATGTGGTTTTGTGTTTTGTTAAGTGTTTGTGCCAAGTAGAACCTTTGAAAAGACTTGTGGGAAGTTTATGTGATCTTGCTGTGAAAAATAGAATCATTAGCGCTCGCTAGAATGGTCATCAGATTTTACTGGAGCGTGCTATTTAGTTGATTCTTTTTGCAGATGATAAACAGACAAATTCCTCACGTTTACCAATTTAGTTTGAATTTTTTGAAGTTACAGAAGTATGCGAAACCTGCAGATTACTACAGACTCTTCTGTTTTTGTCAGATTCTGTTTTTCGTGTGTTGTTTGCTTATTTCAATGCATCTATGAGTAATATTGGGAGGTATGAACCATAGAGAAGTTGGAATACAGTAGGTTTAACACCAACATAAACAAAGAATGAATTCATTGCAGTACCTTTGAGTAGTGGTTTGCTTTCTTATACTAACGGAGCTCACGAGATTTTTGTCTAAGTTTTGTGTTGTGAAGTTTTCAAGTTTTGAGTATTGCTTTGATGGACTATGGAACAAAGAGTGGCAAGAGCCTAAGCTTGGGGATGCCCATGGCACCCCAATGTACAATTCAAGACAACGAAAAGCCTAAGCTTGGGGATGCCCCGGGAAGGCATCCCCTCTTTCGTCTTCATCCATCGGTAACTATACTCGGAGCTATATTTTTATTCACCACATGATATGTGTTTTTCTTGGAGCATCTTGTATAATTTGAGTCTTTTCTTGTTAATTTTCCACAATTATACTTGCTGGACACACCTATTTGAGAGAGTTAAATATGGCCTAGGAATTGTTAGAACACTCGATGTGCTTCACTTATATCTTTTGAGTTGAATAGTTTTTGCTCTAGTGCTTCAATTATATCTTTTAGAGCACGGTGGTGATAATATTTTGAAGAAATTGTTGAACTCTCATGCTTCACTTATATCTATTTGAGAGTCTATTAAAACAGCATGGTAATGTGTTTAGGCTATAAAACTAGTCTCCACATGATAGACATCCAATATCAATGTAGTAAAAACTTTCACACTAAGTGCATTGAATATGATGAGAAGTTGGATGCTTGATAAATGTTTTGAGATATGAGGATAGTGATATTAGAATCATGCTAGTGGACTTATTATGAAATTGAGAAATACTTGTGTTAAGGTTACTGATTCCCGTAGCATGCACGTATGGTGAACCGCTATGTGACGAAGTTAGAGCATGAGGTATTTGTAAAGTGTCAACCTTTGTGTGGAGGTCTGGCGCGCGCGGTGGTTAACTCCTACCAACCTCCCCCTAGGGATGGCAATGGGTAGGGTATGGGCGGGTACGGCACTTTTCTACCCAAACCCATACCCAAATCTTTTTTCTATACCCACCCAGTTCACTCTCCATGGGCGCAAATTGGTACCCATGCCCATACCCATCGGGTATCCTATACCCAATGGGTATCCGGTGGGTAAAATATATAGCATTGGCATGACAAAATTTAGGTACCCATCCGGTGGGTACAATATATAGCCTTGGTTGGGGATGAATCGACGAGGATTCAATAACCCGGCTCTTGATTGCTTCATCTTCCAAGGTCAAGGAAAAGCAGAGAAGATAACTACCGTAGGTATACGAGGGGTCTGGGGCGATGGCCAACTATGGGCATGTGAACCGTGGGCTAGTTAAGAACTCAAGATAATTATTTATTCATATATTATAGGGTTTAATTTATTTATTAATTTTTTGGGTATCCATTGGGTTACCCATGGGTATAATTTCATACCCATACCCTACCCATGCATTTTGCGGGTATGGATAACCATACCCATGGGTATGAAGTGGTAGAAAGTCTCACCCATGCCCACTATTTTTGGGTAGGGTACCCGCGGGTACCCATACCCATGGGCAAAACTGCCATCCCTACCTCCCCCCTAGGAGCATGCGTTGATTGCTTTGTTTTGATGACTCATAGATTTTTGCAATAAGTATATGCGTTCTTATGACTAATGTTAAGTCCATGGATTATACGCACTCTCACCCTTCCACCATTGCTAGCCTCTCTTGTACCGCGCAACTTTCGCCGGTACCATACACCCACTATATATCTTTCCTCAAAATAGCCACCATACCTACCTATCATGGCATTTCCATAGCCATTCCGAGATATATTGCCATGCAACTTTCCAACGTTCCGTCCATATGACACGCATCATATTGTCATATTGCCATGCATGATCATGTAGTTGACATCGTATTTGTGGCAAAGCCACCATGCATAATTTTTCATACATGTCACTCTTGATTCATTGCACATCCCGATACACCGCCGGAGGCATTCATATAGATGCATATTTGTTCTAGTATCGAGTTGTAATATCGAGTTGTAATTCAATGAAAGTGTGATGATCATCATTATTAGAGCATTGTCCCATGTGAGGAAAGGCTAAATCAATAAAGCCCATCCACACAAAAAAAGGGAAAAAAGAAAGGCCAAAGAAAAAAAGAAAGACCCCCCCCTCCAAAAAAAAGACAAGAAAAAGGGACAATTGCTACTATCTTTTTCCACACTTGTGCGTCAAAGTAGCACCATGTTCTTCATGATAGAGAGTCTCATGTTTAGTCACTTTCATATACTAATGGGAATTTTCATTATAGAACTTGGCTTGTATATTCGAACGATGGGCTTCCTCAAATGCCCTAGGTCTTCGTGAGCAAGCAAGTTGGATGCACACCCACTTAGTTTCTTTTGTTGAGCTTTCGTACATTTTTAGCTCTAGTGCATCCGTTGCATGGCAATCCCTACTCACTCACATTGATATCTATTGATGGGCATCTCCATAGCCCGTTGATACGCCTAGTCGATGTGAGACTATCTCCCTCCTTTTTGTCTTCTCCACAACCACCCCTCTATTCCACCCATAATGCTATGTCCATGGCTCACGCTCATGTATTGCGTGAAAGTTGAAAGGTTTGAAAGAATAAAGTATGAAAACAAGCGCTTGGCTGAAATCGGGGTTGTGCATGATATGAATATTTTGTGTAATGAAGAGGGATCATAGCCAGACTATATGATTTTGTAGGGACAACTTTCTTTAGCCATAGTATTTTGAGAAGACATGATTGCTTTCTTAGTATGCTTGAAGTATTATTATTTCTCATGTCAATATAGACTTTTGTCTTGAATCTTTCAGATCTGAACATTCATGCCACAATTAAGAGAATTACATTGAAAAACTATGTTGGTTAGCATTTCACATCAAAAATTCTGTTTTTATCATTTACCTACTCGAGGACGAGCAGGAACTAAGCTTGGGGATGCTTGATACGTCTCCAACGTATCTATAATTTTTTATTGTTCCATGCTATTATTTATGATGTTTTGGATGTTTAATGGGCTTTGTCATACACTTTTATATTATTTTTGGGACTAACCTACTAACCCAAAGGCCCAGTCTAGATTGCTGTTTTTTGCCTTTTTCAGGGTTTTGCAGAAAAGGAATATCAAACGGAGTCCAAACGGAATGAAACCTTCGAGAGAGATCTGTTTTGGAGAAAATCACGCACGGGAGACTTGAGAACCACGGAGTAGGGCACACGTGGCATCCACGAGGGTGGGGGGCGCCCCCTATAGGGCGCGTCCCCCTGCCTCGTGGGCCCCACGTCTGGCCCCCGAAACCATCAGAACAACAGAGAAAACCCTAGTTCCACCGCCACAACCTTCTGTTCCCGTGAGATCCCATCTTGGGGCCTATTCCAGAGCTCCGCCGGAGGTGGGATCTACCACGGAGTGCTTCTACATTATCATCATTGTCTCACCATGAGTTGTGAGTAGTTTACCACAGACCTTGGGTCCATAGCTAGTATCTAGATGGCTTCTTCTCTCTCTTTGGATCTCAATACCAAGTTCTCCTCGGTCTTCGAGGAGATCTATTCGATGTAATCTCTTTTTGCGGTGTGTTTGCCGAGATCCGATGAATTGTGGGTTTATGATCAAGATTATCTTTGAGAAATATTTGGTTCTTTTCTGAACTCTTTATGTATGATTATAATATCCTTGCAAGTCTCTTCGAATTATTGGTTTGGTTTGGCCTACTAGATCTATAGTTCTTGCAATGGGAGAAGTGCTTGGCTTTGGGTTTAATCTTGAGGTGTCCTTTCCCAATGACAGTAGGGGCAGCAAGGCACGTATTGTATTGTTGCCATCGAGGATAAAAAGATGGGGTTTATATCACTATGTTTGAGTTTATCTCTCTACATAATGTCATCTTGCTTAAGGCATTACTCTGTTTTTATGAACTTAATACTCTAGATGAATGCTGGATAGCGGTCGATGTGTGGAGTAATAATAGTAGATGCGGAATCGTTTCGATCTACTTGTTTCGGACTTGATGCCTATATATAATGATTCTGCCTAGATAGTCTCATAAGTATTCGCTTTTCTATCAATTGCTCGACAGTAATTTGTTTACCCGCCGTAGAATACCGCTATCATGAAAGAAGCCACTAGAGAAAACTATGGCCCCCGGGGTCTATTCTCAACATATCAATCTACAATTTAATTTACTTTTCCGCCTTTACTTTCTGTTCTTATATCCAAAAATACCAAAAATATCAAACTATCATCTCTATCAGATCTCATTTTCGTGAGTGACCGTAAAGGGATTGACAAGCCCTTATCGCGTTGGCTGTGAAGTTCTTATTTGTTTGTGCAGGTGCGAGGGACTCGCGCGTGGTCTCCTACTGGATTGATACCTTGGTTCTCAAAAACTGAGGGAAATACTTACGCTACTGTGCTGCATCACCCTTTCCTCTTCGAGGAAATACAACGCAAACTCGAGAAGTAGCACCATCTTGCTAAAGGCGTTACTCCGTTCTTGTTAACTTAATACACTAGATGCATGCTGGATAGCGGTCGATGTGCAGTAATAATAGTAAATGTAGGCAAGAGTTGGTCTACTTGTCACAGACGTGATGCCTAAATTCATGATCACTGCCTTAGATATCGTCATGATTATTCGCTTTTGTATCAACTGCTCAATAATAATTTGTTCACCCATCGTATGTGTTCTTTCAAGAGAGAAGCCTCTAGTGAAACCTATGCCCCTGGTATACTTTTATCATATTATTTTCAGATCTATAAAACCAAAAACAAAAAAATACATTGCTGCAATTTATTTACCTTTACTTTATTTTGCTCTTTTATTTATCTTTTATATCCATCTCTATTAGATCTCATCCTTGCAAGTGACCGTGAAGTGATTGACAACCCCTTTATCGCTTTGGGTGCAAATATTTGATTGTTTGTGCAGGTGCTATCACTGGAGACTTGTGTGTTCCTCCTACTGGATTGATACATTAGTTCTTAACTGAGGGAAATATTTATCTCTACTTTGCTGCATCGCCCTATCCTCTTCAAGAAAAAAACCAACGCAAGCTCAAGAAGTATAGTTGCCGCCATCCTGCAACCAGACCGTCCCAAGAGCCAACCACGACATTGGCCAGATCTGCCACCCTAGCCGCCATTGGGACCGCCAACGACTGCCCGCCTCGGGCAATGCCAGAGCCGCAACCAGAGACACAATAATGAGAAAACATGGAAGTGGAAGGAGCAGCACACGGCCACAATCGGCACACCTGTGCCGGCGATGGGAGGCTCGACCGCAACGGAGCGCCCTTTCCTCCAACCAGCCTCCCACACCAAAACCACATGTCCTGCCCCACCATGGCCTCTTGCTCGGATCAGCACGAGACCACTGACAGCCGCTCGTCACCGAAGAGGAGGGAGGCAGAGCAGCTGCCATCGTAGCCATGGATGGCTAGCAGGGAGGCTCCCTCGCGCCGTGTGCTGGCGTCTAGCCACAAGGACCCTATCAGATCGCAAGCACACACATCGAGCCATTATCGCGCCGCCCACCCCCCCTCTCCCCATCAACATAGCCGCGACAACGGAGGGCGCCCATGGCTCCCAATGCCTGGGTCGTGTCTGGCCGCTGCAACCTGCAACCGCCGACACGGCACCATTGCCGGCCAGCTCCGGAGCCCCGCCGCGCTGCAGCGCCCGGGAACCAACGAATACCCCC
>LR738709.1:52876378-52902282 GCA_902687465.1 Secale cereale | reverse complement strand
ACGGTTGGAATGGAGGGCGAGGGAAAGCGGAAATTCACTTTGGCATATGGGAGCATATGCTCCTATCACCGGTAAAAATATTTCAAAATGAAAAAAAAATCTGAAATTTGGCTCGTCAGATTCTATGTCGGCACACCAAATTTTGTAGAAACGAACATTTTTTGTGGTCGGTGTAAAAAAACAAAATATTGTCTCATGAAATGACTTTATGAGCACGTAGAATGTTGAGACGTACGTGTGAAACTTTTTCTCCAAATTTTGTGACATTTGAAAATACGTATAAAATACTTAATAAAAACCAAAAGCATATATATGCTTCCGGGTGCCAAAACACCCCTCTCTTAGGGAGATGGGCTACTCAACGGCCTGCCCTACCATGTGCACAGTTGCATGGCGAGGTGATCGTCTATCAACCCGATTGTATTACAGCTAAAACACATTCACGTCAATTAAATATAGGGGAAATGATGCTAAAAAAATAAAAAATAAAATAAAGGGGAAATGCCTATAATACTAACCCAGGGAAATTAACAGTGGGATTTTGTTATACCGCTGTCCTCAGACCTAGCAGTATAGGGTACCGTAAAAATGGTCATTCTATTTCATCCTCGACTCTCAATATATACTGGCTGATATTCTCACTCGTATCCTTCGGTCTTTTTTTTTTAACACATCCTTCGTTCTTCTTGACACTTTGTAGTTATGCTATATTTGGTATTTCCTCCACTTGACGGAAATTGGGTACAAAATGCATAACATAGAAGACATAAGAAGAATATATTTTGTTTCTCGAACCCGGAAGAGATTCACGCGATTGCCTCTTAATTATGTTAAGCGACACACACAATCCACGATATACTAAAGATACATGAAGATCGGCGTACTCCAGCGCCCTGCACCCTACTACCACACTACTACCGATCTGCAGATACTACGACACAAAATAAAAGGCGCCTAAAATAATTTCCCTTGGGACGAAAAGAGCAGCTCTTTCTCAAATCTCCACTGGGCACTGGACATGCAGCCATCCACCACTGCTTCGGTCCACCTACTACTAGAGCTGAGAAACAACGAAGCAAAGGTCAGGGTCAGCACTTCACATCACGTTCTGAAATCAGCAAGAACTTGGAACAGTAGGGTGGGGCAAACTCAACGTTTGTTACCTCGTATCGAGACTCCCGCGCAACCCGTATCCCCTCCAGGGTCGAGAGAAGGTACTTCATGCCGAAACCGAGGCTGGATTTCAATCGCAAGCTTAGCTAGATTTTTTTTTAAACCAAGCGAAATCACACGGAGAGAGAAACAAAGATAGAGACATACGGCTCGTCGTCGTCGCAGTCGAGGTCGAAGCGGCGGTCGCCGCCCCCGTCCTCATCAACGTAGTGCGCTGAGATCTTGATCTTCTCCCCCGGCGGTGAGTCCACGGCCGGGTACTGGACGGTCAGCGTCACTATCTTCCCGGCTTTCTTCCCTCGGGACAGATGAGCGGCCAAAAGGCCGGTGAGGAGCAGGAAGGAGAAGACGGAGAGGACGGTCAGGTGGTAGTGCCGAGCCATGGTAGACTTCCTTCTTCTCATTTGGCAGCCTAGCTAGGGACTGAGGAGGAGTGACCGAGCTTGCACAAAGAAACCACTGTCCACTAATATATATATATGGAGAGGTAAGAGCAGGGCTGAGTGCTGCTGTTGCCAGTATGGGTTTAGGGGCTAAATCATCATTCATGAACTTCGTACTGAAAGTAGGGGCATGAACGCAAAAGCCCCATCACGGTTTTATGCCCTGTCACGCGGTGCGCGCCGTGCATCTGTTACAAATACATGAGCAGCAGCAGTACATCATATGCTTTGGGGACGTTGCGGTCAAAAAAGCACTGCATCCATGCATGTGATCGAGCTCGGTGCAGAGCACTGCGCGTGACTTTGTATGGCCAGCCACGCATTGTGCGCCATTCAACCGTCAAACGAATACCAGCGGTGTGTGTGCGTGTGCTCATCTTGATGCAAGGCTAACTGAAATAATTGGGACAATAACAGCACAATTATGTTAGATTTGAATTACATTGCTTCAGTAGAGGTGTGAGATGTTTGAAGTTCTATATTTGTCCACGGTCACTGATATTCAAACGCAAATTTTCACACTTCAAACACGAAAGTAGGCAACATATCCATTTCACTTTCCTTCTCAATCTATCTCTTTTCTTTTTGCGAGAAAACTTACAATCTATTCATTCTCACTCATGGCAATACAAACAGGTAATAAAAAAAATACAATCAGGTCCGTGGATCACATAGCGACGACTACAAGCACTGGAACTTACAATATTTTTAGTTTTAGTTTCTGTTGCCGCATACTAGCAGTTCGAATGCAGGGCTACATCAAAGATCCGCATCAAATAATTAGGCCAATATAAATAACAAAATTTTGGCGTGTGTGTCGTAGTTGCCTCCATCCTGTAGCATCTTAGCTCTTTGTACATTTTGATTGTTCATTTTACCGGCTCCTTCATTTTCGTCTGCCAGCTCAATGATTTGTCATTGTTATAATTGGTTCCTTTCTGTCAGTGCTGGTCTTGATCACATACTGGTGGCATCCGATGGGACAAATTCTGCTGGTCTCTATCCGAAAGGAGAGATCCGGGGGAATGTGTGTTGAGGTATGTTAACTCGTCAGAGGAATGCCTCTTTATTTTGGTTCCCCTTATTTTATTTGTTGCTGCTGGGGCTTCTGTGGTTGCCACCGAAACATATATACTACTTTTGGAGGTAGAAAACGATATGTCGTTGTTTGTACTGAGGCCTGAGTCTGATCATTAGGCATCAATTTCTAGATCACTTTTCAACAAATTTGATAAGTTGATTGTTCTTTGGTTTCCATTTTCACAACTGGTGAATAATGTTAGATGTATGTAATACAGGCTCTCACCATGTTGGTACATTGTGAATGTTCCATCTAGTTGTGGATGGCTCTGAGGCATGTGACACCAATGATAGATACTCTTGCCGTCTCATGAAGCATTAAGTGCTACAAAAATATTTCACACGGGTAATTGTTTATGTTCTTTACCAATCTACCATGTCAGATGTTGTTTTATTATTGTTTGTTCTTCATAGGCATAGCCTATTAACTATTCACTTGTCCATAGGTATGTATCATGGCTATAAGTCACGCACATGAGATCTGAGACTTTTTTGGGGGGCTAATGATAAATATTGTTGGTGACAAGGAGTGTATGCTTATGTGCTGTACTTTTCATTATCCAATATATGGTTAATATTTATCATTGTCAAAAGAGTGCACCTCGGGATAATGGCCGTGAAATATTTTTTCTATATTATTATGTACTTCAACCTTTTCATATTTCGAAGTGGTTGTGAGAATGGCTATGAAATTGAAGAGGCGGCCAGAGGAGGTAGTGAGGGAGCTGCTCCTTCGTCCTCCCCTCCATACTATCGATAATACATTATTTTCTCTCATAGATTTAAAGTGATTTCTTCTGTTGTTGCAAAGCGTGGGTATTTAAAAAGCTGGAACCCAGTAACTTTGATTTTCATAGGCTACTCAGCCTTCTGCATCTACCTTGCTGTATAAGAGACCAGTCAGCACTATGTATACCAACGATAACCACACACATGAACCTAATTATGTGAGGGAGCTGCTCCTCTATCCTCACGCCTTTTTCTACCTAAAGTTTGTAGTGGCATGGTTCCTGTTTTCCCGTGGAGTTTACATCCATAACAAATGTTCTCTCGTAAGTAACGTTTGTCAACACTATACAAGTCTTTTTTGGTTCCAACTTCTACGAGGATTAGGTGCTTATATTATATGTTCTCTGGACTACTGTACTTTAGCAAAATCTCCATGTTCTGTGCTAGGCTTCATCGCACTTGTATTATTCTGCCATTTCTTTATGCAAGAATTGTTAAGGTATGAATTTCATCTTCTATCCATGTTTGTGAAGTAACATTGTGCGACAGTTTCCTTATAAAATATATTTTGGGGATGAATTCGTGGTCACACACACACACCCACGCCACTTTACCTTTGAAGGTTGGGGATGAATTGGTGGTCACACACACACACACGGCACTTTAACTTTAAAGGTTGTATATATGCAGCACTGAGTACTAACTAAATTTCTTATTCACAGGATGCAGAGCTTTCTTACACGGCTTGGTTCAAGAACCCATTCATTGTGCCCGCCGTGACTACTTGTACAACGAAAGAAGGGCGACACGGAGACGAGGGTCTGAAGCCGTGAACAGGGGCGATCTTATGGATCGATCGATCCTTTTCCTCCAGGAATCAATCGGTAGTAGGTAGTGGGCCTGCCGTCTGAGTGTTGTCTGGGCCACCTGCGAGTTGTTGTGAGGCTAGTGGTGTCTTTACTGGGGTCTTTACCGCCGTGCATCTGTTACAAATACATGAGCAGCAGCAGTACATCATAAGCTTTGGGGAGAGGACGTTGCGGTCAAAAAAGCAGAGCCAAGCTGGGTCTGGTGTTCCATCCATGCATCTGTCGAGCTCGCTGCATTCTGCGCCACTCAACCGTCAAACAAATACCAGGGGTGTGAGTGTGCGTGTGCTCATCTTGATGCGAGAATAACTGAAATAATTAAGACAATAACAGCACAATTATGTTAGATTTCAATTACAATGCTTCAGTATAGGTGTGAGATGTCTGAAGTTCTATATTTGTCCAGACTCACTGAGATTCAAACGCAAATTTTCACTCGTCAAAGTTCAAACACGAAAGTAGGCAACATGTCAATTTCACTTTCCTTCTCAATCTATCTCGATCGGATGTTTTCAAAAAACCTGTCAACCAATCGATGTACATGTCGCTCAAATGGTTCTTGGCGTGTACCAGACCCTGCTTCATAACTGGCAACTGGCAACAGCATCTGATCGACCCATTTTGTAACAGAAGAGAAGGAGACATTTATAAACTACTATTACAAGAAATTATGCGTGCATCAGAACTAAAAAAATTATACAATATCACCTTTTTTTTACTTACTATGCATATTACCTTTGTCATAAGAAAATATTTGTAAACTTTCACCAACTTCATAGAAAAAATTATTAACATTCATAGTACCAGTACAGTAGCCTTAAATTCATCATTGCTTAACCTAAATCATTAATATGGCGCAAAAATAAAAACAAAGGTATAGTAGGACATACCTTCCATTCACCAACAGATAGGGCAAAAATAACCCCGCAAAAAAAAAGATAGGGCAAAAATAGCGCTCACCCTAAAAATGGTGCCCAACAAAAACCCACCACCTTAAAATGGTGACCAATGCAACACTTCCCCCTCATACTAGTGCCCAGTGAATGAACACTTTGCCAGCGAACTAAAGTATGTGGAATTGCTTATATACTACTATCAAAGTATTGGAGGCGGTTTAAGTGTGACAGGCGGTGGGACGCGACCGTCATTCGAAGACAAAGCCAAACTAGGCCTGAAGCATTCAGGCATGATGTTAATGAAGACATCACTCAAAGGTCCATGACGCTTTGCGGTTTCACTGAAACTAGCTCTTCGCAAGTGGGCATCTTCAACAACAAACCAAGATTAGGATGTTAGAGGCTTGCCTAGCGGGTTTCATCTTCCCCCTCGCGGCTTCCAAGCCCCGCTCGTCATATCGTTCTCTTGCCATGCGGAAGAGCAAGCAGTCCAAGATGGTGCGCAAGAGTTCACTTCAATTCGAATGATGTCGAGCTTTTGACAAGCTCATGATACTAACGCTACCACTTAACACGGTCTGAGCGTATATCGCAAGACGGTAAGTCGGCCAACCAGGCCCACACCGAGACCCAACATGTCGTAACTTGGCCTAGATCCCTTACCCTGCTGATAGTCCTCCTCTAGAAGACTCCCCCAACTTGGTATGCAAGATGAAGAGTACAACGCCCTCCCAAGTCGGTTGTAACTGATGAGGACGCCTGTAAATCCTAGGCTCCCCCCTCTCTCTATAAGGCGAAGCGAAGGCTAGCTCATAGCATCCAATCTGTAGTTTGGATTAGGTTTTTTTTTAGATGGTATTTTTGGAAACCGGACAAAAACTGGAGCTTCCGCTATATACCCACCAATTTTTTTAACACAAACAAGAAAAAATTGAATTTATTTAAATTTCAACATCTAAGTTATGTCAAATAGCGCTTGTCTGGCTATTCAACATTTATTTATATTAACAATCAATCAACCAGGACCAGGGTATTAGCTACTCCGTGAGGGCCTGAACCTGTGTAAAAGCTTTATGTGGCATGCCATCTATACTTTTAGCTATGCACGACACCCTTTCAAGACTATTGCCAGTATCATTCACCAGCATAGTTCAACTAAAATTCATACAAAATTTAACTCAAAATCATATAGTGCAAAAAAATAATCCAAACACATTTAAATTCAAAACCATACAATGCAAATAATAATCCTAAGTAGTTCAACCCAAAATCAGGAAACGTCAAAAGACATGCATATTAGACAATTACATCATCGTGATAATCGTAAGGCACAGTCGTACTTCACCACTCTTTTGTTGATCCAGGCACGGTAGGCACAATATCGTCAACTAGGTTATGATTGTCCTCATCGATTATACCTTCCACACCGAGGAATTTCCTTTTTGAGGGCATTACCACGTGTCAGCTTTTATTTCTCTTGTGGTCAATGTGGAAGACTAGATGGACAAATAGAGCAAATATCAATGGATCGTTCTTTGTAGGCAACTTGTTGATTTTTACATTAGTACGACCATTTTCTTTACAATTGACCCAGTTTTTGCTAACACACTGACATCGGAGCTTGTAGGGTAATAACCAAATTCCGAGTCTTTGACCTCCCATCCTTTTATTTTGTACTCCATTGATGTAGTTACAGAAGTAGCAAGCATGTAGTTACAGTAAGAATACCAAATTCCGCAGGAGTAGCAAGCATGTAACCATTGATTACATACCCTTCATATCATCTAACTTGCCATATCAAGCCTTTGACTAGATCAGCAAGATCTGCATCAATTCCTTGAACATCACACAAGCGTTCTCTGGACCTACTACATAACTTGGTAGCCTGCAAATTCACCACAAAAAGTTGTACTTGGCACTCAGAATTTTCTCGTCTTCTTCTATATAAGTGTCGACCTTCTTTATGTGTTTCAACAAAGTATAATGGGCATGCTGATATTTTGTCCAATCTTGAGTGATCCTGACCTTTCCGGTCAATCTGAAACCACCTTTCCAGTCAACATATTGGTGCCCGGCGAACAAACAATTTCCTAGTGAATTCAGGGTCTTTATAACCGCATGTAATACAAAAGCATTAGATGTGATTTTGGTATTGCAGGCAGTTTCTTCTGCGGAACCGCCTCCGCTGTTCAACATTACATGTGGCTTAGTTACTTTGGGTCAAAACTGTCTCTGAGGGACGCGTCTAATGCACATTTCTGCAGTGGTGGTTGCCACGCGTCTGGTGGCGTTACGTATTGTGTAGCAACAATGATGGTGGTAAGATAAGCTGGTCGTGGCATATGTCCTTCGTCGTCGAATGTTCGACATGCCCCTGAGCATGAAGTCGGAGCCATTCCGTTGTGAGGCGACCGGACAATAATGATGCCATGTGATGGGTAGTTCGGGCCATGTTGGTGCAAGGCGTGTTTCTTTCTCCAGTGAGGCTCGTTGTTGAAGTCAGAGCCACCTAGCCCCATTGTTTTTGGCTGATTGTTTGGCATAGGTTGGCAGCATTCTTGTGTGTATTGTTCCTTTTGAGGGCTTTTAGTCAGTCGTCAGTGGTAGAGTTGGAGTCACCTGCTTGGGAACAAGTGATGACAATGACACTTTGCAAGCAACCTCGATGGTGTTCCGCTTTTTGGCGATGAGTGAGTCTTGCGGGTAGCTAGGTTGGCCATGATGCCATGTATTGCATGTGTTGTAACAATTTTACCTGGTTTGCGGCAAATTATCTGGACATCTCTTCTTTATTTGTTTTTTAATGAAACCGGGTCCTAATTAGGTTCCGAATTAAGAAAAAAGATATGTATAATAAGCTGAATCTTGTGTCGTGGCAATGTTTTCTTTCTCGGCCATACAGCTCCTTACTTGTATCCCTCTCTATTTTTTCTACATCTTTTTTATACTTGTGCAGTTACACTCTATTACTCTGTTTGTACAACACAATATTTCACAGAAATTGAGAAGAAATACATAAATAAAAGAACAAGAAGATATGTTTTTTCTCGAACACAGAAGATATGTTAAGCCACAAAATCCAAGCTATACAGATAACTGAAGGTAGATGTACTCCAGCATCGTGCACAGTGTGCACACTATCACATTACTACAGCCTAAATAATGGAGAGCCCACCGAGTGGACACTCCACAGACTGACTGAACGCAGAAGATTTTTCACCCTATGTTTAGTAGTGAACGGCGGATAGAGCTGCCAGCGACGAGTGATTGTTCGCACGAGCGAAGGAGCTCCTTACAGAGACAATACTACGGTAATAAAGTAAATCGCGCCTAATTTTCCCTGACACCAAATGAAAGAGGACCTGCATCCACTCACTGGGCATGTCGGCCTACAGCTCAGAAACAAGGTGGCAAATGTCAGCAGTTTGCATTGCGTTGTGAGGAATGAACCGATGGATATACGGGGAGGGGCAAAATGTGGGCTACCTCCGATGGAGACGCCTCCCCTTCTCGTATCTTCTCCAAGCTCTTGACAAGGTATTTTATGGCGGAAGCGAGCTGGCTGGAGATCAACCGCAAGATTAGCTAGAAATCAAATCAAGCTAAAAATCACACGGCTCGTCGGAGTCGGGTGGAGAGAGAGAGAGACGTACGGCTCATCGTCGTCACAGTCGAGATCGAAGTGGCTGTCGCCCACCCCGTCCTCGGCGACGTAGTGCGTTGAGATCGTGATCTTCTCCCCCGGCGGCGAGGCGGCAGGCGGGAACTGGACGGTCATGGTCACCTTCTTCTCTCTGGAGGGATCGGCAGCCTCGAGGCCGGTGAGGAGCAGGAAGAAGAAGAAGACGGAGAGGAGGGTCAGATGGTTGAGCCGAGCCATGGCAGACAGCAGACTACGGACGGACTGAGGAGTGCACAGAACCTACTGCTTGCTACTTCAACTGCGTGAACGAAATGTGGCCGGCCAAGCATGCATATATGGTGGACTGGTAAGAGCACAAGCTGCGTGAACTGCGTGAACTACTGCCAGTTGATGTACTGTTGCCAGTATATGGTTTTACAGATATTTGTGCCATTCAACGGTCAATCTGATCTCCTCAGCCGTAGTGTCAGTGCAGTCTGTAGGTGTACAAGCTGCTGCTTGCTAGTGCTAGTTCAACGTTAGTGTCATCAGCTTATGATCATGGTCCATGGAGCCGTTTGCCTCAACTTTTTTTGCCCCGAGTTGTCAGTTTGACGCTACAGGCTTGTGGATTCTGTCTGACAAAGTTTGTGTTGAATCAATGCATGTGCTTTCTGTTTGCTCATCGGCGGTACACTTGAAAGTCAAAACAGGCCTCTTGTTTCACAGCAATGACAGCAAAAGGCAGTTTGTAGATATTTTCTCGCTTTTTTTTTGCTCATCGGTGCTACTTCATCTTTGGTGTGATCGATCAACTCATGCATCAATGCATGCATGGAGCGTCTGCCTCAACTGCCTCATGAGAAGTATCACCACCCGATCGAAGTGTGTGTTGAATGCATGTGGCTCCTGTTTGCTCAGCGGTACAAAGTTGAAACAGATTTTTTATTTCATGCTAAAAGGGTTGTTCATTCACATACTCTACTCTAATCTTGTACTAAATTTGCGACATTTATTTTGAGACGGAAGGAGTATAACCAAATGAATTTTGGCTGCTGAATTTGATGTGTTCTAAATGTGGGTAATTTTACCGGTGGGTACCCATATATCCCGTGGGGTGATGGGTATGGGAAAAGGTTCTACTCTTGACAGGTATGGGTACGAGTAGAGATGGCAATGGGTACCCATTACCAGCATACCCTGCGGGTAAAAAGCCTATTAGAGTAAGGGTATGTGACACAGATTTACCCATGGGTACTCAGATCGGGAAATATGATACCCATCGGGTAGAGAGGGCACGGGTATGTGATCATATAATCCATACCTGTGTACTCATGTACCCATCTAAAATGTTGACACGTGGGTTTCCTTTCATTTCGTAACATATTAATTAAGAGTCCCGCTTCGGTACAACCCCTCGCAAAACGTATAAAGGGTAATATGGACCTTTAACAAATCGTATCTACTTCCGTATGTACGATGGGTCATCCGAATGTATACGCCATACAGGCCCATTCGCAGGCCCCGAACTAAATATCGGGAAAAATAAATTGCAGAACAAGGGAGTCGAACTACTACCATCTATCTAAGAGGCATTATTAATAGGCAGACGAGCTATGAACAGTTGGTGGCAAATTTGCAGTGCTATATTTACAGACTACTGACGGCTAGAATTTCATCAGACTAGTTCTACATAGCACGATTGAAATTTTATGAAGCGTCAGATTGCTCCAGGAAAACGCGAATGCATCAACGTATCCCAAGTCGAATCTGCTTCCCAGAAATTACAGTAACAACTCTATATTCTGTATAGTGTAAAAAACGTTCTTATATTTTGGGACAGAGGGAGTAGTTTTTAGTAAGCGGTGATTTGCTTCCTCTAAATAATAAATAAAGAAATTAAAGTTTTCCAGAAATTATGTTAAAACCTCCATTTTTTTTTCTTCTTTGGCAAGCCGTGATTTCTTCCAAACAAACAAATACAGAAATTAACGCTTCCCGGAAATTAGAAATGCTTCCAAAAATACAAATAAAGTTTTACGTACATCTTTTTCTGTAGCGCAAAGTTGGCGTGTAAACTTTATTTTTCTGTAGCACAAAGTTGATAGTACGATAGAATCTTTTTCAACGAAGCATTATTTCAACCTTGTGGTACCATTATTATTTGCCTTTTTTTTAAATCGCAAACTATTTTATCCCTTTGTAGTAATGAGTTATGTTACCAACTTAAATTAACAGTTTTAAATACATGTTTGAATTATGATTTTAAATAAATTTTTATTCTTCAAACCAGACATGGATACCTACCATGAACATATCCACCTACTGGCAAAAGTTGGGGTCATTTCAAGAATGTTCAGAAAAATATCATGTTCAATGTAGGGTGTTCGGATAGGCCAGAAGGCTCGGTTTGAGAGCATATGCTTCCTGGCATCCGTTAACTGACTACATTTTTTTTTTTCATTTGATTGTATGACCAATTCTAGGAAACATGAAGTTGTTTTTGGTTTCTATTAATTTTGCATTTTTTTAGTTTTCTCAATAAAAAAGACCAATACATGGCCGGACATGTCGCACTTGCACACAGTGCCGGAAATCGTTCAAACATGGCATGGATGCATACCATGGGCATGCTCACTTGCTTGAAAAGTTGGGACCCCTTCAATAATGCCCAAAACTAGACCATATTCAACGCAGGGTGCGTGGGTAGGCCACAAGGCTTCGTCAGATAGCATATTATTTCTCGACATCCCTGAAATGATCTCATCTTTTTTCATGGACTTGTATCACCAATTCAAGGTGCCATGTTAAATTGTTTGGGTTTTCGATAAGTTCTCCATTTTTTATAGAGTTTTCTTAGTTAGACAAGCACAATAAATGGTCGGACATGACCCAATTTGCATACGGTGTTGGAATTCATTCGAACATGGCATGGATGTCTACACTGTAGGGGTTGTCTTGTCATACGGATGGATGTGATGGCCGTTGACCCGCTGCATACCGGCATGCGGACAGCCGACCGGCCGGCCGGGTTGCCGCGTCCCGCCGACCCGATGTCGAGAGGCCTGATGGACATCAGGCTGGACTAAGGGGCGCGAGCCTGCCCGATGTTTGAAAAAGGTGCCTTGTGCTCTTTTTGGGTTCCGATGCCTACCCAGGGGTCATCCTCCCGACATCCATCAACTTGCAAAAGTTGGGGGTCATTTGAAGGATGTCCGAAAATAGACCATATGCGGGTACTCTAGAAGGCTTTGTGTGAGAGCACGTTATTTCACGACATGCTTGGCCCAATTTTTTCAGCCTTACTCGACCAATTCAACACACCATTCGGACATGCCAATTAAACTATGTGGAGTTTTCACGATGAAAAAAGGTAGATAAATGGCCGCACATGTCGCAACATGTAATCAATGTCGGAATTCGTTCAAACCTAGCATGGATACATAACATGGCTTGCCCACCTGATTACAATAGAGGGAGTCATTTATCCATAGTATAAAAAACCACAAGTTGAGAGAAGTGCGCAAGACTAAGCCAGATGGGTGCATCTCTAAGCATGTAGTTTTTTCCAATTTGAATGCTTATCTTATTTGCAATTTCTGTCATTATCAATCAATATGAATATTTTCTTATGTGCTAACCATTTCTTCATTTGATAACAATTATGGTATTTTAAAATGTATATGAAAATTTTACAAACTTGAACACATTTCCCAAAATTGTAAAGAAATTCCCAACAATGCATGCGAATTTACAACACAAACTACAAACCACATAGTTTTTTAAAACATTCTCATTTTCTTAAATGTGAATATTTCTTAAATTTGTGAAGAATTGTTTTGCGAAAATGGGATCATTTTTCAAAATTCCAGAATAGTTCTTTTAAAAACAATATTTGAAAATAAGGAGATTTTTTGGGTATTCCAAACAACATTTAAGTTTTTTGAACTAGTTTTAAAAATAATAATACATTTTAAAAAGGAGACAAATGAATTAATTAAAAAAATAAAAGAAATACGAAAAAGGAGAAAATGTTTAGGCCTTGGTCTAACTAGGCTACGACATCGCTCCCATCGGTCACCTGTCGGGCTGGCCCAAGCATTTGCGAAAAAAGTTCATCGATTTTGAAAAACAAATGGTCATGGAGTTTGAAAATTTTCACTGATTTTTTTAAAAATAATAAATTCCAACAAATATTTCTTTGAAATTTTAAAAGTTTAATGAATTTTTTAAAAGTTACATGAGTATGATTTTTTAATGAGTTTTGATAAAAACTTCATAAAAGTTAAAAATAGTTCGTAGATTTGAAAAACCTTCATGCATTTGGAAAAAAAAATCACGCATTGAGGAAAAAAGTTCATGGATTTGAAAAAAAGTTAACAAATTTAATAAAATGTTGACGACTTTGAAAGGTTCATAATTTAAAAAGAAAATCGGAAATTTTAAGAAATGAAACATAAAATAAAAGAAGGAAGAGGAAGGGTAATAAAAAATGAAGAAACATCGCCCAAGAAAAAAGGGAAAATAAAAGGAAACTAAATAAGAAAGCTGAGGTGTGTTTTCCAGCGTGATTACAAGGTAAAAGAAGTAAACAAGACACATCAAGTTAGATGTCCTACTTGGTTACTTGAGTTTATTTAACAAGAGAGGGCGGAAGTTCGAATCACATTCTGCACTATTTTTTGTTCTCTTCAGAAAAGAAAAAAAGTAAATAGGCTCAGGTTGTGCATACACGTGGTCGACGTATTTTCAAAAATGACCATCCTACCCTTTATTATGAAGGGCTATGGAGAGATCTGGTCCATTGATGTGTTTAGGGGGTTGTACCGAAGAAGAAGTGATTAATTAATATCCCCCCTAATCGTGATTTTGTGAACTTAAAGTGTATGACTATGTGTTGTTGTATAACAATTTTTATGTGGTTCTTTATAGGCAGCTTTTTTTTGTTTATGAGAATGTGTTGTTGTACATTGTTGTTTAAAATGTATTGCTAGTTATAATTTATGATTTTAAGTTGCTTTCTACAACTATTTTCTGCTGAATTTGATGTGTTCTAAATGTGGGTAATTTTACCGGTGGGTACCCATATATCCCGTGGGGTGATGGGTATGGGAAAAGGTTCTACTCTTGACAGGTATGGGTACGAGTGATAGGTAAGTTCAGGGTGGACGGGTAAGGGTATGTGGTGGCTGTCGTGGTACTAGATCTGACAGTGAGGGTAGGGGATAGGAATGGAGAGGCAAGGTCCTAGCTATGGCGCAGTTGTACACAAAGTGTTCTTCGAGTTCAGGCGCTTCTCGGCGGAAGTAAAAGCCCTACGTCTCGTGCCCGGAGGCTTGGTCGAGTGATGTATGTATGTATGTGTTATAGAGGTGCGAACCCTTGTTCTGGAGGAGGGGGGTGGCTTATATAGTATGCCAAGACCCCAGCCATGCTCCACGTTACCAAGGGCTTAAAGGTACATTAAGGCAGGCGTTACTGATAACGCCTGCAGTAAAGGGTAGTTATGGGGTTTTACTACAGTGAGTAAATACATGACCGTTGCCGTTCGAGAGGCGTTTAGTCTTCGGAGGTCGAGTGCCTGGCCCAGTCGAGTGGAGTTGAGTCGTCCTGGGTGCTTGAGTCAGTCGAGTGAAGTGTTCCCTTGGACCGTCTCAGTCGACTGTCTCCACCGTCGTGAGCCTTGTCTTTTGATCTCCTAGGGTAGTGACCTTGGGAGGGGCCTTTAGGTCAGGCCTATGACCCTACCCTAGGTCTATAACCTCGTCAGTAGCCCCCGAATGGATCGGGGCTTGAGCAAGGGGATGCTGAGGGGAGCTCTGGTCCTAGCTCGACGTCTACGGGTCGCGCTGTTTTGAAGCTTGTGACTCGGGTAGGCCTCCTCAGTTGTGTCCTGGTCGCCTCAATCCATTCCGAACCCATTGATGAATTGATTGTCTTTGCGTCGACTGGAAGTTTTGCGTCGATTGGATGTCTTGCGTCGACTGGGTTTTGTGCCGGGCGTCGGGCACCGCGAGTTGATGTCTACACACGCTTCTACTCTTGTGGACTATGTTGGGCCTCCAAGCGCAGAGGTTTGTAGGACAGCAGCAATTTCCCTCAAGTGGATGACCTAAGGTTTATCGAACTCAGGGAAGTAGAGGTTGAAGATGGTCTCTCTCAAGCAACCCTGCAACTAAGATACAAGAAGTCTCTTGTGTCCCCAACACACCTAATACAACTAGGAGTTGTATAGGTGCACTAGTTCGGCGAAGAGATGGTAAAATATGGATGATAGGAGTGGCAAAGCAAAGTAATATAAATCTGTAATAAAAAGTGCAGCAAGCAAACAAGTGGTAAACGTGAGCACAAATGGTATTGCAATGGTGGAAACAAGGCCTAGGCTTCATACTTTCACTAGTGGCAACTCCCAACAACATTAACATAATCGAATCACATGATATTTCCCATAAAACATGCAATGGAGACGCACCCGGAGGTCATTCCTTCGTGGTCAAGAGAGGACGAGAATTATGTAGGGCTACAAAAGTACACCTCAAAGTTCGTAGTTCTCAATCTAAGGATTTCCCAATGTCACCGCGGCCATCCAAAGAGAGTCCCACAATCACCACAACATATCTAAAGGATAGTCAAAGACAAGCACCAAGAGACTCTCAATCTTCAATCAACACACAAGAGAGGAAATCACTCATGAAAATATTTTTCTAATCCATGTCCAATAGACCGCTGTCACCTTGGTCTCGGGGATTATACTAGATAAAGACAAGTGAGTACATCAATCCAATACATAGAGGAAGGGGAAATATCATGGGATCACCCTAGATTAACATAGCCTATGATCACAACGAAGATCACATCATGGGAGAGAGAATTGACCACATAGCTACTGGTAGAAACCTCAGCCCCGAGGAGGAACTACTCCCGCATCATGGAGGGAGGAAGCAACGTCGATGGAGATGAATCCGGGGGCACTTCCCCGTCCCGGCAGGGTGCCGGCACAGGAATTCTGGTCCCCCGAAGCTTGATGGCGATGGCGGCGGAGATCGGAATTGCGTCTGGAGAAAAAGGGTCCGGAATCAGGGTTTCCTCGACGGGTGTTAAATATATGCCAAAGGGGGGCATCAGCGGAGACCTGGGGTGCCCAGGCGCCCCCCCCCCCCGGCGCGGCCAGGAGGGGGCCGCGCCACCAGGGCGCCTGGAGCCCTGGTGGCCCCCCTCCGGCCCTACTTCGGCCGTGTGGAAGCTTCCGGAACGCTGATTTTTTATATAATTTTTCCGGGATTTTTCTGGCAGTTTACGTGATGGGAAAACCTGAAATACAAAAACAGCAGAAAACAGAAACTGGCACTGGGGTGGACTGAGTTAATAGGTTAGTCCAAATATGATCAAAAGTGTATGGAAGTGTATAAATATCATAGCAATATCACCCAAAAGAGGCATGGAGCAAGCATAAATTATAGATACGTTTTGGACGTATCAACATCCCCAAGCTTAATTCCTGCTCGTCCTCGAGTAGGTAAATGATAACAAGCATAATTTCTGTGGTGACATGCTATTAACCATATAAGGAATTTTTACAGTCACATGACAAGTGCTTACTGAGACAATGAATCTGTAGTAGTTAAGTTGCCTCATGAGAAAATCACAAAGAACTGAAAGTTTTACAATATGATACTGAAACATCAAATAGATTTGTAGTGAGCATGGTGTGCAAATATGATAAAGTGGTACCTCGCTTGCCCCCTTTAGTGAAGCAAAACATAAATGCAGGGGCACCTCCAAGGTTTAAGTGACGACTAGATACAATGATTTCAGAATAAACGATATCATAATCATGCAAAATACAATGGTACTTTGGGACAATGGACATTACACTCAGAATGACAATCATGCTCTCAATAGTTGGTGCTTTAAAGAAGGTGGAGACTCTCGAACTGTGGCTTTTGTTGGCAAGGTTGAAAACCCGTGGTCGGAAACAAAAACTAAACATGTACCGGAGCTCTTGGTTTTAAAAACAGAGGTAATATTTTTTTTAGAATATGCTTATTTCGTCAAGGAATGCTAGCAGATAACTCAATTACTTCTCGAACTGGACAAGTTTCGAGGAACGGCTCCCGAATGAGGACGATCACATCCTCTTAGTCTCCTTTGTTTATCACTGCCAAAGTTTTCTGATTTCTCATGAACAAAGCGTGAAGGAGGGTTTGTTTGTTTATATTATTTTTTAATGAGCCGGGCGCACTCTATGCCAGTTCCTTCTCGTATTATGGGTTTGCACATTAGACATGCAATCCCGGGGTGAAGCTTGTCCAACTTAAAAAAGATCATGAATTAACTACTACTTCCTCATGAGCTAAAACAGAGGCACAAAAGAAAAATGCTTTTTTGAATAATTTCGAGATGGTACATGAAAGTCTTCGTTAGGAATGGCAGGTAAATACCATGTATAGGAAGGTATGGTGGACTCATATGGCATAACTGGTTTAAAGGATTTTGGATGCACAAGCAGTCAGTCCGCTTAGTACAGGCGAAGGTTAGCAAAAGACTGGGAGCGACCAACTAAAAGAGCAATGACGGTCATAATCATGCAGAGCGACAAAGCAACATTGAATCAGGCATGGAAGTTATATCGCTACTCAGAAATTAAAGATCATCAAGGCTTGATAGACTTTCTTTACAGTCTTAAATATGCGTGAGCATACGCCAAGTCAATCAAAATAAATTCTTGGAGGAAGATACCACTAAACCATACCACATCATAGGCAAACAAATCATGTTGGTACTTCAATAACACATTGAGAACCCCCCAGCTATTTGAGACTAACCACAAGAAAACATGAACTAATAAGCACCATTATGCACATAGCATTTTTATCATAGACATATCGACCAGTGCAACAGAAGCCAACTCTCTTAACAAGATAAGCATGATAACTAAAGAGAGTTCCAGCGACCAACTAAACAAAAGCTCTTTAAAAAGATAAGCATGAAAACTAAGAGCTGAACATGATAGTAGCTATTGAAAGACAAAGAACACACACAGCAAGGATAGACATGAAAATTCTATGTTATGTTCTAGGTTGAAGTGGAGCGTGTTTCTCTCCCACACAAAGAAAGCTGAGTTCCAACTCGTTATGAACAGCAAGCAAAGCTAAAGAAAACTAAAAAGGAAACTAAAAGCAAGACGCTCCAAGCATAGCACATAACACATGAAGTGATAAAAATATAGTGGAACGAAAGACGAACTGATAATGTTGATGGAGAAGGGGATGCACGGGGGGCATCCCCAAGCTTAGACGCTTGAGTCTTCTTGAATATTTCTTGGGGGTGCATGGGGGCATCCCCAAGTTTGAGCGTTTGACACTCCTGAATCTTTTTATCATCTTCCCTCGCACACTTGAAAACTCCCTTCATACATAACTCATCATAATCTGATTAGCGAGGTTAGTACCCTTAATAAAATAATTGTTCCTTGCTGGAAATAAGGATATTCTTGAATGTCAGGGATATGGTTAGTAGGTATAAACCGGATATTGTAAACCGGCTTAGTTATATCGTACATGGTTTTAATATTTTAGTAGAGATTAAGGCCCATGAGATTTTGAGGCCCATGTATAGAAGTACGGTTTGTAAACCGCCAAGAGATGTAACTTGAGAGATAAGAAAGAAAAGACAGAAGACCGAGGCGGACACGATTATGAGCCGGCCTCGGGACTCTGTAAACCGGACCAGGCGTCACCTCTATATAAAGGGACGACCCGGCGACGGTTCAAGGACAAGCAACAATCAACCCGTCGAGACGCAGGCAAAAGCGAATCCGCTCCCTGTAAACCGACGCCCAAGCAATATCAACCAACTAGACGTAGGCTTTTACCTTCTCCGAAGGGGCCGAACTAGTATAAATCCTTTGTGTCCTTTGTGTGCCATGAATCCTTTCAAGCTAACCCGTCCGATGGTTCCATTATCAAGTCCGCTAAACCGGACATCTGCCGTGATAATTCCACGACAGTTGGCGCCCACCTTGGGGCCTGCGCACGATGGTTTCGAGTTCTTGAAAGGCGGCTTCGAAGGGTTAAAGGGTTACGCAGTCGGCCGGATGACCAAAAGTCGTCGTGGCCGGATCTACATCGACGACGCGGGTTGGGGACCGGAGGCCGATTCGATCGAATACGGGTACCGGGTCCCCTTCGGCAGCATCCAAGTCTTCATTGGCAAAATTGGTGAACCGGGACCTGAGCCGGACACCCTCCCCAACATCGTCGAGCCGGCTCAGCGTGCAAGATCGGCCCGGATTCAGCCTGCCATGAAGCATGTGTTCGTTGGAGCAATTCACGGAGGCCAAGCCGAGGACAGATCGGAATCTGATGGTGCAACCGTCGTCTACTCAGATGACGAGTCTTCATCCGGGGAAACTGAATCTCTGTATCAGTTGCGGGACGGCCGGTCTGAGGGCGAGTCCGATGGAAACAGCATTCCGGACCCCTTTGGCCCGCCAAACCGGGTGGCAGTCTTCATGGCCGGCTCACAACCCCCGACGAACGGAACAACAGCAGAGGCTGGTGCAGCGGGAAGCGGTTCAAATCCCTCCATTACTGAAGCTCTATCCACCTTGATCGAGGAGTTCACAGCTAAGGCAGTGGAGATCGTAGCTCCAGCAGACAAGGCGCAACATGATGCAGCGCTTCTTCAGTTGAAAGCCCGGATCGATCAGTTAAAGGAGGATCTAAAGGCGGAAGGAGAGATGTTAGCCATAAGACAAGCAGAGTTGGATGATCAAGCTTTTCATTTGAGGATGGAGCAGGCTTCTGTGGAAGGAGTAAGGGGGCGAAAGTATCGATCCCGCCTACCGCCGGGTTACGAATCTGCGAATTTGTTCAAAACACCTGGGGCTGGGGCCAGTAATAATCCGGCCTTAAACCGGAGAAGCCCACCGGCTCGGGATGAGCCGGTTCAGCAGCCCGCCGCAGAACGGGAGCATCGGATTACATCGGCGCCTTATGTTCCTGTCCCTCCAGGACACTATTCAAACCCTTTGGATAATATTGCTGCAGCGGCAGCACGGTTGGCCGCTTTACCCGTGGAAGAAACGTCCCCGGTGGCGATAGAGGCGCGCAGGGCCCAGAAGCTGCTTAATACGGCGTTAATACAGCAGCAAGCGTACTCTCATAGCAGGGAAAGGTTACATTCAACACCACGTCCCAACCGAAGTTACTCTAGACATTGGGAGGAGCCAGAAGTGTCTAGCAGTGAGCGCAGGAGACATCAGCACAGGCAGGATAATCCGGCAAGGGCAGAGATGCCAGCCCCGGACCTAAACCGGCCTAGATCGGAGGCCAGGGAGGAAATTCGTCAGTCGACGCCGGTTCACACAGCCACTACAGGGACAGGAGATACAGCGAGCGGTTTTGGAATACAATGTCTCGTCCCCGCCCTGCGGAGCGTTAAGTTGCCCAAGGATTTCAAAGGACCTCGCAAGGTGCCTAATTACACAGCCGATTTACCGCCCGAAGCTTGGGTGGAGAGTTACGAGATGGCCATGGAAATGCTGGACGTGGATGAATCGGCTTGTGCCAAATATTTCACTATGATGCTTGAGGGCACGGCCCGGACTTGGCTAAAGGCGCTACCTCCGAATTCTATCGGGTCATGGGGGGAGCTGCGCAGTCAGTTCATCAAAAATTTCAAGGATACATGCAAGCAACCAATGTCGGTGATAGATTTAGCAGCATGTGTGCAAGGAGAGCAGGAGTCTACAGCAGCTTGGGTACGCAGAGTGGCAGAGATCTTGCACTCCTCAAATGGCATCAACCCTAGCACAGCAATTGTAACATTGGAGAACAATTGCCGGTTTGAATCTTTAAAATTAAAGCTCGGACGGCTCAAACGGGAATGCAATGACATGGGGACTTTAATGAGCGCCCTGGTGAAGTACGGAGACTCAGATAATACCAAGTATCCGGAGTCAGAAGGAGATAAAACGGGGAAGGCCAGCAAGTCTGGTAAACCGGCGCTGGTTAATCCGGTTACTTCAAGCTTTTTGGGCAAACGGAAGGCAGAAAATAGCTCCGATTTTGTTGCTAATACACAGGCTCAAGGCGGTCTTCAGGTTAATCAGCAGGGTTCCACTCTCCAAACCGGCGGAGGAAACCCGGGTTGGGAGCAGGATTTGGATCAACCCTGTCTAAAGCATAGCGGAAGGGGGAGGATTGCAAGGCACACTATAAGAGAATGCCTGTCCTTTATGAAAGCAGGGAACGGCCGTTTTAATCCTCCTAGCCGGCCCCCGAACGGCGGTTCAGGGCCCGGGTTTTATGGTCCGGGTTATCAAGGGAACAACTCCGGATCAGGATATAGGGGCAACGGCGGTTATCAAGGGAACAACGGCGGTTATCAATCCCGGCCAGGCGGCCAAAATAGTCAAGGAAACTACAATGGTCAGGGAAATCAATCGCATCATCAAGGTGGTTACAATGGTCAGGGAAGTCAATCACATCATCAAGGTGGTTATCATGGTCAGGGAAATCAATCACATCATCAAGGTGGTTACAACAGTCAGAATAATCAGCAGCAGGGCCAAGGGAGTTACAATAACCAAGGAAATCAGCAGCAACAGCGTCCGCAGCAACAGCAGCAATCCGGATACCAGAGTAATCCGAAGGAGTTGAGCAGCGGTCAATATCATGTTTTCACCACGAGTTTATGTAAGAGAGACCAGAAGGTTTTAAAGCGGGCTGTTAATGCAGTAGAACCGGCGACGCCACAATTTCTACGATGGTCGGAGCAGCCCATTGTATGGAGCAGAGAGGACCACCCGTTACGGGTAGATAACCCGGGACATTTAGCTTTGGTGGTAGCACCTCAGGTGGGAGGATACAAGTTTACTAAGGTCCTCATGGATGGAGGTAGCAGTATCAATATATTATATTACGAGACCTTTCGTCGTATGGGTCTGACAGATAAAAAGTTAAGGACATCAAACACAGTGTTTCACGGGGTGGTCCCAGGTAAGTCAGCTTATCCAGTTGGTAAGATTGACTTAGAAGTTACCTTTGGAGATGAGCATGATTCCAGATCGGAGATGATCACTTTTGAGTTGTCAAAATTAAAAGTCCATATCATGCTTTGTTTGGAAGGATGGTTTATGCTAAATTTATGGCTAGGCCATGTTACGTTTATTTGCAGCTTAAGATGCCGGGTCATAAAGGCACGATTACGGTGCACGGCAGTCGTAAGATAGCAGTAGAGTGTGAGGAAGGTGATGCGGCTTATGCAGAAGCGGTATGTGCCACGGAAGAGTTAAAATTTTATAAAGATAATGTTGATCCGGCAGATATGACTCCGCTGAAGAAACCAACTACCGAGCATGATCTGGCTTTGAAGTTCAAGTCAGCGGAAGAGACTAAGCAGGTGGATTTTGTGCCTGGAGACTCGTCTAAACAATTCACCATCAGTGCTAACCTAGATCCTAAATAGGAAAGCGCGCTCATCGAGTTCATCCGTGAGAACCGGGATATCTTTGCATGGAAACCTTCTGACATGCCAGGTATACCGAGGGAACTCGCTGAGCACAAGTTGAATATCGATCCAAAGTTTAAACCGGTAAAACAGTATCTACGCCGCTTTAATGAAGAGAGGCGCAAGGCTATAGGAGAAGAAGTGGCCAGACTTTTGGCGGCAGGGTTCATAGTGGAAGTTTTTCATCCGGAATGGTTGGCTAATCCGGTGTTGGTTCTAAAGAAGAATGGGAAGTGGAGGATGTGTGTGGACTACACAGACCTCAATAAAGCTTGCCCGACTGATCCTTTTGCTCTACCTCGCATTGATCAGATTATTGATGCCACAGCAGGGTGTGAGCGGCTGAGTTTTCTGGATGCATATTCAGGTTATCACCAGATCAAGATGGCAGTTGAAGATCAAGAGAAGACAGCTTTCATAACCCCTTTTGGTGCTTTTTGCTATGTGTCTATGCCCTTCGGGCTCAAATGTGCACAGGCAACTTATCAGCGTTGCGTTCAGAATTGTTTGAAAGGGCAGATAGGAAGGAACGTGCATGCTTATGTGGATGACATTGTGGTCAAATCAAAGGAGGAAAGAACAATGATAGAAGACCTCAGAGAAACCTTTGATAATCTTCGGGCTTACAGGATGATGCTTAATCCGGAGAAATGTGCTTTTGGTGTCCCGGCTAGTAAGCTTCTGGGATTCCTGGTCTCGAACAGGGGAATAGAAGCCAACCCGGAGAAGATCAAGGCCATCACATCTTTGACAAAACCGGTTTGCATCAATGATGTTCAACGCATAGCTGGCCGGATCACGGCGCTGAGCCGGTTTATCAGTCGCTTAGGAGAAAAGGCGATCCCGCTTTATCAAATGTTGAAGAAAACGGACTGGTTCATTTGGAGTGATGAGGCAAATACAGCGTTTGAGAATCTGAAACAGCAACTAGCAAAACCACCGGTTTTAGCTGCTCCCATTGATAAGGAGCCTTTGCTGTTATATGTTGCTGCAAACACACGAGCAGTCAGCGTTGCGATTGTGGTTGAGCGCAAGGAAGCAGGGAAGGAACATCCGGTTCAGCGCCCGGTTTATTATGTGAGTGAAGTACTCATCGAATCTAAGCAAAGGTACCCTCATTGGCAGAAGTTGGTATATGGGGTGTTCATGGCAAACCGGAAACTGAAGCATTATTTCCAAGGGCATCCAATAACTGTGGTTAGTTCAGCTCCGTTGGGGGACATAATCCAGAATAGGGAAGCTACAGGCAGGGTAGCCAAGTGGGCCATTGAGCTCAGTCCGCATGAGTTGAAATATGTACCGCGTACCGCTATAAAATCTCAGGCATTGGTCGATTTCATCAATGACTGGACGGAGTTGCAGACTCCTGAGGAGAAGCCGGATCTTACTTATTGGACGATTCACTTCGACGGTTCAAAGCAGTTGGAGGGCTCGGGGGCTGGAGTTGTCTTAACTTCCCCCAGAGGTGATAAATTTTGTTATGTCCTCCGGTTATTATTTCCTTGTACTAATAATGCAGTAGAATATGAAGCGCTACTTCATGGTTTGCGGTTGGCAAAAGAGATGAATTTGAGCCGGGTTAAGTGCCTGGGTGATTCAGACTTAGTGGCACAGCAAGTTTCGGGCAAGTGGGATTCCAGGGATCCCCTCATGGCGGCTTATCGACGAGAGGTTGAAGCGGTTGCAGGATATTTCAAGGGATATCAGGTGGAGCATATAGACCGGCGGAGGAACGAGGCAGCCGACGCTTTAAGCCGGCTAGGATCGCAACGTAAACCGGTACCACCAAACACCTTTTTGGATGAATTGCACAGTCCGTCGGTTCAAGTACCTTCAGAGAACGACATAGCTGTTCCGGATCCAGAGGCGCAGTTGGTTGCAGCAACCCATGTTATTCCGGATTGGACGTTACCCTATTTGGCATACTTAAGCCGAGGAGAGTTACCAGAGGACGAAGACGAAGCACGGCAGATAATCCGGCGTTCCAAATCTATGACAATTGCCAACGGAGAGCTGCACCATCGTAGCACTTCTGGAGTATTTCAACGGTGTGTTTCGGCTGAGGAAGGTTGTGAGATTCTAAGAGAGATTCATGAAGGGGATTGTGGTCATCATGCCGGATCAAAATCTTTAGTGGCTAAAGCTTTCCGACATGGCTTTTATTGGTTAACCGCGCATGCAGATGCGGCAGACCTGGTCCGCAAGTGTGACGCTTGTCAGAAGTTCTCAAGACGTGCCCTTGTTCCGGCACAGGAACTCCGGATGATACCAATAACTTGGCCTTTTGCAACTTGGGGGCTTGACATGGTTGGTCCTTTCAAGAGATCCCAAGATCAGAAAACTCATCTACTAGTAGCAGTAGACAAGTTTACGAAGTGGGTTGAAGCGGAGCCTATAAGCAAGTGTGATGCGGCAACAGCGGTCAAATTCATCAAAAAAGTAATATTCCGGTTTGGTTTTCCACACAGCATCATCACAGATAATGGCACCAACTTATCTCAGGGTGAGATGGAAGAATTCTGTCAACGAGAGCATATTCGTTTGGACGTGTCTTCTGTGGCTCACCCCCAATCCAATGGTCAGGCAGAAAGGGCAAATCAGGAGATTTTGCGAGGAATCAAACCCCGGCTTATGACACCTTTGCAGAGAACCCCAGGGTGTTGGGTTGAAGAATTACCGTCTGTCCTTTGGAGTATTAACACCACACCCAACCGGTCTACAGGTTATACACCTTTCTTTATGGTTTACGGCGCAGAAGCAGTTCTTCCAAGTGACATACGCCATGATTCACCGAGGGTAGCGGCCTATGTGGAAGCTATTAATGAGGAGTCAAGACAAGACGGTTTGGACCGGTTGGATGAAGAGCGTGATATAGCTGCAGCACGGTCGGCGATTTATCAGCAAGATCTGCGCAGATATCACAGCCGCCGGATTAGAACCAGGACATTCCAGGAGGGTGACTTGGTACTTCGGCTTATCCAAGATCAAACAGATATGCACAAACTATCCCCGCCATGGGAAGGGCCCTTTGTGGTCAGCAAAAATTTACACAACGGGTCATATTATCTGGTGGACATTCGAGAACACAAGGATTCACGGTCATCAGAAGAGGAGACGAAAAGGCCATGGAACATTGCTCATCTACGGCCATACTACACTTGAGCCATGGGCTCCAATGTATCCTATGTATATATTATGAACAATGAATAAACCGGCACCCTCGGTAAACCGGGGGCTCAGCCCTTTCTCCATATACATAAATTTTGCGGCAAATAACCATATCAGTTTGTTATCAAGTATCATATTTCAATGTTGGCCGGTTTTAGAAACTAATCTTTGCAGGATATGTGAAGGAGCGGTAGAACTCTCGGGAACAAGAGATTATATCCGGTTCAAGAAGAGAAAAACCCCATAAAAAGAAAAACCTGCAGAGTCAGGAGGAACTTTAGAGGCCCCTTGGGACAGTCCGGTTTGCCCACGTCCCATTGATTGGCTATGTTTATGATTCCTTGGGCTCCCTGAACAGTCGATACGCTCACGTTCAGGGATGACCCGGCCCCTTGGGACAGTCCGGTTT
>LR738709.1:52852005-52875965 GCA_902687465.1 Secale cereale | reverse complement strand
GATTATATGGCCCCCTGAACAGTCGATACGCTCACGTTCAGGGATGACCCGGCCCCTTGGGACAGTCCGGTTTGCCCACGTCCCATTGATTGGCTATGTTTACGATTATATGGCCCCCTGAACAGTCGATACGCTCACGTTCAGTGATTGGCTAGGCTCCTTGGGACAGTAGGTTTGCCCACGTCCCATTGATTGGCTGAACCTTGTTTTGAGCCTGGCAGCTCTTTGAAAAAGCCTCGACCACATGGTCTGATTTACAAGAATTGTGTGTTTTTTGATGTTTTTTGTGTTCCATAACCTTTTAAACCGAGTGGAACAACTCCAGAAGTTAACCACCTATCTATAATGTTTTAAGTCTGGGTCATGAACACCAGCGAGAATTAAACCGGCGTTCATCATAACCCGGATCGACTTCATGATGAGCCAACAGGTTGGCAGTACACGATCAGTTGTGACCAAGCCCGGTGTTCATTCAAGCCCGGATGGAGTATCAGGTGCAAGTTACAAGTTTCTGAACCAAGATGAGAAAGATTTATCGACAAGATGAACCGAAGAGTTTCAGGTGTTTATTAGAATTGATGAAGACCGATTAAGGTGATTTTAAACATCCTGACCGGTTTAAGGTATGTTGGCTACATACATCTCAGGTATCATAATTATTTTTTAAGATATGCTTATTAGATGTGTCAAGAGAACAAGTTAATCCGTCCAGTGGTAAGCCACTAGGACATGTTTTTTGATATTTTTATAAACAGAACAAAGCATCCGCATCAATCAACAAGTCAACGAACGAATACTTCATGAAGACCAAATGTCGGATCACAGCGCATTAAGTTTCAGCTAAACCTATTACAAGGCATAAAAAGCCAAATAGTTGGAAGCATTGTTTGACGGAATAACAATCATGATTACAACAGTAGTATTCAAGATTGTGCTTCTCCTTGCTGAGATGGTTGGCCACCGTCTTGTTCCGGAACGTCTTCCTCCTCATGAAGCGGTGGGAAATCCGGTGCTCGCCAATCAATCTTTGCCAAGGCACGGAAATATACTTCATCGTTGATAAGCTCAGCAGGATCAATATCAGGAGCAAAGGTGTGAGGACGAACCGGCGGAATTAAGTTTGTAATATCGTAAACCGGTCGCTCCACCCGCTCGTTCTGCAGGTTATATGATGGATGATATCGAGACAAGTCAGACTCCACCGCAATCTTGCTGGCGAGGGGACGCATCTCCTTTGTCAGAGCATAAAGATCCTTTTCATTAAACGTTGAACCATCCTCCTTGGTATCAGGAAATCCGGTTAACACCTCCTCCGGATCAATGTCCGGGACCCAAGCTTTAGCCCTCGTAAGGGCCAGAAGAGCACCTCCTCGAGCAGCCGATTTCTTAACCTCTTCAAGACGAGCCGGCAGAATGGACAAACTATTCAAAGTATCTTTGATAGTTGAAGGAGCCGGTTTACCAAAGGAAGTGGCGCTGATAATCCTTTGTGTTCCAGAGTACAACTGTTCGACCAAGGTATAGCAGGCCTTGAGCTTCTTCCGTAAGTCATCCCCAAGATGGGAGACACGGCGTCCTACATACAACAATGAAAGTTAAACCGGTGCAGGTCACAGGTTACAAAGATAAAAGACAGGAGTTCAGGTTATGCTTACCAAAAATAGCAGAAGTCATCAAGTCAATTTGGCGCTTTAACCCGGTCAATTCTTCAGTAACCGGGTTAAGTGCTCCTTCGGCATCCTGAACACGTTTCTCAAGATCTTTTTTCTGGACTTCAAAAGTAGTCCGCTCCTCGTCAAAGAACCTCTTCAAGTCTTCAGCAGTTTTTAAACTTACTTGAAGTTCTTTTTTAGCCTTTGAAGCGGCTGACTCAGTCTCCGTAAGCCGGCTTCGAAGTTCACTGATTTCCAGAGCATTCCGGTTCAGCTCAGCCTGTAGACAAAAGTTCAAAAGCAAGATTAGAAATTACAAGTCTCAAGCACACAACCAAGGTGTCTACTTAACACTTGGGGGCTAATGGCAGTTGAAGTAATACAGCAAAGACAAGTTGAAAGTACAAGTCTCAAGCACACAACCAAGTTGTCTACTTGACACTTGGGGGCTAATGGCAGTTGAAGCAATGCACCACAGACAATTTGAAATTACAAGTATCAACTACATAACCAAGTTATCTACTTGATACTTGGGGGCTAATGTATGGCTCAGCAGTTCAAACTACAAAGTTCTGGATTACCTTCAGTAAAGCAGATAAACCGGAACTTGGGGGCTGTTATGCGATAAAGATGCGTCAAAAAAGCAAAGTCAGAAGAGGAAAACTTACTTCATATTTTTCTCTCATCAGGTTCACCAGGCTGGCCTCGTAATCCCGGCTGCTGTGGAGCCGGTTTAAATATCCAGAATAGATATCTTGAGCACTCATGCTAGACAGACTAGATATATCAGTACTCCACTTCCCTTTTTCCTGAGTTATCTTTTCCGCTTTAGCTGTATGTTTTGCTAAAACGGTGGGTTCAGCTGGAGCGACATAAGAAGTACCAGTAACCACAACATCAGGGGAAGTGGGTGCATTGGGAGGAATAACTTCAACTTGAGCCGGATCAGGAGACGCCGGGTTAACTTGAGGGGAATTAACCCGGGCCAGACTTGGTGGGTCTTGGACATTTTCGGCGACAGGAGTTTCAAGAGCAGGTTCTTCAACCGGAGCTGCAGGAGTACCTTCCGGAGGAACAGCTGTAGACGGATCAATCACCGGTTCAGCAGCAGAAGGATCACCAACAGGCTTATTCGCCTTGGCCTTTTTGCTAGGTTTCGGTTTGCTGGAAAAACAGGCAAAATAAGTTAGCATTATAAAGAGAAAGGGGGGTGTCGTAAACCGGAAGAGGTGAAGAGAGTTACCCCGGAACGGTCTTCAAAGGAGGAAGCTGTGTAGCGGTCGATTCGCCGGAAGAAGACAGCGGAGTTTCCTGATAGTCAGGATCAGACGGTTTAAGGGGTTTTCGGATAATTCCGGCCTTGGGATGAAGAGGGGTCGGAGAGAGTATCACCTCAGCACGGCGTTTTCGAACCGGAGTTAATGAGATTCCAGAGGACTCCACCGCCAGGCCACTGTGGCGAGTGGTCCGGCGAAAAGCTTCGTGCTGTTGCTTCTTCAAAGTAAAGTTAGGATCTAACTTAGCATAGGGATGAGAAAATTGATATTTCCTGACGGTCCGACGAATTTTTTGAGGAAGAGGTTCTGAATCGGAGGAAATAAGAGTTACCTCAATCTCAGTCGGGTTATCGCCTTCAGGCGGTTCCTGTGAAAAGGTATCATTAGATATGATTACAAGTATATGAAGACGAGAATTTAAACCGGAGTAAAGTGTACCTCGGAATCCGTATCATTATCCTCAGAAGGAGAACCGGCATCGACGGCTGCTTTCCTCTTCTTGTTCGCAGGGGTCTTCCGGCGAGCCTGCTTTACAGTTTTTTCCTGAGGTTTTCTTCTCCAGAAGGGGTCATCAGCCTAATTGAAAACACAAAGAGTAATTGAAAACGGTTCAAAGAGGACGGTTTATAAAGTACAAGCCGAAGAAAAACTTACTTCTGGCAGCTTATTCTTCTTAAAGTACGGAGCCAAGCCAACTTTAGAACAATCTGTTAAGGCCGGATTGACAATCTTCTTGGCTGACTCCACTACCTCCGATTCAGAAAGCTTCTCCTTAGTAAACCTCTGAGGATCATCCGGTTTACCAGAGTATTTGCACATCAGCTTAGGGCGCCGGCTTAAGGGAAGGATGCTCCAGGATAGCCAGCAGCGAAGGAAATCAGTGCCGATTAGACCGTTTGCCATAAAAGCTCTCAGCTTGGAGAGCTGTGGTGAAAACCGGGTCCGTTCAGCAGCGCTGAGCCGTTGTGGCAAGGGGTGATTCGCCGGGATACGAGTTTCGCGATAACCCGGCAAAGGATTTTCACCTTCAGGGGAAGTGTCTACACAATAAAACCAGGATTTGTTCCAATCCTTAGGGTGAGTATGTAAAGAGGCGTGAGGAAAGACTGCATCCCTCCTTTTCTGAATACTAATCCCACCAAGTTCTTGGTGAGGTCCGCTGGTGAATTCAGTGCGCCGGTTTGCATGGAAGAAATCCCGGAACAAATCAACTGAAGGCTCCTCTTGCAGATACACTTCAGAAAATACTTGGAAATCGCAAATGTTGGAAACAGAATTTGGTCCGATATCCTATGGGTGCAGCTGGAAGGTGGCAAGAACATCCCGGAAAAATCTTGAACCGGGGGGGAGAGAAGCCTCTGGAGATGTGGTCCAGAAATACGATGACTTCCCCGGATCTAGGGGTAGGAGGGCATTCATTACCCGGAGCACGCCATTTTAGTTCAGCTTGAGGGCCTAATGTGCCGATTTGCGACAGTTTGATTAAATCGTCCTCAGTCACGACGGAACGGACCCAATCGCAGGAAACATACTGCTTAGCCATTGAACAAAGTGCTGAAGAAGATAAAGTACAGAAACGGATTATGAACGAACAATGATCCGGGATCTATTTATATTATACAATGGTGGAAACTGAGAACTAGCTGGCAAGGTTAAACCGGCAATCATCAAACAAGTTATATCATTTCCGGTTTAAATGGCAGTTGAAGAGGAACAGTTCAAATCATTGCGTCAGATTATATCGTTTCCGGTTTATGGCATATCAATCTAAACCGGAACATACTTAGCGAATCTACCGAGAAGAAAAACAGGTTTCTAAATGATTGCTAAGGGGGAAAGATCTGAGTATACTGAGGAAAAGAAACTGATCTAAAAGATTCAAAGCAAAGCTACACAGACTTTATACCAAAGGGATGGATTTACATGTCAGACAGGAACAATAAAGATTCGACGCATCTACAGCGGAGTAAAAATGGAGAAGATCGAAAAGTAAAGCTACTACGAATCACGGGTTCAAAGAACGAACAAGACGAAGCTGGTTGAGAGCTCTAATGGCGGAACGGATAAATCTACAGCATTATGACGGTGAGATCTAATCTAATACTAAGCGGAAGATCTACTGACTGGGGCATAAGGGTCACAAATCCTCTATGAGAAACGTATCTACGAAGAGGTGAAGCTTCCTTGGAAGCCCTAATGGCGGAAGAACAAGGCGAAGCAATGGCGGACGCAGATCAACAGCAAGGAGGATGAACATACCTGGGACAGCGAGAATCGGCGGCGGAGATTAATCTGGTCGAGGCTCAGGTTGATGCAGCGGCCGGTCGAGGACTGGAGATCCGGCGGTCGTCGGCGGCGGTTTGAGCTTGGGCAGCAATGGAGGAAGAAGACGCAGGAAGAGGATGAAGGGAGAAGAAGATAATGAATGGGGAGTGGCAGTATTTATAGCCAGGAGTCAGATCTGAAACGACAGGTGCGAGAATCGAGGAGACAGAAATCGGATAAAGATCCCGTGACGCCTCGATCTTCGGGATAACCCTTAAAATACGCTACAGTACAGCTCACGGCGTTAAATGCGGAGATGATGTCATTGTCAGACTTCAATGATTTCGGAAGATGACGTCAGAGCCGGTTTACAAAAAGATGAAGACAGAAGAAAGTTATATGAGACAAAGAAGACTGATATGAACAAAGTTCAAATCATTCTGGGGCCTAATGTCAGGGATATGGTTAGTAGGTATAAACCGGATATTGTAAACCGGCTTAGTTATATCGTACATGGTTTTAATATTTTAGTAGAGATTAAGGCCCATGAGATTTCGAGGCCCATGTATAGAAGTACGGTTTGTAAACCGCCAAGAGATGTAACTTGAGAGATAAGAAAGAAAAGACAGAAGACCGAGGCGGACACGATTATGAGCCGGCCTCGGGACTCTGTAAACCGGACCAGGCGTCACCTCTATATAAAGGGACGACCCGGCGACGGTTCAAGGACAAGCAACAATCAACCCGTCGAGACGCAGGCAAAAGCGAATCCGCTCCCTGTAAACCGACGCCCAAGCAATATCAACCAACTAGACGTAGGCTTTTACCTTCTCCGAAGGGGCCGAACTAGTATAAATCCTTTGTGTCCTTTGTGTGCCATGAATCCTTTCAAGCTAACCCGTGCGATGGTTCCATTATCAAGTCCGCTAAACTGGACATCTGCCGTGTTAATTCCACGACATTGAAGGTCTACTGTTTCTCAAGATTGCAAAAAGGTTTTTGCAAAGAAAAAGCAAGCTCAAGGTTTGCAAAATGAAGGAAAGGCAAAACAGGACAGAATCTGTGAAAAACAGACCAGCAGGTAGTAAATGATTTTTTCGGGGCACTTCTGCAACTCAAATCAAAAAACTCAGAACAGATGCCCAAAAGCCAATTGTATACAGCACGCTGTCGAAAATATTCAGACCAAAAAGATGATCTGGTGATTTTATACGATTTTTTTTCTGTCCAAGGACAGAATCTGTTTCCTGGACAGCACGTCACAACTTTTGAACTTTCTTGCAATCAGAGGCTACACTTGGCACAAAGCTGAAAAGTAAAGATACAATGATGATGCTACTGTAGTAACAACATCAAGACACAACAAAAGCAAAATAAAATTTTATTCATTGTGGGCTGCCTCCCAAAAGCGCTTTCTTTTATGCCTTTAAGCTAGGCATAAGACTTTAATGATGCTCTCGTAGGAATAAGAGTTGAGGAACAAAAGAGAGCATCAAGAAGCAAATACCAAACACATTTAAGCCTAACATGCTTCCTATGCATAGGAATATTGCAATAGAATAACTCATTGAAGCACAAAGCAATAAGCATAGGAAGACAAAACAAGTGCAGCTTCAAAACCTTCAACATAAAGAGAGGGAACTTGATATTATTTAAATATCTATAAGCATATGTTCCCTTCTCATAATAATTTTCAGTGGGATCACGAATAAACTCAACAATATAAGCATCACATAAAGCATTGTTACCATGATCCACATGCAAAAAGGTACTCTTACTCTCCACATAAGCATAATCTTTCTCATTGGTAATAGTGGGAGTAGGACTATCATAAACAACTTGAACACTATAGATTAATTGTGTATTAGGAGGGTGGTGTTCAACAAGGGAGTAATTCCCTCCATGATTATGACAAGTTTCATAAGGATAATTTCTCCTTATGTCATAGGAACCTTTATAATCACTATAGATTGGAGTTATAACATCATCATGGTAGAGAAGAGCATTATCATTGCTAGCAACTATATTTGTAAACATGTTGTCTTTATTCTTACTAGCAAAAGAATTATCAATTATCACATCACTAGTGGGTAAAGGATTCGCAATCCTATCATCCCCAAGCTTAGAGCTTTCCATATCATCACTTTCATAGTTGGTACCAAAAAGATTTTCAAGATCATAAGTAGCATTATCATCATTTTCCCAATCACAAGAAGTAACATGCATATCATAATCAAAATCATCTTCAATAGTACCTACGGACGTATCATCAAGATGATAATTAAGGCAATAAACTTCACCTTCTTCTTTAAACTTACAACCGTTAGGATAAAAGTTGATGAGAGGAATATGCTCAGGCCAGGTTGATACCCATTCTTCTTCCTTCTTCCTCCTCTTCCTCCTCCTCTTCTTTTTCATCTTCTTCACCTTAGGAGGGAGTGGTTGGAGATGAAGCTTCTCCACATATCCTGGTTTATCATTAGAAACAATAGGGGAAACTTGGGAGAAACTCTCCTTTTTATTAGAAGAAATATAAGAGACATTTTTATACTTTGGTAAAGTTCTCTCCTTTCTAATCTTACTTATGTAATCATTTTCATGGCAATTAACAACACAATAGAGATGGCAATTTTTCAAAGTGTTTTTTATTCCTATGGCATTAACATCTAGCCAAGAAGTCTTTTCTGTTAACTCTTCACACATCAAAAATAACATAAGCTCATCATAAAGATCAGAGGTGATCATGTTATCACACAACTGGTTAACAGTTATGTTTTGAAAGTTCATGCATTGAAAATTAAAGTGACCCTCTATACAACAAAGTTCACAAGTAAAAGGATAAAGGTCACACAATTCTCTAGCAATTTCATTTAAATCTCTGACCCAAGTGATTGTTCTTTCATGCTTATGTTGCTTACAATACTTCTCTTCTTCAATCATAGGCCTTTCACAAGGTCTATCCACTCCACAAAAATTAACATGCTTATATAAAACTTCATTTTTAGGAATTGGATCATGCATGTTGCAATCATCATGAACAATTTCATTTTCTTTGCAAATCTCTTTAAAAGGTTCATGATGCTTGTTCCAATCCTCCTTAGGCATATTAAGATGTGAAGCAAAAGATTTGAGGAAATCAACAAGGAGTTGAGAATCAAGCCCAAATTTAGCACTAAACTTATTAAAACTTGTAGTTTCAACAAAGGACTTAATGCAATCATACTCATAAACTATACCTGACTCTTTACCTTTGTCGATCTCCCAATCTTCAGTGTTGCGTTGAATTCTTTCAAGGAGTTCCCATTTAGCATCAATCTTTTTGTTTGTGAAAGAACCCATAGAGGAAGCATCGAGCAAATCTTTATCCTGTCGAGAGAGCCTCGCATAGAAATTAGTAATAATCATATTTTTGGGGAGCCCATGGTTAGGACATTTTAGCATTAACGTTTTCAGTCTCCCCCAAGCTTGAGCTATGCTCTCTCCGTCATGAGGATAGAAATTATAAACATAATTTCTATTCTCATGGACTTCATGAAGAGGATAAAACTTGGAGTAAAAGAGAGACATAAGCTCTTGCCAATCAAGCAAGTGCGAGTTATCGAGAAGCTTATACCAATCTGAAGCTTTATCTATAAGTGATACGGCGAACAATTTCCTCATGACAAACTCCATTGATACACCTGCAAGCTTAAATAATGAACATAGTTGTGACAGATATAGCAAGTGTTCACCGGGATGTCTGTCTCCTGCATAACGATTAGCCAAAACATAATCGATAATACCAACCGGTATTTTATAGGGCACAATTTCAGTAGGGGGAGGAGCAACCACCACAGGTGTGGGGCGTCTTCGCACAAGCAACGAACTAAGAATGCGGTTTTCCATAAACATAACTAGTGAAATAAAAACAAGAAACAAAAAGATTTAATTGCAAGATCTAAAGATATACCTTCAAGCACTCACCTCCCCGGCAACGGCGCCAGAAATAGCTTGATGTCTACACACGCTTCTACTCTTGTAGACTATGTTGGGCCTCCAAGCGCAGAGGTTTGTAGGACAGCAGCAATTTCCCTCAAGTGGATGACCTAAGGTTTATCGAACTCAGGGAAGTAGAGGTTGAAGATGGTCTCTCTCAAGCAACCCTGCAACTAAGATACAAGAAGTCTCTTGTGTCCCCAACACACCTAATGCAACTAGGAGTTGTATAGGTGCACTAGTTCGGCGAAGAGATGGTAAAATATGGATGATAGGAGTGGCAAAGCAAAGTAATATAAATCTGTAATAAAAAGTGCAGCAAGCAAACAAGTGGTAAACGTGAGCACAAATGGTATTGCAATGGTGGAAACAAGGCCTAGGCTTCATACTTTCACTAGTGGCAACTCCCAACAACATTAACATAATCGAATCACATGATATTTCCCATAAAACATGCAATGGAGACGCACCCGGAGGTCATTCCTTCGTGGTCAAGAGAGGACGAGAATTATGTAGGGCTACAAAAGCACACCTCAAAGTTCATAGTTCTCAATCTAAGGATTTCCCAATGTCACCGCGGCCATCCAAAGAGAGTCCCACAATCACCACAACATATCTAAAGGATAGTCAAAGACAAGCACCAAGAGACTCTCAATCTTCAATCAACACACAAGAGAGGAAATCACTCATGAAAATATTTTTCTAATCCATGTCCAATAGATCGCTGTCACCTTGGTCTCGGGGATTATACTAGATAAAGACAAGTGAGTACATCAATCCAATACATAGAGGAAGGGGAAATATCATGGGATCACCCTAGATTAACATAGCCTATGATCACAACGAAGATCACATCATGGGAGAGAGAATTGACCACATAGCTACTGGTAGAAACCTTAGCCCCGAGGAGGAACTACTCCCACATCATGGAGGGAGGAAGCAACGTCAATGGAGATGAATCCGGGGGCACTTCCCCGTCCCGGCAGGGTGCCGGCACAGGAATTCTGGTCCCCCAAAGCTTGATGGCGATGGCGGCGGAGATCGGAATTGCGTCTGGAGAAAAAGGGTTCGGAATCAGGGTTTCCTCGACGGGTGTTAAATATATGCCAAAGGGGGGCATCAGCGGAGACCTGGGGGGCCCAGGCGCCCCCCCCCCCGGCGTGGCCAGGAGGGGGGCCGCGCCACCAGCGCGCCTGGAGCCCTGGTGGCCCCCCTCCGGCCCTACTTCGGCCGTGTGGAAGCTTCCGGAACGCTGATTTTTTATATAATTTTTCCTGGATTTTTCTGGCAGTTTACGTGATGGGAAAACCTGAAATACAAAAACAGCAGAAAACAGAAACTGGCACTGGGGTGCACTGATTTAATAGGTTAGTCCAAATATGATCAAAAGTGTATGGAAGTGTATAAATATCATAGCAATATCACACAAAAGAGGCATGGAGCAAGCAGAAATTATAGATACGTTTTGGACGTATCACGAGTGCGTGCCGTTTTCAATGGAATCAGTTGCCTTCTGTCCGCCGGATTCAGCGGGGTCTTCGAAATTTGGGGAAGCGAGCGGGGCGGGGCGTGCCGCATCGATCGGAGGGGTGTGGTTCGAACGCCTCGATTCCCGCGCCCCCCCTTTTTCGCCACGTATCGCTCCAGTGCCTGTTACGGGATCGGATAAGATCGCCTGGGGCCACCAGTCAGCCACTCGACAGGGTCGTTATAAAAGCGCGCTGAGTCCGCTGCGGGGGTACTGTGCGCCCAATTTTCCCCTGTTAGCCTCGTCTTCTTCGCAGCGCCTTTGCCTCTCCGTCGCGCCCCCAATTCTTGCTACTTCTCTCCGCCGCAACCACCGTCTCGCGAGCCATGGTTAAGGACAAGACTGCGGCCATGGAGCGTTCTAAGAAGGTGGCGTCGGGGAAGGGGCGGCGAGCCGGCCAGGTAGGGTCGTCGTCGCGGTCCGGGCTCCCTGCTGGATGGATCCAGGGGGATTGGATCCGGTCCACTATCGTGGTGGAGGATCTGGAGGAGCTGGAGGAAGAAGGGATGATCATCGGCGGCTCCTGGAGGGCGCCGGGAGGAGAGCTCGAGCCGCAACCTCGGGAGGGCGAGTGCATGCTCCACGCCACCCACGTCGACCGAGGTTTTTCAATGCCACCGCACCCTTTCTTCCGCGCATTTCTGATCTTTTTCGGCGCCCAACTGCATTATTTCACCCCGAACTCCATCGCCTTTCTCTCCGCTTTCGTCTCCATGTGCGAGAACTTCCTCGGTTGCCGACCGCACTGGGAATTGTTCAAGCATATCTTCACCTGCCGCTCTCAGACCATTAAGAGAGTGAACCCGAGTGACAGCAAGACGCACGTCCTTCAGGCGTGCGGCGGGCTCGGGGTTCAGCTCAGGAACAGGAGCGCTTTCCCCCCTATGAACCTCCCAGATTCGATCCGGGGCTGGCAGTCGACCTGGTTTTACTACAGGGACAGTCCGACTCCGGGTCAGTCGACTGGTCTTCCTCCGTTTACCCTAGGTCGAGCCAGCCCGCCTCCTTCGATGGTAGTGAGCAAGGCCGAGAGGGTCGAGGTTGACATGTTGATGGAGAGGGTCGTCCAGCTAATCCGCGAGGGGGTCACGGGGATGGATTTGCTCGAGGTGTATATCTCTCGGAGGATCCAACCGCTCCAAGCCCGGGACCACCCAATGTCGCTGTACTCCGGCACCGACGACACGTCGCGAGTCCACCCGGAGGCGGCCGACCCGAAGTATGTGGTGCAATGCTTGAAGAGCGTCACCGGCAACAAGGACAACCCCAGGGGGTCGGGGAGGATCATCCCATTCGACGCCGACCACCTGCCAGACAAGGTTAGCCTTCTGCCTCCGAGTGATGTATCTGTCGATTGATTCGCATGAAGGAAATATGCCCTAGAGGCAATAATAAAGATGTTATTTGTATTTCCTTATATCATGATAAATGTCTTTTATTCATGCTAGAATTGTATTAACCGGAAACTTGATACATGTGTGAATACATAGACAAAACAGTATGTCCCTAGTATGCCTCTACTAGACTAGCTCATTGATCAAAGATGGTTATGTTTCCTAGCCATAGACATGAGTTGTCATTTGATCAATGGGATCACATCATTAGGAGAAATGATGTGATGGACAAGACCCATCCGTTAGCATAGCACTATGATCGTTTAGTTTTTCTGCTATTGCTTTCTTCATGACTTATACATGTTCCTATGACTATGAGATTATGCAACTCCCGAATACCGTAGGAACACCTTGTGTGCTATCAAACGTCACAACGTAACTGGGTGATCATAAAGATGCTCTACAGGTGTCTCCGAAAGTATTCGTGGTGTTGGCATAGATCAAGATTAGGATTTCTCACTCCGAGTGTCGGAGAGGTATCTCTGGGCCCTCTCGGTAACACACATCACAATAAGCCTTGCAAGCAAAAGACTAATGAGTTAGTCACGAGATGATGTGTTACGGAACGAGTAAAGAGACTTGCCAGTAACGAGATTGAACTAGGTATGGAGATACTGACGATCGAATCTCGGGCAAGTAACATACCGATGACAAAAGGAACAACGTATGTTGTTATGCGGTTTGACCGATAAAAGATCTTCGTAGAATATGTAGGAGCCAATATGAACATCCAGGTTCCGCTATTGGTTATTGACCGGAGATGAGTCTCGGTCATGTCTACATAGTTCTCGAACCCGTAGGGTCCGCACGCTTAACGTTTGATGACGATCGGTATTATGAGTTTATGAGTTTTGATGTACCGAAGGTAGTTCGGAGTCCCGGATGAGATCACGGACATGACGAGGAGTCTCGGAATGTCCGAGACATAAAGATTGATATATTGGACGACTATATTCGGACACCGGAAGTGTTCCGGAAAAGTTTCGGATTTAACGGGATTGCCGGAGGGGGTTACCGGAACCCCCTACGAGGGGGGATGGTCCATAGTGGGCCTTGAGGAAAGGAGAGAGGCAGCCCATAGAGGCTGGCCGGCGCCCCACCTAGGGATCCTAGTTGGACTAGGATTGGGGGGGCGCCACATCTCCCTCTTTTCCTTTCCCTCTCTTCCTTCTTTGGTAGTTACTACTAGGAATAGGATTGCAATCCTATTCCTAGTAGGATTGCACCCTAGCCGCACCATAGGAAGGGCCGGCCGGCCTCCCCCCTTGCTCCTTTATATACGGGGGCAGGGGGCACCCAAAGACACACAATTTGAATTGTTCCAGCCGTGTGCGGTGCCCCCCTCCACAGAAACACACCTCGGTCATACCGTTGCAGTGCTTAGGCGAAACCCTGCGCCGGTAGATACATCATATCCGTCACCACGCCGTCGTGCTGACAAAACTCTCCCGTGAAGCTCAATTGGATAAAGAGCTCGTGGGACGTCATCAAGCTGAACGTGTGCTGAACGCGGAGGTGTCGTACGTTCGGTGCTTGATCGGTTGAATCGCGAAGAAGTTCGACTACATCAACCGCGTCACTTGACGCTTCCGCTTCCGGTCTACGAGGGTACGTAGACACACTCTTCCCTCTCGTTGCTATGCATCTGGTAGATAGATCTTGCATGATCGTAGGAAAATTTTAAAATACTACGTTCCCCAACAGTGGCATCATGAGCCAGGTCTATGCGTAGATGATATGCACGAGTAGAACACAATGAGTTGTGGGCGATACTAGTCATACTGCTTACCAGCATGTCATACTTTGCTTCGGCGGTATTGTGAGATGAAGCGGCCCGGACCGACATTACGCGTACGCTTACGCGAGACTGGTTTCACCGTTAAGAGCACTCGTTGCTTAAAGGTGACTGGCGGGTGTCTATCTCTCTCACTTTAGCTGAATCAAGTGTGGCTACGCCCGGTCCTTGTGAAGGTTAAAACAGCACATACATGACGGAACATCGTTGTGGTTTTGTATGCGTAGGTAAGAACGGTTCTTGCTAAGCCCGTAGCAGCCACGTAAAACTTGCAAAAACAAAGTAGAGGACGTCTAACTTGTTTTTGCAGGGCATGTTGTGATGTGATATGGTCAAGACATGATGAGTTATACGGTTTTGTATGAGATGATCATGTTTTGTAATGTTATCGTCAACTGGTAGGAGCCATATGGTTGTCGCTTTATTGTATGAAATGCAATCGCCATGTAATTGCTTTACTTTATCACTAAGCGGTAGCGATAGTCGTAGAAGCAATAGTTGGCGAGACGATAAAGATGCTATGATGGAGATCAAGGTGTCGCGCCGGTGACGAAGGTGATCATGACGGTGCTTTGGAGATGGAGATCAAAAGCACAAGATGATGATGGCCATATCATGTCACATATTTTGATTGCATGAGATGTTTATCTTATTATGCTGCTTATTTTGCTTAGAACGACGGTAGCATTATAAGATGATCCCTTACTAAATTTCAAGGTATAAGTGTTCTCCTTGAGTATGCACCGTTGCGAAAGTTCGTCGTGCCGAGACACCACGTGATGATCGGGTGTGATAAGCTCTACGTTCAAATACAACGGGTGTAAGCCAGTTTTGCACACGCGGAATACTCGGGTTAAACTTGACGAGCCTAGCATATGCAGATATGGCCTCGGAACACTGGAGACCGAAAGGTCGAACATGAATCATATAGTAGATATGATCAACATAAGATGTTCACCATTGAAACTACTCCATCTCACGTGATGATCGGACATGGTTTAGTTGATTTGGATCACGTGATCATTTAGATGACTAGAGGGATGTCTATCTAAGTGGGAGTTCTTAAGTAATATGATTAGATTGAACTTTAATTTATCATGAACTTAGTCCTGGTAGTATTAGCATATCTATGTTGTAGATCAATAGCTCGCGATGTTGCTCCACGTTTATTTTTTCCTAGAGAAAACTAAGTTGAAAGATGTTAGTAGCAATGATGCGGAATTGTTCCGTGATCTGAGGATTATCCTCATTGCTGCACAGAGTATTATGTCCTTGATGCACCGCTAGGTGACAGACCTATTGCAGGAGCAGATGTAGACGTTATGAACGTTTTGACAAAAGCTCGGTATGATGACTACTTGATAGTTTAAGTGCACCATGCTTTACGGCTTAGAACCGGGACTTCAAAAACGTTTTGAACGCCACGGAGCATATAAGATGTTCCAAGAGTTGAAATTAGTATTTCATACTCATGCCCGTGTCGAGAGGTATTAGACCTCTGACAGTACTTTGCCTACAAGATGGAGGAGAATAGCTCAACCAGTGAGCATGTGCTCAGATTGTCTGGGTACTACAATTACTTGAATCAAGTGGGAGTTAATCTTCCAGATAAGATAGTAATTGACAAAGTTCTCTAGTCACTATCACCAAGTTAGTAGAACTTCGTGATGAACTATAATATGCAAGGGATGACGAAAGGAATGCCCGAGCTCTTCGCGATGCTGAAGTCGGCGAAGGTAGAAATCATGAAAAAACATCAAGTGTTGATGGTTAACAAGACCACTTGTTTCAAGTAAAGGGCAAAGGGATAGAAGGGGAACTTCAAGAAGAATGACAAGCAAGTTGTCACTCCCGTGAGGAAACCCAAAGCTAAAACTCAAGCCTGAAACTAAGTGCTTCTACTGCAAAGGAAATGGTCACTGGAAATGGAACTGCCCTAGATACTTGGCGGATAAGAAGGATGGCAAAGTGAACAAAGGTATATTTTGATATACAGATTATTGATGTGTACTTTACTAGTGTTCATAGCAACCCCTGGGTATTTGATACCGGTTCAGTTGCTAAAATTAGTAACTCGAAACGAGAATTGCAGAATGAACAGAGACTAGTTAAAGGTGAAATGACGATGTGTGTTGGAAGTGGTTCCAAGATTGATATGATCATCATCGCACACTCCCTGTGCTTTCGGGATTAGTGTAAAACCTAAATAAATGTTATTTGGCATTTGCGTTGAGCAAGAATATGATTTGATCATATTTGTTGCAATACGGTTATTCATTTAAAGTCATAGAATAATTGTTATTCTGTTTACATGAATAAAACCTTCAATGGTCATACACCCAATGAAAATAGTTTGTTGGATCTCGATCGTGGTGATACACATATTCATAATATTGAAGCCAAAAGATGCAAGGTTAATAATGATAGTGCAACTTATTTGTGGCACTGCCGTTTAGGTCATAATGGTGTAAAGCGCATGAAGAAAACTCCGTAGTGATGGACTTTTGGAATCACTTGATTATGAATCACTTGGTGCTTGCGAACCATGCCTCATGGGCAAGATGACTAAAACTCCGTTCTCCGGAACAATGGAGCGAGCAACAGATTTGTTGGAGATCATACATACAGATGTATGAGGACCAATGAGTGTTGAAGCTCGCGGCGGGTATCGTTATTTTCTGACCTTCACTGATGATTTGAGCAGATATGGGTATATCTACTTAATGAAGCACAAGTCTGAAACATTTGAAAAGTTCAAAGAATTTCATAGTGAAGTGGAGAATCATCGTAACAATAAAATAAGAGTTTCTACGATATGATCGTAGAGGTAAAAATATTTGAGTTAGCGAGTTTGGCCTTCAGTAAAAACAATGTGAAATAGTTTCACTACTCACGCCACCTGGAACACCACAGTGTAATGGTGTGTCCGAATGTCATAACCGTACTTTATTAGATATGGTGCGATCGATGATGTCTCTTACTGATCTACCACTATCGCTTTTGGGGTTATGCATTAGAGACAGCTAAATTCATGTTAAATAGGGCACCATCTAAATCCATGGAGATGACACCGTATGAACTGTGGTTTGACGAGAAACCTAAGCTGTCATTTCTTTAAGTTTGGGACTGCGATGCTTATGTGAAAAAGTTTCAGCATGATAAGCTCGAACCCAAATCGGAGAAGTAAATCTTCATAGGATACCCAAAAGAAACTGTTGGGTACACCTTCTATCACAAATCCAAGGCAAGGTCTTTGTTGCTAAGAGTGGATCCTTTCTAGAGAAGGAGTTTCTCTCGAAAGAAGTGAGTGGGAGGAAAGTAGAACTTGATGAGGTAATTGTACCTTCTCCCGAATTGGAAAGTGGAAACATCACATAAACTAGTTCCAGTGATTACTACACCAATTAGTGAGGAAGCTAATGATGATGATCATGAAACTTCAAATCAAATTTCTGCTGAACTTCGTAGATCAACCAGAGTTCGTTCCGCATCAGAGTGGTACGGCAACCCGGTTCTGGAAGTCATGTTACTGGACCATGATGAACCTACGAACTATGAGGAAGCAATGATGAGCCCAGATTCCGCAACATGGCTTGAGGCCATAAAATCTGAGATGGGATCCATGTATGAGAACAAAGTGTGGACTTTGGTTGACTTGCCCGATGATCGACAAGCCATCGAAAATAAATGGATCTTCAAGAGGAAGACCGACGCTGACGGTAATGTTACTGTTTACAAAGCTCGACTTGTTGCGAAAGGTTTTCGACAAGTTCAAGGAGTTGACTACGATGAGACTTTCTCACCCGTAGCGATGCTTAAGTCTGTCCGAATCATGTTAGCAATTGCCGCATTTATGAAATCTGGCAAATTGATAACAAAACTGCATTCTTTAATGGATTTATTAAAGAAGAATTGTATATGATGCAACCAGAAGGTTTTGTCAATCCTAAAGGTGCTAACAAAATGTGCAAGCTCCAGCGATCCATCTATGGACTGGTGCAAGCATCTCGGAGTTGGAATATACGCTTTGATAAGTTGATCAAAGCATATAGATTTATACAGACTTGCGGTGAAGCCTGTATTTACAAGAAGTGAGTGGGAGCACTACAACCTTTCTGATAAGTATATGTGAATGACATATTGTCGATCGGAAATGATGTAGAATTTTCTAGAAAGCATAAAGGAGTGTTTGAAAGGAGTTTTTCAAAGAAAGACCTTGGTGAAGCTGCTTACATATTGGGCATCAAGATCTATAGAGATAGATCAAGACGCTTGATAAGACTTTTGATGAGTACATACCTTGATAAGATTTTGAAGTAGTTCAAAATGGATCAGTCAAAGAAGGAGTTCTTGCCTGACTTGTAAGGTGTGAAGTTGAGTAAGACTCAAAGCCAGACCACGGCAGAAAAATATAGAGAGAATGAAAGTCATTCCCTATACCTCAGCCATAGGTTCTATAAAGTATGCCATGCTGTGTACCAAACATGTTGTGTACCTTGCCATGAGTTTGTCAAGGGGGTACAATAGTGATCCAGGAGTAGATCACTGTACAACGGTCGAAATTATCCTTAGTAACTGGATGACTAAGGAAATGTTTCTCGATTATGGAGGTGATAAAGAGTTCGTCGTAAAGGGTTACGCCGATGCAAGCTTTGACACTAAATCCAGATGACTCTAAGTATCAATCTGGATGCGTATTGAAAGTGGGAGCAATTAGCTAGAGTAGCTCTATGCAGAGCATTGTAGACATAGAAATTTGCGAAATACATACGGATCTGAATGTGACAGACCCGCTGACTAAACTTCTCTCACAAGCAAAACATGATCACACCTTATTACTCTTGGGTATTAATCACATAGCGATGTGAACTAGATTATTGACTCTAGTAAACCCTTTGGGTGTTGGTCACATGGCGATGTGAACTATGGGTGTTATTCACATAACGATGTGAACTATCGGTATTAAATCACATGGCGATGTGAGCTAGATTATTGACTCTAGTGCAAGTGGGAGACTGAAGGAAATATGCCCTAGAGGCAATAATAAAGATGTTATTTGTATTTCCTTATATCATGATAAATGTCTTTTATTCATGCTAGAATTGTATTAACCGGAAACTTGATACATGTGTGAATACATAGACAAAACAGTATGTCCCTAGTATGCCTCTACTAGACTAGCTCATTGATCAAAGATGGTTATGTTTCCTAGCCATAGACATGAGTTGTCATTTGATCAATGGGATCACATCATTAGGAGAAATGATGTGATGGACAAGACCCATCCGTTAGCATAGCACTATGATCGTTTAGTTTTTCTGCTATTGCTTTCTTCATGACTTATACATGTTCCTATGACTATGAGATTATGCAAATCCCGAATACCGTAGGAACACCTTGTGTGCTATCAAACGTCACAACGTAACTGGGTGATCATAAAGATGCTCTACAGGTGTCTCCGAAAGTATTCGTGGTGTTGGCATAGATCAAGATTAGGATTTCTCACTCCGAGTGTCGGAGAGGTATCTCTGGGCCCTCTCAGTAACACACATCACAATAAGCCTTGCAACCAAAAGACTAATGAGTTAGTCACGAGATGATGTGTTACGGAACGAGTAAAGAGACTTGCCAGTAACGAGATTGAACTAGGTATGGAGATACCGACGATCGAATCTCGGGCAAGTAACATACCGATGACAAAAGGAACAACGTATGTTGTTATGCGGTTTGACCGATAAAAGATCTTCATAGAATATGTATGAGCCAATATGAACATCCAGGTTCCGCTATTGGTTATTGACCGGAGATGAGTCTCGGTCATGTCTACATAGTTCTCGAACCCGTAGGGTCCGCACGCTTAACGTTTGATGACGATCGGTATTATGAGTTTATGAGTTTTGATGTACCGAAGGTAGTTCGGAGTCCCGGATGAGATCACGGACATGACGAGGAGTCTCGGAATGTACGAGACATAAAGATTGATATATTGGACGACTATATTCGGACACCGGAAGTGTTCCGGAAAAGTTTCGGATTTAACGGGATTGCCGGAGGGGGTTACCGGAACCCCCTACGAGGGGGGATGGTCCATAGTGGGCCTTGAGGAAAGGAGAGAGGCAGCCCATAGAGGCTGGCCGGCGCCCCACCTAGGGATCCTAGTTGGACTAGGATTGGGGGGGCGCCACATCTCCCTCTTTTCCTTTCCCTCTCTTCCTTCTTTGGTAGTTCCTACTAGGAATAGGATTGCAATCCTATTCCTAGTAGGATTGCACCCTAGCCGCACCATAGGAAGGGCCGGCCGGCCTCTCCCCTTGCTCCTTTATATACGGGGGCAGGGGGGCACCCAAAGACACACAAGTTGAATTGTTCCAGCCGTGTGCGGTGCCCCCCTCCACAGAAACACACCTCGGTCATACCGTTGCAGTGCTTAGGCGAAGCCCTGCGCCGGTAGATACATCATATCCGTCACCACGCCGTCGTGCTGACAAAACTCTCCCGTGAAGCTCAACTGGATAAAGAGCTCGTGGGACGTCATCAAGCTGAACGTGTGCTGAACGCGGAGGTGCCGTACGTTCGGTGCTTGATCGGTTGAATCGCGAAGAAGTTCGACTACATCAACCGCGTCACTTGACGCTTCCGCTTCCGATCTACGAGGGTACGTAGACACACTCTTCCCTCTCGTTGCTATGCATCTGGTAGATAGATCTTGCGTGATCGTAGGAAAATTTTAAAATACTACGTTCCCCAACATCGCGATCTTCATTGATGATTCCAACTGGTATTTGGTGAACTTCCTTTCGTTGCAGATATATATATGGAGATGTATTCGCTGCCCAACGGAGACTCGGGCCAAGGAGTCGAGGAGGGCACGGGCGACGCCGCCGAGTGGAAATCGGAGGGGGAGACCGAGGAGAGCAAGGAGTACAGCAGCGGGGAGGAGGTCGAGTCACCTCCCCATGTCGAGCGCCGCTCCAAGGAGAAGAACGACCCAGGGGCCGCTCGACCTCGTGGGGGTCCCTCAGGGTCTCGGACACCCAAGCGCACCCGTACGATCACCCCTGAGCCAGCTGAGAGGATGCCCAAGCAGCCCAAAGTCGCCCCCGCCAAGCCCCGGAAGGCTCTGCCAAGGATCAAGGTGGATGTACCCATCGCCTCCACGTAAGTGTCGCTCGGGCCTGCTTTCCTTTGTTTCTTGGGGGTCGACTGCAATCTTGGTCGACTCATTTCTTGACCGAATTTTTCAGAGCCGCCGCTTCCACGACCTCGATGGACATCGACCGGGGTCGAAACGACGAGGAGATGGCGGATGTCGCGACGTCCTGAGCAGGTATGGGTCCTGCGAGACTCGTTTTTGTCCTTCTTTGTTGGGCGATAGTCGATTGACTTGGTTCCCTGTTTGATCTGAAGCGCCGCGCCTTGTCATAGAGTTGCCAGATGACGACGAGGACGAGGGGCAGCTTTGCGAGGACTACCGGTGCGCAAGGAGGAAGGAGCGGAAAGCGCGTTCTGGCTCGGGGGCCCAGCGACCCGAGGACGCGGCCCGAACCGCGGTCTCGTTCGCTGTCCCTGTGCCAACCGTGCCCGTCGTCGACCCACCGCCTGCACCGAGCGTCGACCCAGCGCCCGCCTTGGTTGTCAACCCAGCGCCCACTCCAGTTGTCGACTCAGCGCCGATCCGCGCTGTCGATCCAGCGCATGCGCCTGCACCTGTGGCTGGTTCGACGCCTATTGCTTCGTCTATCCTTTTCTCCACCTATCGCCTCCCGGAGGACCCTGTGGGGGCGGCACAAGAGGCCGTTCGCCAGGCGGAGGAGATGATGGGGCGGACGAAGGCGGCGTATGAGGCCAGCATGGCGGCTTACGACGCCAGCTCTGCTCTTCGGGCCAACGTCCAGGTATGTTGCCGGAGTACTTTCTGTTGTTTTGCTTTGTGAGGTATCACACCACCCACTGGGTGTTCTTCTTCTTTTGTCTTTCTTGAGCTCGCGCCGGACTGATCTCGGCCGAGTGAGGCCAGTGGAGGCACGCTCAGTGCACCCACTGGGTGTAGCCCCCGAGACCGTGGTCGACTGATTGCAGTCGGCCATGGTCTTACTATAGGAGTTCCATGTGTTGTTGTTTTTTTGTTTTTTTTTGGCTCGCGCCAGACTGATCTTGGCCGAGTGAAACCAGTGGGGGCACGCTTAGTGCACCCACTGGGTGTAGTCCTCGAGGCTGCGGTTGAGTGATCTGACTTGATTGTAGTCTTATAACCTTTGCTTTGTCTTCTTGATGCAGAAATCTTGCGAGTTCGGGGCCAAGTTTGCGGATCTTGAGCAGAAGCAGATCCAGCTCAATCTTGACTTGCAGTTGGCCCGGGACCATCTTAAGAAGACGCAGGACGATGCGGCTGGTAACTTACTTCTGACCCCCGTCGACTGATTTTTCACTTAGAGTGTTCCTTCATGTTCATCTGTCCAGTGGCGGCCTTGGTAGGACAACTGCGAGCAGCTTTAGAGCAGAAGGACCTTGACTTGGCGGCGGCGCAGCAGGCGGCCCAGGAGAAGTCGGAGCTGGCGGAGCAGAAACTGGCTTCTGTGGGCGCACTCGAGGCGGAGATCACCCGATTGAAAGGTTCACTCGACATGGCCAACAAGGAGGTGGCTCAACTGAAGAAGTCCAGGGCCGACTTGAACGACAAGTATGAGGCTCTATTTCGGAAGAGGCTTGATCTTGAGGCGTACTTGGGTGACCTCACCAAAAAATGGTACCTCGTGCTCGAAGGTATGTCCTCTTTAAATTGGTTGACATTGAGTTGGTCGACCCGTGTTGCATCCGCTGACTCGACTGCTGTTTTCGGTGTAGAGTTCTGCCGTAACTTTGGAGAGGAGACTAGCCGGGTCGAGCCTGGTTTGGATCCCGCCAACTCCATTGTGAAGGACGAGGTTTCCATGAACATACTGAGGCTGGAGTCTCGCATCACTGCGGCCACTGACTGTCTGGGACGACTGAAGGCGGTGATGGCCAGGATCGACGCTGCGCTCTGGAGGGGAGTCGTGCAGGAGAACGACCTCGAGTCTTTGATGACTCGACTCAATGAGGTCCCCGACCGAGTGCAGGAATGGAAGAAGTCGGCTGCCCGGGGCGGAGCAGATGTAGCGTTGGCTTTGGTTCGCGTGCACTGCAAGGAGGTGAAGGAGAGGAAGCTCGCTGCGCTGAAGGTCGCAAACACGAAGGAGCTCCAATTCTAGACCTTCATGGAGACTTTCTTGGAAGCCGCCACTCGCATTGCCGACGGGATTGATCTGGACGAATTCGTCGCGCCTACTAGCCCGCCTCCTCCCGAGCCATAACTTTGATACATTGACTTTATTTGCCGCGGAATGCCGCGTGGATCTGTATTCGTTAAACTCTGGTGGGTCTGTGGCCCAAGTACTCTCGCTCGAACCTTGCGGGGCTTTTTATTTGATTTTGATCCTTCGGTTTGACGCTCCCCTTTTGATTGCTTGGAATCTTTGAGTCGACGTATGTAGCCGGGTCTCCAAGTGAGAGGGTCACTCTTCACTCGGAGTAGAATTTTTATAACTTAGGCGATCAAAGCGACGTTGTACTTGTGGCGGAGTTCGGAGGACCGAACCGCCTTGTATTTGTGGCGTAGCTCGGAGGATCGCAGCTAAGCCTCCGAGTGAGAGGGTTGCTCTTCACTCGGAGTAGATAGTTGTAACTTAGGCGAGTCACGGGGTCGCGGCTAAGCCTCCGAGTGAGAGGGTCGCTCTTCACTCGGAGTAGAATGTTTATAACTTAGGCGATTCCAAGCTACGTTGTACTTGTGGCGGAGTTCGGAGGACCGAACCGCCTTGTATTTGTGGCGTAGCTCGGAGGATCGCAGCTAAGCCCCCGAGTGAGAGGGTTGCTCTTCACTCGGAGTAGATAGTTGTAACTTAGGCGAGTCACGGGTTCGCAGCTAAGCGCCCGAGTGAGAGGGTCGCTCTTCACTCGGAGTAGAATGTTTATAACTTAGGCGATTCCAAGCTACGTTGTACTTGTGGCGGAGTTCGGAGGACCGAACCGCCTTGTATTTGTGACGTAGCTCGG
>LR738709.1:52810799-52851932 GCA_902687465.1 Secale cereale | reverse complement strand
GGCGATTCCAAGCTACGTTGTACTTGTGGCGGAGTTCGAAGGACCGAACCGCCTTGTATTTGTGACGTAGCTCGGAGGATCGCAGCTAAGCCCCCGAGTGAGAGGGTTGCTCTTCACTCGGAGTAGATAGTTGTAACTTAGGCGAGTCACGGGGTCGCGGCTAAGCCTCCGAGTGAGAGGGTTGCTCTTCACTCGGAGTAGATAGTTGTAACTTAGGCGAGTCACGGGGTCGCAGCTAAGCCCCCGAGTGAGAGGGTCGCTCTTCACTCGGAGTAGAATGTTTATAACTTAGGCGATTCCAAGCTACGTTGTACTTGTGGCGGAGTTCGGAGGACCGAACCGCCTTGTATTTGTGGCGTAGCTCGGAGGATCGCAGCTAAGCACCCATTGGGGGATTTTAGAGGACACCAATTGTTAGGGAATCATTGCTATCTTGCTTTTGAAACAAATTGAGAATCTTTATTACAACTCGACCGTCGAGTGTTTCAGGTGAAAAAACGGCGGAGTAGGTCTGCATTCCATGAATGAGGTTCGTCTTTCTTCTGTTCTACATTGTAGAGGTGGTAAGCTCCGTTGCGCAACACCTTCGTGATGATGAACGAGCCTTCCCATGCTGGGGCGAGCTTGTGCGAGCGTTTCTGATGCACTCGAAGGACCAGGTCTCCTTCCTGGAACGCTCGACTTCTCACGTTGCGAGCGTGGAACCGACGCAGGTCCTGTTGATAGATGGTCGACTGGATCAGGGCCATCTCTCTTTCCTCTTCTAAAAGGTCGACTGCATCCTGACGAGCTTGCTCTGCTTCATCTTCGGAGAATAGTTCTACTCTGGGGGCATTGTGTAACAAGTCACTCGGCAATACAGCTTCGGCCCCATAGACCAAGAAGAAAGGGGTACGGCCAGTCGACCGATTCGGAGTTGTCCTCAGACCCCACAGGACGGAGGGCAGTTCGGATACCCAAGCCCCGGCGGCATGCTTGAGGTCACGCATAAGCCATGGCTTTAAGCCTTGGAGAATCAGCCCATTAGCTCTTTTCGCTTGTCCATTCGACTGAGGGTGCGCTACGGAGGCGTAGTCGACTCGCGTCCCTTGGGAAGCGCAGAAAGCTCTGAATTCGTCCGAGTCAAAGTTGGAGCCGTCGTCTGTGATGATGCTGTGAGGGACCCCATATCTGAATATTAGTTCCTTAATGAAGCTGATGGCAGTGCTCGACTCGAAGTTCTTGATGGGTTTGGCCTCAATCCACTTGGTGAACTTGTCGACTGCCACCAGAAGATGAGTGAATCCACATCTGCCTGTCCTGAAGGGGCCGACCATATCCAAGCCCCAAACAGCGAAGGGCCAGACTAGTGGGATGGTTTTGAGAGCGGATGCTGGCTTGTGTGACATGTTGGAGTAGAACTGGCATCCTGCGCACTTGTCTACAATATCCTTGGCCATCTCATTGGCGCGGGGCCAGTAGAATCCTGCTCGGTATGCTTTGGCCACGATAGTCCGAGAGGAACCGTGGTGGCCGCAAGTCCCCGATTGAATCTCATCCAAGATTAGTCGACCTTCTTCTGGATCGATGCAGCGCTGGGCGACTCCAGTGACGATTTCTCTGTAGAGCTGACCTTGAACGACTGTGAAAGCTTTGGATCGGCGGACGATCTAGCGCGCTTCTTCTTCATCTTCTGGGAGTTCTTGCCTGAGCAGATACGCTATATATGGCACAGTCCAGTCGGGTGTGATTACTAGGACCTCCATGATCAAGTCGACCACGGCAGGCACTTCGACCTCAGTCGGATCGGTTGCACTGACTGGCTGTGGGGGCTCTTCCGTGAAGGGGTCTTCCTTGACAGAGGGAGTGTGCAGATGCTCTAGGAACACATTCTTGGGTATGGACCTCCGAGTCGACCCAATTTTTGCGAGATCGTCGGCTAGCTGATTCTTTGCTTTGGGCACATGATGGAGCTCTAAGCCTTCGAACTTCTTTTTAAGCTTTCGCACTGCACTGCAATAACTGGTCATTGCCGGGCTCCTGACGTCCCATTCTTTCATTACTTGGTTCACCACTAGGTCGGAATCGCCGTAGACCATCAGGCGACGGACGCCGAGTGAGATGGCCATATGCAACCCGTACAAAAGTGCTTCGTATTCAGCCTCGTTGTTTGATGAATCAAAGTAGATCTGAAGGACGTAACTGAGCTTGTCGCCCCTAGGAGAGATCAGGACCACGCCTGCACCGGATCCGTTCAGCATTTTGGACCCGTCGAAGAACATAGTCCAATGGTCCGACTGAACTTGAGTCGGAAGCTCTTGCTCTATCCATTCCGCCACGAAATCCGCAATGGCCTGAGACTTGATGGCTTTCTTCGCTTCAAACTTGATATCTAACGGAAGAAGTTCAATCGCCCATTTTGCCACTCGACCAGTTGCATCTCGGTTGTTTAGTATCTCTGATAATGGGGCGTCGCTGACGACTGAGATTGAGTGATCTGAGAAATAATGGGCAACCTTTTTTGCAGTCAAGTAGATCCCGTACACAAGCTTTTGGTAATGTGGATACCTTTGCTTGGAGGGAGTCAAAACTTCGGATATGTAATAGACCGGGCGTTGGACCTTGTATGCCTTGCCCTCTTCTTCCCGCTCGACCGTGAGTACAGTACTGACGACTTGTCCGGTGGCAGCAATGTACAGCAGAAGAGGCTCTCCGCTGACTGGGGCAGCGAGCACCGGCTGGGTGGAAAGCAGGGCTTTGAGCTCCTCAAACGCTGCTTCGGCTTCGGGATTCCAGTCGAACTTGTCGGATTTCTTCATGAGTCGGTAGAGAGGCAGTGCCTTCTCCCTGAGCCGAGAAATGCATCGACTCAATGCGGCCAAGCACCCAGTAAGCTTCTGGACATCATGTATACGCTCGAGGCGTTTCATTCGGAGGATGGCACCGACTTTCTCTGGGTTGGCGTCGATTCCCCGTTAGGAAACGAGAAAACCGAGGAACTTGCAGCCGGGAACTCCAAATGTACACTTCAACGGGTTGGGCTTGATATCGTAGCTTCTGAGGTTCGCGAATGTCTCAGCGAGGTCAGTCAGCAGGTCGGAACCTTTCCGTGACTTGACCACGATGTTATCCATGTATGCCTCGACATTCCAACTAATTTGCTTTATCAAGCATTTCTGGATCATGCGCATGAAGGTAGCGCCGGCATTTTTTAGGCCGAAAGGCATGGTGACATAGCAAAAACACCCAAAAGGGGTGATGAAGGCTGTTTTTATTTCATCGGGCCCATACAGACGGATCTGATGGTATCCGGAATATGCGTCCAGGAAGGACAAACGCTCACATCCCGCAGTCGAGTCGACTATTTGATCGATGCGGGGAAGAGGAAAATGATCTTTCGGGCAGGCCCGATTGATGTGCTTGAAATCTATGCACATGCGGAGAGACTTGTCTTTCTTGGGGACCATGACGACGTTGGCGAGCCACTCGGAGTGGTATATCTCGCGGATGAACTCTGCTGCTAGGAGTCGAGCCACCTCTTCGCCAATCGCCTTTCGCTTCTCCGCAGCGGATCGACGGAGATTTTCCTTCACTGGTTTCACCTTCGGGTCGACTCGCAAATGGTGCTCAGCCAGCCCCCTGGGCACACCTGGCATGTCTGATGGTTTCAATGCAAAGATGTCCCAGTTCTCACGGAGGAACTGGATGAGCGCTTCTTCCTATTTGCTGTCGAAGGAGGTGGAGATGTGGGTCGGCGCTGCGTTGGGGTCGGTGGGGTGGATGTGCACGGGTTTTGTGTCCCCGGCCGACTGAAAGGCTGACTCGGAAGCCGGCTTCTTTGTCCTTAGCAGGTCGCCTGGATCCACTCGCTTCTGGTACTCCTCCATCTCTACTGCCGCCATCTGCTCGTCGGCGATCTTCGAGCCTTTCTGGAAGCATTCTTCCGCTTTCTGCCGGTTCCAAGTGATGGTTATGACACCGTTGGGTCCCGGCATCTTCAGCTTGAGGTAGACGTAACATGGTCGAGCCATGAACCTGGCGTAGGCTGGCCTACCCAGGATGGCGTGGTAGGCGCTATTGAAGTCCACCACTTCGAACGTCAGCCTCTCCTTTCGGAAGTTCTTGGATTCCCCAAAGACGATGTCGAGTGAGATCTGACCAAGTGAGTCGGCCTTCTTCCCGGGGATTACCCCATGGAACCTCATGTTACTTTCCCTTAGCTTGGACATCGGAATGCCCATATCCCGGAGGGTTGCTGCATACAGGATATTCAAGCCACTGCCTCCATCCATAAGGACTTTGGTCAGTCGAGTGCCTTCGACCACTGGGTCGACCACCAACGCCTGCCTCCCAGGGGTGGCGATGTGCGCCGGATGATCGGACTGGTCAAATGTGATGGGGGTCTTCGACCATTTCAGGAACGTGGGAGTCGCCGGAGCAACCATGTTCACTTCTCTGTTGATGATCTTCAGTCGACTCTTGCTTTCGACGTCTGCGAAAATCACCAAAGTGGAGTTGATGCGGGGGTATCCTCCGTCCCCTTCCTTGTCCCCGGACTCTTCTGACTCCTTCTCTTTCTCAGTGGACTGGTCCTTCTGGAAACTCTGGATCAAGAGTCGACACTGTCGAGTGGTGTGCTTGGGGTATACCAAGTTCCCCTCATCATCCTTCTTAGTGTGTATGGAACATGGCTGGTCGAGCATATCATCTCCAGCCTGGCCCTTTCCTTTCTTGGGGGCCCAGGAGCCTTTGGGCTTTCCTTTGCCCTTTCCTTGGTTGACCACCGCGGCCTCTCCCTGAGCAGCTGGGTCGGCCTTACGCTTGTTCTTCCGATTGTGATTCTGGTCGTCCTGCCCGACTGGTTTCTTGCCATTGCGGAGCCGATCGGCCTCTTCACCATTGGCGTACCGACTGGCGTTTTCCATCATTCACGACAGAGACATGTCGCCTGTTCGCCCAAACTTCAGATTTAACTCCCGATTGCGCACGCCTTCCTTGAAGGCGCACACCGCCTGGTGCTCGGAGACGTTTTCCACCGTGTGATGCAAAGTGGTCCACCGCTGAATGTAGTCCCTCAAAGTTTCACTCGGCTTCTGGGTGCAATGCTGAAGCTCGGCGAGCCCGGCAGGTCGTTTGCAGGTGCCTCCGAAGGTCCGAACGAAAACCCGAGCGAGCTCTTCCCAGCTGTATATGCTCCTGGGGCCTAACTGGTTGAGCCACGCCCGAGCGGAGCCTCCCATCATCAAGGGGAGGTGCTTCATGGCCACGTCGTCGTTGCCTCCTCCAATCTGCACGGCCACTCGGTAGTCTTCCAGCCACGTGTCTGGCTTTGACTCACCGGTGAATTTGCTTACTCCTGCCGCCAGCCTGAAGTTCGGAGGGATCTCTGCTGCCCTGATTGCGCTGCAGAAACACTCGGGTCCGGAGGCCGGCGCTCGGCTGCCAGAGGGTTGGTCTCCGACTCGCTCGTCCCTGGATGCCCGGTTACGGTCGACCCGGCCCTGCACAAGGATGGACCTCGCGTCGAAGCCCGGCCGCCGGGGATCCGGGGGAATCCTATGCTCGTCGTCGCGCAGGCGCCTGCCCACGTGCCGCGGAGGCGAGTGTGACCCACTCCCCGGAGGAGGGGTAGGCACTCGACGGCGGTCGTTGCGTCCGTGTCGACGGTCGAGTGGGTCATCGTTCCGACCCAGGTGCCGGTCATGCCGCGGACCACGTTCCTCACGCCTCAGGGGCGATCTCGGACTGTGGGCCGACCATACGGTGTCTGCAGCCACCGATCTGCTGTGAATCCTGTTGTGCGACTGAGAGACAGCCGCGTTTTGCTCTTCAGCCGTTCGGAGCAAAGCTCGGATCTGCTGAAGGCCTCTTCCAGCCTCCGAGTGGGAGGGCTAAATCGACTCCGTGATACGAGCCGCGGCTTCGAGGTTTTGGACTGGTGTGCGGAACACCTGAGTCTCACGCTGACGTAATTGCCGCGGCCGTCGACTGGACTCAGTGGCCAGTCGGCGGGCCTGTTTGTCGAGTGAACGTTGGATGTTTTCCAGGCGCGCGCGCTCGGCCAAGGTGGCCACGTTCGTGGCTTCGAGGGCCAAAGCTTCTGGGGAATCTCCCACGATGGGGGTGAAGAGCGCATCTCCGTTGCGGCGACAGAGCTCAGCCCGCTGCTCGGAGGTGAGGGGCTGAGGGACGTAGCCGTCGTTGTCATGCGCTCGATCGCCGCCACTGCCGCCGTTCTCCCCGCGAGGAAAACCCGGCGGGCTACGGCGCGGATCGACCATGAGTATTTCCGCCGTGGGGTCGCTGCTCCCGCACTAGGAAACGGAATCTTCGAGCCCGGTCGACTGACCGGCCGACCCGTAAAGGTAACCGTCGGGCTCGATGGCCGCGACTTTCGGGGTGGCCGTTTGACGAGCCACCGCTTGTTTTACCCACCGCTGGAGCCGCGAGCGACCGGATCGCTTACGGCGGCGTCCAACGGGGATGATGGACGATGAGTACCGGGTCGACGGCTGGAGAAGGAGGACGCCGCCGGCTCCGGCGCGAAAGTGTGTGGCTCCGCGAGCAGGCAGGGCCTCGACGTCGAGCGGGGCTTCCTGAAGCCACGCGGAGTTGTCGACGACGAAGATCAGCGCGCCGAACCTGATCTCGCGGCCCGATGCAAAAACGCCGCCTGACACCATGATAAAAGCGGTCGGGGAATGGATTGCAACTTCACCAATGTGTCGCTAAGACGCCAGCCCCACGGTGGGCACCAACTGTCGTGGTACTAGATCTGACAGTGAGGGTAGGGGGTAGGAATGGAGAGGCAATGTCCTAGCTATGGCGCAGTTGTACACAGAGTGTTCTTCGAGTTCAGGCCCTTCTCGGAGGAAGTAAAAGCCCTATGTCTCGTGCCCGGAGGCTTGGTGATACGTCCAAAACGTATCTATAATTTCTGCTTGCTCCATGCCACTTTTGGGTGATATTGCTATGATATTCATACACTTCCATACACTTTTGATCATATTTGGACTAACCTACTAATCCAGTGCACCCCGGTGCCAGTTTCTGTTTTCGGCTGTTTTTGAATTTCAGGTTTTCACGTTACGAGAACTGCCAGGAAAAATCCAGAAAAAACATATAAAAAATCAGCGTTCCAGAACCTACCTTGCGCCCGAAGGACAGCCGGGGGGGGGCACCAGGGCTCCAGGCGCCCTGGCGGCGCCCCCCCCCCCCTGGGCCGCGCCGGGGGGGGCGCCTGGGCCCCCCGAGCCCCATCTGGTGCCCCCCTTCGGCATATATTTAGAGCGTCCTTCGAAACCCTCGGGACGGGAACTCTTTTTCGCGATCTCATCTCTGTTCCGCCGCCGCCGCCGCTTCCAAGATCGGGAGCACCAGGAGAACTCTTCCCGGCACCCTGCCGGAGGGGAGGATCACCATCGGGAGCTTCTCCACCACCATGGACGCCTCCCGGATGAGTTGTGAGTAGTCTCCCTTGGACCATGAGTCCATGACCAGTAGCTATGTGATGTTCTCCTCCCGTTCTTGTGCTTCACTAATTAGTCCTCGTGAGCTGCCCTACATGATCGAGGCACATATGTAATCCTTATGATGTTGCTATGTTGAGTTTGCTGGGATCCGATGGATTATGAGATTATGTTCAGATTGATCTTGAGTAATATATTTGATCTACCTCTTTTATATTTATGTTCATAAGTAATTCTTGCATGTTCTCCGTTGTTATTTATTGCTTTGGACAAGTAATACGTAGTGACTCCAAGAGGGAACGTTATGCTCGATTGTGGGTTCATGCCCCTCGATGACTAGCTTGAGTGACAGAAACATGAGTCTAGGGGATGTGCTGTTGCCACAAGGGGGAAAACAACGGTGCTTGTGCCCGCGGGTGCAAGGATTGTTTACTTTACGCAAAGTTCTTTTAATGCAGTTGTCTGTTGCTTTGAGTTTACACTATGGGTGGGACTCGCAACTTAATACCAGCGAGATGTTCTGGATAGATATCTCAAGGTGGATGATTAGTAGTAGATATTGATGGATTTCGGTCTACTTACTTTGGCATACCGCCCATGCTTTGAACCTCAACCTTTCTTGCAATGTAATCAGCATTGGTTTGCGTTCGTGGTCCTGTCAATTGCCCAGCTGTAATTCGTTTACCTCACATAGCTGTTTTATCGTCTTTTGGGAGAGAGACATCACTAGTGAACATCATGAGACTCCGGTCCATATTACCATCATTGATCACATCCGCTATTTACTTTTCGCTTTTACTTACTATTGCAAACGTTATCTATCACTACTATCATTTGCGTTTAATACTTTGTGAACTACAAGGCTGGAGGGATTGACAACCTCTCTGTACTCGTTGGGAGCAAAGTTATTTGTATCTGTGTGCAGGTCCACGTTGATTGCTAATCTGTGCCGTTAGCAGTTGACACCTACTTGTTGAACCTAGGAGTCTCTGGGGATTCGATCCTTGGCATCTTTGCTAAGGGAAAAAACTTCCACAACACTGCATCTTTCACCTTCCACTTGGGGTAACCAACGAGGGGTTAGAGGCCCATCAAGGAGTATTTTCTGGCGCCATTGCCGGGGACTCCACTCTTCAGGATAGGGGAGTTGCACGCTATCTTTTACCTTTGCTTTTTAGTCTTGTTAGTTTACCTTTCAGTTTTTGCTTTAGTATCTTTTATCAAAAATCACAAAAACAGTTATCTCGTTCTTTAGTTGTCATTATGTCGGGTCCTTTTGTCTTTGACGAGGCAGAAGTTCTCACCTTTAAACAAAGAGGTGGAGAAAGTTTGAAAAATGCTTGGTATAGAATTAGTGATTCACAAAAAAGAGCCACCAAGAAGCAACCTACTACTATCTTGCTTAGAAATTTTTATGTTGGAATTACTTCTTGGAATAGGTTTATTCTAGATACTGCTATCAATGGGAATTTCCTAGAGGCCCCAGTTTGGGAGTCTCTTAGTATTATTGAAAATCTTGTTGGGAATCTCCCTGTTGTTAGCATTCGAGAGGACATCACCCTAGCTCACATTATGAAAAAACTTGAAAAGATAGAGCTAGAGATGCCAAGCATTAATAAGATAAATGAGTTGGATCGTAAGATCCAAGGGAATTTGAATAGACTTGATAGCTTCATGCATAATTTTTTTAAAATTTTGGAGACCGTCAAATTCCATGACTTGGACTCTTCTAGGATAGACAAGATTGAGGAAATATTTGATACCCTAGGAACTACCTTCTCCTCGATCAAAACCAAAAAGGTAGAAACTCCGGCAAAGAGGGAGCCTAAGTTCGTTCACGTTCCAAAGGCTCCCCGTTCTAAAAGTACTCCGTCTATTGCCAAAGGGGTTGAAACTGTAAAGACCTTGGAAGAAACACCTGTCTTTGATAAATTTATAAATGAATCTTCCCTTGACTTTTATCCTTTTGGTCTTCTACCTAGGAGTATCTCTATGAGGCCTTTATTTGAGAGTCCTCTTAAGACTAGTTGTATTATTGAAGAGCTTTTTGATGATCTTGATGATGGTTCAATTGATACAACTTGATCTATATGCATTATGCCTAGCTTAAAGGCATAAAAGAAAGCGCTTTTGGGAGGCAGCCCACATGAATAAATTTTTATATTTTGCTTTTGTTGTGTCTTGATGTTGTTTACTGCTGTAGCATCATCATTGTATCTTTGATTTTCATATTTGTGCCAAGTATAGCCTCTGATTGCTAGAAAGTTCAAAAGTTGTGAGGTGCTGTCCAGGAAACAGATTCTGTCCTTGGATAGAAAAATTCGTATAAAATCACCAGATCATCTTTTTGGTCTGAATTTTTTCGACAGCATTCTCTATATAATTGTTTTTCGTGCGTCTGTTCTGAGTTTTTTGATTTGAGTTGCAGAAGTGCCCCGAACAAATCAATTACTACCTGCTGTTCTGTTTTTCACAGATTCTGTCCTGTTTTGCCTTTCCTTCATTTTGCAAACCAAGAGCTTGCTTTTTCTTTGCAAAAACCTTTTGGCAATCTTGAGAAACAGTAGAACTTCACGAATATCTTTATTTCCAGCAAGGTATAATTATTTTATTAAGGGTACTAACCTCGCTAATCAGATTATGATGAGTTATGTATGAAGGGAGTTTTCAAGTGCGCGAGGGAAGATGATAAAAAGATTCAGGAGTGTCAAGCGCTCAAGCTTGGGGATGCCCCCGTGCACCCCCAAGAAATATTCAAGGAGACTCAAGCGTCTAAGCTTGGGGATGCCCCCGTGCATCCCCTTCTCCATCAACATTATCAGTTCGTCTTTCGTTTCGCTATATTTTTATCACTTCATGTGTTAAGTGCTATGCTTGGAGCGTCTTGCTTTTAGTTTTCTTTTTAGTTTTACATAATGAGTCGGAACTCAGCTTTCTTTATGTGGGAGAGAAACACGCTCCACTTCTACCTAGAACATAACATAGAATTTTCATGTCTATCTTTGCTGTGTGTGTACTTTGTCTTTAAATAGCTACTATCATGCTCTGCTCTTAGTATTCATGCTTATCTTTTCAAAGAGGTTTTGTTTAGTTGGTTGCTTGAACTCTCTTTGATTATCATGCTTATCTAATTAAGAGAGTGTGCTTCCGTTGCATTGGTTAATATGTCTATGATAAATATGCTACGTGCATAATGGCGCTTAGTAGTTCAGGTTTCTTATGGTTAGTCTCAAATAGCAGGGGGATTCCCAATGTGTTATTGGAATACCAACTTGATTTGTTTGCCGATGATGTGGTATGGTTTAGTAATATCTTCCTTCGAGAATTTATTTTGATTGACTTGGCGTATGCTCACGCATATTTAAGACTGTAAAGAAAGTCTGTCAAGCCTTGATGATCTTTTATTTCTGAATAGCGATATAACTTCCATGCCTGATTCAATATTGCTTTGTCGCTCTGCATGATTATGACCGTCATTGCTCTCTTAGTTGGTCGCTCCCAGTCTTTTGCTAACCTCCACCTGTACTAAACAGACTAACCTTGCAATACATAGCTCATGGGAAAGTAGCTTAAAAACTATTGTGGTAAAGAATATGTTGCCTATGTATCTTATTTCTTATAAGTTGCTTGCTGAGCGGTAACCATGTTTCTGGGGACGCCATCAACTGTCACACTTTTGTTGAATATCATGTGAGTTGCTATGCATGTTCGTCTTGTCTGAAGTAAGGGTGATTTGCCATGGGTTGAATGAGTATGCATATTGTTAGAGAAGAACATTGGGCCGCCAACCAAAGCCATGTATCATGGTTGAAGTTTTAGCTTGGACATTAATCCTCAATCTCTTATGAGAATATGCTTATGCATTAAAGAGGAGTCCATCATCTATTTTCTATGTTGTCCCGGTATGGATGTCCTCAAATTGAGATCTATCAAAAACGAGAAATCAAATGCGATTTATCTCCTTGGACCTTTGTACAGGTGGCATAGAGGTACCCATTTGTGACACTTGGTTAAAACATATGTAATGCTATGATAACCCATGGAAATCCGAGCTAATTAGGACAAGGTGCGAGCACTATTGGTATTCGATGCATGAGGCTTGCAACTTATAGGATGTCTTATGCATGACACATATGAAGTACTACTACCGTTGACAAAATTGCTTCTATGTTTTTAAAATAAAAAGCTCTAGCACATAACCATTCTTTTACTTTTATGTTGAGTCTCCACCTTCTTTTAAAAGCACCAACTACTGAGAGCATGATTGTCATTCTGAGTGTAATGTGCATTGTCCCAAAGTAGCATTGTCTTTTGCATGACTGTGCTATCGTTTATTTTGAAATCATTGTATCTAGTCATCACTTAAACCTTGAAGGTGCCCCTGCATTTATGTTTTGCTTCACTAAAGGGGGCAAGCTAGATATCACTTTATCATATTTGCACATCATGTTCATTGCAAATCTATTTGATGCTTCAATGTCATGTTGTAAAACTTTCAGTCATTTGTGATTTTCTCATGAGGCAACTTAATTACTATAGAATCATTGTCTCAGTAAGCTTTTGTCATATGACTATGAATAATTCCTATACGGTTAATAGCATGTCACCACAGAAATTATTCTTGTTATCATTTACCTACTCGAGGACGAGCAGGAATTAAGCTTGGGGATGTTGATACGTCCAAAACGTATCTATAATTTCTGCTTGCTCCATGCCACTTTTGGGTGATATTGCTATGATATTCATACACTTCCATACACTTTTGATCATATTTGGACTAACCTACTAATCTAGTGCACCCCGGTGCCAGTTTCTGTTTTCGGCTGTTTTTGTATTTCAGGTTTTCACGTTACGAGAACTGTCAGGAAAAATCCAGAAAAATCATATAAAAAATCAGCGTTCCAGAACCTACCTTGCGCCCGAAGGACAGCGGGGGGGGGGGGGGGGGGGGGGCACCAGGGCTCCAGGCGCCCTGGCGGCGCGCCCCCCCTGGGCCGCGCCGGGGGGCCGCCTGGGCCCCCCGAGCCCCGTCTGGTGCCCCCCTTCGGCATATATTTAGAGCGTCCTTCGAAACCCTCGGGACGGGAACTCTTTTTTGCGATCTCATCTCTGTTCCGCCGCCGCCGCCGCTTCCAAGATCGGGAGCACTAGGAGAACTCTTCCCGGCACCCTGCCGGAGGGGAGGATCACCATCGGGAGCTTCTCCACCACCATGGACTCCTCCCGGATGAGTTGTGAGTAGTCAGTGGCTCCATCCGTAGGCATACCCTATGGGTGCCATCCCTACGTGTGGCAATCCGTCTCGCGACATAATCTTAGGTGGAGGTGAGTTCGAGACTTGACAGGTGCAGATGGTGGAGCCTTTTTTTTTTTCCTTTTGTCCCCGATTGCATTAGACGGAGCCCGAGCCCGAGACATGGACTCCGCGGTAATGCTTGGACACACCGGACATCTCTCTACTATATAGTTTAATGAATCAAGTCCTAATTAAGGGCTGACTTAAGAAAAAAGATAAGTAGTACTCCCTCCGTCCCAAAATAAGTGACGCAAAAGTGACTCAAGTACAAAGTTGAGTCACTTTTGCGTCACTTATTTTGGGACGGAGGGAGTAAATAATAAGCCGACTCTATCATCGTAGCGTGTATTGCGTTATTAGCTAGTGTATCCCTCTGGTTTTAGCGTACATTGCGTTATTAGCTAGTGTATCCCTCTGGTTTTAGCGTACATTGCGTTATTAGCTAGTGTATCCCTCTGGTTTTAATCTCAACCGGTTCCTCTCTTGTACCCCTCTCTTTGTGCTGCATTTTTTATACGTCCATCCCATCTGTGTTTTTTGTACATTTGTGCCGTTATGCTCTATTTAATCTGCTTGTAAAACTCAATGAAGGTCCTTCAATCGAGGAAAAATGAGCAGAAATAAATAGAAGAACAACGAACCAACTGCTTGCTACATGAGCAGGAAGAGGAAGACGGAGAGGAGGGTGAGGTGGTAGGGCCGAGCCACGGCAGACATCGGGCGCAGTGCACAGAACGAACTGCTTGCTACTTCAACTGCGTGAACGAAATGTGGCCGGCCAAGCAAAACCAGAGAAGCATATATGGACCGGATAGGTTAGGGCAGAGCTGCGTGAGCTGCGTCAACGGCTGCAGTGTACGACTGCAATTTTAGTTCTGAGGCGTGGGTGAGGCAAAAAAAATTGTCAAAATTTGTATATGCAAATACTGTCAATTTTCGTTGTCAAATATCTTTTGAAATACGCCAAAGTGTTGTCCAAATAGTTGCTGAATAAATGACAGTGAAAACACAAAGTTCCATAGAAAGTCCGCACGGGCAAACTTGTACTACCTCCGTCGTAAAATTATTGTCTTAGATTTGTCTAGGTACGGAAGTATCTAACACTAAAACATGACAAGATACATGTACAATTAAACAAATCTAAGACAATAATTTTAGAACGAAGGGAGTATTTTACAATGAAGCTGACACCGTTCATTAATTGCTCTTAACAGAACAGAGGCAGCGTCATTCCTAGATTTGTTAAAACTTGATATGCAAATAATTTCAAATTTGTTGTCAAACATCTTTTGAAATACGCCAAAGTGTTGTCCAAATACTTGGTTACAAAATGAGGGTACAAACACAAAGTTCCCGAGAAAGTCCACACGGGTAACCTTGTCTTTTTTATAGAGAAGATGACACCGTGTGTTAGATGCTCTCAAGGGAATATGGGCAGAGCTATTCCTATATTCAAAAAGCCAAGTGCAAAATTACAAAGTTGTATAAAGGGGGGCAAAGTCAGCATTCGAGAGAAGGGTTAGGCGCAGATAACCCCCCCCCCCCCTCTTTCCTTCCGCATCGCTCTCGTGGGTGACGGGGAGGAACCCGCCACCGCCTCCCCAAGTCTTTCCCAAGCCCTCCCTCCTCCCCCGCCGCCGCCGGAGGATGCGGTCGGGTGAAGCCCTGCCATCGTCAGCGGCGGTGGGTCTTCTCGCCCGTCGCGTGCAGGGTCCTAGCGCGGGCTGATGACGCTGATCCGCGGTCGCGAGATCGCGGTCCCACGACGGAGGGCCCTTCGGTGGTTCTACTCGGGCCCCTCTAATGGCATGGCTGGTTGCATCTGGGTGGGGCGTGCCCCCGACGCCGGTGGATGCAGATCGAGGTTAGCATGGATCTGGTGACGGGCGGATGTTGTCGGTGATTGCTGTCCTGATGGGCGGTGGTGGCTGGTGGCGGCTACCGGTGGCTGCATCTCATGGGCACAGGCAAGTCAGGGTGGCGGCCACGGGCATGGTGGCGCTTACCTCCGCGGATCTGGCGCCTTGTCCTTGGACCCGTCGACGGAGGTGCTCGGGCTTGCGGCCATGGTGGCGCTTCGGCGGCGTCCGGTCGTCCTCGAGTGCCGGGGTCTCCTACCTCGACCGTGGAGCTGCGGCGATGGCGGAGGGCCGTAGAGTTGGAGGGCGGCGCGGTGGTGGTTGTGTCTGGCGTTCGTTGGATCGTTCCGGGTGAAAACCTAGGGCTGACCTCGATCCATGCTGGCGGCGGCGGTGTCATCGAACGTCGTTCCCCTCCTTGGATGTGCCGCCGTGGAATACTGACCTCTCGGTCACCCCAATTCCCTGGGCTCTAAGGATGAAAATCTAGCTCCGGCATTGGTCGAAGCGGGCGAGGGTGGTGCCTTCGTCGTACCCTCCTTCGGGACGTCAACTTTGGAGGTCATGCCTGCATCTGTTGGCAGTGCTTTTGTTGTGTTGTTTGGTCTCGTCGTGAGACGTAGTGGAAGTCGAGAAGGCAGTCTCGAGTTCGCTGGTTGGATGCCGGGGTGGCGGCCCCGGGCTTCGGTGCGGCGATGGCCCTTTGTCTTTTGAGGTGGGGTTGTGGCTTTGCCCCGCGTTGGTGGCTTTCCGGCGCTCCGTGGGTGGCATGGTCCGTCATGGTTATTGGGTTTTTGCATGATTGTCCATTCATCAATCATGTGGTTGTGGGTTTTTGCACGGTGGTCCCTTAATCAATCATGTGATTGGGGTTTTTGCATGGTTATCCCTAAATCAATCGTGTGGTAGGTGTATTCATGTGTGTGTCTATGTCCGGTTTTCTCCGAGTTACCCCTTATTAACCGGGTAATTCTCTTATTTTTAATGAAATGCAGAAACCCATTGCCCTTCTCGAGGTGTTCTTGAAAAATAATAATCAGCAATCGACTCTAAACGGGGCGATGAGGACGACGAAGGGGCGAGAAGGGAGTAGAGCCGCTGACGCGGCGGGCCCGCGGCTCTTCGCGCCAAAAACGATTCGTCCGGCGCCCCCGAGCGACCCCCAGCGCGCCGGGTTCGGGTTGGGTCCGCCGGCGCCAATTTCGGCCGGAGCCGGCGAAAACTGGGCTCTTGGGGGCGCGGCTGGGCCGATTTTTTGGCGCCGGCGGACGAAAAACGCCTGGGGGTCTTCTTGGGGGCGCGGTTGGAGATGCTCTTACTACTCTAAGTTACTACCCACTGTGACTAGTCTTAATGTGTGATCATGCATGTACCAGCGGCTACGACTTGCTAGTGCTATATCTCAACGTTCGCCTCAACTGTCCCAAGAGTGTGTGTTGAATCGATGCATGTGCTTTGTGTTTGGTTGCTTGTCAATGGAGTAGTTGGAAGTCGAAACAGACGTCTTGTACTCTTGTTTCGGAGTAGAAAGCTCTCTTTTAGGGGAATTACCGTACAAGGTTGTTTTTTTTTTTGCGAGAATTTTTTTGACCTATTCGTTTTCAATCATGGCGGCACAACGAATACCAAAAATAATAGAAATTACATCTAGATCCGTAGACCACCTAGCAATGACTACCAACACTTAAGCGAGCCGAAGGCGCGCCGTGTGACGACCCCGGCTCAATCGTGCACTAATCATACACGCAAATGCACACGATCAAGCCTAAGGACTCACGTGAAGGAATCACAGCACAACTCTAAAACATAAATAAATACATACAAGTCATATATTACAAGCCAGGGGCCTCGAGGGCTCGAATACATAACATGATGTCTCACACATAGTCAGCGGAAGCGTTAGGTATCTGAGTACAGATACAACACAGCAGAAGATAGGCCTTTTACAAAGGCGGGGCAAAATAAAAGCTACGATCGAAAAGGCGCAGGCCTCCTGCCTGGGACCTCCGATCCTACTCCTGGTCGTCGTCCGCCGGCTCCTCGTAGTAGTACTCGCCGGCCGGGTAGTAGTAGTAGCCAGCCTCGGGCTGGTAGTAGTAGTCGTCCACTGGGGCTGCAGGCACCATGGCTCCGTCGTCTGGTTTATCAAACGGGTAGGACAAAAGAGGAAGCAAAGCAACCGTGAGTACTCATCCAAAGTACTCAGCAAGACTTACATCAGATCTATACTAGCAATGCATTATTTTCAAAGGAGGCTTTATGTGGGTGGACTAGACTGCAGAAGGCCAGAGTAGAGAGGGGAAAAGCCTAGTCCTGACGAAGACTAGCATCTTCAGCGTCTTGCAGCAATTAGAAGAGAGTAGAATAGTTTCATCATAATAATGTATAGTGTTTGCAGCAACATCATCTTCATATCACATATCTCAAGTCACCAGTTCTAGTTGTACCGAAGTGGATACAACTCCGAGTGTCCGTTACCGTAGGACAGGCTATCGATAGATTGTTTCTTCCCTGCAGGGGTGCACCAAGTTACCCACCACGCTCGCTTAACTCCGGCCGGACACACCATCAGGTCGTGCCCGCCCTCGGCTAAACCATACGCCGCAACCCGACCGGATACCGCCAGAGAGGATCGAGCACGCCGGACTAATCCTATGCCCCCGGGGGTCATGGCCGTCGCCCCGGACACTCCGCACGTTGCGAGGCCGTTCGGTAGCAGACCTAGCAACCCCTTATACAAGCGCAGTTGCATCCTAAGTCCAATCCGAACGGGCCGCTCAATCGCTGACGTCGTGACGACTCCGGCTGATGTATACGACGCAGAGCACCCACTCACACCCACGTGGTGGTTAGTGCTATCGGACCCGGAGGCCCCTCGGATCAAATATCCAAATCGCTTAGTGATTTGGGAGCGCGCGGCAACGAGCAGAGCCTACGATACTGTTGGCCCCGTCGTCCCGTCTCGAGGACTTGTGACAAGGACTGGAAAAGACCGGCCACGCCTCGTAGTTATCTCGCGGGTACCCTCTCTGGTCACCCGACTCCACAGCTCACGCCATAAAGGCACTCGCGGGTACCCCTCAGGGTCAACCCGTCTCTATCCAACAAGTGTAGTAGTCACCATAAAGTGTCATCAGACGCACGATACCTCTGGCCGCACGCCTTTGTTCCTGGCGACGTCCGGCCTCGGGGATCGATACGTCTTTAAACACGGTACAGTGAACCAGGGCATCCGTGTGGTTTTCATGCCGATGAGGAATCCGAGGAATCACCCTCGTTGGACTCCTAAACGGCAAGTCCCGATAAGGTGGTACCGGAGGAATCACCCTCGGCGGTAATCACCATAGCGGATGCACGACAAAAGCTAAGTCGGAAGTGGGAAGAGGAATCACCCTCGGTAACCCACAACGAGCTAGCTATACAGGGACAACATCGAAAGTGAGTTCGGAGGTATCACCCTCATCACCCGATGTTAACTCTGCGGAGTCGAGCATATTAGGAGGGGGTGTGCGGTGATGTGAAGAAGGTCAGGGGTAAGGGCTCGATCGCTTGATCGAGGCAAGGGTACTATGCGAGGCAACTACGAGAGTGCGGGTCCATAGCAGTGCTACCCAACCTATACTAAGCAGTTTATGAATAATGACAGGTATCAACAATTTAGCAAAAACAGGCTATGCAACAGTAATAGGAGCAGTAGCAGTAGCAGCAATTCTAATGCAAGAATAAGAGAGAATAGACATAGGCGATATCGGAAATGCTCAAGGGGGGTTTGCTTGCCTGGTTGCTCGGTGGCAAAAGCAAGATCGTCGGAGGGGGAACCAATCACCGGGACAGCGTCGGTCTCGGGATCTGCGTCAGCGTCGGGCTCTACCGAGAGAGAAGAGGGGGAAGAAACAGATAAATACACAACATAAGCAACACAGAGCGTGCTAGGCTAACGTGCAGTGCAGGGTTGCCTAAAAACATGTCTAGGTCATATTAGTTATTTTTAAGAATTTGTTTGGATTTATTTTATTAAAGTTGAGCACTATTCATTTATCGAAAACAGGTCAAAAGTTGCATGTTCATCTAGCTAGGGGCATCTGACGGGAATACGGAGGGCGTATCTAGATTCGTATCGAAATTCTGAGCAATTTTCATATATAAATTATTTCCATCGGAGTTACGGATTAAAAGATATGATTTTTCAAAGTTTTAAAGATTTTCTGGATTTTATTTAAATTAACAGAAAAAGGAAATATGACATCAGCATGATGCCATGCTGACATCAGCAAGTCAACAGGACGGCTGACCAGTCAAACCTGACCTGTGGGTCCAGTGGGACCCACATGTCAGCCTCTGTTATAAAACAGAGTTTGTTTTAAATCTAAACTAAATCTATTTAGCTACTGGACCCCACCGGTCAGTGACTAATTAACTTAATTAACTTATTTTTATTTTTAAAACGTGTTAGTTAATTAACAGGGTGGTGGGGCCCGCGTGTCAGCGGCTGGGGCTGCCCAGTCAGCACGTTGACTGGTCAACCCAGTCAACGGGGGCCCCGGGGCCCACGGGCAGCGACCCTGGGGGTGGCCCCAGGTCAGCCACGCCGGCCGGCCACCGGAGAAAGCTCCGGCGACCTCTCCAGCGGCGGTTCCACGCCGGAGCACGCCGGAAAAACGCTACGGGGGTCCATTCGACCCGCGCGTAGGCTCGTTCGAACGAGTAAAGAGTCGCGCATCCAACGCCGGTGGTCTCCGGGCCGGAGATGGTCGGAATCTTCGCCGGCGTTGAGCCGTGGCGGAGGAGTACTCGGGTGCTCGTCGGGGAAAGTGCTGCGGTGAGCTAAACGGACGGGGCTGGGCCCCTACGGCATCTACGCGCGATGGCAAGCACGTCGGGCATGCTCGCGCAGGCGTTCGGCCACCGGAACATGGCCGGCGACGAGCTCACGCGGTGGTGTGTTCGGGCTCGCGTGGAGCAGCCTCTACAGGCACGGCGGAGCAGCAAAATGGCACGGGGAAGAACGGCGGCTCACCTTGCGGCACGCACGTAAGGCCGTTGCGGGGTTTAGTAGCTGCAGCGCTCGGTACCGCCGGAGTTGTGCCGGAGGCAGAGAGGAAAAGGGGCGGCGGCGTCCGGTCGATGCAGAGGCTCCCGGCTTCGGACTTGGCTCGGGGACGGCGTAGTCGAGCCCCACGCACGTGCTGGACACGGAGACGAGGCCCCTCGGCGCCGGTGGCCGCGAGGACAGCGGTCGAACGGCGGCGGGGAGCGTTCGGTGGCCGGATCTGAGGGGGAAGAGGAGGCAGAGCGAGCGAGGGGAGAGGGGGAAATGGATGAGGACGGCTCGGGGAGGAGCAGGGGCACGGCCTTATCGCCTCCGAGGCCACTGCAGCGGCAGGTGGCGAGCTGCGGCGGCGCGGCGAGGCTCTGGCCATGGCGGCGTCGACAGCGAGGCGGGAGCAGGTGAGGGAAGGCCCTGGTGGGCTAGGCTGCGCTGCAGATTCGGCCCAGGGACCAGGTGAGTGGGCTCCTGCCCTTTCCTGTTCGTTTAATTTTCTGTTTATTTTTTTATTTCAACAGCAAAGGGAAAAGGAAAAGATAGGGCCATCAGATGAAGTTTGTAAAAAGTGTGAGTTGGTCCTAAAATGATGTTGCAATATTCCTTAACACCAAAAATTGGTTTGGGCTTATTTGGAACACTTTTGGAATTTACAAAATGAAAAAGCATTTAATAGTGCTGTTATAACACTGTTTTAAATGCTCTAGCCCATTATTTGAGTTGCTGGTGATGTTATTTTCAACAACAGCATTTGTTTTGGAATATTTGCTAAATAATGAACATTATTCCATAATTTTTGGAACAACTTCATTTTGCATTTGAATTTGAATTGGAGTTTTCAGGGGCAAATTTGAGTTGACTTGTTGAACCACTGTGATTAACATTGTAAATGAAGATGACTTGGCATTATTAGCAGTTGATCACAGTGATCATTACAAGGGGGTGTTACAAATTCTCCTCCTCTAAAAGAAATTCTCGTCCCGAGAATTTAGGAGGTAGAAGGAAAGAGGTCGGGGTATTCCGCCCGAAGGTTTTCCTCGCGTTCCCAAGTGGCTTCATCTTCAGTATGATTTGACCACTGCACTTTCAGGAACTTGGTCGTCTTCTGGCGGGTCCGACGTTCAGTTTGATCGAGGATACGGATCGGATGCTCCTTATAAGATAGATCATCTTGAAGCTCGAGCATCTCGTGATCCACAGTACGATGCGGGGACTCCTTGAAAGAACGGCGGAGTTGCGACACATGGAACACATCGTGGATATGCGAGAATTGCGGAGGCAATTGCAATTTGTAAGCCACGAATCCACGTCTAGCAACCACGGGAAAGGGACCAATGTAGCGTGGAGCTAACTTGCCCTTGATACCGAAACGGTGCGTGCCCTTCATAGGGGTGACCCAAAGATAAACTTGATCACCTGGATGATAAGTCAGACCCCATCGCTTGCGATCATAGTTGCTCTTCTGACGGTCTTGAGCCGCCTTGAGATTTTCACGCACGATACGGACTTGTTCTTCGGCGTGTTGAATAATGTCCGGACCAATAACTTGTCGTTCCCCAGTTTCTGACCAGTTCAGAGGGGTTCGACACTTTCGTCCGTACAGAACTTCAAAAGGAGCCATCTTCAAGCTTGCTTGATAGCTGTTGTTATACGAGAACTCGGCATATGGAAGAGATTCTTCCCATTTCTTACCGAAGGATATAACACAAGCTCGCAGCATATCTTCAAGCACTTGATTGACTCGTTCGACTTGACCTTGGGACTGGGGGTGATAAGCTGAACTCCATTTGATATGAGTTCCCAAAGCTTCTTGAAAGCTTTCCCAGAACTTGGAAGTGAACAGGGAGCCACGGTCCGAACTGATCTCCTTCGGAATTCCGTGGAGGGATACAATTCGGGAGATATACAGTTCTGCTAACTGGCTAGCAGTGATATTCTCCTTGACTGGCAAGAAGTGTGCAACCTTTGAGAGTTGGTCGATGACGACAAGAATGGCATCGTTACCCTTCTGGGACTTAGGAAATCCAGTAATGAAATCCATCTGTACCTTATCCCATTTCCACAGCGGAATAGGAAGAGGTTGCAGAAGTCCAGCAGGCTTCTGATGCTCTGCCTTCACGCGACGACAGACATCGCATTCAGCAACATGACGAGCAATATCCCGCTTCATATTAGGCCACCAGTACCTTTGGCGGAGATCACGATACATCTTAGTACTACCAGGATGAATAGACAGCGGTGTATCATGAGCCTCCTTCATGACCTTGTCAGTCATTAGGTCGAAACGCGTTACCACAATGCGGCCTCGGAAATACAAAGTTCCATCTTCGGATATTGAGAAATCCCTGTATTTCGGAAGATGCAGTTCCTGTTTTATAACATCAACGAAAGCATCTTTGGTTTGCGCTACCTTGACAGCCTTCTCAAGATCCGGCTGTATCACAAGGTCATTAAGCGAACCATGAGGAACGATATGCAGATTCAGCTTGCGCAATTCCTCATAAAGACGAGGCTGAGCTCGCTTAACCTTGAGGTTGGTGCTGTATGACTTGCGACTCAAGGCATCGGCCATCACATTAGCCTTGCCAGGGGTATAAGAAATACCGCAGTCGTATTCAGAAATAGTCTCCAACCATCGCTGTTGGCGGAGATTAAGATCCGGCTGAGTGAATAAATACTTCAAACTTTGGTGATCAGTATAAATCTCACACCGGTTACCGAGAAGGTAATGCCGCCATAACTTCAATGCAAAGATCACTGCAGCAAGTTCAAGATCATGCACTGGATAATTCTCTTCATGCGGACGCAATTGACGCGATGCATAAGCAACTACTCTTCGTTCTTGCATTAGGACACAGCCTAAGCCTTGACGAGAGGCGTCACAATATATCACAAAGTCCTTGCGAGAATCTGGAGGAGCAAGCACTGGTGCAGAAACGAGCTTGTCCTTAAGAGCTTGAAAGCTTTCCTGGCATTTATCTGTCCACTCAAACTTAACGCCTTTGTGTAGCAGATTAGTCAGGGGCTTGGCAATCTTGGAAAAGTTCTCAACGAAGCGACGACAATAGCTTGCAAGGCCGAGAAAACTTCTCACTTGCTTGACATTCTTCGGAGGAGTCCAGTCAAGAATAGCCTGAACCCGTTCCGGATTAACGGCAATGCCATCCTTGGAAATCACATGTCCAAGGTAGGTCACTTCGGAAAGCCAGAACTCGCATTTGGAAAACTTAGCATAAAGCTGATGTTCTCGCAGCTTCTCCAGAACAAGGCGAAGATGTTCAGCGTGTTCTTCCTTGTTCTTTGAGAATACCAGAATATCATCCAGATATACCACGACAAACTTGTCGAGGTAATCCATGAATATATAATTCATCAGGCGGGAGAAGGTAGCTGGAGCATTAGTCAGTCCAAAAGACATGACGGTGTACTCATACGAGCCATAGCGAGTAACAAATGCAGTCTTTGGAATATCCTCCTCGCGAACACGAATCTGGTGATAACCCAACCTCAAGTCGAGTTTAGAAAACACTGATGATCCAGCTAGTTGATCATATAAGTCATTGATCCGAGGAAGCGGATATTTATTCTGGATGGTTGCCTGGTTGATAGGTCGGTAATCTTGTACCAGCCTATTCGTACCATCTTTCTTCTTGACGAAAAGAGACGGTGCTCCCCAGGCAGAGGAACTAGGACGGATGAAGCCCTTCTTGAGTGACTTGTCGATTTCCTCCTTAAGCTCTAGGAGCTCATGCGGTGGCATCTTGTAAGGACGCTTCGCAATAGGAGTAGTACCCGGCTTCAAGTCGATAACAAATTCGACGGCTCGAGCAGGGGGTATTCCTGGAAGTTCTTCTGGGAAGACATCCGGGAATTCGCATACAACTGGTATGCTTTCGAGCCCTTCAAGTGGTGAATCATTCAATGCATTTGTGGCATAGATTAGAGCCTCGGCATCACGAGCTACACGAGCGCGGCAACTCACGAGCTGATTGGAGGGGTGCCGAAGACGTACAGTCTTGGTGGCACAATCGATTTGGGCCTCATGAGCCTCCAACCAATCCATCCCTAGGATAAGGTCGATGCCGCAGGATTTCAGGACAATGGGATGTGCCTGAAATTTCATTTCTTCTATCTCCACTACTACTTCCGGACAGAATAAGGTGGATTTGCACCGACCCGCGGAGGTTTGTACGGATACCGTTTGATATAGTTTATCTTGTTTAAAGCCATGTTTAAATGCAAATGGTTCTGATATGAATGAATCAGATGCACCGGTATCAAACAAGACATTAGCAAATACTGAGTTGACAAGAAGTGTACCCATCACTGTGGCTGGCTGCTCTGGGTCTTCACTCAGATTGACGTGGTGAAGCTGACCACCACGAGCATTAGAAGGCCTGACATTAATGTTGCGCTGCGGAGGAACTCCACGTCCATTGCCACGGCCAGCAGATGGAAGAGCCAACTGACCCTGAGCCTGCGGACAGTCTCTGGCACGGTGACCCGGACGGCCACACTTGAAGCAGAGTCCACTCTCTGGACGAATCGCAGGTGCTCGAGGTGCTGGGACAGCAGGCCTGTACTGCATTGGCGGTGGAGGAGGCAGACGAGGTGCAGCATAAGAAGGCCTGTACACTGGAGCGTTGGGACGATACATGCTCTGAGGAATCCATATGCGGCGCTTCTGAGAAGACGAGCCCGAAGATGAGCCCGACTCGCGAGAGCGCTTAAGAGCATCCTTGTGTAGCTTGAGTCCAGTTTCAACCTGAATGGCCTTGTTCACTAAAGTGGCGAAGTCCGGAAAGTCCAGCGCTACTAGAGCAAGCAGAATATCATGATGAAGTCCGCGCCTGAACTTCTCCTGGCGTCTTGCGTCAGTAGCGATATCTTCCTCAGCATAGCGGGACAGTTCCAGGAACTCCCGCTGATAGGCATCAACTGACTTGTTGCCCTGAATCAGGTTACGGAACTCCGTACGCTTGCGGTCGATAACCCCTTCCGGGATGTACCGAGCACGGAAAGCAGTCTTGAAGTCTGCCCAGGTGATGACAGTTCCAGTAGGCACTGTGTTCCGGTGAGTGTCCCACCACTGGGCCGCCGGACCCTTCAGGAAATATGTCGCAAACTTGACATAGTTGTCAGGGGACACGGCGGCAGAATCCAGCTCAAAGAAGATGTCACGCAGCCAATCATCGGCATCCAAGGGGTTGGCGGCACTGCGAAATACCGTTGGATTGAGCCGCAGAAATTCTTGCAGAGTGATAGCGGCTGGCTGATGCTGAGCATTGGCGTTGGCCTGGGGTATCTGGTTGAGCATACCCTGCAGCACCTGACGCTGCATGTCAAGGGTCTGCATTACGGCAGCCATATATTCTGGCGGCGGAGGCGGAGGCGGAGGTGGAGGTGGATCATTGTTACCAGCCATCCTGATAATTCCAACAGGGTTGGTTTAGCGACAAGAATACACGTTGCATGAATTCAGCAATGTAGTAAATATGCACGACATAAGGGAAGTGCAATAAATACAACATCATACACATCATGACTTACGGGTTCGTACATAGCGTCGGTTACAAACGGGCAGCACAACGGTGCAAAAGCAGAAACTAGACATAGTAGGCGGTGCGCAGACCGCGGTAAGGAAGTACACAACGAGACGTAGCAAAGGCTACATCAACGTCGGAGAAGGGAACTGAAACGGGGTAGCTGTAAGTGCGGACGGCGGATCTCAACCGCAGAAGGTTCCTGAGCTCCATGTGCACTCTGATGCAGAACCCGGTCTCGGACGGGAATCAGAGGTCCACGAACTGGCGTGTGACCTCCAATCGCAGGCCACTCGACACCTGGAGGTGTGTTGATCCTGCGCGGCAAAAGAATAGACTGAGGAAGTGTCCCTGCTTGGACAGCCGGTATCAACTGCGTCAACGTCTGGTAGAGAACTGTCCGAGTGATGGACAACTCAACCGCCAGGGCCCGAGCAGTTCGATCCAGCGCCTGAGTGTGCTGAATCAGAACCTGCGGGTCATAACGTCGACTCTCGTACGGGGCACAGATAGCTGAGTAGTATCCAGTCTCATCTCCAGCAGGTGCATACGGGATGTACCGAAACTCAGAGGCATCCAAGCTATCTCTGTGCTCTCCTCGGAGGCGTGCGACAGCAGCGTAGGCAGCATCATGGACTGCCATCGCAACCGTCACGCCACTACCGTGAAAGCGGTACAGCTCAGTGTCTGAGTCATCCTGCCGGTCGTAGATACGAACAACAGCATAATACTGCTCCTGGTTGAACTCGCGATACTCCTCGTAGACCATGTACTCGGGGTACCAGCGGTAGCCCAGTCTGGTCATGAGAGCGACTAGAATGGCCGGAAACCCAGGGGCATCTCGAGCCCAGGTGCGAAGCACAAGCTGAGTCTCCGGTTGAGGTGGAAACAGAGGATTCATCTGAAAGAAGAAGAATCAGACTTGTCAAGTTCTGATGATAATTAACAGAACTTGGTAAGAAAGGTTAAACAAACAAATGGAAAGGAATGATTATCAGACTAATCAGGTCAATGATAAGAAACCGCACTGATATCCAGCTCTCCGGGTAGATGTGAAATCGAGAAGCTAATGGAGTTAGTAAAACTTAACCCGAATAGGAGAGAAATTCAGAGTCCCAGAGTATAGATGAGGAATAAAAGATGCTACACCACCCAAGTGGCGACGTGGGGCCATAAGCCACACAGCCAAGTTAGTAAAACATTTTTGGACCTCTAGACTCGACTTCGACCAAGGAGTTGGAAAGGGGGTTCCTACAGGCAGTCGGCTCTGATACCAACCTGTGACGACCCCGGCTCAATCGTGCACTAATCATACACGCAAATGCACACGATCAAGCCTAAGGACTCACGTGAAGGAATCACAGCACAACTCTAAAACATAAATAAATACATACAAGTCATATATTACAAGCCAGGGGCCTCGAGGGCTCGAATACATAACATGATGTCTCACACATAGTCAGCGGAAGCGTTAGGTATCTGAGTACAGATACAACACAGCAGAAGATAGGCCTTTTACAAAGGCGGGGCAAAATAAAAGCTACGATCGAAAAGGCGCAGGCCTCCTGCCTGGGACCTCCGATCCTACTCCTGGTCGTCGTCCGCCGGCTCCTCGTAGTAGTACTCGCCGGCCGGGTAGTAGTAGTAGCCAGCCTCGGGCTGGTAGTAGTAGTCGTCCACTGGGGCTGCAGGCACCATGGCTCCGTCGTCTGGTTTATCAAACGGGTAGGACAAAAGAGGAAGCAAAGCAACCGTGAGTACTCATCCAAAGTACTCAGCAAGACTTACATCAGATCTATACTAGCAATGCATTATTTTCAAAGGAGGCTTTATGTGGGTGGACTAGACTGCAGAAGGCCAGAGTAGAGAGGGGAAAAGCCTAGTCCTGACGAAGACTAGCATCTTCAGCGTCTTGCAGCAATTAGAAGAGAGTAGAATAGTTTCATCATAATAATGTATAGTGTTTGCAGCAACATCATCTTCATATCACATATCTCAAGTCACCAGTTCTAGTTGTACCGAAGTGGATACAACTCCGAGTGTCCGTTACCGTAGGACAGGCTATCGATAGATTGTTTCTTCCCTGCAGGGGTGCACCAAGTTACCCACCACGCTCGCTTAACTCCGGCCGGACACACCATCAGGTCGTGCCCGCCCTCGGCTAAACCATACGCCGCAACCCGACCGGATACCGCCAGAGAGGATCGAGCACGCCGGACTAATCCTATGCCCCCGGGGGTCATGGCCGTCGCCCCGGACACTCCGCACGTTGCGAGGCCGTTCGGTAGCAGACCTAGCAACCCCTTATACAAGCGCAGTTGCATCCTAAGTCCAATCCGAACGGGCCGCTCAATCGCTGACGTCGTGACGACTCCGGCTGATGTATACGACGCAGAGCACCCACTCACACCCACGTGGTGGTTAGTGCTATCGGACCCGGAGGCCCCTCGGATCAAATATCCAAATCGCTTAGTGATTTGGGAGCGCGCGGCAACGAGCAGAGCCTACGATACTGTTGGCCCCGTCGTCCCGTCTCGAGGACTTGTGACAAGGACTGGAAAAGACCGGCCACGCCTCGTAGTTATCTCGCGGGTACCCTCTCTGGTCACCCGACTCCACAGCTCACGCCATAAAGGCACTCGCGGGTACCCCTCAGGGTCAACCCGTCTCTATCCAACAAGTGTAGTAGTCACCATAAAGTGTCATCAGACGCACGATACCTCTGGCCGCACGCCTTTGTTCCTGGCGACGTCCGGCCTCGGGGATCGATACGTCTTTAAACACGGTACAGTGAACCAGGGCATCCGTGTGGTTTTCATGCCGATGAGGAATCCGAGGAATCACCCTCGTTGGACTCCTAAACGGCAAGTCCCGATAAGGTGGTACCGGAGGAATCACCCTCGGCGGTAATCACCATAGCGGATGCACGACAAAAGCTAAGTCGGAAGTGGGAAGAGGAATCACCCTCGGTAACCCACAACGAGCTAGCTATACAGGGACAACATCGAAAGTGAGTTCGGAGGTATCACCCTCATCACCCGATGTTAACTCTGCGGAGTCGAGCATATTAGGAGGGGGTGTGCGGTGATGTGAAGAAGGTCAGGGGTAAGGGCTCGATCGCTTGATCGAGGCAAGGGTACTATGCGAGGCAACTACGAGAGTGCGGGTCCATAGCAGTGCTACCCAACCTATACTAAGAAGTTTATGAATAATGACAGGTATCAACAATTTAGCAAAAACAGGCTATGCAACAGTAATAGGAGCAGTAGCAGTAGCAGCAATTCTAATGCAAGAATAAGAGAGAATAGACATAGGCGATATCGGAAATGCTCAAGGGGGGTTTGCTTGCCTGGTTGCTCGGTGGCAAAAGCAAGATCGTCGGAGGGGGAACCAATCACCGGGACAGCGTCGGTCTCGGGATCTGCGTCAGCGTCGGGCTCTACCGAGAGAGAAGAGGGGGAAGAAACAGATAAATACACAACATAAGCAACACAGAGCGTGCTAGGCTAACGTGCAGTGCAGGGTTGCCTAAAAACATGTCTAGGTCATATTAGTTATTTTTAAGAATTTGTTTGGATTTATTTTATTAAAGTGGAGCACTATTCATTTATCGAAAACAGGTCAAAAGTTGCATGTTCATCTAGCTAGGGGCATCTGACGGGAATACGGAGGGCGTATCTAGATTCGTATCGAAATTCTGAGCAATTTTCATATATAAATTATTTCCATCGGAGTTACGGATTAAAAGATATGATTTTTCAAAGTTTTAAAGATTTTCTGGATTTTATTTAAATTAACAGAAAAAGGAAATATGACATCAGCATGATGCCATGCTGACATCAGCAAGTCAACAGGACGGCTGACCAGTCAAACCTGACCTGTGGGTCCAGTGGGACCCACATGTCAGCCTCTGTTATAAAACAGAGTTTGTTTTAAATCTAAACTAAATCTATTTAGCTACTGGACCCCACCTGTCAGTGACTAATTAACTTAATTAACTTATTTTTATTTTTAAAACGTGTTAGTTAATTAACAGGGCGGTGGGGCCCGCGTGTCAGCGGCTGGGGCTGCCCAGTCAGCACGTTGACTGGTCAACCCAGTCAACGGGGGCCCCGGGGCCCACGGGCAGCGACCCTGGGGGTGGCCCCAGGTCAGCCACGCCGGCCGGCCACCGGAGAAAGCTCCGGCGACCTCTCCAGCGGCGGTTCCACGCCGGAGCACGCCGGAAAAACGCTACGGGGGTCCATTCGACCCGCGCGTAGGCTCGTTCGAACGAGTAAAGAGTCGCGCATCCAACGCCGGTGGTCTCCGGGCCGGAGATGGTCGGAATCTTCGCCGGCGTTGAGCCGTGGCGGAGGAGTACTCGGGTGCTCGTCGGGGAAAGTGCTGCGGTGAGCTAAACGGACGGGGCTGGGCCCCTACGGCATCTACGCGCGATGGCAAGCACGTCGGGCATGCTCGCGCAGGCGTTCGGCCACCGGAACATGGCCGGCGACGAGCTCACGCGGTGGTGTGTTCGGGCTCGCGTGGAGCAGCCGCTACAGGCACGGCGGAGCAGCAAAATGGCACGGGGAAGAACGGCGGCTCACCTTGCGGCACGCACGTAAGGCCGTTGCGGGGTTTAGTAGCTGCAGCGCTCGGTACCGCCGGAGTTGTGCCGGAGGCAGAGAGGAAAAGGGGCGGCGGCGTCCGGTCGATGCAGAGGCTCCCGGCTTCGGACTTGGCTCGGGGACGGCGTAGTCGAGCCCCACGCACGTGCTGGACACGGAGACGAGGCCCCTCGGCGCCGGTGGCCGCGAGGACAGCGGTCGAACGGCGGCGGGGAGCGTTCGGTGGCCGGATCTGAGGGGGAAGAGGAGGCAGAGCGAGCGAGGGGAGAGGGGGAAATGGATGAGGACGGCTCGGGGAGGAGCAGGGGCACGGCCTTATCGCCTCCGAGGCCACTGCAGCGGCAGGTGGCGAGCTGCGGCGGCGCGGCGAGGCTCTGGCCATGGCGGCGTCGACAGCGAGGCGGGAGCAGGTGAGGGAAGGCCCTGGTGGGCTAGGCTGCGCTGCAGATTCGGCCCAGGGACCAGGTGAGTGGGCTCCTGCCCTTTCCTGTTCGTTTAATTTTCTGTTTATTTTTTTATTTCAACAGCAAAGGGAAAAGGAAAAGATAGGGCCATCAGATGAAGTTTGTAAAAAGTGTGAGTTGGTCCTAAAATGATGTTGCAATATTCCTTAACACCAAAAATTGGTTTGGGCTTATTTGGAACACTTTTGGAATTTACAAAATGAAAAAGCATTTAATAGTGCTGTTATAACACTGTTTTAAATGCTCTAGCCCATTATTTGAGTTGCTGGTGATGTTATTTTCAACAACAGCATTTGTTTTGGAATATTTGCTAAATAATGAACATTATTCCATAATTTTTGGAACAACTTCATTTTGCATTTGAATTTGAATTGGAGTTTTCAGGGGCAAATTTGAGTTGACTTGTTGAACCACTGTGATTAACATTGTAAATGAAGATGACTTGGCATTATTAGCAGTTGATCACAGTGATCATTACAAGGGGGTGTTACACGCCGCCGTCATCGCCCCTCCATCGCCGGAGTCGGGCACAACTTTTTGTAGTAGACAGTCAGGTAGTCGTCGTGCTAAGGCCCAGTAGGACCAGCGCACCAGAACATCAACCACCGCAGATGAAGAATAACGTAGATTAGAAAGATCCAATCCGAAGACACACGAACGTAGACGAACAACGACGAGATCCGAACAAATCCACCAAAGATAGATTCACCGGAGACACACCTACACACGCCCACCAACGGTGCTAGACACACCGCCGGAACGGGGGCTAGGCGTGGAGACCTTTATTCCATCTTCAGAGAGCCGTCGCTGTCTCGTCTTCCTGAGTTCAGGACACAAACCCTAGCAAAACTTAAAGAAACGATTAAAAACGGAGTCCTCCCGCCGACCTTTGCCGAGATCCACCGCGTCCCCATGGCCCTAGGGCCACCAGAGAGGAGGCGGACCTGTGACGGTATCGGCGGGAGGCAAAAACTCTAGCTTTTTTGTGGAGGAGGAATAGAAGTCCTCGATAGCGATGAGCTGGTGACGACTATGTATGCCAACCATGCAGCTTAATTTGTACCTCCCAAAATGATTTTTCATTTCATCAAAACCAGTACTCTCTCTCCTACACATTATTCCTTTATTGTGTATGCATTTCATATTTCTTTAGTGGGTTCCAGTGTTGCTTTTGACGTACGTGATTTGATATCTGCTTAATTAAAATTTCACAAACAATTATGTTCGATATTTCAGAAGAAAATGAGATTTTATAAGAACATGCTAGTGCTCTGCGCATCGTTTTCGATTCATATGCTTTGGGTGTGATCGATCTACTCTCTGGGCGTCTGCCTCAATTGTCTCAAGAGAAGTACCACCACCCGAAGTGTGTGCTGAATGCATGTACCTTTTATTTGCTGGTCAGTACAAAGTTGAAACAGATTATTTGTTTTTATTTCGTGCAAAAATGGTATATTTGCTTGATTTTTGCAACCCATAAAATTCTTCACTCACGCTTTTTTTGAGCAACTTATTCACTCATTATTTCTTTTATTCATCAACCTCCAGCATGTTTCCTTTTTCCTTTAGTTGCATGTACAATTGTCCTTGTTGTGTACTATCTTTTTGAAGAACCTTGTTGTGTACTATCACCGTCCCAAAAAACATGAAGATTCATTTTTTTCCTTGTAGGTTTTCCATTACCATGTTTGACATGATTTCACATTCGCGTGTGTGCCTGCCCGGGTGCACATTTTGCAGAGAGCCATGTATACCTCTCTCTCCCACATACCCTATTTCACCATCGACTCTCAGTACTGGCTAATGACATTCTCGGTCGTATCCTTTGTTCTCTTTTATACCTTGAAACTATGCTATTGTATTTAGTTATTGTTTTCCTGAAGCAACATTAGTTTCCTCCACTTGACAGAAATTAGGTAGAAAATGCACAAAAGAGAAGACACAAGAATATGGTTTTCTTTCTCGAACAGAGTCAGAAGAGATTCACACGATCACCTCTTATGTTAAACGACACACACAATCCATGATACACCAGAGATACACTACTACGGTAGTACCTCGCCGAACAGGCACTGGTTGCAAATACTACTACACAAAATAAAAGGCGCCTAATATATTTCCCCTGAGATGAAAAGAGGAGCTCCTTCTCCAATCTCCACTGGGCACTGAACATGCAGCCATCCACCACGCAGAGCACCGTACGTGAAAGTCCATGTACTAGAGCTGAGAAACAATTAATGAGAAGGCAAAGGTCAAGATCAGCACTTCACATTGTGTTCTGAAATCAGCAAGAACAAGGAACAGGGTGGGGCAAACTCTATGTTAGTTACCTCGGATCGAGACTCCCTCGCATCTCGCATCCCCTCCAGGGTCGTGATAAGGTACTTCATGGCGAAACCGAGGCTGCAGATCGAAGCTAATCTTAGCTAGAAATTTACTGAACCAAGAAAAATCACACACACACACACAGAGAAAGAGACGTACGGCTCGTCATCGTCACAGTCGAGGTCGAAGCGGCGGTCGCCGCCCCCGTTCTCGTCAACGTAGTGCGCTGAGATCGTGGTCTTCGCCCCCGGCGGCGAGCCTGTGGCCGGGTACTGGACGGTCATGGTCACAATCTTCCCGACTTTATTCTCTCCGGACAGACCAGCAGCCACAAGGCCGGTGAGGAGCACCAAGGAGAAGACGGAGAGGAGGGTCAAGTGGTAGAGGCGAGCCATCTCTCTTCTCTCTGAGCAGACTAGAGATTGAGGAATGAGCGAGCTTGCTACTTGGCCGCCCAAGCAAGCGAGCGAAGCATGTATATATGGACAGGTAATTCAGAGCAGGGCTGAGTGCTGCTGTTGCCAGTAATGGTTTAGGGGCTAAATTACCATATTCAAAGTAGGGGCATGAACGGAAAAGCCCCATCACGGTTGTATGCCCTCTCACGCGGTGCGCGCCGTGCATCTGCTACATCATATGCTTTGGGGAGAGGACGTTGCGGTCAAAAATGCAGAGCCAAGCAGGGTCTGGTGTTCCATCCATGCATCTGATCGAGTTCGGTGCAGAGCAGTGCGCGTGACTTTGAAAATATTTCACCCAAATGATCCCTAATGTGCAACGTCTGATAGCCAGTAAAGTGTAGCGTCACACCTATGCAGCGCCTTTTTTTTTAAAAGGTCTTAAAGTCTCAACGAAAGTAAATAAAAAAGCTCACATAGAGCAAAGAAAATAAGTAGACATAAAGCCACAACCGGCTGGCATAAAAAGATAGGAAAACTAATTGCCTATCCTATTACATGACCGCCATCTAAACCGGTTGAAAATAGCCCATGCTACCATCTCCCATTGGTTAGATCCAGTAACCAAACGCTCGCTGGCCTCCGTCGGAGTGAGTAGCGACCACATACGGATCAGCGCAGTGGCTCGGAAGATAACCTGCAAAAAATGAATATTTGTTGTTCTGTTAAAAACCAAATCATTTCTGCAGTTCCAGACTGCCCACAATAAACACATACTCCTACGCGAATGTGTCTCGCTGTTTCGGAATCTATCCCGTTACGCCACTTCCCAAATAACGTGCTGACAGAATTCGGAGGAGTAATGTTAAAGGCTATGTGTACCGTCCGCCATAAAATTTTCGCCAACGGCCAGTCAAGGAAAAGGTGTTTGATGGATTCATCCCGATCACAAAAATTACATCTTGTAGGTCATGTCCAGTTGCGCTTTGCCAGATTGTCCTTAGTTAAAATGACTTGTTTATGTACAAACCACATAAACACTTTAACTTGGAACTTTGACTTTCCAACCATATTTGGAATCAGGAATGGAATTAGAATTGATAACATCGAGATACATCGATTTAACAGTAAACTCTCCAGTCCTAGTAAGCTTCCAGCGCAACTTTTCGGGCTGCTGAGAAAGCTGAACCTCATCATTCTACTCACTAGATGGAGCCAAGCTTCCCAACGATTTCCGGCTAGCGTCCTCCAGAATTGAATATTGAGAGGGATGGACTGAAGTATTGTCGCAACGAAAGCGTCTCTTCGTTTAACAATGCTATAAAGGGACGGATATTGAAGCATGAGGGGTGTTTCCCCTAACCAAGTATCCTTCCAGAATCAAGTGGTGGTACCATTTCCGATTATAAACTTTGTCCTATTGAAAAAACAGATTTAACTCTCATCAGTCCTTTCCAAAAAGGCGAGTCCGTCGGCCTCGCTGTCACATGGGACAAAGTTTTGGAGTGAAGATACTACGGAGAATCTGCGCCCATGTGGCCTCCGTCTCTACAGATAACTTATATAGCCACTTACTGAGAAGACATCTGTTCTTGATGTCAAGATTTTCAATGCCAAGACCCCCTTGGTCTTTTGGTTTACAAATAATATCCCATTTGGCAAGTCTGTATTTTCGTTTTAGTTCATCACTCTGCGAGAAGAATCGGGGTCGATAGAAGTCCAGCCTTTTCCTAACTCCAACTGGAACCTTGAAAAAAGACAAGAGAAACATAGGCATACTCGTGAGAATAAAAAATTAATAAGAATTAATCGGCCACCGTATGACATGAGCTTGCCCTTCCAGCACCTCAGTTTCTTCTCAAATCGATCCTCAATGCACTTTCATTCTCTGTTTGTCAGCTTACGATGGTGAAATGGTATACCACGTAAAAGGTAAATCACCCAATTCGCACCCAAACAATTGCATGTAAGCCTCGTGTTCCTCCTTGGCTCTTCCAAAACAGAACAATTTGCTTTTATGGAAGTTAATTTTTAACCCGGTTAATTGTTCAAATAAGCATAACACCAGCTTCATGTTTCTCGCTTTTGTCAAGTCATGCTCTATAAAGATGATAGTATCATCGGCGTACTGTAGGATAGACACACCTCCATCAACTAGATGAGGCACCAGGCCACCTACCTGACCAGCCTCCTTAGCCCTTCCTATTAGAATTGCCAACATATCAACTACAATGTTGAACAAAATAGGAGACATCGGATCTCCTTGTCTCAGGCCCTTATGTGTCTGGAAAAAATGACCTATGTCGTCATTCACTTTAATTCCAACACTCCCTTTTTGCGTGGAAAATTCTACCTGGGGTCGCGAGGCTTGATCAAAACCTTTCATACACAAGGCATGTTGAAGAAAAGGCCATTTGACTGCGCCTAACAGCTAGGCTCTGCACTACACTGTGCAGTGCCTAGCTGTAAGGAGCTGCACAGTAGAGTGCATCGCCTTGCTGTCGGGAGCTGCACAGTAGAGTGCATCGCCTTGCTGCCGAGAGCTGCACAAAAGGGACAACATTGTGAAATATTTTTTAAAACAGTTTAGTTTATGAAATATAGGTCAAATTTGTTAATTGTGCCAGGCATTGTGCCCTACTCAACCGTCAAGCAAATGCCAGCGGTGTGAGTGTGTGCCCAAAAAGAAGCAGCAAGAGCAGAGTGTGTACGGGTGCTCATCTTGATTCAAGAAGAATAACTGAAATAATCTTATAAAAATATTTTAGAGTTGAATTACAATATGCTTCAGTACACATGTGGGAGATGTTCAAAGTTCTAGATTTGTTCAGAGTCACTGAGATTCAAACGCAAAATTTTCACACTTCAAACACAAACATATATAGGCAACATATCCATTTCACTTTCCTTGTCAATCTATCTCCATAGGATGTTTTCAGAAAACATGTCAACCCATCGATGAACACATTTTTCAAACTGTTCTCGCCGTACATCTAAGATCAACCCATTTTTGCAACACAACACAAGTAAACATTTATATATTACTATTACAAAAAAAAATGATCTGTCCATCATAATTAAATATTTATCACAATATCACCTTTGTTTTTATTGACTATGCATTTAACTTTGTTGTAAGAAATTACTTGTAAACTTTAATTAAATTTACAGGAAAAATTAGTAACATCGCCAATACCAAAATTTCACCATTAGATTCATCATTGTTTTACCTAAATAATTAATATGAAGAGTAAATAAAAACAGAGGTAGTACGTACACCTTCCATATATTCACACCTACAGATAGGGCAACAATAAGGATGGCAATTTTATCCATGGACATGGATATCCATGGATATCCGACCCGAATGGATAGGGTTTGGATATGCTTTTGTGTCCATGGGCAGCGCCCAAACCCGACCCGATTACTCGTGGGTAGGGCATGGATATAATCTTGTACCCGTGGTCTTATCCAAACCCGACCCGATAGTATGACTTAATGGCAAAAATCTGCTATCCCTACCCCACAGTCACATGTCCCACTGCAATTTTACACTTTGTTATCCAAAACATGCAAAAGAAATTACACAATCCTCGTCATAACTTTTATTAGTTGACATTCAATCCCCTCTATAACATACCCCAATGCCCTCCCTTATTTTTATCTCCTTGTTAAATGACTCGTCATTCTCATCTGTTAGAAAAATACTAAATGATCTTATGGTATTAGTGGACGTTGATTTACCATAAGTGAAGCCTAGCCTGCCACGAAGTAAAGAATGGCAGATCTTATGTTAACATTGTGTTATGTCTTATTTATATGTCTAGAGAGGACCCAATGGATATCCAGTGGGTATGAATATCCATCGGGTTTGGACATGGACATAATTTTTCACCCATGGATTTTTTTCATGGGCGGGCAAAGACTGTCTTCATGGATATGGATATGGATTTGATATTGTTCAACCCGATCCAAACCCGACCCATTGCCATCCTTAGGCAACAACATCCTTCACCCAAGATGGCATGCAAGGTTTCAGTTCAACCCGGACGCAATTGAGCTCTTGACAAGCTCATGTGCTACTGACGCTAGCACATACCCGGGGTACATCACAAGGCGGGAAGTCAGCCCACCAGGTCAGCGGCGGGAGCCAACATACCGTAATTTGGCCCAGGTCCTATGCCCTCTCGCAGGCCCAGGTTCTATCCAAAACATTTTGGGCCTCTGGATAGATCATTAAGATTTTTGGATCAATTCCTCGAACATCACAGAAGCATTCACTGAACCAACTATAGAACTTGGTAGCCTGCAATTTCTCCACAGAACATCGTGTTGGATACTAGCACGTCGAAATTTCTTGTGTTCTCCTACTTAAATCCCCACATTCTTCATGTGTTTCAACACGGTGTAATAGGTAGCCCCGGGCGTTCGGTCTTTTCGGTTTGTTCGGTTCGGTCTTTTCGGTCTTTTAAAACTTCGGTCTTCTATAATTGAAGACCGAAATAATTTCGGTCTTTTCGGTTATTCACTATTCGGTCTTCGGTCTTTAATATTCGGTCTTCGGTCCCGACCAAGCAGACCAAATTATTTCTGTCACACAAATACAAAGTACATAGAGTACAGAGGTATATGTGTGTACAAAGGTGTGTGTGTATAGAGACAACAAATGTTGTATGTAGGCGCATGTGTACATAAGAAAAGTTCAAACAAGTAACACTTGTATGCAATATGCACGGAGTACAGTACACCACATGAAAATCTTAAAATATAAAATCAGCACTATATATAATCACCATTTCACCGGCAACAAGATTCATGCAGGGATACTCATTTATATTTGACAGCAAAAAGGACAAGCAACAAACACCATCACCGCTTAGTACTTACAAGTTGACAACATATCACTTAACATGGAATAAATCAAGTTTGGTACATGATCTCAATTCAGCAGCAAACAATAAAATTAAAGTCTCACACTCTCACTCTCAGTTCTCAGGTCACAAATCACAAGCACAAGATGATAACTAAAACAGCATACATTCAACATGATTTTAGTTCAACATTGAGTAGACGTGCACCATTGCACCTCACATTGTTGGTCAACTTGCACACTTGTTTGACTTGGCCATGGAAGAAGCAACAACACCATCATTGACCTTGTGCTTCCCCTTCACCTTGTCACAGAATTCTTCAATCAACTCTGACACAAGTCAAGTATTCAATCAAATTTCATAATCTGCTAGATACGATGATATGCATATTAATAATTGTGAAAATAACCCGTTTCCAAGTTGAGCACCTAGAAGGCTAGAACAAGAAATATGCTTGATGCTTCTCTTGGACAAGTGATATGTTGTAGAATAAGAAATAAGTTTCTTATGGAAATGGCAAACTGATGTGCATTCGAAACAATGCTTCTCAACCAAACAGCAAACCAACGACATGCCTAGTTAAACAACCTAGTTAAACAAGCACAATTGCATTACTGTGTACATAGGAATTATCTATTCCTACTAGTTGTTCTCCTCTATTTGAACGGACGACACAAGCCCAAACCTTCACTCTGAATGATCCATTTTAATGTGTTGGTTTATCAAGGTTGAACGGACGACACAAGCTGAAGTGCAGAAATAAATAGAAAACAAATAATATGTCTGCGGAACAACCCAAATGGCTACAGAATTCTATTTGTTCTCCTCTAGTTAAGCTCAGTACAGAGTTCTACTTGATCTCTCCAAATGCTAACATTCAACATAGAGCAAGGGCATGTATTGCCTACAAAATGCTAGCTCACCTTCAGTTGCGATGTGTAGAACCAAAAGTGGCTGCTGGCGGCTAGCCGGCAAACAGTATGGAAGAAGACAAGCGGGGCGACCTACAGGAGGTTGGGGTTGGCGGCGCAGGGTGCGGGTCTTCAGGCCACCGCTCGGGGCACCGATCTTCAATGGTCAGGGCCGTCGCTCGGGGCGCTAGTCTTCTCCGGTCAGGGCCGCCGCTCGGCGCACCAGTCTTCTCCGTTCAGGGCTGCCGCTCGGGGCGCCGTTCTTCACCGGTTAGGGCCGCAGCTCAGGCAGTGGCCGCCTGTCTTCATCGATCAAGGTGCGCGGCGAGCATCAGGCGACAACAGCGGGTGGCGGCGGCTAGGGTTCGTAGTGGGAGAGAATGGGGAACGGGAGCGAAGCGGCTGCGGGAGCTTTTTTTAGAGAGAGAAGCGGATGCGGGATGTAATCGTGAGGCTTCGTCCGTCATGTGTGTATCTCGCTCCTGTATTGGGCTGGTCGGATGGCCTTTGGTAAACTCATGTGTATGGGCTTTATAATTCGGTCTTTACGGGCTATTCGGTGTTTGAGACAGCAGGACCGAACAGACCGTAATAAATTCTGTCTCTTGTTTGTGCTGACCGTTTTTCATTCGGTCTTTTCTAGTTCGGTCTTTTCGAGTTCGGTCCCGGTCTTTTCGGGTTCGGTCTTCGGTCTTCGGTTTTTATGCCCAGGGCTAGTAATAGGTATGTTGATATTCTTTCCAATATTGTGTGATATTGACCTTTCTAGTCATTTTGAAGCCACAACTCCAGTCGTCATATTGGTGCCCAGTGAACATACACTTTCCGATAAACCCTGGGTCTTTATAACTTCATGTAATAAAAAATTATTAGAGGGATTTTTGTATTGCAGGCAGTTGCTTCTGCGGAACCGCCTCTAATGTTCAACGTTGCATTGAACTTAGTTACTTTGGGTCAAAAATGTCTAATGGATGCATCTAATGTCCGGTGGCTCTGCGGTTTGTGTGGCAACAATGATGGTGGCAAGATAAACGGGGTCGTGGCATGTCCTTCATCAGTGACCGTTTGACATGTCCCTAACCATGAAGTTGGAGCTGTAGCAGCATGGGGCAACCCGGCAAGATCGATGCTGTGCGCAATGGGTAGTTCGGGCTATGTTGGTGCAAGGCGTGCAACTTTCTCCTGTGCGGGGATCGTTGTTGAAGTCAGAGTTGCCTAGTCCTCAACGTGTTGGCTGGTTGTTTGGCATTGATCTACAACGTTTTGATGTGTTGTTTGTTCGAAATGCTTTCGGTCGGTCATATGTGGTGGAGTTGGAGTCGCTTGTTCGGGGAGAAGTGACCACAATGACACTTTGCAAGCAACCTCGGTGGTATTCCACTTTTCAGTGATGGTGTGGGTCTTGTGGTGGGTAGCCAGATCGGTTGTGATACTACTTCTTGCGGGTGAGTTGTAGCGGTTTTTATCCTATTTCAAATTAACCGGACATCTCTCTCCTTTGGTGTTTAATGAATCTATCCTAAGGTCTTGATTTAAGAAATATTATACAGTATGTAAATAATAAGCTGACACTTTTGTTCATGGTGTTATTAGCTGCGTACACAGGTTCCTTGCTTGTTTCCCTCTCTACTTTTTTTACGTCTTTTTTATGCCCTCTAGTAATCAGTTTGTACAACACAATAAAGATCCTCCACTTCACGGAAATTGATCATAAATACATAAATAGAAGAATAAGAAGATGTTTTCTTTCTCGAATACGGAAGATATGTCAAGCTACATAATCCAAGATACACGAGATAACTGAAGGCAGATGTACTCCAGGTCTCGAGCACCCTGCACAGTGCACGCTACCACATCACTACAGCCTAAATAATGATCCATAGGATACGCTTCCCGAATGGGCACTCCACAGACTGAATGCAGAAGATTTCTTCACCCAATGCTAGTAGACCGAGTGATTGTTCGCACGAGCGAAGGAGCTCCTTGCAGAGACAATACTACGATAATAAAGTAAATCGCGCCTAATTTTCCCTGAGACCAATTCAAAGAGGACGTCCATCCACTGACTGGGCATGTTGTAGGCCTACAAGCCGGAAACAAGGTGGCAAATGTGAGCAGTTTGCATTGCGTTCTGAGTTCTGAGAAATGAACCGATTGATATAGATAGGGACAAGCCAGAAACAAGGTGGCAAAAGGTACGTTACTTTGGATGGAGACGCCTCCTCATCTAGTATCTTCTCCAGGCTCCTGACAAGGTATTTTGCGGCGGAACCGAGCTGGCTGGAGATCAACCGCAAGATTAGCTAGAATTAAAATCAAGGTAAATCATGCCGCGGCTCGTCGGAGTCCGGGGAGAGAGAGAGG
>LR738709.1:52654198-52810761 GCA_902687465.1 Secale cereale | reverse complement strand
GGGGCATACGGCTCGTGGTGGTCGCAGTCGAGATGGACGTGGCTGTCGTGCACCCCGTCCTCGCGGACGTAGTGCATTGAGATCGTGATCATCTCCCCCGGCGGCGAGTCGGCAGGCGGGAACTGGACGGTCATGGTCACCATCTTGCCGGCCTTCCCTCTGGACGGATCGGCAGCCACGAGGCCGGTGATGAGCAGAAAGTAGAAGGTGAAGAGGAGGGTCAGCCGAGCCATGGCAAACTTCGGGCTGAGGAGTGCACAGTACCTACTGCTTGCTACTTCAACTGCGTGAAGGAAATGTGGCCGGCCAAGCATGCATATATGGTGGACTGCGGCGAGTTGATGTACGTACTGTTGCCAGTATTTAGCAGACATTGGTGCTCTTCTTATTTTTTTTCTTTTTTCTTTTTCGAAAAGGGGATAACCCCAGCCTCTGTCTTAAGTCTTAGCCATGGAAAATAAAAAAGAGAAATGGATTATGTAGATTTCTAATGTACAAGAGCTGAGTTATTGTTTCCGCGCGTAACTTTGTGTGGGCACTGGGCACTCACGCAGTGTGTGCCATTCAACTGTCAATCTGTTCTACTTGGCCGTAGTTCAACGTGGGTGTCATCAGCTTATGATCATGGAGCCGTTTGCCTCGACTGTCCGAACCAGCCCAGAGTTGACAGTTTGACGCTGCAGGCTTGTGGATTCTCTGTCTGAAAAGTGTGTCTTGCATCAATGCATGTGCTTTCCGTTTGAAAGTCTGACACGTAACTGTTGTTTCACAGCAAAGGGCAGTTTGTAGACATTTTCTCGCTTTTTTTTTTCTTTGCTGTAAGCCAGTCCTCCCTCTCCTTCTTTTTCCTGTACACCTTCTCTTTGTCCATATTTCATGGGCCTCACTAAACTTACACAACAGTGAAGTTCGATGTGCCTAACATAAAATGCTAGTGATCTGCACGTCGTTTATGATTCATGTCCTTTCGAAAGGTTTTGAAGTGTCATATGTAAATTATTTTTAAGCAGTACATGATCCAAAACCCCATACACCTTGTACAGATCGATCATGCACAAGTCACCGGTGCTACATCATCTTTGGTGTGATCCATCAACTCATGCATGCATGGACCGTCTGCCTCAACCGCTCCTCGGGACAAGTAGTACCATCTACCAGACGGTTGCTGGTGGCCAGGTTCTCGTTTCTCGGTGAAAATGTGTGTCGAACGCATGTGGCTTCTATTTGCTCATCGGTACAAAGTTCAAACAGAGTTTCTTTGTTTCATGCTAAAAAGGGTTGATAATTAAATGATTTTTCTTTTGAAAAATAGGGGTTTTGCCCGCCCCACTTCTATTGAAGAGAGGCAAGCAGCCAGGTAAAACATCATTATACAACGCTTGATCACACTGAGTATACCTGCATGCCTGTCATGAAGGATGCACACATTGGGCTTCTCCTTCACAACTGATATTTTCAACTGCCTGAAGAACCATGTTCAACTTTCAATGTTCTCACTCTCCATAAAAGCAAATGCGAGTGAAACAACTTGATTTTGGCCTTCTTGATTTATGGCTGTTAGGATCTGACCCTTGTACTTGCGAGCGAGAAAAGTACCATCTACACATATCATCGGTCGGCAATGCCTGAAAGCTTCGATGCATACACCGAAAGAGAAGAAGAGACGATGCAACACCCTCACAGTTAGGAACTCTGGCATGAAGAGGTCTTGGATATCGTTATAGGTGCCTGGATTCCGCTGCTGCAGTGTGTGGAGGAGCTGAACAACACAGTCAAATGCATCAAAATAAGAACCAAATCTCCTCTCAAGCGCTGCATGCTTAGCCCTCCAAGCTTTGCCATAAGAAATTATGTACTTGAAACCGGCGAAGACTTTTGTCTAGATTGCCTTCACTTCCATAGCTTTGCCCTGCACTATCTCATCGTAAAACAACCGAGCAATAAGCGTCCATGAAAGGTTGGTATGATCTTGAGGGATGCAGGGAATAAGACAAGTGTGATTAACTAAGTCACTGATCACCAATCTTGTTCCATACTTAGGGAGATAGCTGTGCACCCTGGCAGGACAATCTGCGTTCTTGCATACCATTGTCAGGTATTTCAGACTTGACACCTGAGCTGTGAAAACCCTTTGCATGGACATTGTCCAATTAATTATTGCATCCTTCATAGCTTGCTTGCTGGGATACATAGCACCCTCGCAATATTGTTCTGGTGATATTGCCAGGCAGAATCATGTCCACCGTTCACGGTCATTGCAGATGAAAAGTCATGATTCCATGATGTAGGATTCGGGACCTCCTCTGCATTTTCTTCTTCATCCGACTCGTCGGAATCATTGGCATGACCCCTATTGACATCGGTGTCTTCTTCTTCCATCTGGTCCTGCATGTGCCCATCTACCTCGTCAGCATCCACGTCACCACTGTAATCACCATCGGCATTTGCTCCTTCTACCTGAGTACTCTGCCCTAGTTCGTTACCATCAGCATTTTCTCCTTCTACCTGACTGCTCTGTCCTAGTTCGTAACCATCATCTCCAACATTTGACATAGATAACTGCCTCCCTCCACTGGTCTGCCCAGGATTGTAACCACACTCGCCTTCATGTGCAGTGACCTCCTTCACGACGGGAGGCACTAAGGAAACATTATTGCATCCCCTGCGTTCACAACCTTGTAACCACCGCACCCACTCGGAGTCTCGCTATATTGGCCTCAAATAAAAGTAAATTATTGAACTTGACCGTGTTCACAATGCATGAACACCGATAGTGTGTGTTTCAGTATCAAGCCCTAAACTTGCCGCAATCCATTCTTTCAACTGACTGATTGACCATGTTTGAGGTGCGCTCATTGGCACCTCTATGTGAGAAAATTCACTCAGATCAGCTCCCATCTCAGTTGTCTGGACAGTACCAGGACCGTAGTAAAATATGAACTTCACTACATCAGACATCTTGGCTCACCTAATTTTTTTTCAACAACGACAGACAAGTATTAAGCAACAACTTAAAATAACCGCACTACTAAATATTTGACATGTATATATATTATGGAATATTAACGGAGCAACTAAAAATATTCACAGACCTACAAATATATTACGAATATTTGAGATCAACATATATATAGTTGGAATTCTACCCGGAACAATTACGAGAGACAAAATGTGTGATGAAACATATCCTTCAAGCGTGCGCACGAACGACGAACGGCGGCCTTCAATCAACTGAACCGGAGCCAGAAACTCCGCCACACCACCGGAGCTTGACCTCCACCACCTCCACCACACTGCCCGAGCTTCACCACCACAACCTCCACCTCCACCGCCACCACAACCTCCACCAATGAGCTGGAAAAAATCTCCACCAAAATGCTCACCACGAGCTACCCCATCAGTAGATTGAGGTCTCCCTTGGCTCCCCTAACTACGTAGAACCCATTCACGGTGCCAAATCCGCAAAAAAAGGCTCATTTGGGTGTACAAATTAGAGGGTGTTCGTGGTAAAAAGGGAGAAAGAAGAACAGAGGAGAACTCGCGCGTGGGAGAAAGGAGAAGGAGGGGGAAAGGAGAAAGAGCCAGCTGCGCTGTGGGTCCTATACCCTGTCGGCCCGCAGCTGACCGATCGGTCTACAACTGGCTGACAGGGGCGCCCCGTGATCAGCCCGCGCCGACAGCCCCCTCGCTATGCGGCCTACACAGTGCGCGGCCGGCACGTGGCAGGTGGGCCAGCTATCGGTCGGCTGCTGGCTAACTAGGCCATGTCGGCCTGCTGTGGGCTGACTAGGCCCAATCGGCCAACAGTGGGCCGGCGGTGTATTATTTTGGGAAATTATGTGTCCGGCGTAGTATTTATGCAAATTAATAAAAAATGTACTCCCTCCGTTCCACAATGTAGTGCCTATAGATTTTTGTGAAAGTCAAACTTTACCAACTTTGACCAAGTGTATAGAGAAAATTGTCTACATCTACAATACCAAACATGTACATTCTGAAAATATAACTCACGATGTATCCAATGATGTGCATTTGGTATTCTAGATGTACATGCTTTTCTCTATAAACATGGTCAAGATTTGTAATGTTTGATTTTTGTAAAAATCTATAGGCACTACATTATGGAACGGAGGGAGTATTATTTAAAAAAAATTAGCACAATATTTTCCAGAAGGAATAGAGCAAACAAAAAAGCAGTGAGAAGGAAACAACGACTAGCGTGGGCCTGAACATTGACACAAAGAACCTTCCATTGTTCAGTAGCATGCTAGTGGCCTGGTTCTGGCTTCTCACTCAAAGTGTGTGTTAAATGCATATGGCTTCTATTTGCTTATCGGTACAAAGTCGGAAAAAATCCTTTGTTCCACGCTGAAAAGGTTGTTCATTCACATTTTCTATAACCAAATGAATTTCGATTTTGCTAATTCTCAGTTGGCTAAGTTTACAAACTGTGTGAGTTGAATTTTGATGGGAGAGGAGCGAAGCCCCAAGGCCGAGATGGGGGCGCCACGGTGAGTGGCAGCGAGGCGAGGGGACGCTAGCTAGCAAGGCCAAGACGGAAACAAAGCCGGAACTGGTGGTGATACGTCTCGCCGCAACGTCCAAGGCGGAGCGAGCCGAGGCTTGACGGGTGCAGGTGGGAGAGCGGTTTTGTTTTGACCCCTGATTGGATTAAACGGACCCCGAGCCGAAGACGGGGACACCATGTCGAGGCATGGATAGAAGCTTGCCGGAGGCAAGGCAGGGTGGAGGCGGGATGCCACGTCGATGTGTTGCAACAGTTTCGACCCACTTTTCCACAAATTAGCCGCACATCTCTCTTCTATTTTGTTTAAGAAATCGAGTCCTAACATTCGACTTAAGAAAAAATATATGTGAATAGTAAGTTGACTCTGTCATGGTAGCATTACTAGCGAGCTTAAGGCATTATTATTAGCTAATGTATGAGGCCATCTTCCGGGCATCTGGATGGATTTGTGCATGGCCATTATTCAGCCATGAGGAAGTCAGGGAGCATATGGCCCATGAGTGCAATCGTTGAGAGACGGTAGCACGGGATAGTTTCAACCGATTTGGATGACGGTCCAACAATAGAATAGGTATCGAACCATCTAGTCCTATTTTCACTAGTTGTGGCAGCTTTTTTCACTTTATTCATCTTTGCTTGAGAACTTGTATTTATCATTTCTAATAAAATGGTACTACTTTGTTAATAAAATGGTTGTATGCATCAATTGATGCAGAGGCCGGGTTAATCTTTCTTTTTGAAAGAAAGCTAATGTATCCCCTGTTTTCTATCTCAATCGGTTCATCATGTGTATCCCACTTTGTTTCTTACCACATGTTTTTTATGTCCTTCCCATTTGTATTTCTTTATATTTGTGCAACTATGCTCTATTTAATCTGTTAATACTAAAGCACAATAGAGATCCTCGACTTGACGAAATTGAGCAGAAGAAAACCAAATAGATGAAGAACGAAATATTTCTTTCTCGAACCTAGAAGATTACAGAATCCAAGATACACAGCCTAAACAGGCCACCGGATATGCTCCCCGAATGGGCACAACAACAAAATAAAAAAGCGCCTAATGAATTCTCGCTGAGACGAAAGAAAAGAGGAGCTCCATCACCAATCTCCACTGACTGGGCATGCAACCACCACTGAGCTTGCAGTGAGCACCGTGAAAGCTCACTCACGTCACGTGCTTCTACAGCTGAGAAACAATTAGGCAAAGGTCAGTAGCTTACATTTGCGTTCTGAAATCTGAAACAACGGATGAGATAAGGAGGGGCAAAATGTGTGTTACCTCGGATGGAGAGGCCTGCGGATCTCCTACCTTCTCCAGGGCCGACACAAGGTTTTTCGTGGCGAAAATGATGCTGAAGAAGTGAAGATCGATCGCAAGCTTAGCCAGAAATTTATTAAATCAAGCAAATGTGCTTTGTGACGATGAGTTGGAGAGAGAGAGAGAGAGAGAGAGAGAGAGAGAGGCATACGGTTCGTAGTCGTCGCCGTCGAGATGGAAGTGGCTGTCGCCGACCCCGCCCTCGCCGATGAGGCGCGTCGAGATCGTGATCTTCTCCCCCGAGTCGGCAGCCGGGTACCGCACGGTCATGATCACCTTCTTCCCGACCTTCTTCCCTCCAGCCGGGTCGGCAACCACGGGGCCGGTGAGGAGCAGGAAGAAGAAGACGGAGAGGAGGGTGAGGTGGTAGAGCCGAGCCATGGCACACCACAGACGGACGGACGGAGGAACGCACAGAAGCTACTTCTTGCAACTTCAACTGCGAACGAGAGAAGTATATATGGACAGGATAGGCAAGAGCAGAGCCGCATGAACTGCGTGAACTACCGCGCCGAGGGACGTTGGTGTTCTACCGTGGATCCCAATTGTGATTTTAGGGCTCTTGTTGCTGCGTGTAACTTTGTATGGCCAGCCACGCAGTGCGCGCCACTCAACTGCCAAACAAATACCAGCAGTGCATGTGCATGCATGTGCCCAAAAAGATTTACCAGCGGCAGCAGCATCAGTGCAGTGTGTGCCCCAATCTACTCAGCCGTAGTGCTGCAGGCCGTAGGGCGTGACCATGCATGTATCAGCTGCTACCAGCGAGAAAAGTGGCTGCAGCTACCGGGCTCCAGGGCTCCTGGTATTAGAATATTTTTTAAAACACATTTTCATTGCTTAAAAAAATCTTATATCAAATACGTGAATACATACACACATTTCTAAGGCGTGGTAAAAAGCTGAAAAGAAAATACTTTGTATTTTGGGAAATACAAAAAAGAGAAATTTCTGACCGAAAATGGCACACCTTTTCTCCTATATAGTGTCAAAATTTTGTTTTTCTTCTATAGCCTAAAACAAAACGAGATTTCTACCAAAACTTGCCATGGGTATTCAGAATGTGTATATGTATCCCCGTGAAAAATTTCGCATTTTTTAAAACTTCAAAAATACAAATTTCAAAATGTTTAAATATAGGGAGCAGTGGAGCTCGGGTGCTGCAATCCCTCATTCCTGCTACCAGCTCTTGCAAGTGCTAGTTCTACGTGGTGTCATCAGCAGCAGCTTATGGTCATGTCATGGAGCCGTTCGACTCGACTGACAGTTTTGACTCACTGAGTGTGAGTTGAATCAATGCATGTGGTTATATTTGCTTGCTTAGTCACTAGTTGAACCTTGGAAGTTGAAACCGACGTCGTGTACACTTGCTTCACAACACAAAGCTCTCTTTTGGGGGAATCACTGTAAAAGGCTGTCGGTAGATATTTGTAGCATGTAGTTTAATTTGCACTCCCTCCGTTCACTAATGTGAAATGTTCTGAGTATTTTAATATGAACTACATACAGAGACTGAAATAAGTGAACAAATACGGTACAATGTGTCTATATACATCCGATTTAAAAAAAACATCTTCCAATTCGGAACGGATGGAGTACCAAGATGATTTTTCATTATTTTTTCATTTGATCTAAACCACCCCTCTCCTACCTTCTCTCCTTTCTTTTTTCCTATACACATTATCGTATATATGCATTTCATGTCTCTTTTGTGGATTTCATTGTCACTTTTGATGTATATATGTGATTTAATATCTTCTTAACTAGCATCTCACAACAATGATGTTGATATTTCTAACCTACAAAAGATATTATAGGAACGTGCTACTAATCTGGGACGAGGATTTGTGGCAAGCAAGTGCGGGGGCACTCATGTCCCTGGTGCTGGCTTTTCATTTTGACTTCCGATTTTCAAAGTTCTTTATCTTTTAAACAAAAGTTCCAAACTAAGTTGTGTTTCCATATTCATGTTTCTTGTGACCAGCGCTTTGGAATAAGATCCATTTTAAATATGTTTTGATGAATTTTGAAAATATGTTAAGTTTCAATGTTGAAACTAAGTAGGAGTGACCGACAAAAACAATTATTTTCTGTCTACGGCCGACATAAAAAATTGCTTAAAATTATACCTCTGAAACTTGTTGAAACTGGCATTTTTAGATGCAAAATCTGTTAGTTTCATCATTGAAATTTAAAGTTTTTTGAGGGATTTTTTTACTGTGCCCTCGTACAAGATTCAACTACTTCGCGAATCGCGGGGCAAATCGAGCAGGCGGCAGGGCTTGGCAGGTGAGTGCCCCCGCACGTACATGCCCCTGCGAATTTCCGTAGTAATCTACACATCGTTTACGCATCCCCAGCGCTACTTCAACTTTGGTTTGAGCATCTGCCTAAACTGTCTCATGTCATGAGAAGTACCACCATCCGAAGTGTGTGTTGAATGCATGTGGCTTGTAGTTGCTCGTCGGTACTCGGTACAAAGTTCAAACAGATTCTTTGTTTCACGGTAAAAGGGTTGTTCACTAATGTTCACTGGATTTTCACAGCGCGTAAAATTCTTTATTCACTCGTTATTTTTCATTTATTAATGGGTCTCCATCATGTTTCCCTTTTTCTTTTGCTGCATGTGCAATTGTCTTTGTTGTACCCCCCTCCCATAAAACTTGACATTCCGAGATTCAAATTTTGTCCAACAAAACATGTCATTACCGCCTTTTACATGATTTCATATTTGGTTTACTAAGATCAACATTCTAGAAGTAATAGGAGATCTTTCTAAATAACCAAATAGATTTTTACACGAATTTGCAGGAGAGATCTGCCCTTTATAGAAGCCAACAAACAAGCACAATTGCAAATGGAGACCACGCCCAGACCGCATAATAAACCACAATCACTGCAGCTACTATATGATGAATTCGATAATATCTCCGAGGACGAACCTTAGCTACTGGTTGCAACGCCATAATGAGCTACTGAAACAGATTAGCAAGAAAAAAAACAAACTACTAAAACAGGCTAGTGATACACGACATCCACTTCTTGCTGCCATATCCTCCATTGTTTATTCCATGCATCGACAAGGATACAAGGTCATCCATGGCCTCGCCAATTAGGCACCAATGCTCCTAAAGATCATCGTTCGCCTTGGACGTGTGAGCTCGAGAGTGGAAGGCATCCACAACGATTCTTCTGCACCCCAGAAACGAAATTTAATAAGCATGGTGAGTGGTAGCAATCAGCAGCGCAAGTAGAGTAAAGTTCAATAGTATGTGGACATGTATGAGAGGACTGAGGAGGATGCATACGGATGCTCGCGGCCAAACTCGATGCGGCCGTCGTAGCCGGCTCGGCCGCCGGTTTTCTCCGCACCGCCGGCTGACATGCGGTTCAGAAACGCCGACTCCTCGGCGGTGGCCGGCCGGATCCTGAAGCCTCCGCCGGATCCTTGAGCCTGGTGCTTCTCCGCCCAGTGGTCCAGCCACCGCGACTGCTCCTTTGTTGGGTACCGCACGCGGATCCTGATGTCCCCGTCCTCTGGATCCGCGGCTGCTGCCGAGGCGGCGGCGGCGAGGCTAGCTAGCAGCAGGAGGGAGATGTGAACGGAAGATAGGCGTGCCATCTCGCTTCTTTGGCTGACTGATCTTTACGGAGAGTTGATTTGTTTCTTCAACTGAAGTGTGGCCTGGCCTGGATATATGGACGATCGTGCAGCGCTTAGGCTTAAAGTTGCACTGCTACTATACAGTTTTTTTTTTTTTTTTTGCGGGGATGCTACTATACAGTTTGATGAGTCGTGTTGGTCAAAAGATTTGTATTTTTACCCGAGACAGTATAAAAAAGGGACTTCGTTGCATATGTGATGTCAGATTTTCCGATGGCATATCAAACCTTTTCATGGCAAATTATGTTGCAAAAGGATGACAAGTTTAGTCGGCAAACATGGCAAATTCACCTCAGCTCATTTTTTTATTAGAAAATTGCCGTGCTTGCAAACTAAATTTGCCCTCAACACGTCAATAAAAACATCATATTTGGCATGCCTAAAAATCTGATGTCAGATTTTTTTTTTTGAGAGCGAGCATTGAGCTTTATTAAGCAACAACTTGGGCTAAATCGCCCATTACAGCGTCAGCTACAAGAGCTGGAACAGCATCATCAGAAACAAGTACATCTCCAGAGGGGAGGGATAAGCCAATCTTAGCTAAGTGATGAGCAGGCATATTTGCCTCTCTTCTACAATGTATTACATCACATGAGGCGAACCACAGTCTCATTTGAAGCTTAAGGTCCTCGATCATCTGTGCATGTTTCGAGAAGTCCAGGGCTCTTCTGTTAAGGGCCTGCTCCACCAAGAGAGCATCAGTTTCAACCAGTAGCCGCACTACACCCAGCTCTGCCGCAGTATCGAGCGCGCTTTGGATAGCATGCAGTTCAGCGCCGAAGGCGTCCGCTACATGGTCGCTCCGCCCGGATCGAGCAGTTATCACTGATCCCTCGCTATCCCTCGCCAGCACTCCCCATGCACCAGACGACGACCCAGGGACATATGCTCCGTCCACATTGAACTTGATGACGTCTGCCGGCGGCGGCCTCCAGCTTTGCGGTGATGTCTGCACTTGGGCCGTTTTGGAGAAGTAACCCTGGTATTCTTCCCAAGTGCATGCAGCTCTACTGGCAAATAGGTGATGCTCCATAGGTTTCTCACCTTCTCGCACCTTGTTGCGTTGTGACCACCACTGCCACCACATGATTACTATCAACATTCGATCCTTTTCAGGCAGTTTCCACAGGGACTCCAGGGTTGCCTCTACAGAGTCACATATCTGCAGCTGTAGCCGGGCATGCTCAAGCCCCAAGATTCGCCACACCTGCTTGATCTCCTGGCAGTCCACAAAGAGGTGTTTGCCCGATTCATTTCGAGAGTTACACATGAAGCACTTATGGTCCTCGATAGTCATGCCCCTTCTGGACAGCATATCCTTGGTGGCAAGAGTGTTGTGTGCCATTCGCCACATGAAATGCTTGATTTTTCCCGGGCAGGCCATTCTCCAGATTCTCTTCCACTTTTCCTGACCTCCCCCATTCAGGTTGCCCGCCTCAATCTGGCCATCTCCCCCAATGCCTTCCTCCGCTTCCAGGAGGGCTCTTTGGAGCTTGTAGGCTTGTTTAACTGAAAACATGCCTTTGGCATCGAAGTGCCATGCCAAGAAATCGACCGCACCTTCCCGAAGTGGCATTTGGAGAATGAGCTCTGCATCCTCTTCCCAGAAGGTGTCATGCACGAGCTCGATATCCCACTGTCCAGTGCCTGGCTCGATTAGCTCCGACACTCTGGTTAGTAAGCTTCCACCACTTGGTGTAATCATTCTTCGGGACCAAGCCCTCGGGATCCATGGATCTTCCCAAATCCTGATGTTTGCCCCATCCCCTACTCTCCAGATCACCCCCTTGTTGATCAGTTCTATTCCATGGCAAATACTACGCCATGCATATGACATGTTGGTTGCTTCTCCCGCTTCCAGAACTGAACAAGTAGGGTAGTATCTAGCCTTCATCAACTTGGCACAGAGGCTGTCAGGTTCCTGGAGCAATCTCCAAACTTGACGGGCAAGCATTGCAATGTTGAAGTCATGTATGTCCCTAAATCCTAGTCCCCCTCGGCCTTTCGATCTAGTAAGTTTCTGCCAGCCCACCCAATGTATTTTGTTCTCTTTCTCTTGTTGGCTCCACCAGTACCGGCCAATGATTGCGCTAATCTCCTCACACAGGCTCTTGGTCAGGTAGAACACAGACATAGCAAAGGTTGGTATTGCCTGCGCCACCCCCTTGATCAAGATTTCCTTTCCCTGCCTTGACAAGGTCCTCTCATTGCAGCCCTGCATGCGGTTCCACACAGCATCCTTGAGATATGTGAACGCCTTCCTCTTCGATCGGCCAATATACACGGGGAGTCCCAAGTACTTCTCATTGTATGCCTCACTAGGGATGCCCAGTATATTCTGCACCGCCGCTTTGGACTGTGGTGAGCAGTTTTTGCTAAACATAATTGCCGATTTCTCCAGATTTATGCTCTGTCCCGAACACTGCTCATACTCTTGCAGGATGCGCCGTAGCTCCTCAGCTTCGTTAGCCTGCGCCTTCATAAGCAGTACTGAGTCGTCTGCAAAGAACAGATGGGAAATGGAAGGCGCTCCTGGGCAGATTTGAATGCCACTGAATACTCCCCTCCGTTGAGCATCATTGAGTAAGGCCGATAAACCCTCTGCACAAATGACGAATAGATATGGCGAGATTGGGTCGCCCTGTCTTAGACCTCTCGATGGTTCGAACTGTTGCGACAAATCCTCATTCACCTTGATCTGGTACTTGACTGATGTCACACACTTCATTACAAGCCTCACCCATCGTCGATCAAACCCCAACTTAACCATCATAGCCTCAAGGAACGACCATTCAACCCGATCATATGCCTTACTCATATCCACCTTGACCGCCGCAAACTCATCCTTTCCTCCTCGCTTATTCATCAGGAAGTGTGAGATCTCGTAGGCCATTAGAATGTTGTCAGTGATCAACCGCCCCGGCACAAATGCACTTTGGTTTCCCGATATGATTTGTGGTAAGACCAGCTTTAGGCGATTAGCAAGTACTTTAGATATAATCTTGTACAAAACATTGCACAGGCTGATTGGCCTAAGATCTTTGATTCTGGAGGGGTTTTTGACTTTCGGTATTAGGACCACTGTCGTATCGTTCCAGCCAGATGGAATGTCTCCTCCCTTTAGAACCTTCATCACCTCATCAGCAATATTCCTCCCCATAAGCTGCCAATACTTCTTAAACACCACAGCTGGCATACCGTCCGGGCCTGGGGCCTTGAGATCCCCAATGTGGTCTAAGGCGGCCTTGATCTCCATCTCGCTAAACTCCGCCATTAGGCATTCATTCATGGCTCGGGTTACCTTAGTTGGTACCGTCCGGAGTAGCTCCGCGTACTGAACATTCCCATTGGAAGTGAAAAGTTCCTGAAAGTAAGACTGAGCATAGTTAGTGAGATTTTTGCCCTCCTCCACCACAGATCCGTCCTCCTTCGTGAGTCGTCTGATCCGGTTCGCCTTTCTCCTCGCCGAAGCATAGCGGAAGAAAAACTTGGTGTTCCTGTCCCCCTCCTTCAGCCACCAGACATGCGCTCTTTGTCTCCACTTGATGTCAATAACCTCCTCAAGGTGATTTTTAGTGTTTCCATGAAAATTTAGGGACATCTATTTATCACTTGCTTTTAAAAAAATCGATTTTTTGAGCCACTGGATAGAAATCCCACGGCTGGCAGTGTGTCTTCCTCCTCTAGCTACTTGTGGTAGCACTGCCTCATATGCCTTGCCGCCCCACCCTACCCAAGTCGCATGGGTTGTTGGCCATCCCTCAAAGCCCTGCCAGCCTCCGGCGCCGATGCTGGTGCCAGCGATCGCATCCCGCCTTGTCCCCACACCGTCAACCCTATTCCTCCCCTCCAGTGGTGACATCATGACGAGTCATCTCGTCCCCGCCTCCAATGAGGTCCTAGCGAGCCTTGTTGGGTAGACCGCAGCCGGTCTGACCTCCCATCTCGATCTCGGGCTACATTTTCTTCTTCTTCCAAACTGGTTGAGGTGAGGTAAACTTTTCAAGCAATTGGGATTTAGCCATTTTCAACTTAGACCATGCTAAAAACAAGAGGGTATTTTAAAAATTAGTAGTTCATGCTTGGTGTGGTGACCAAATCAAAAATTTGAACTTTCTGGGAAAGTTCAGCACAAACAACCATATTCATCAGTTTAACCCGATCTGGCCCATGTCGGAATGCTATATGCCATGGCATTTTGTTTGAACTGTGCAACTCCATGGACAATGGTGTTTCCCCTGGACCATACTCAGTAAATCGCCCCTGACTAGGTTGGCGTAGCTGAGGCAAAACACAAGGGGACCGGCATTTCGGACCCCAGCTGGAATGCAAAAATCTATTGTGTTGCCCTATGAAGGAGTAAGTGACCGCAAGGCCAATGGGGGGCTTCCCACTAACCCACTCACCCCTTATTTCTTCCTCCTATTTCACACCCAAGTTGCAGCCGCCTCCCCCCCTCTCTCTCCCCCACTCAAAACTCTTTCAAATGTATTCAAATCGATGACATTTATCGTGGATTCGGTCCCTGTTTCATCTGTTGAGGTAACTTCTCACATCTCCCATGATTTAGTTGGCTGAAATTCATTTGTTTGGTGGCATTGGTAAAGTGTGCCCAAATTCTAGTTGTGCCGATTTCTCCCAAATCCACTCTTGAAGTGGTGACATAGTGGTGAGTATGATGTTTGTGATTTTGAGTAAGCACTAGGATAGTCATATAGTTTTTATTTGTGACATCAATGAACTAGGGTTAGGGTCTGAGTTAGATGAGGAATAGATGTAATGACATGTCCTATTTTAGATTATTTATTCCTTGATGCTATATTCTTTCAATGTGCTTTAAATATTATGCGGTAGATTTTTCATTGATGTGTTAAGTTTCTTACCATTGCTTTTACTCCCTTCCTAAATATAAGTCTTTTTAGGGACTCCAATATGGACTACATACGGAGAATCTCTAAATGAACTTATATTTAGGAGCGGATGGAGTGGATAGCGAGAATCGCTAATGCTCATCAAGTGGACAAGGCGACATTTTTTAGTAACAGTGCTGAAATTGTTGACAATGAGGAGAAAGTCATGGTATTTGTGACAAGTCCTAATCATGATGAGGGTGTGGAAAGAGTAAGGAATGTATAGAATTGGATGGACCCGAACCAGAAAGTCGTTCAAGCCATTATTTGTAATACTTCCTATTTTGGTCTCCTCGTTTAAAGCCATTATATGTGTTGTCCACCCGGACTACATTTGAATTTATGGGCCCTTTGGCCAAAACATGATTAGGCCCAGATAAATTTCTGCATATGGTGAGTAAGTCAAGGGCGTCGAGAGCACGTGAGGTTTAGTCCTAGGTTACTAAGGGCATCTACAACAAGACCCCTCAAACCCTTCCCAAACATCCGGGAAAACAGCCTGGTCACTGGTAGGACTGAAAGAAGTCGTTCAACCGAACCCCTCATAGCCAGCCCATACGCTCAATTTGTCCAGCACCCCTCAAACTCAGCCCATATGTAGGGTGGATTTGTGGCCGCCTGGACACGCCAGAGCGAATCCGTTGCATCGGACTTATCGATGGGACCTATGGGAAACCCATCAGTCCGTCCTGGATCTCACTGGTTTGCTGCCGGCATTCATGGCGTCGCTCTGGCACGCTGCCCGACAAGTCAAGCCTTGGTAATTTAAGCTGGGCAGCGATCAATAACCTAGTGACCCTTGGTATCTCCCCTTCCCCTCATGTCTGCGTTGTAACACCGTGTCCCCATCGATTTGTATTTGAGCTCATGTTGCAGTGCCTCATCTATCCAACAATGGTGCGCGCTAAGATCACGTACTACAAACTTCTCACGCCGAAGCGCCGCCCCTAGTTTCTGACGTAGGTCTATGTTGCGGCTTGTCTTCCTCCAACCTAAAACGAGGAGGGGATGCCCCATGCTTGAATGAGATGCTCCTGACGGTTGACCACGTCGTCGCTGGTTTTGAGATGGCAGAGACCGTCGACGACGATGATGGGGAGGGGGCGTCATCCCCCACTTCTCGATGGAGGCAGCACGAGGGTAGAATAGCCTCATCATGGTGTATGTCCACCTTGCGGAGGAGGTGCAGCTCGAGGCAGGGAGGGAAGGTGCTATCGTCCTCGCCGAGCTCTACACCAACCCGACCCTTATTGCCAAAAATTGCACCATCCTAGAGTCCATCGAGAATGAGCGGGTGGTGTCAATGAACCGCCACACAGTCTTCATTCGTGACCAAGAGCGGGAGTTTACCTTTGCAGACGAGGACGATCAGATGCCTCACGCCAACAATGACCATGAGGCTGGCAGCTCCAATGAGGGGGTAATCCCAATTATCTCTGACGAGGAGTAGTTTGTAGAATGTAGTTTATATTTCCGTGGTTGCATCTCGTTTATCTCGAATCAATAAATGAAACTTGCTAGTAGCTTGTTTGCAATTCTACATTGCAGGAGTTTGCATGGTTTAACGAGTTCAAAAATTGGGGGGCATGGTTGAACCGGTCGACATTTGCCCATTTCGGTTGTAGATGCCCAAAGGGACAAAGGTTTGGAATAACATATAAGGGCACCTCACGGTGAAACATTTTCATGAGAGGACAAGAGAGAACTATGCTAAGTATATACCACCATGTGCGTACACTCGCGGTTGACAACACGCGACCGCGGAGTGGGTAATTTATAGTTACTTTTTTGTCAGTAGGGTCTTTTCCTTATCCCACATCTATCTAATGCGCTATCCGAAGATAGCTATATATGCACATCAACATGTTGTTAGTGTGTCGTTGGTAGTGGAGATATGCCAGGGGTGGTTCATGGCATATAGCCAGTCGTTTTTTCTATGAGTTATCAATGTCGCCCTTCTTTTTCGACTTCGTCTACATCCACTGCTTCCTCGGACCCCTCGCCGTCATCTTCATCAACAACCCCACTATAAGGGCAATTTCATCCCGTGATTTGTATTGTTCTTGGTCCATTTGCTAGTCATGTTATTATCTGTGAAACTAGGTTTATCACGTTAGTATATGTCAAGCTACTAGATTTCATTCGTATGTATGCCAAATTATTTTTGGTGGATAAATCTTTGTCATTCATGTCACTTGAGCAGATTCGAAATCCCCCGGGAAAAAAATAGATTCGAAATTATATCATTGATAGCCATCACATTATTTCCAATATCTTGTTTGTTATTGTGGGATGTTTTGTGTTGCTTGAGGATCTTGCTTGACCGTCCGCCATTTTATGCTGAACATGCTTTAGGATGATAGACCATCAGCAGCCTGACCTACTCGGCCGTAGGGTGATATTGTATGTACCAGCTGCTGCTACTAGCTTGTGGGCAGTACAGTGGGTGTCATCAGCTTATGGTCATGGAGCCGTTTGACTGACAAAGTGCGTGTTTGATGCATGTGCTCTCTGTTTGCTCGTCAGGGGTACGTAGTGAAAGTCAAAACAAGCGGTGTTGTTTCACAGTAAAAAAGCTGTGCCTAGATATTTGCTGCAGCTTCATATAGTACCTACAGAAATATTTTTCTCATATATTTTTCTTTGTTCTAAACCAGCCATCCCCTACCTTTGTCTCCTTTCTATTTTCCTATACACATTCCTTTACCATATAAATGATGTTGTATCATGTATAAATGATTAAATATAAGACATGCATAGACGATCAGCTGCAGTACAAAATTACCCCACACACACCATGTGCAGAGAGCAGAGTGATCATGCATATGAGTCACCGGTGCTACTCAACTTTCGTGCCATCGATCACCTGATGCATGGAGCGAGCGTCTGCCTCAACTGCCTCAAGACAAGTACTACTACTACCAGGCAGTTGCTGGTGGCAGGAGTTATCTCACTTCTCAGCCAAAGTGTGCGTTGTTTTTTTTTTTGGAAAAAGGAAGTGTGTGTTGAGTGTTGACTGAATGCATGTGGCTTCTGTTTGCTCGTCGGTACAAAGTTGAAAACAGATCCTTTATTTCACGGACATGCATGGGGCTTTTATTCGTGAACCTCCACCATCTCTCTCTCACTCTCTCTCTCTCTCTCCAATTGACATTCTGAGATTCAAATTTTGTTCTAGTACTCCCTCCGTCCCATAATGTAGGATGTTTTTGACACTAGTGTAAAAACATCTTACATTATGGGACGAAGGGAGTACAAAACATGTCATTATAGCACCTTTTTGGAAAGAAAATAAAATCATTCAAAACAAGGGCCTTAGAGGGTCTCCTCCTTCAAGAAAGAAAGTTTAGGGTTCCTGCCTCTCGTCGGCGCCGGCGCAGGTCCGCCTCGTCTCCAGTGGTCTTAGGGCCATGGAGGCGCGGTGGATCCTAACAAGGGCCGGCTGGAGGGCTCCGCTTTTAGTCGATTTTTTCAATCTTGCTAGGGTTTGTGGCCTGCTCAGGAAGACGAGACGGCGGCGGCTCCCTGAAGATGAAATAAAGGTCTCCCCGCCTAGCCCCCGTTCCGGTGATGCGTTTAGCATCGTTGGTGGGCGTGTGGAGGTGTGTCTTCGGCAGATCTATCTTTGGTGGATTTGTTCGGATCTCGTCGTTGTTCGTCTACGTTCGTGTGTCTTCGGTTTGGATCCTTTCGATCTACGTTATATTTCATCGACGACGGTTGCTGTTCTGGGGTGCTGGTCCTATGGGGCCTTAGCACGGCGACTTCCCGACTGTCTACTACAACAAGGTGTGCCCGACTCCGGTGGAGGGGTGATGACGGCGGCGCGCCATCGGCTCGCTTCAGTGCTTGTAGTCGTCGTCGCTAGGTGATCTACGAATCTAGATGTAATTTTTATTTCTTGTGTTCGTTGTACTGCCATGATTGAAGATGAATAGATTGGAAGTTTTCTCGCAAAAAAAAAGGGCCTTAGAGGGTCAGTTCGGCCTCAATGTATCCAAAAGCTCCTACGATGTCAAATTTTATGAAAAGTTGGATGAAGTAGTGATCTAGTGTATTTTTTCCTTGGTGTTTCATTCCACTCTTTACATGATTTGCTTCACTAGATTCTATACAATTAATAAGAGACCTTTCTGAATAACAAAATAGATTTTACAGGAACTTGCAGGAGGCCGCCACACTGGAGAATAAACCGGGATTACTACTACTAAACAATGACTTCACTCGATAATCTTTCTGAGGTCGAACCCTATTGGCTTAGAGCATCTCTAGCGGACCCCTTATAAGTTGACCCTTAAAAACACGTATAAGGTGCTCTATAAACCGTTTTTACGGTGCGAAATTGCACCAGGCAGAGTAGCCTCCGTAAATAAAACTATAAAACGTTTTTTTTCTTTTTCATTCCATCCCGGCAAAGCCCATCTTCGGCGACGGCGTGCCTCGCCCCGACGCCCCGACGCCCTGGCCCAACCCGGCACCGCTAGCCTCACCCCTGCTCCGCCCGCTCCGCCCGGCGCCGCCCGCCTCGCCCCGCCCTGACCCGGCACCACCCCGCTCTGATTCGGGCCGCCGATGGTCTGCTGCGCCCTGCCCGTGGATGGCCTCGCCTCGGCAATGGAGGTCGATTAGGCTGCATTTCGTACCGGCGGCGACAAATTCTGACGTGCGGCAACGGATTCCTGTGAGTTCCGGGTATATTCTGGTCAGTTCCGCAGCGGCGCGTCTGCTCAGATGAGGTTTGACCGGTTTAGATCATCTCTAGCAGAACCCGCATAAGTGGTCAAATCCATAAAATAACGTTTTTTACAGTTTCAGTCGTAAAATAACATTTCTTTTACAGTTTTAGTCAAAAAACGAACGACCCTCATAGATGAGGTTTGACCGGTTTAGACCATCTCTAGCAGGCCTCTTAAAATCGTTCGACCCTTCAAAAAAGTTTGCAGGGCCCTGTGAACACAAACCAGAGACCCTCATATCTTCAGTTTCGAACGCAATTTTGCCAAGCGGTCAACGTTGATAGTTCAGGGATCTCAGCTCCCGCCAACACCTTGAAGCTCACCGCCCACAGCGACTGCACCGGCGGCGTCCGTCCGCCCGACCGCCGTACCTGTCCACACGATCGTCGTGCCCGACCGCCCGGCCACCGCGCCCGGCCATTGCACCCGTCAGACCGCGTCCGTCCGCTCGTCCGCCGCGCCCGTCCGCTCGGATGCGAGCTAGCTTGCTAGCTCAATCGATGCGAGCGAGCGAGCGAGCTAGCTACCAAGCTGAATCTGGCCGCGAGCGAGCGAGCGAGCTAGCTACCAAGCTCAATCCGGCCGCGAGCGAGAGCAAGCTAGCTAGCTGAGTCCAACCGCGCGCGCCCGGCCGCCGCCCACGCCAGCTGCGCCATCCTGGCCTCCGCTCGCGCGTCGTGGTCCTGCATCTCCCTCGTCCGTTCGTCCGCCGGTCTTGGCTTTGGTTGTGTCTTTTTCGTCCGCACGTCGGTCGGCGGTCGATTTTAAATTGGACGTGAGGAAGAAGAGGTATATTCAGAGAATATATTTTTCTACGGGTTGATTATACGGGGTCTGTTCCGCCACCGTCCGTCCACGCCAGCCCGTAAAACATGTTTTTCATGAACTGTAAAAATGATATAAGGGTCGGACTTATGTGTGGTCTGCTAGAGATGCTCTTATAGATTGAACTGTATACCGCCTTCGAAACTGTACATTTAAGGTTCTCACGGATGGATTTGTGGTGTCCTTTAAAAAAAGAGCACTGCTATACACACGATAATGTGCAGACGATTTACAAACGACAACCCAATCAGTTCCATCCATTGCATGGCAGCAGATGCAGAGCACCATTAGATTCGCATCGTGCAATGATCGTGCGTAGCATCATCGTCCGCACAGCAGTTTCGTTAAAAAAATAGAGCCGAACGAGTTGTACGAGATCTGCTAGGTATTGTTTTTTCGATCGAAATTGTAATCACCTCTATTTTTTTACGGGTTTAACCGCTTTAAGGGGTCTCTTAGAGATGCTCTCAGACGCCACAACGAGCTGCTACCAGATCTGTTGCATGCAGTACAAAACCCCACACACTTTGTGCTGGGTGATCATGCATGAGCCACCGGTGTTACCTCAACTTTGGTGTGATCGATCAAACTGATGCATGCATGGAGCGTCTGCCTCAACGACCTCAGTAAAAGTGTGTGTTGAATGCATGTGGTTTCCGTTTGCTCGCCAGTACAAAGTTGAAAGAGAAACCGATTCTGTTTCACGGTAAAAGGGTTAGTCATCAATATCTTCTTGATTTTTGCAGCATGCGAAATTATTTTCTCACCTGTTATTTATTTGAGGTAAATACACCACTGATGCTTGAACTTGCTATGGATGTGCACTTTAATGCCTGAACTTGCAAAATACATTGAACTGGTTCAATAACTTGGCATGGACGTGCATATACGGTTCAAATGGTGTTTGTACGTCCGCAACGCTGAGGAGGCGCACCAGCATGCCATGGGGCCCAGACAAGGGTGTGTGGCCTGGTTTTTTTGGGAAAATCCCCAGAATTATTTTCTTACAATAAGGCCCTCACGGCGAAACTGACAAATTATAAAACAAAAACTAGGAGTATAGCTATAAGATAAAAAATAAAACTGGCGTGCTGGATCGAGCCAACGGCATACCAATCAAGTGCAGGCGGCTAGCCACTCGACAACTCACATTTGTTGATGTTTAATGATTCATAACCTTTAAAACATTTGTTTGAACAAAATAAATAGAATTTAATAATCCAGCAAAAACACCACTGGATATGTGACCCGAACATCAGAACAAAGCTTGTAGACCAGGCACGGATGCCACTCCAACCAATGAGTTGTCATGTATCAAAAGTAGAAGTACTCTTTATTTCAAAATAATGCAAAAATCTTTGTGTCATTTTAAAAATAATTCACGTGTTATTTTAAAACATATTCATTAAATTGAAAATATTTATGAATGATTAAAATGTTTATATGATTCAGGTATTATTCATGTGAGGATCCGATGTCTAATGGCACAGTAGACTTGTATTTTTTTTAGAAAACACACAAACTTATATACTATATAAACTTTTTTAACATAATTTGTTTTACATATATGTATATTGTTTGTACGTGATAATAATTAACGTAATTTTTTAAATGAAATGAAAAAGAATAAACCCGCTGAAACATGATCCACACTGTGGTCTATCTTAGCCACACGGGCTCGTTATGTTATAAATCTAAATTTATCATTTTACCATTCGACGTCGTCGGTTATAGTGGTACGTGCGGCCGCTATATAGCCCCTGGTTGCAGGTTCAAAGCAGCGTCACTATATTGTTGGAGTAATTTTTTTTCATTTACGTTGTTCAACTTTATGTTTATAAAGTATATGAATCCTTTCCTGACACTAAATTTGAACGAGTAGATTGGCTAGGCACGCACACCTGCGCGTGTGTTTCAAATCCCGGACCAATTTATATATTAATAGATTAATAGTTTTTTATTTATCAGTTTCTCTTTGAGGGTCTTTTTGTAAGAATGTTTTTATTCTAGGGGTTTTCTGCAAAAAAAAAACAGGACACACGCCTTGTCCCTTACATCCTGGAGTGCCTCATCGGGGTTATGGACGTATAAAAACGAGATTTGAACCGTACATGCGCGGCCATGCCAAGTTACGGAACCAGTTCAATGTATTTTGCAAGTTCATGCACCAAAGTGAACATTCGTGACAAGTTCAAGCACCAGCGATGTATTTACTTCTATTTATTTCATTCATGAACCTCCACCATGTTTTCTAAAGAGGTAAATATACCCATAGTCATAGAACTTGTACGCGACGGTCAGTTTGGTGTACAAACTTACATAATACGTGTTTCTAATCATCTAACTTGTTCTCGTATTCATATACGGTGATTTCTACCATATGCAGCTATATCCCGTGCACTCACACGTGCTAACATGGCGGTGGCCACTCGCAGTGGGTAATCTGCATGCACTGATTTTTTCAGAAAGCACCCTTACATTTTATTTATTTATACGCAGAAAATCTTTGAATAAAAAATGTAAAATGTTGTACCGCTGAGTGGGATTCAAACCAACGACTTGATGCCGTTAGGTATCATATATAGCCACGCAACCACCTGACGGCTTACCTTTACAAAGCACAATTAAGTTAATATAACCCGAACTGTACGAATGAAAATAGAAATCAAAATGGAAAAGGAGAAGCCATGGTTCGAACCTATGACCTCATAAGTTTGTTGCGTGTTCGAAAGCCAACGAATCCGGGCACAATGTCACTTAAAGAAATAAATACAATTTATCATATGAATTCTTTTTTCTTTCTTTCTATGTAAAAACAACAACTTACATTCCAGATAAACTTTTCGGACAAATAAACTAGATTTTTGTTTGGCTTCGAATAAGTTTCAATACGAAAATCTAGATAAAAGGAAATATAGTGCAGAATGAATGTACAATTTTTTTCCAGACAAGTCAACTATTTTTTTGTTTGAATTCAAATAATTTTGAACTAAAAAATTCTAGATAAAAAATATAGCGCGGAATTATTGTACGTAAATTATGTTGGACAAATCAAAGAATTTTTTGTTTGAATTGGAATAACTTTAAATTTGAAAATCTCGGTAAGAATATATATTCCAGAATGAATGTACATATTTTGTATGAAGTTAAAAAAATACGAGGGCATCTCTGCACAAAAAAACATTACATGCACTGGGATTCCGCCACGTAGGCAGTGAATACACTCGCGTACGGAAAATGTGACTGTATTTGCACGTCCGCGCAAGTTTGATGACCAGAAACATGGATTTTGCAAGTTTATGCACCAAACTGCTCTCCGTGCGCAAGTTCTAAGACTTCCGGTGTATTTACCTCTTTTCAAAAAATAAAAACTGCCTGTTCGGTGATCCTTGTTGTGTACTATCTCGATCCCAAAAAAAATTTAACATTCAAATTTTGTCCCACGTGAACTTTATATGGAGGAAGCAGTGTGATTTAGTCTTTTTTTGGGCGAAAATGTTTTATGGAACCATGGTTCAGCCGAACCTACGCTCGACACCGTTAATTTCTAAACACTATTCATGAGGATCCATGCATGGTTGATTAAAAAATGCAGTTGGCATGCATGTCTATTCATGAGAATCCATACATGGTTGAGTAAAAAATAAAATTGACATGCATGTCACAGATCCACATGTAGTAGTATGTTAAATCGTACGGCATAGACCATATAGGTTCGGCTGAACCATGGTCCTGAATCACGTCTCTCATTTCTGGGCCTTTTGGGTTTGATTATGTCTCTTTAGATGACTTCACATCTGCTTTAGTGAAATCTAGATCCTAAAACTACTAAGAGGAAGATCTTTCTAAATAACCAAATGGACTTTCGCTAAACAAAGACAAATTGCAAACGGAGAGCACCAGAGGGCAGATTAAACCAGAATCACTACTACTACGAGACAGTAGACAATGACTCGACTAATCTGATAATCTCTCTTGAGGACAAATTAAACCCCATAGTTCTGGCTGCGACGCCATAACGAGCTCCATACTAAAACAGGCTATGATGCACGAGACGAACACGAACTCCACAGTGATCATCCATTATTCCGTCCACCGACAAGGTCATGGATATGGCCGGCCTCGCCGGCTAGGTGCCAACGCTCCTAAAGATCCTTGACGTCATGCTGCGAAGCGAATCACAAGGATAAGTAAGCATCAAGGATCAACCAACACAAGTTGAATTGCTAATGCGGTACGCGCCGAATTCATCTACCTCAGCGTACGAGCGAGACTCCTCCTGGTCCTGCTTCAGCAGATCATCGTTCGGCTTGGCCTTGCCAGCTTTGGAGTGGAAGGCATCCACGACGATTCTGCCAAAACTGCACACCAGAAGCGAAATTCAACATGATCGTGAGTGGTGGCAAGCAAGTGGAGCAAGATTCAGTAAGTGGGTATAAATGATAGGTGTGAGGAGGAGGGTACATACGGATGGTCCTTGTCATACTCGATGTGGCCGATGTAGGCGTTGCCGGGGAACATGCGGCTCAGTTGCGCCGACTCCTCGTCGGTGCCCGGCTGAATCTCGATGGGTTCGCCGGACCCCTGGGCCAGATGCTTCTCCGTCCAGCGGTCCAGCCACCGGGACTCCTCCTCGCTCGCGTACTGCGTGCTGATCCTGGGGCCCCCTTCCCCAGAATCCGCGGCTGCTGCCGCGCCGGCGCCGGCGGCGAGGCTAGCTAGCAGCAGCAGGGAGATGGGGACGAAAGAGAGCCGGGCCATCTCGCTTCTTTGGCAGCAGAGCAGACTGATCTTGCGCAGAGGCTAGTGCTATTTCTTCAACTAAGTCTGGCCTGTGCCGCCTGGATGGATGTGATCTATATATGGAGAGATGGTCACGCTGGTGTGGCCTGCTAGTACACCTGTGGACGAAGCAGTTGTGCTCATATTACCAAGATTTTTAATTTTCCCCATAATCTTTGCCTAAATATGCACATTTGGATATCGTAACATAGATTATGGTTAATATGAACAATTGAGGATGAAAATATGGACAGCCGTCTCCTACCTATCAATGAATGATACGGAAGCTTTGCTATTCGCGGAGAAAAAACAGAGGATGAAGCAGTTGCGCGATTTTTTAATTTCTCCAAGAAAGTATTAAGGGAATCGTGGTTAGCTTCATACTCTACTTGAGCATGGTAATTATCAACTTAGCTTAATTTATGTTGAGCCATTCCTTGCATTGTTTGTTGAGGTCAAGTATTAGATAACTCATATAGAGGTGTAGGTGTTAGCTCCGGTGCTAAACTACTAATTGAATTTTCCACTTACTTTTCTTCTCTTATGACTCTTTTGACTGGTTGGGAAGCTTGGACGAAACAAGAATACAGGAAATTAGGGCTATATCGACCTCGTGTCGTCCGAGGTTGGGTGACCCCATGGAGACCAAGCCGTCTCCACTGGAAACAGCAACTCCCACAACTTCAGCTGCCGTCGGCCTTCACCTTGGTGGCAGTGGGCCCCTTCTCTGCCAAAGGTGTGTGGGGGGTCTCATGGGAGCGCGTGAAGGTATTGTGGATGTTGGAATTGTGTTCAATACTTGTACAAGATAGGTTACAATTGGACTTGGAGTTGTACGGTGTGTAGACAATGTATAATGTACTGTCCTAGTAGGACTCTTATATAATGTGATGGTAAACACACCATGTAAGCTGTATCAACATAATAGCACACGTAAGTAAGGGAGCCGGCAGCGTGTGCCAGCGCCCGGGTGGCTGGGGTGCGGTGTTGTAGCGGTGTCATAGGGGCTTACGCTCATAATCAAGCCCCAGGGATGTAGCCATATTGATGAATTTCGTTAACAAATCTTGATGTCATGTCTCGTACGATTGTTTGATCCTTGGTAGATCAATTGCGCACCTCGGATTATTCTAACTGTGGAGGCTTGGTTGCGGATGATCGTGTGAGCTGCGAAGACGGCACTACGGCACGGTTGCATGAAGGCCCGACAACTGTGCAGAGGTGTTGCAATACCATTGTTGGGTTTCTCCGTTCCGAACTTCTTGAGTCACTGTACTAGGTTTGTGATAAAAAAAAAATGACATCCCCTCATTTGTTTGATTTGAAGCCCAAGATAAAACTTGAGTTCATCCATCATCGATCTCTCAAACTTGCTTGCCATTAGATCACCAAACTCTTTGACTATATGTAAGTTACTTCATTGGAAAATAATATCGTCCACATAAATTTGACAAATAAAGAGTTCATCATTGTCAGGTCTGGTAAACAGAGTATAGTCAACTTTTCTATTTCAAAAACTTTTTTTCAAAAAGAAACATCTTCCACCACTCACCAAGCTCCAGAAGCTTGTCTGAGTCCATAAATAGGTTTGTGAAGTTTGTAACATTATTAGGTTTCTAAGGTTTTCAAAACCGGGTTATTGTTTTAACATAAACCTCTTCCTTGGTGTCTCGGTCATGCGTCTAGCATCATTGATGGGTGTGTGAAGGCATGTCTCCGGCAGATCTGTCCTTGGTGGATTTCTTGGATATGGTTGTAGTTCGTCTACGTTCGTGCGTTTTCTAGTTGGATCTTCCGACCTACGATACACTTCAACAGCATCGGTTATTGTTCTTCTGTGGCGGTCATATGGGGCCTTACCACGACGACTTCCGAACGGTCTACTACAGCATATTTTGCCCGGCTCCGGTGAGGGAGGCGCGATGACGGCGGCGCGCCTTTGGCTCACTTCGGTGGTTGTAGTCATCGCTAGGTGGTCTACAGATTTAGATGTAATTTTTATTATTTTTGATGTCCGTTGTACTAACATGATTGAAGATGAATAGATCAGAATTTTTCCCACAAAAAAAACCTCTTCCTTGACTTTACCACTCAAAATGCATGTTTTTATGTCCATCTAGTATCGTGTAATATTATAGTGATTTTCGTAAGCAAAAAAAATGTCAATAGCTTCTAGTCAGGTATAAAGCGAAAATACAAAGGTCACCGTTCAAGAAATCTTCCGATTCACCGATTAACCTTCCGATTTATCACTAATCGGGGGGTGACCGATAAGATTTTGCCTTATCTTTACCGTTTATCTTTTGGACCGATTTATCTTTCTGATAAGCGATTTATCAGGAATCTATCGATAAATCGGACCTACTGGTAACACTATGTTTGCAAAAACTATGTTTATTTATGTTTTGTGGACCTTGTTACGGAATCTGTACTATTATCCTATTTAGTTTGCCATTATACGAGCATTCAAAGGCTAGAAAATCAAGGTAACACTTCTGTCAAATATTGTTTTGGTGTTGAATATAGCGTATTTTAGTGTTGAGAACCTGAGTTTTGAAACAAATTACCCGATTAATAGTTGACCGATAAAATCGATTAATCGTACGATTTCCGATTAATCTCTAATCCTTAGCTGACCGAGACGATAACGATAAGCGATATCCTCGACATTGACAAAGGTGAACATAGGCGCGCGCGCACCCATGTGAATAGTAAATTCATAGAAAATACTAGAAAAAATAAATAAAAATCGAAATTTTGCGGTATGAACCTTAGTCGACCATTTTACTCACGTGCGAAGTTTCATGATGTATTGACACCCATGGTATTCTTAGTGAAGAAAATACAAATGTGACCATACTATTCATTAAACAGTGTTTTTTAATATAGCGTCGATTAGTTTCGATTTTGTTAATTTTTCCCAGATTACCACGGATGTGATTTCTTCATGAAACTTCATATGCGAGTATAGCGGTTGACTATGCATATTAAAAAAATAGATTCAGATTTTTTTGATTTTTTCTATTATTTTTGAATTTATTGTTTATAAAGGGTGAGGGCGCACCCATGTTCACCAAATTCACGTCCGGCAAAGAGAGCATGAGTTCCACTAAAATCCAGGCCTTATAATTGAGTATATCACTAGCGTTGCAACGAGAAGACAAACCACCTAACCTAATAGTATATAAAACCAAATGATATATCTAGTTAGTCCTTCGGTCTATACAAAATTGATATTACAATATGCCATGTATCGCGGCCATTTGTTCTCCTCTATATAGAGATGACGCAGTTACCTGCAAAGAAGTATGCGCTAGTAAAACAAAAGAAAATTATAATGGGTATATTAAAGTCCAAGATCCATTGACAATAGGTAAAAAGATTAATCTCTTCACACAAAAAGGTAAAAAGATTAAACAATTGAAGAACGCCTTTGTATAAATCTATGGAAAATAAAATCTATGAAATTACTCACCAAGATGCACGACGAAATAGCGACATACTCCCTCCATTTCTGAATATAAGTTGCACCAGTTTTCATGCAAGTCAAACATATATATGTTTGACCAAGATTATAAAATGACATCAACATCTCCAACACAAAATAAATAAAATATGATAATACTTTTCATGATAGGTGTAATGATACAATTTTGGTATTGTAGATATTGATTTATTTTTTCTGAAAACTTGGTCAACATCCCCTTGGTTCTAAACATCCCCTTAGTGTTTTTTGTAAATTTTCATGACAGACCAAGAATATTAGTTTCCTATATTATAGTAGGTATAGGCCACCAAGTGTGTGTTTTTTGCGGATAACTTGACCATCCACATCGTGCTTGTTTCTAAAGATCCCCTTGTGTCGGGGGAAACTGTCCACCACGAACACCTATGGGACCGGAGCCCCTTGTACGTTGCGGTGAGGGAGCGGAGGGAGCACAAAGAGCAGATCGAGGAGAGCACGCGGGCAGTTTACCCAGGTTCGGGCCGCGAGGACGCGTAAAACCCTACTCCTGCTTGGTTTGTATTGAGTTTGTGAGCTCGGGAGCTTGAAGAACTAGCTACACCGGGCGAGAGAGATATCTAGGTTCCGAACCCTTTCTACGTTGTGCATGGGCCTCCTTTTATAGCCCAAGGGGTCACCGACAGGTGTCAACGTAGAGGAGGGTAAAAACGTAACTTTGGTGGTAGTTGTAACAGTGCGGGAACAGTGGAGGAACAGTGGTCATCACCTACTTTGATAGTGGGGGACAAAGGCATTTAATACCCATCGCCGTCGACCCCAAAAGCGCCCGCCCATGCGTCTCCGTTCGCCACGGCGATAGCCTCGTCACCGTGGAGTGCCACCGTGTCCCCCAGGCTGCACAGCCATCCGCCACGCGTCCCTGGAAGGGCCCCAGGGTGACGCGTGGGCCGATGAGCTGGAGCGCGGGCACACAGCGCATACTTCCCCGGCAAGCACCATGCCGGGGTCTTGATCTTGTCGGGCCAGGAAGCTTGTCGCTCCCCGGGTCTTGTCGGGGCGCAGAGTGCGCCGAGGCATGTCTTCTGAGATGCAGTCTTCTGGTTTTCCTGGCAAGCTCCTCTTGCCAGGGTCTTGTTGTTAAATAAGATAATCTTGAGCCTGGGACGGCCTTCCTGGCAAGCTCCACTTGCCGGGGCCTTGACCTTCTGTCTTGTATACTTTGTTTTTGAATGGCTTAATAAGGACCGAAAAAGGTTTCCGGCAAGCGCGTGGTGAGCCCTGCCGCGGGAAGCTGCTACTGCCCGTGCACAAGTTGGGGTACTAAGGTACCCCTATCTTAGTACACCGACAGGAGCCCCCGGGCCTGGGCCACACACGGTGCCGAGCGCTGTTGGGCCAGGCCCAAAACAGTGCACGGGCACACGCGGCCCACGGCAAGCCGTAATTCCCCTTCCGCATCCGCCGCGTCCCTCCCTAACGGCACGCGTCGATTGTGGCGCCGTGGGAGAGATCGTGGCCACGTTCTTTAATGGGAAATGCGGAGCGTCCCCCACTTCTCCCTTAAAAGCAGAGGAAGCAGGGGCAGTTTCCCTCCTCCGCATTCACTCCGTCTTCAACCTCCAGAAATCCCCCGCTGCGCTCCGCCTCCACACCTCCTCCGCCTCCTTCCGCATCTGCGGCGCCGTCGAACTCCTCGCCCCTTCCCTCGCCGCCTCCGCCATGGCCCCGAAGACCGAGAAGGCGAAGGCGGAGAAGACCAAGAAGGAGAAATCCGAGCAGGCGGCAAAGCTTGCTCTCTTGCGGAAGAGGAATGTCGTGTTCGCGCCAAGGCTCAGCGCGAGGGAACTCTGGAACAAGTATTACCTTTTCTGGGCCAAGGAGACCAAGGCTCATCCCCGGACCAGAGTCTACCCCGCCGGCGCCAAGGATCTGCTTCCCGGCGGGTATTTCTTCTTCGCTGTCTTCTTCCACTGCGGCTTGTGTCCTCCATTCTCGGAATTCTTCTGCGACATCATGAACACGTACGGCCTCCATCTCTTAGACTTCACCCCCAACGTCATCCTTACGATGGCGGTTTTCGCACATCTGTGCGAAAACTATATAGGGATCTATCCAAATGTAGCGCTGTTTCGCCACTTTTTCATGCCTAGAGTAGAGGCCGGCACCCCCCTCTCCGGGGGTATATCTTGGATCTTCCGCTTGAATAAGAAGGAGTCATATCTACGAGGAGAGCTCCGCGGCAAGTGGGAAGAGTGGCGCGCGGACTGGTGTTGGATAGTTGAGGACCAGCCGGAGCCTTTCACCGCGCCGCGCACAACAGCCATAGTGCGCGGCAGAGACTGGAGCGAGTTGGCCCCGGATGATGTCAAGCTCAACGTTGCTCTTGTTAGGATACTTCGTCTCCGGGTAGCTAAGTTGACCATCGGAGAGGTAGGAGCAGATTTCCTCCGCCGCCGCATTGCCCCTTTACAAGAGAGGAAAAGGCCAGCATGGGAGTTCGGCAATGCGGCGGACATTATGAGGCTGCGCCCAGGTTTGAACTTCAACTTCACGGCGCTGGAGCTGAAGGGGATGGTCCGGGAACTTTTTAAGCACGACCCGGCCCATCCGGAGTGGTTTAGATCTCCCCGGGGAGTGGTGCCGCTATGCAACAGCACGGCCCGGGATGCTTTGCGCGCGATAATGCCCGCATGTGATTCTCACGGCGTCGACCCCACATGGATAGCGCCCACGCCGGATGCCATCATGAGTTTCTTCGACAACCTGGTCGAGGTGCCCAAGGTCACCGACGAGAACAAGGGTCTCACTCGGGCCACCACAGAGCGGGACATAGCCTACATAGCTTCCCGGATGGAAGAGGCCGCCGCAGCTGCAGCAGCAGGAGATTTCGGGTTCACCATGGACGAGGCGCAGGCCGCGGATGAGGTGGGCCAAGCAGAGGAGGCCGAGATCCGCAGACTGCTCAATCTTCCGCCCGACGAGCTTGCCGGGGTCCCTTCCTTGAGGCACGCCGGGATTCCCGGAGTCGTGAGCGAAGCCGCGGCAAGCGAGGCCGCCGGAGGGAACAGAGGTGTCGGAGGGAGCGGAGCCACCGGAGGGAGCGGGGCCGCAGGACAAGGCGCTGGATCCAGCGGGCCCGCCGGGGAGGAGGAGGAGGACACCGAGGCCGAAGAGGACAGCGGTGGGTCTCTGGGACTTGATGACGACGTCTCATCGTCCTCGGAGAACTCCCCGCCTCGGGCCAGCCTCCAGCGAACACCGCTGAAGCACCTCCGCAAGGCGCCCATAGCGACAAGGACGCAGGCGCCCCGACAACAGCCTGCTCGCCGGGCGACGCGCGCCACCAGAGTGAACCAAGCCGCGACGGAGGCGCCCCGCGCACCAGCCGCGGCGGAGGCGACCCGCGCACCAGCTGCGGCGGAGGCGCCCCGCGCATCAGCGCCGAGCGGAGGAGGATCTTCTCAGAGCGGAGCGGCCGCTCCGCCTGCTCCTCGGGCCTCGGCGTCGGCGGAGGCTGGGTCGTCGCAGCCCCCAGCCCCGGGGACTGCCAAGCGCCCGAGGGAGCCTTCTCCTCCCGCTCCTCACGCCGGAGCAACTCAGGTGGAGTTCGACTTCTCCGCCCTGAGCGATGACGACGACGAGGAAGAGGAGTAAGCACTTGTGTCTTGTATTTTCTTCAATTCTGACTTGATTCTTCTTCGTGATTCTAATCTTGTTCTTGTTTTTGATTTCAGGACCCTGGCCCAGCGGACGGCGAAGAGGGCCAAGATCCCCGTGGTCGAGGTCGAGGACGACTCGCCCGTCGCGGCGACAGGGGACACGCCGGCGACGGACTTGCCGGACCCAACCGCTGCTCCGAGGAGCAGCCCCCAGCGTAAGTCTGGTTTTGAACTTCCTACTTGTTGGGCGCGCTTGAGGTTCCAGCTTGGTACTAACATTTTGTTGTCTTGCTTGTCTTGTGCAGAAACGGAGCCGCAGCCGCAGGAGCGCCCGGAGACTACTCCCGAGGAGCCGCAGGTCCCGCCATCCCCGCCAAGGACGAACTCTCCGGCGAGGGAGAGCGCTCCGCCATGGGCGGGTACTCCGCCAAGGGCGAGTACCCCGCCAAGGGCGAGCAGCCCGGCGAGGGTGGCCACCCCGCCAAGGGAGGGCTCCCCGGCGAGGGAGCCTGTTGTCGACGAAGTCCGCGAAGGTAAGCCTTGTAACTTCGTCTTCTTGGACTTGTCTTTTTTGGATATTTGCTTGAACTTTTTATTTTCTTTTCTTCTTCTTCTAGATCCTCCCGCGCCGAACCGGATGGAGACCGAGGTTATCGGCGAGGAGGGCGCGCAAGGCGACGGCGGCAACGCCCCTGTCGTCGAAGACATGGCAGGAGCCGACGAGCCTGCCGCAGAGGAGACTGCTCCAACCGCAGACGCCGCGGCCGGGGAGGGGGACGGCGACCGCACTGCCGGCCCGGAGGCAGCAGGAGCGTCGAGCGCTGCACCGGCCGCCGACCCCTCCGCCGATAAGGAGCAGCCCGGCATCTATCTTGAGGCCCCCAACGGCGTCTTCATTCAAGTGCCGTGGGGGTCTTCGTCGCGAGCCCCCGTGGAGGGAGAGACCTTTGATGGAGAGGTCCTCGCCTCCGCGGGGTTGAAGATCGTCGAAGCGCCTGGCGGGAGCGATGAGCCCGAAGAGGAGAAACTTCTCCGCCAGCTCCTAGCCCTTTACCAGGCCAGGCAGGCGAAGTTGGAGTCGCGAGAAGCCCTCACCGCCAAGGCCGGAGCGGACTTGGAGAAACGTGTTGCAGAGCTCCGCCTCGCCAACCAGGCAGCTCTCCGCGACTTGGCGGAGGAGCGCGAGAGGCTCGCCGGAGAGCAGCAGGAGTTTCTTCTGGAGAAAGCTGAGGCCGAGGAGCAGCAGCGACTTGTTGGTGTGGAGCTGTCCCGGCGAGAAGGAGCGCTCAACCAGCGGAAGGTTGAGCTCGACGCCCATGACGACGAGCTCACCGCCCGGGAGCAGGCTCTTGGCGGGGCCCTGAAGGAGGCAAAGGAAGCTGCCGCCGCCGCGGAAACCGCCAAGAAGGAGCTTGAAGCCAAGGTGGCACAGCTGGAGGAGTACCTGAAGGCGAGCACGGAGAGGGTCACCGCGCTCAACATAGAGCGCGAGAAAGACACCCATACCAACTCGGACCTCCAGGTACGCCTCTCCAAGCAGGGCGACGAGCTCAAAGCCGCCAAGGACTCGATTGCTGATCTGGAGTTGAAGGTTTCCACTTTGAGGGATTCACTTGACGCCGCTCGGGATCGCGAGACCAAGCTGAAGGAGGAGGTCCGCAAGGAGCGAGAGCTGGTGGAGAGCGCCGCCAATTCCACGAACATCTTCAGACAGGCGGTGGAGCAATGGACAGAGGAGCTGGTCACTTCCGCCGCCAACATCGACAAGGAGCTAATGGCGCTGAGGGTTGAACACTTGGTGTACTCTCCGGACCCGAATCTCCCCCACAGCGCCAAGCTCAGTCTCTTCTTCAGGGGGATCGCGTCGGCGCTCGCACGTCTACAGGAGAAGCTCCCCGCGCAGCTGGCCGAGGAGTCGCGCCAGCTCTGCGCGGGGACCTTAGAGCGTGTCTTGACCAAGATTGTCTACCGCAACCCTGGTATTAATCTTGTCAACGTCCTCCGCAGCTTGCCGGCCGACGCAGATCAGGAGGCACTGAAGGCGCAGGTCGCCCACATCATCGCCAAGGTGAACAAGATCTCCAGGCATGAGGGCGATCGCGTAGATTAGGCCTCTTTCTTCTTATTTCCTTTGCCTCTGCAAAGTGTGCCATGAACATGAACCTTTTAGTCATCGTGACAAGTTATCTCTGTAATATATTTATCTTATTTCCGAGCAATTGATGCAGTGTTATCTCCCTTGCTTTTGGTCCTTTGCTTTGTATGCTTTTTACCCTACGCTTTTAGGGAACTTGCCGGCAAGGGACCCTTGCCGCGAGCGCTGAGTGCTGGACTCCGAGCAGCCTGCTGGCAAAGGCCTTACCGGCAAGCAACCTTGCCGCAGCTAGTCGCAACGCACTTAGCTTGCTGAGCGAACTCGAAAACGAAGTAAGGGCGCGACACTTGTCGCAGCTCTCTTAAGCCGTTGAGCGTACTCGAAAACAAGACAAGGGTGCGGCTAGCCACGGGTAGGTTCCTCCGCGCACAGGTTTTCCATACAAAGTGTGGTTGTTCAAGGAAGATAACTAAAATTTTAAAAATTTTGAACTGCTCGAATTCTGGTAACTTAGCTTTCATAGTCTGTTCGTTCTCCGGTAAGCTTTTCTTTCTTGAACAGCACTTGGTTCGTCCTCCACCTCCTTCCCCCCGGCAAACTTGTGCGCGAGGAATGTTTCTTCTGCTTAAGAGAGAAAGAAAAGGAGAAGAGGAAACAAGTATAGGGTTTCTTGGCATGGTAATGCTTACCGGATATGTGTGTTGCACAAAATGCCAAATAATGCATGCAAATAACAAAGAAAAGCACGAAAATGGCAAATAGTGCGAAAACACAAAGCTTTACTGATGCACGGGATCTGCGCCCGGCTTTGTACAAAGGATTACATGCAACAGCGGCAAAACTCGTACAAAAAGGTGGTTGCCGGAGCGGATCACGGCAACCGCGCCTTATGGGTGAAACTTTCGAAGATGCTCTATGTTCCAGGAGTTGCTCACCGGTAAGCCTTCTTCGGTCTCAAGGCGGACAGCGCCGGGCCTTGTAACTTCCGCTTCCGGAGTCCATTTCATAGGACCTGCCTTCTTCAAGATCTTGAAGAAAGGTAGGGCGCGTTCAGCAGACTTTGAAATGAACCTACTGAGGGCAGCCACACAACCCGCAAGCCTCCTTACGTCCTTGACGCGCTTCGGGGCTTCGATCTGCTCGATGGCTTTAATCTTGTCGGGATTGGCTTCAATCCCCCTCTGAGACACAAAGAACCCGAGAAGCTTGCCGGAGGGGACTCCAAAGACGCACTTCTCGGGGTTCAACTTAAGCTGGATCTTGCGCAGATTTGCAAAAGTTTCTTCCAAATCTTGGATCAGGGTATCCTTGCTCTTGCTCTTCACCACTATGTCATCCATGTAAGCTTCTACATTTCTGTGGATCTGTGGCTCAAAAGCAGTGTGCACCACCCTTGCAAACGTTGAGCCTGCATTCTTCAATCCGAAAGGCATGCGAATGAAGCAATATGTGCCACATGGAGTAATGAATGCAGTCTTCTCTTCATCTTCCTTGGCCATAAAAATCTGGTGGTAGCCTGAATATGCATCAAGGAAGGAGAGCAGCTCGCATCCAGCAGTGGAGTCAACAATCTGGTCAATGCGCGGTAAGGGAAATGGATCCTTGGGACATGCTTTATTCACGTCGGTGAAGTCTATACACAGTCTCCACTTCCCGTTAGCCTTACGCACGACAACTGGATTTGCTAACCACGTCGGATGGATCACGCCTCTAACCAGGCCTGCTGCTTCTAGCTTCTTGATTTCTTCGGCGATGAATTCTTGGCGCTCCACGGCTTGCTTCCTGACTTTCTGCTTGATGGGCCGCGCATGAGGGCAAACAGCAAGCTTGTGCTCAATTACCTTCCTGGGAACGCCGGGGATGTCAGATGGTTGCCATGCAAACACATCGACATTCGCCCGCAGGAAGGCAACGAGCGCGCTTTCCTATTTGCTATCAATTGTAGCACTGATGGTGAAAGTACCACCAGTGCCGTCCTCCTTGGCGGACACCTTCTTGGTTGCCGGCGGAGCGGCCATCCCTTTCTTGCACTTGCCGGTGGAGCTCGATGGAACGTCCTCGACGGCAGCGCAGCACTCCGAAGAGGTGCGTTTGCCGGAGTGGGCCCCAGAGCACTTGCCGGACTTGGTCTTGGTCTTCTTCCCCCCGGGAGCTTCAGCGGCAAGTGTGTTGCTCTCCGCCGCGGCTGCTGCATCCCGGTATATCTTGTCGGCGCAGATAAGCGCGTCTTTCTTGTCGCCATGGACATAGATGACGCTTATCGGCCCCGGCATCTTGAGTACATTGTAAGCGTAGTGGGAAGCTGCCATGAACTTGGCGAGGGCAGGACGTCCAAGTATCCCATTGTATGGCAATGGGATATCGGCAACATCAAAGGTTATCCTCTCCGTCCTGAAGTTGAGCTCCCCGCCAAAGGTCACTGGCAGAGTAATCTTGCCCTTGGGCTTGCTCCTTCCCGGGTTTATTCCTTGGAACGAACCGGTCTCTTCGAGCTCGCCATCTGGGATCTGGAGTTTCTTGATCACAGCTGAGGAGATCAAGTTCAGCCCGGCCCCGCCGTCAACCAACATTTTGGTGACCTTGAGGTTGCGGATGGTTGGTGAGACCAACATCGGCAAGCACCCGACCGCTGTGGTGCGGTCAGGGTGATCCTCAAGATCAAAAATGATGGGCGTGCTGGACCACTTCAGGAGCCTGCGCGACTCAACGGGCGGCTCTGCTGCGTTTACTTCCCGCACCCACTGCTTGAGTTGGCGGTGGGAAGAGTGCAGAGAGGCGCCCCCGTCGACGCACAGTACTTCTGTGGCCTTCTGGAACTCCTGCTCACTGTTATCGCCTTCCTCCATGTCGTCGTCGTCTTCCTCTTCGTCATCCTTGTCGCGGCCCCGGGGAGGTCGATCACCTTGCCGCTGCTTGGCCTTGCCGCGGCGTCCTCCCCGGCCATTGAATGGCCGCTTCTTGCTTGGCTCTCCTCCGCCACCTTGAGCCTTCTCCTTGTCGCGCCGCTCGTATTCAGCCTTCTGCTGCTCTATGAGGTACTCGACGCGCTTGCAGTTCGAGAGGTCGTGGCCCTTGGTGCGGTGGATCTTGCAATATTGCTTGTCGGAGCCGTCCGGCTTGTCGGCTGCCGCTACAGGGGCAGGCTCCTTGCCGGAGCCGCCAGCCTGTGCTATCTTGGCGGGAGCCTCCTTGCCGGACTTCTCGACGACAAGCACCTCCTTGTTCTTCTTCTTTCTATTGTTCCGCCGCCGGCTCTTCTTTGCCGGGGCGGCATCCTCGCTGTCGCTTCCCCCTGCGCCAGCATCCTCCCCGGGGAGTCTCCTCCCCTCTTCGGCGCGCGCGCACTTGTCAGCCAGAGCGTAGAGCTCGCTGACGTCCCGGATCTTCGTCATGGCCATCTCCTCCCGCAAGCGACGGTTACGCACGTTCTGGTGGAACACGCTGATAACCGCGGCGGGGTGGACGTCGGGAATGTTGTGTTGCACGCGGCTGAAGCGTTGGATGTACTTGCGCAGAGGTTCTCCTTCCTTCTGGGCCAAAATGTGGAGATCACTCTCCTGGCTGTGGGGTTTGTGGCCGCCCGTGAAGGCGCCAACAAATTGGTGGCACAGATCTGCCCATGAAGAAATAGAGCCTTCCGGCAAGTGCATAAGCCAAGAACGAACGTTCGGCTTAAGCACCAGCGGGAAGTAGTTCGCCAGTATCTTCTCGTCGCGCCCCCCAGCAGCCTGCACCGCGATGGTGTAGATACTGAGGAACTCCGAGGGGTGCGTCTTGCCGTCGTACTTCTCGGGTACGTCGGGCTTGAAGTTTTTCACACTGGGCCACTGGACACACCGCAGCTCACGGGTGAACGCAGGGCAACCTGCCGCGTACGGCAAGTCGCCTGGTTCACCGGGCGCGTGCGCGTCGACAGCGGTCCCAGCACGCTGATCAGATTGTCGCCGGGCTTCTCGCCGGCGCTCGATCGTCGTTCGAGCATCTTCTTGCCGCCGATCGTCAAGGACTTGGCGCTGGTCCCGACGAGCCCGCGGATCCGACGACGCCGTGGAGTCGTCGTCGATGTTAATCCGGCGGGGAGGCGTCTTCTGCTTCCGCGGCGGGGAGTGCACGGTGGTCGCACCCCCGGCGGTCTTGTCGCCATCGGCCTTCGTCTTCTCGACTTGCCGTGGCCGCGAGGTCGCCGGCTGCTGCGGCGAGTCGTTGTTGGCGAAGGCGATGAGGCTTTGGATGGTTGCCCTCCAGTCTTCGGCCTTGTCTGCCGCTGGAGGGAAGTCGAGGAGCAGTTGCGCTCTTGCGAGTGCTTCTGCTGGAGAGGAGGGGAGCGGTGGCGAGCGGTGCGAGGAGCGAGATATGCTCGGACTTCTAACAGGGTTAGAAGGAGCAGGGTCTCGCCCCGGCGACCGCGCCTTGCTTGTGCCAGGACGATGGCCTGGGGCATCCCGCGATCCTCCGGTTTGCCCTTGCCCCAGCAAGCGGATGGTACCTCCTGTACCACGGCGCTGCTGGGTTGTCGTCTGCTGAGATGGACGTCGCGTGTCTACGGACACCGAGGCTCGGTTGTCCGTCTTGTCCTTGGACTTGGTGGTGCCGCGAGTCTCCTCGCCGGCGACCACCTTTCCGCCGGCGTCTCCTCCACCCACCGTTGGTTCTGGTGGCGGTGGAACAGACGCAGACGGGCCTGCAACCTCCGAAGCCTTCTTCTTCGGGGCCATGTGGCTGTTGCTGATGAAGTTGGAGAGGTTGATGAAGAATGCGCCCGCGTGAGCACCGGATCAGGTTCGCACAACCTCGACGCCCCCTACCTGGCGTGCCAAAGATGTCGGGGGAAACTGTCCACCACGAACACCTATGGGACCGGAGCCCCTTGTACGTTGCGGTGAGGGAGCGGAGGGAGCAAAAAGAGCAGATCGAGGAGAGCACGCGGGCAGTTTACCCAGGTTCGGGCCGCGAGGACGCGTAAAACCCTACTCCTGCTTGGTTTGTATTGAGTTTGTGAGCTCGGGAGCTTGAAGAACTAGCTACACCGAGCGAGAGAGATATCTAGGTTCCGAACCCTTTCTACGTTGTGCATGGGCCTCCTTTTATAGCCCAAGGGGTCACCGACAGGTGTCAACGTAGAGGAGGGTAAAAACGTAACTTTGGTGGTAGTTGTAACAGTGCGGGAACAGTGGAGGAACAGTGGTCATCACCTACTTTGATAGTGGGGGACAAAGGCATTTAATACCCATCGCCGTCGACCCCAAAAGCGCACGCCCATGCGTCTCCGTTCGCCACGGCGATAGCCTCGTCACCGTGGAGTGCCACCGTGTCCCCCAGGCTGCACAGCCATCCGCCACGCGTCCCTGGAAGGGCCCCAGGGTGACGCGTGGGCCGATGAGCTGGAGCGCGGGCACACAGCGCATACTTCCCCGGCAAGCACCTTGCCGGGGTCTTGATCTTGTCGGGCCAGGAAGCTTGTCGCTCCCCGGGTCTTGTCGGGGCGCAGAGTGCGCCGAGGCATGTCTTCTGAGATGCAGTCTTCTGGTTTTCCTGGCAAGCTCCTCTTGCCAGGGTCTTGTTGTTAAATAAGATAATCTTGAGCCTGGGACGGCCTTCCCGGCAAGCTCCACTTGCCGGGGCCTTGACCTTCTGTCTTGTATACTTTGTTTTTGAATGGCTTAATAAGGACCGAAAAAGGTTTCCGGCAAGCGCGTGGTGAGCCCTGCCGCGGGAAGCTGCTACTGCCCGTGCACAAGTTGGGGTACTAAGGTACCCCTATCTTAGTACACCGACACCTTGGTGTTGACGATGGTATTCTTCTCGTCACGCTTGTCGGTCAATGTGTGTACATTGTTTCTTTGGAAGTTAATTATGAAGCTCTTCATGCATATCATTTACACATTCCGCATATTCAAAAGCTTCTTCCACCCTAAAAGGTTCAATGGAAGAGACAAAGGAGTAATGTTGATAACAGTTTGCGAGCCTAGTTTTGATCGAGGTGTTCTCCCTTCTTTAATCTCTCTCAGGTTTGGTTGACAGAATGGTTGTTCTTCACTCTAGCCTTGACTCGTGGAAGTTTTTTATTTTCAATATGAGGTTCTTCTTATTGTGGTGGTTGTTGATCTTGTTGATCCACTTCTTCCATCTTCTTCGTTTGAAGGAGCCTCCTCATTTGCTAGAGGTAACACGGCCCATGTTTTGCTTTGGAGAGAGGACACAACCCAAAACGAAGTTCCCTTGTTAGACGTAAGTACGTTGATCATTACCGCATGTAAGCAAACACAAGACACCAATACGATACATACACAGTTGGATACAATTAATCCATAGGCCCAGATGAATGTTGCCCATGGGAAAGGATGACTAACACGTTCATGCATTACTTGTTGCGTGCATGCTTAGCTTAGCAGCCCATGCAACGTTTTTTTTAGAATGACCAGCGAACCAAACTAAACTAAAGTATGAGCAAGATGTTTGAGTAGAGTCAAGATGCTAACCTACAAATTGTAAACACACGCGCACGCATGCACGCACGCACACGCACGCACGCACATAGAAATAAACATCATAATCTTCAATGGCCATGATCACATGTTGCTGCATCACCGACATACACCATCAATCCCAATTCCTGAAATCATGAACATTTTTTTAAACCCGCGAACATTTTCAAATTCATTAGCACTTTTACAAATTTCAAACATTTTCTAAGATCAATATTTTTTTGAATTCATGAACATTTTATAAAATTTGCAAACATTTTTAAGAACACTGAATTTAATAATTTTCTTGACTTGGTAAACATTTCTAGAATGGGAAACTTTTTATGAGGATTGGTGGAACATTTTGTGAAATTCATGAACATTTTTTTATTTAACGAACATTTTTTGAAATGCATGATTATTTAACGAACTACTCCGTATTTCATAAATCATGAAAAGTTTTTGAATTGGCGAAAAAACAATTTCATGAATATTTTTTAATACACGAACATTTGAAAAAAATGAACAATTTTTGATTCCCCGAACATTTATTGTCGAAGTTTCAAACATTTCTTCAATGAGCAAACTTTTTTATAAAATCGCAAATATTTTTTAAATCCACAAACATTTTGTTTCAAAATTCTCATTTTTAAATTTTCAAAAACAATTGAGTTCCCAAATTATTTAGATTAAAAATACAAAAAGGAAAATAAAAAATGAAATGTAAAAAACTGGCCACCAGGCCGAACGGGCGCACTGCATCTTCTTCCAGCGCGTGGAGCACAATATAGGAGATCAATACAGCATGGGCCGGACAGGGCGGAGGATCCCCCTGTGTGATTTTTTTTATCACTTATAGGTTTGCGTTGGTATTCTCAAAAAAACTTATAGGTGGCATTGGTGAATAATATTTTGCAACTCTGAAAGCAATAGCCCTTTATTATTAAAAATATCACCCCTCATACACACACTTGACGACATCAGGAAATCCCTTGAATTCGTTTATGATGCCACGCAACAAGCAACATGATAAGTGGCGTCGCACAAAAACATAAAGGTGTGATGATTTTTTAAGTGTATTCAAGGTGTTTAAAATTTATTATACAACACAAATATCTACCTAGTTGCCGGTATATGTTTACGCATTTGCTGTTGTTTCTCTGCGATGCCCAAAAATTATTGCATTAGGATGAAAATAGCAGAGTACATTTTAGTACTCAATGATAGGATGTGCATAAGAGCAATAATTCTCTTTTACTGATATATGTGTTTGCACATACAAAAATATATATGTGTTTTTTACATTCAATTATTAACATTCAAGATGATATCATATTTGGAGTCTACAAAATTTTCTTAATTCAATGAACTTTTTTTGAAAATTGATGAACCTTTTTCAAATTCGATGATTTTTTTCGAATTTGATGAACTGTTTCAAATTTGATGAACTTTTTGTAAATACGATGATATGTTTTTTTAAAATTCTTGTAATTTTCTGAAGTTGTGAACATTTTTTCAAAGTTCGTGAGCACTTTTGAATTCACGGTTTTTTTTTATTATTTTTTTTACATTTTATTTTTCGTATTTTTTAAAAAGCCGACGGCGACTCTTCAAATAGTGCTCGAGTGACTAGAGGTTCTTTTTAGGGGTGAGTGACCAGAGGTGGGAACGAGTGAATCGATCGACGCTCAGCTTACCTGGGCCGACCCATGAGCAGGGACGCGTGGGCACCCGTTCATCGAAGTGGCGCCACTTGTGTCCACTTCTATTTCTCAAAAAAAAAATGTGTCCACTCTCCCCAATATTTACCTCTTGTGTCCACTCTCCCCAATATCTTCTGCTCAATCGCTTGGGTGTTGCAGATTCGCTCCCGATAGGGGCAACCGCCTCCTGAGCAGCAATCAAACGCGTCTCATTATCCCATTCCTGTCCATAGGAAACACATGACAAGAATCAAGTCGCAAAGTAGGATGAATGCTATCGTGCTAGCTTGGAGTTGTGTCATACACAGGTCGATAAAGGCAAGTAGGACTTTCCGCGAGAGGAAAGATCAGCATGGTCTACAAGCACAACAAGATGACCACCAAGAATGTGACTTACAAGCACCATAAAGAGAACCAAATCTTCCTCCAGCTGCAGGTATTACTTCTTCTGGCGTAATAACAAAATCGTTTGCAGCATGGCCCTATCCTCTGCCAAGTTTTATTAATCAACTCCCTCCCTCCTTTGTCTAAAGACATGCCTATCCAGTGGTTATTTCTTTTCAGATCATTTTGGACATTAGATTTACACTTTGAAATTGATAGATTTATGTATACAAGCTAACTGATATCCTTAGGACCAATGCCTAAAGGTCCCGAATTCACGATATAGCAGAATACATACTATACAATGTTAGTAACAGCAGCTACTATTGCTTGTAGATTTTTTTTCCATATACAAGATGTTTTTTTTTTGAGGAAATGACAGTAGGAGAGGCTCCTACTGTTTTTTTGTATATAAATATACAGGGGTGTTACAAGTGTGTTACATATGGCATTGCAACTACATGTTCACCTCATCCCATGATCCCCTCATCTCAAGAAAAGAGGGAGGGGGGGAGGGTGAGGCGCCACACAAGTTGAATGTAGTGTCTACAAAAAGATCAGACAAGAGAAGGTGTAGAGAGCTAGAGTAGAGAGTTACAATAGGCGATCACAGAGGCCTTTTGAGAGTCTTTTACTCTGTGTTGGAGTAGGTTAAAGTCCTCCTTAAAACGTGTCAACCAGGACGTTGTACCGGGGTTGATTCTTCTGAAATGTTTATTGTTGCGTTCTTTCCAGAGACTCCACGCTGCTGTTAGGAAGATTTCCATAAAGAGGGGTCTCGAGTCTCCCCTATTGGTCTGGTCAACTAAATTTAGTCTGGAGTCAAACGTGGGCCAATGAATATCAACTTTTTCCCAGCACGCCTTGCTGAACGGGCACGTGAAAATCATGTGGTTAACCGTTTCTTCGGTGTTTTGTCCGCAAAGTAGGCAGTCAAATACATCCCCAATGTCATAGTGTCTTCTCTTGAGCATGTTTCTTGTATTAAGTCGATCAATTAGCAAGAGCCATCCGAATACTTTAATTCTCATTGTGCACTTGGATCGCCATAAGAGTTGGAAGGTTGGATGCCTTGGGGTGTGTCTGAAGCAGAATTTGTAATAATCAGCGGCTTTAAAATCAACTGCTCCCCAGGTGTAATACCAAACATCCATGGATGAAGTGGAGGGGCTCAGGTGAGTGGATAGGTGTTGTAGGTGCTGGACCTCCGCGAGTGCTTCTGGGGAGAGAGGTAAGTGAAAGGTATCACGTAATGTCGTGCTCTCTAAGAAACCTTTGATGGATATGTCTTCATCTCTGGCAAAGGAGTAGGCTCGGGGGTGTGACGTTTCCAGTATGTTTGGTAGCCACAGATCTTTCCACAATAGAGTTGTTGTTCCATCGACTACTTGTACGCAAGAAATCCCACGATAGAGAGGTGTAAGTTTAAGTATGTCACACCACCAAAAGGATCCCATTGGATCGAGGGCATGAGGGATTTTGCCTTGATAGTAAGTGTCCCAAATGAGGTGTACCCACGGTACATCGAGCTTGTTGTAGAACTTATGCAGGAACTTCATGAGTAGGGCTTCGTTTTGGAGTTTGATATTGAGGACTCCCAGGCCTCCGTGTTTCTTTGGTTTGCATACCAAGTCCCATGCAGCCAAGGAGTTGCATTTTTCACCATGTTCTGTCATCTTGTTCCAGAGACATTTGCGCCTGATTTTATCCAGCATTTCAAGTATTTGGGAGTTGATTTTGATTGTGCACATGGCATATATGAGGACTGAGGTGACAGTTGCATTCGGCCATGAGAGTCTCCCACCGTATGACATCATGGAAATAGTAGCAGTGAGTCTTCGTTCAGTGTTACACACTAGGGGCATTAGGTCTTGTACTGTGGGTTTCGTCGTGCCCATGGGTAGTCCGAGGTACGTGAAAGGCATGTTGCCGATCGAACAGCCAAGGATAGCAGCAAGTTCCACTGTGGAGCTGTCATCAAGATTAATAGGGATGAGAGTGGACTTGTTAAAATTGATCTTGAGACCAATGGAGGTTGCATAGTCGGATAGGATGTTTTTGATCGTTGTCGCTTGTGTGGGGCATGCAGGCAGGGCAAGGATCGTGTCATCCGCATATTGTATAACTGGGTAGTCCGTTTGGCCAGGGCAAGGAAAGGGTAGGTTAATTCGTCCCTGTATGAAGGCTTGGTTGATGGCAGCTTGTAGGAGGTCGGCCGCTAGGACGAATAGAAGTGGGGAAAGGGGATCACCTTGGCGTACACCGTTCTTACAATGAAACTGTCTACCTTGCACACCGTTAAGCAGGATCGAGGATCTCCCAGTGGAGAATATGCTTTTGATCCAATTAAGCCATTTCTCGTTGAAGCCCATGTGGCGCATGATATTGATCATAGGGTCGTGTCCAATTGTGTCGAACGCCTTTGCGAAGTCCAGTTTCAGGAGGATAATTTTTTCTTTGGAGGCTTGGCATTGATGAATATATTGGAAGGCCCAAGCAAGGCAGTCCTGGATGGTTCGTCCTTTGAGAAAACTGTATTGGTTACGATGAACAAGTGTGAGGATTACCTTTTGAAGGCGATTAGCCAAGAGTTTGGTGATCATTTTCAGGCAGCAGTTGAGGAGAGTTATCGGTCTAAAATCATTGACTGATGCAGGTGATTGAACTTTAGGGATCAAGGTAATAAGACCATCATTAATGCTTGTAAGATCAAGATCCCCCTCATGGAATTGGGAACAAAGGGCATAGAAGTCGTGTTTGATCACGGGCCATCAACTTTTGAGGAATGCCCCGCTGAATCCATCAGGGCCAGGGGCTCGATCGGCTGGCATTTCTTTAATCACGTCGTCAATCTCCTTGTGTGAAAAGGGTTCAGTGAGATGGTCCAGGTTGTTGGAGTGTTGTATAAGTGTGGGCAGATCGAATTTCATCTCAGCAGGTGAGATAGTGACTAGACGATTCTTATATGCTCGGAAAAGTAGGGCCTCTTTGCTGATGTGGTCTTCTACCTGATTGCCTTCCTCATCAGATAAACATGCAATGTTGTTATGTCGATACCGTTCTGTGGCCACGGACGGAAAGAATTTCGTGTTTTCATCTCCAAACTTAACCCAACTAATGGTACATCGTTTCTTCCAATAAAGTTTTTGGTACTGTAGCAGGCGCAGAGTGTGTTTTTTGAGGATGGTCCGGAAGTTGAATTCAGGGGTAGAAAGCGGTCTCTTGTTCTCAAGTTCATCCAGATGTGCTAAAAATTTATTGCAGTTGTCAATGGCAATCTTCAGCCGTGAAATGTTTTTGCTCCAAGTCTTGAGAGCATGCCTGAGTCTTTTGAGTTTATGACACAGTATGGAGGCAACGTTGGTCAGATAAACTGGCTTACTCCAAGAGGTTCGTACCACATCCAAGAAACCAGGGTGCAATATCCAAAACGATTCAAATCTAAAGATTTTGTTGCGTGGCATGTTGGTTTCAATAGTAACAATGCAAGGGGTATGATCAGATGTAGGTTTACCGAGGGGTTTTACCATTGTGTTGGGGTAGATCTGAGTCCAGTGTAATGACGTGAAGAACCAGTCTAACTGGACCTGAAGCGGATCAACTTGCATATTACTCCAAGTGTAAGCGCGGCCCTTTACTGGTAGTTCCAAAAGGTTTTGTGTGCGGATAATATCGTTAAATGTGAACATGTCCTGAGCATTACCTCCTGGTTTGTTACGGTTGTCCGGAGCACGAATATAGTTGAAGTCGCCAACCAAAAGCCAGTCTTGTGTCACTGGTATATCCAGATCATAGAGCGAATTAGTGTAATTTGTGCGATCGTCTCCAGTACACGGCCCATAGATATTTGCTAGCGTCCAGGTTTGTTGGGATTGCGTGCTAACGAAATTGATAACTAGCGCAAATGGTTCCGAATATAGAACAGAGCCCGTAGACATCGAGCTCTTCCAAATCGTAACAATGCCACCCGAAGCACCACGCGAAGGTACGAAAGCAAAACGATCGAATTGGCGTGGACAGCAAGATTTGATAAACGCCAGATCGAACGAGGTCTTTTTGGTTTCTTGCAAACAAACGATTGCGCATCCGCTAGAAAGGATCGCATTATGAAGCGCTAGATGTTTGGGTTCGGCATTAAGCCCTCGAATGTTCCAAGAGAGGACATTCCACGGTCGCAAAAGGGACATGAGAAAACTGCTTATAGATTAAGCAGAGGTGGAGGCTTCATCGACAACGGCTTCAGAAACTTCAGCCTGTTGCACGTCGGGTGTAGATTCAGTCGGCGCTGGAGATGCAAGGAGGGCTTCTTCAGTCAACTCTTCAGCTGGGATAGCGCATCTGTAAATTCCGATGTCTTGCAGTGTTGAGATTGGTGTTGGCGGCGGGATGTCATCAGAGTCATGCTTGGGCTGAGTGGTTGAAGAGGAACCTATGGCAGGTACGATTCTAGGCTTCACTTTAGACATGATCTTGCGGCTGTCAGATGGCATATGAACTTTAAACCCCTTATACTTAGTAGAGCGAGTGCTACGACGAACCTCAGTAGTGGAGATGGGCACCATAGGAGCTTTTGTGCGGCGGCCACGGGTTGCCATTGGAGGCTGAACTTCAAAAGTGGCAATGCAGTTCTCAGACTGGGATGTGACAGCTAGGTCTGAAGATAAAGGAGCCAAGTCCATCTGGTGGGTGTCAGGGTGAGACAAACCATGCTGTATAGTACTCACCTCCATAGAGTCTGGCATCAAGTTAGGGAGGGCATCAACATCAGGTTGAGGGGAGTGAGGATTATCCTCCACTGGCAGTTCTTGGATGACCACAGAAGAAGGAGGCGTGCTGTCAAAACAGATGAGGTTGCTATCACCAGAGGTTGCCACAGTCACAGACTCTTCTAAGCTTGCTGGTCGAATGCCAAAAGCAGATCTCCACGGGCCAATAGAGGCAAGTGCAGGTCGGAGAGCATCAAATATAAGAGTATTCAGTTGCTGTCTGGGTACTGGGTTGTCAATCAGCAAAGAAAGCAGATCCGAGCCCTGAGAAGACAGTCCAAACTGTAACCCGCGGTCATGCAGAACAACTGAAATAGAAAGCGATTCAGTTGGCATTGGGTAGTCCGAAGTTGGAGGGTGCGGCTGGGGCACAATGATCATTGTAGAACTGTCTGAACTAGCGCCATCCTCAGAAACAGAGGAGTCGTTCCAAGCCTGTGTGGGGCTGTCCATGAGATTGTTTTCAGGTACTAATCCGTCTTGGAAAGTCAGGCCCTGGGCTGCAAGCCACGCCTGATAGTTGACCAGGTGCGGTGGCAATGGAGGTAGCGGCGGAGCTGGCGGTTGCGGCCAGGCACCCCAGCCAGCATTGGCATTGTTGTTGGCATCAGGATTGGCGTCAGCATGAGGGCCAACAGGAGCTGTGTTCTGCACCAGCCAGTTGTGTACCTGTTGCTGGTAAAGCTGCTCGGCGGGGAGTTCAGGGCCGAACTGAGGGTGGGGATTACCATCAAGCGGCGGCGGCTCTTCTCCAGCAGGCAGGACCTCAGGCAGTAGTCCATTCCAGTCGTTGCTGCGGAGGATCGTAACCTGCACAGTCCAACAATCTCTTGCTCCTCCAAGCTGCCAGACAGCAAAGCTCTTTGGGATTAAGCGCAGGCGGAGCACTCTTGCTTTGATCATCATGAAGCGTCTATCCTGGCGGGGGTTATACCAGTGCACAAGGGATCCATAGCCACCCAGAGCTTTGGTGATGTAGTAATCAGTCTGGTAGTCGTAAGGGAAACCAAAGAACATCAACCAAACCTCTGGTCCAAAGGACGTCGTACGCCGATTCAAGGCTTCATTATGTGGTACAAAAGTGATGAGCAGATCTTCATCTTCAAGTTCAATGGGGGTGTTGATAGCAGTATCCCGCATAAAAGAGTCCACCAATCCAAAAATCCCAATACCGAAAGGATGGTCGCTGGCTTCAGTGGTAAAGAGTTGAGAAGCATGGAGCTGACCTATAATGGCATTGCGGATGGAAGCCCGGCGGTGGAGAGGAACGTATTCGCTCGCCTCGGCGATTGCCAAGAAATCGTGGTTAAGCGGCGGGATTGGCCCCGCGATCATGCCACTACGAACCACCCGGTCCGCCGGCCCCGGCTCAACGGCAAAGCTCGGGGGGAGGAACGGGACGAGGTTGAGGGGGTAGTTTGCCATGGTCGAAGTGGAGGTGAGGGAGAGGGGTGGATCCTGGTCAGTGTGCGGTAATGGTGATGGGACAGGGCAGGAGCGCTGCGGTAGTGGCGATGGGACTGGGCAGGAGCGCGGCGGTTGGAGAACCGAGGCGGAAGGTGGAGCGTGAGGGGGGTGGGCGTGAGGGGCAGGAGTGGAAATCACCGGTGATTTGGGAATCCATTTCCACCTTTGAGCGCGGATGCGTTTGCGGCAGGATTGGGCTGCGTGGCCGTAGTATGCACATGCAGTGCATCGGACGGTGGCTCTGGGCCGTGAATGCAGGGTAGTGGAGGGTAGAGGGGGGGCAGGAAAATGAGTTGCCTTGGTGGGGATGATATTCTCCAAAACCGTTTCAGTGATTTTAGGGGACTTACCAGATTTGGGGCAAAATACTGCCTTGTGATCAGGTGCGGAGCAATTGATGCAAATCAGCCTGGCATGGCAGTCTATTTTATTGTGTCCCCATTGCAGGCAGCGCGAGCAAAGAGAGGCCCAACTGGTGGAGAGGTTGATGATATCCTGCAAAGTGTATTGGGCTTGGGCCAAATCCGCCTTGTGTTTGGCCTGGAGAGAGGGGGGCCAAAAAACATATTCGGGGGCATATTTGAAAGCCGACCGGAGGAAACACCGCGGCAAGGGCGGATAGGGAGTATTTAGCGGGCAATTAAATGCACCAAGTCGGAGGAATTTTGGTGATTGCTTTTCCTCTAATTCAGCCTCAGCAATAAATAGCTCCATTAAAGCGATATGATCAGGTTTCGCCGAGAAAACTGCGCAGGAAGATCCCAAATGAGCTTGTTCATGCATGTGTTCTTGAGGAAAAGATGGCGCACTCCTAGATGATGAAGAGGCCTCAGCAGCATTTTTATTGGAGAAATCCATATGCGTTTGAGTCACTGTTTTGGACGAGGAGATCATTTCCACTCTTTGAGACCTGTTAAAGTTCTCATCATATGAAAAAACCGCAATAGGGTTGATAGCCAGACGTCGGCGCGCCGAAATATCAGAAAGAGCTACATCTGCATGCCAACCCGTATTGTGGGACATAATCTTGGGAGAATTCCTTTTATATAGATGGAAATGGCATATGAAATCCGGCCAAATGCGATCTTTGAGTCTGTAGATAAAATGCCCCACTTTGTTGTTTGCCACAGAAAACCGAAAAGAGCGAGGGCTGATTTGAAGTACATTGAAGCCAGTACTCAGGCCACCAATGCAACATTGGAGTGCAATGCCCACAGATTCCACCGTCAGGGGGAAGGAAGCAGAGGAGAAAGAGACCACCAAAAAGAACTCCTTGATGTCACGAGAGGGCGAGAAATGGACCGTAGAACCAAAAATTCTTCTCACCTGATCGGCCAGGGCTAAGCCTGGTGCAAAATCCCAGTGGAGGAGGCCTTCCATGGTGGATTAGATAGCTAGAGATCGCCATTGTTTGGTGGACAGCAGGTGGAGGGGAGGGAGAGGAGAGGAGGAGAGGAGGTGAGGTGGGGGAGCTTCCATGGTCCTTCTTGTCCTCCATATACAAGATGTTATATGCAACTCTTATCGTTAAAGATGAGTTTAATAGATTGTTTTTGTAGTCATTAAGTAACGATAGTTGTTGTGTTGTGTGTAGATTTTTCCTAGGAAATGATATATATGAATCATTATAACTGCAAATGATTCCTATTAATTCGGAAATTTAAAAGGTTAGTAAGAGTTGATCTCAATCACCAGTTCATTTATTCTAGTTCAATTTTTAAGGTCATACATTTCCTCTACGGATATTTTTTGTTTTGCAACGGATTCCTATGCAGAACATACGATTCCCAAGAGTTAAGATATTTTACGAAGGTCGTCAATCTATGACTTGCATATTCGATACATGCATTGTCGGGTGGTTGGTGCGGCTTATGCCAAAGGATGGCTCATCATTGTGGGAGCTTTAAGACATAGCCGGTGCCTGGAAACGGGATGAGGCGAATACATGAATGCCGGCGAACTTTACCCAGGTTCGGGGCTCTCCTAGGAGATAACACCCCCAGTCCTGCTCTGCGGGATCTCCGCATGATCACTAATCAACAAGTGACTACAAGTGCTCCTTGAGCTGTTTGGCTAGAGGAGGAAGAAGGGCAGGGCTAGCTCTCTCCTCTCTCCACGTATGTGTATGATGTCTTGGAGTGTCTGAACCCTTTGAATGGGTGCACTGGGGGTTTATATAGGTCTACCCCCCAAGGGTACAATGGTAATTGGGCCGGGTGTAGGACCCGGCTGTAAGTGTCTCTGGTGGCTGGCTTTTCCGCCGGCAGCTACGGCCCGCCGCCTGGTGGGTCCCGCAGGCTTCTCAGAACTGTAGCGATGCTGCTGATGACGCGTGCTTTGTCGGGGAGGGCGTGGCTACAGTCACGCCGCCTGGTGGGCGTTCACTGTAGCCACTCCCTGTCTATCCAGGTTAATGGCGCACAATCTTCAAGGCAGGGGAAGGCCGTCTGGTAAGGAGCCGGCTTCCCTCTGGGCCGACTGGTCCGGGCTCACGGCCGTCTGGTGTCTCATAGGCAGGTAGGGCCCGCCACCTGGGGGCCGTACTGACAGTGCGTCGTGGGAGCAAGGCTGCCTTTGTCAATGATGATGTCATGGACTGTATGGCTACAGTGATGCGCTGGGTGAAGGACGTACACTCAGTACGCTGCACTGTGGCCACGCTCTGCCCTGTGTTCGGGGGTAGTGGACTGCACCGTAGCCACGCCACGTCTCGTCACGTGCTACGTCTCCAACGTATCTATAATTTTTTATTGTTCCATGCTATTATTTATGAAGTCTTGGATGTTTAATGGGCTTTATCATTCACTTTTATATCATTTTTGGGACAAACCTACTAACCCAAAGGCCCAGTCCAGATTGTTGTTTTTTGCCTGTTTCAAGGTTTTGCAGAAAAAGAATATCAAACGGAGTCCAAACGGAATGAAACCTTCACGAGAGATATTTTTGGAGAAAATCATGCACGTGGAGCTTGAGAACCACGTCAGGGGATCAAGAGGTGGCCCACGAGGGTGGGGGGGCCCTTCCCAAGGCGCGCCCCCTGCCTCGTGGCCCCCTCGAGCGTCCCCCGGTGCCCTCCTTCTTCCTATATAAGTCTACGTACCCCTAAACATCCGTGAACAGAGAGAAAACCCTAATTCCACCGCCGTACCTTCTATTCCCATGAGATCCCTGATAACCCACAAGTGTAGGGGATCGCAACAGTTTTCGAGGGTAAAGTATTAAACCCAAATTGGTTGATTCGACACAAGGGGAGCCAAAGAATACTCTTAAGTATTAGAAACTGAGTTGTCAATTCAGCCACACCTGGAAACTTAGTATCTGCAGCAAGATAGTTTAGTAGCACAGTAATATGATAGTGGAGGTAGTAGCAATAAAAGTAAAGATAGTATTTTTGGAGTTTTTGTGATAGTAGCAACGGAAAAGTAAATAGCAACTAGCAATATAGGTAATGCTCGTAGGCATTGGATCGGTGATAGGAAATTACGTTGGATGCAATTCATCATGTAGAAGTTATAACCTAGGGTGACACATAACTAGCTCCAGTTCATCAATGCAATGTAGGCATGTATTCCGAATATAGTCATACATGCTTATGTAAAAGAACTTGCATGACATCTTTTGTCCTACCCTCCCGTGGCAGCGGGGTCCTATTGGAAACTAAGGGATATTATGGCCTCCTTTTAATAGAGTACCAGACCAAAGCATTAACACATAGTGAATACATGAACTCCTCAAACTATGGTCATCACCGGGAGTGGTCCCGATTATTATCACTTTGGGGTTGCCGGATCATAACACATAGTAGGTGACTATAGACTTGCAAAATGGGATCAAGAACACACATATATTCATGGAAACATAATTGGTTCAGATCTGAAATCATGGCACTCGGGCCCTAGTGACAAGCATTAAGCATAGCAAAGTCATAGCAACATCAATCTCAGAACATAGTGGATACTAGGGATCAAACCCTAACAAAACTAACTCGATTCAATGATAGATCCCATCCAACCCATCACCGTCCAGCAAGCCTACGATGGAATTACTCACACACGGCGGTGAGCATCATGGAATTGGTGATGGAGGAAGGTTGATGATGACGATGGCGATGATCTCCACTCTCCGGAGCCCCGAACGGACTCCAGATCAGCCCTCCCAAGAGAGATTAGGGCTTGGCGGCGGCTCCGTCTCGTGAAACGCGATAATTCTTTCTCCTTGATTTTTTTCTCCATGAAACGGAATATATATAGGACCTGGGAATACGTCGGTGGGGCACCGGGCTGCCCTCGAGGCAGGGGGCGCGCCCCCCACCCTCGAGGACGGCTCGTGGGCCCCCAGGTGTGGATCTTCTTGCTAGTATTTTTTATATTTTCTGAAATAAATCTCCGTTGATTTTCAGGCGATTCCGAGAACATTTTATTTCTGCACAAAAAGAACACCATGGCAGTTCTGCTGAAAGCAACGTCAGTCCGGGTTAGTTCCATTCAAATCATGCAAGTTAGAGTCCAAAACAAGGGCAAAAGTGTTTGGAAAAGTAGATAAGTTGGAGACGTATCAACTCCCCCAAGCTTAAACCTTTGCTTGTCCTCAATCAATTCAGTTGATAAACTGAAAGTGATATAGAAAAACTTTGACAAACTCTGTTTGCTCTTGTTGTTGTAAATATGTAAGCTAGCATTCAGGTTTTCAACAAGATCATGAACTAACCACATTCACAATAACTTTCAGGTCTCAAGACTACTCACATCAATGGCATAATCAACTAGCGAGCAATAATAATAAACCTCGGATGACAACACTTCTCAAACCAATCATGATATGATATAACAGGATGGTATCTCGCTAGCCCTTTCTGAGACCGCCAAACATAAATGCAGAGCACATTTAAAGATCAAGGACTGACTAGACATTGTAATTCATGGTAAAAGAAACCCAGTCATGATCATAGTCAATGCAAATTAATAGTAATACATGCAACGACAGAGGTGCTCTCCTACTGGTGCTCTTTGATAAGAGGATGATGACTCTGCATAAAAGTAAATAGATGGGCCCTTCGCAGAGGGAAGCAGGGATTTGTAGAGGTGCCAGAGCTCGATTTTTAAATAGAGATTGAATAACATTTTGAGCGGTATACTTTCATTGTCAACATAACAACCAAGAATCTCGATATCTTCCATGCTATGCACATTATAGGCGGTTCCCAAACAGAATGGTGAAAGTTTATACTCCCCAACCACCAACAAGCACACTCCACGGCCAGCCGAATCCACGGGTTACCGTCCAAACAAGCAACAGCCCTGGGGGAGTTTTGTTTAATTATTTTGATTTTGAGCATGGGACTGGGCATCCCGATGACTAGCCATTTTCTCATGAATGATGAGTGGAGTCCACTCATCGTGAGAATAACCCACCTAGCATGGAAGATATAGACAGCCCTAGTTGATACATGAGCTGTTCGAGCATACAAAACAGAATTTCATTTGAAGGTTTAGAGTTTAGCACATAATAATTTACTTGGAACGGCAGGTAAATACCGCATATAGGAAGGTATGGTGGACTCATGTGGAATAACTTTGGAGGTTTATGGAAGTGGATGCACAAGCAGTATTCCTGCTTAGTACAGGTGAAGGATAGAAAGAGATTGGGAAGCGACCAGCTAGAGAGCAACAACGGTCATGAACATGCAATAAAATTAATCAACAATGAATGCAAGCATGAGTAGGATATAATTCACCATGAACATAAATATCGTGAAGGCTATGTTAATTTGTTTCAACTACATGCGTGAACATGTGCCAAGTCAAGTCACTTAAATCGTTCAGAGGAGGATACCACCCATCATACCACACCCCGACCATTTTAATATCATGTTGGCACGCAAGATAGACCATTATAAACTCTCAGCTAATTAAGCATGGCATAAGCAGCTATGATCTCTAATTGTCATTGCAAACATGTTTCATTCATAACAAGTTGAATCAAGAACGACGAGCTATCATATTTACAAAAACAAGAGAGGTCGAGTTCATAACAGCTTTTCTCATCTCAATTAGTTCATCATATATCATCCTTATTGCCTTTCACTCGCACGACCGAACGGTGTGGAAAATAATAATAGTGCACGTGCATTGGACTAAACTGGAATCTGCAGGCATTTGATACAAGAGAGAAGACAAGGTAATATGGCTCAAGGTTAAATCAACAACAGAGCATATGAGAGCCACTAAGCATTTTAATCATGGTCTTCTACTCTTAACCCCTAAAGAAAAGAAATTACTTACACGGGAAAGCTCCCAACAAGCAAAAGAAGAACGGGAAATCTTTTTGGGTTTTCATTTTTAGTTACTACTACGAGCAAAGAAAGTAAACTAGCTAGAAGCTACAACTAATTTTTTTCTGGGTTTTTCTAGCACACAAGAAAAAGACTAAGAAAAAGAAATTTAAACTAAGCATGGATGGTACAGTGAAAGAGTGTGAGCACCGACAACTAGAATAAGTGTGAACATGAAAGTAAGTCGGTGAGAAACACGTATTCCCCCAAGCTTAGGATTTTGTCCTAAGTTGATCTATGGCCAGTACTGGCCTGACGGATATCCAAAGTTGTAGTTGGGGTCGTACTGAGATGCAGCAGTTGCTGCCTGCTGAGCTGCAGCTCGAAGGCGGGCTGCTTCCGTCATGTTATAATGGGCATTTGCCTCCTCCATGGTTATAGTGTATCTCCCCTTTTCCTGAAAGTTAAACACAGTAGGGGCAGGAAGAACAATAGGGATGGCATGCTGCCGGTTAAAGATTAGTCGATATTTGAGAGTTTGATTATCCCACTCTATAAACCGGTGACTAGCCATAGCATTACAATCTAAATAAACAGTAGGTAAGGGGTCATCATAAGGGTGCACAAACACACCAAGATAGCGGGCTATGCGAGTAGCATAGATCCCACCAAATAAATCTCCGTTAGAACCATTATGGTGTAGCCTACGTGCAACAATAGCTCCTAGATTATATTCCCTATCACCAAGCACATCACTCCTGAGAACGCTAAGATCAGGGACACACATGTGACAAGCCTCATCTTTACCATTTATGCATCTACCGATAAAGAGAGCAAAGTAATGAATAGCAAGAAAATGTATGCTCCCAGTGGTGGCTTGTGTGATGTCCCTGGATTCCCCCACTGTAATACTGGCTAGGAATTCTCTAAATTCATATTTACGAGGATCACTCATACTGCCCCATTGTGGGAGCTTGCAGTCTTCATTAAAATCCTCTAAGTCCATGGTATAAGATTTATCATATAGATCAAACAAGACAGTGTGAGAATTACGTGAAGATGAAAATTTAAACCTTCTCACAAAACTATCAGTTAAGCCACGGTACTGGAAGCACTTATCTTGCATGAAGTCCTCGAGGTCAGCGTTACGCACATATGCGTAAAATTCATCTTTGATGCCCGCTTGACTCATAAATTCATCTGACGGCCATTCACAAGGCGGCACATCAGCATCCCTTGGTGGTTCATCATCCGGCTCACGGAACGTGAGCCTTGGTCCTTGCTTCCTTGAAGAACCACCTTGGAAGTTTTTCCTAGACAATTTTCTGAATTTTTCTGAAATTTTTAGTAACTCACAATAAAAGTTAACCAAACTCAACAAGAATGATAGCAACAACTCCTATAAGTGCCTAGAACCTATATCATGCATTAAAACTACTTGGGACCAAGAAAATTTGACATGCAAGCTCAAGAACAAGGTCACCACAGCAGCACAAATTTGCAACAAATAAAGCACTGGAACAAAAACTAATTGGACCAATGGAGGAGTCACATACCAAGGAACAATCTCCCCAAACAGTTTGGTGAATGGTGCTTTGAGAAAGGAGATTGAAAATGGCAGCAAAACGAGCTAGAACTCGGGTTTGAGCTGGCTGGGGATTTTTTGGGAGGAAGAAGAAGGGAATGGGTGAAAGGATAAGTGGAGGCGGGCCACGTGGGGCCCTTGAGGCAGGGGGCACGCCCTGGGAAGGGGGGCGTGCCCTGTGCCATCGAGGCCAGGTGCTGGCTCCCCTCGCTGTGTGTTCAGTGCCATATTTTCTTAAATATTCTAGAAAAAATCATATTTCATTTTCATGGCATTTGGAGAACTTTTATTTTCGGGATATTTTTTATTGCACGGATAAGTCTGGAAACAGACAGATAATGCTATTTTTCTTTTATTTAGCCTAATTAACAGAAAGTAAAAGGAGGGTATAGAAGGTTTGTGCTATATAGATTCACCTATCCCATGTTCATCAAAAGGAATTGATGTCTACACACGCTTCTACTCTTGTAGACTATGTTGGGCCTCCAAGCGCAGAGGTTTGTAGGACAGCAGCAATTTCCCTCAAGTGGATGACCTAAGGTTTATCGAACTCAGGGAAGTAGAGGTTGAAGATGGTCTCTCTCAAACAACCCTGCAACTAAGATACAAGAAGTCTCTTGTGTCCCCAACACACCTAATACACTTGTTAGATGTATAGGTGCACTAGTTCGGCGAAGAGATGTTAAATGGCAAGTGATATGGATGGCAAAACAAAGTAATATAAATCTGTAATAAAAAGTGCAACAAGCAAACAAGTGGTAAACGTGAGCACAAATGGTATTGCAATGGTGGAAACAAGGCCTAGGGATCATACTTTCACTAGTGGCAACTCCCAACAACATTACATAATCGAATCACATGATATTTCCCATAAAACATGCAATGGAGACGCACCCGAAGGTCAATCCTTCGTGGTCAAGAGAGGATGAGAATTATGTAGGGCTACAAAAGCACACCTCAAAGTTCGTAGTTCTCAATCTAAGGATTTCCCAATGTCACCGCGGCCATCCAAAGAGAGTCCCACAATCACCACAACATATCTAAAGGATAGTCAAAGACAAGCACCAAGAGACTCTCAATCTTCAATCAACACACAAGAGAGGAAATCACTCATGAAATTATTTTTCGAATCCATGTCCAATAGACCGCTGTCACCTTGGTCTCGTGGATTATATTAGATAAAGACAAGTGAGTACATCAATCCAATATATAGAGGAAGGGGAAATATCATGGGATCACCCTTGATTAACATAGCCTATGATCACAACGAAGATCACATCATGGGAGAGAGAGATAACCACATAGCTACACGTACAAGCCCTCGGCCCCGGAGGAAACTACTCACGCATGGACATGGTGAGGAGGAGGTTGATGATGGTGTTGATGGAGAGGTGCAGCCCCGCGAGGAGGAGACGGCCGGCGGCAGCCACGAAGGCGGCGGCGGCGGCCCTTGGGGGCGCGGCGGCGGCGGCCCTCGGGGCGGCGGCAGCCCTAGGGGGCAGCGGCTCTTGGCCCCCCTTCTTCCTTGTGGATGGTGCTGCAATGGTGCTGGTCCTCCCCTCCAAGACGGCGGCTCGGGAGGAGGAAAATTCGTGGCCCTTGGTGACCTAGGTTTCCTCTCTTTATATAGACTCTCGGATTCCCGTCATCAGATTTTGGGCCTCGGTAAAACAGGCTTTACTTGGCCGTCCGGACTCCGATTTGTACGAATTTTATATTCAGAAGCATCGCCTCGAAATTCCCCACAACTTTCGCAACTAGACTTTTTCCGTTTGATGTCGTCTTCGGGCCGGAACGTGACCATCTTTAAAAAACATTCTCAGACAGATTTCAGGAAAGTCAGAGTCCTACTCCAATACGACTCCTTTTGCGTTTTTGTCAATTTCCAAGTAATTCCTACACAATAAAGTGTAAAGCAAGAACATTGTGCACTTTTGCAACCATTAGTAGGTTAGTCCAAATATGATCAAAAGTGTATGGAAGTGCATAAATATCATAACAATCTCACACAAAAAAGGCATGGAGCAAGCAGAAATTATAGATACGTTTTGGACATATCAACATCCCCAAGCTTAATTCCTGCTCGTCCTCGAGTAGGTAAATGATAACAAGCATAATTTCTGTGGTGACATGCTATTAACCATATAAGAACTTTTCATAGTCACATGACAAATGCTTACTGAGATAATGAATCTGTAGTAATTAAGTTTCCTCATGAGAATATCACAAAGAACTGAAAGTTTTACAGTATGATACTGAAACACTCAATAGATTTGTAGTGAGCATGGTGTGCAAACATGACAAAGTGATACCTCGCTTGCCCCCTTTAGTGAAGCAAAACATAAATGCAGGGGCACCTCCAAGGTTTAAGTGACGACTGGATACAATGATTTCAGAATAAACGATATCATAATCATGCAAAAGACAATGGTACTTTGGGACAATGCACATTACACTCAGAATGACAATCATGCTCTCAATAGTTGGTGCTTTAAAGAAAGAAGGTGGAGACTCTCGAACCGTGGCTTTTGATGGCAAGGTTGAAAACCCGTGGTCGGAAACAAAAACTAAACATGTACCAGAGCTCTTGGTTTTAAAAACAGAGGTAATATTTTTTTTTAGATTATGCATATTTCGTCAACGAATGCTAGCAGATAACTCAATTACTTCTCGAGCTGGACAAGTTTCGAGAAACGGCTCCCGAATGAGAACGATCACATCCTCTTAATCTCCTTTGTTTATCACTGCCAAAGTTTTCTGATTTCTCATGAACAAAGCGTGAAGGAGGTTTTGTTTGTTGTATAATTTTTTAATGAGCCGGGCGCACTCTATGCCAGTTCCTTCTCGTATTATGGGTTTGCACATTAGACATGCAATCCCGGGGTGAAGCTTGTCCAACTTAAAAAGATCATGAATTAACTACTACTTCCTCATGAGCTAAAACAGAGGCACAAAAGAGAAATGCTTTTTTTGAATAATTTCGAGATGGTACATGAAAGTCTTCGTTAGGAATGGCAGGTAAATACCATGTATAGGAAGGTATGGTGGACTCATATGGCATAACTGGTTTAATGGATTTTGGATGCACAAGCAGTCAGTCCGCTTAGTACAGGCGAAGGTTAGCAAAAGACTGGGAGCGACCAACTAAAAGGGCAATGACGGTCATAATCATGCAGAGCGACAACGCAACATTCAATCAGGCATGGAAGTTATATCGCTACTCGGAAACTAAAGATCATCAAGGCTTGATAGACTTTCTTTACAGTCTTAAATATGCGTGACCATACGCCAAGTCAATCAAAATAAATTCTTGAAGGAAGATATCACTAAACCATACCACATCATAAGCAAACAAATCATGTTGGTACTCCAATAACACATTAAGAACCCCCCAGCTATTTGAGACTAACCATAAGAAAACATGAACTACTAAGCACCATTATGCACATAGCATTTTTATCATAGACATATCAACCAGTGCAACAGAAGCCAACTCTCTTAACAAGATAAGCATGATAAATAAAGAGAGTTCCAATGACCAACTAAACAAAAGCTCTTTAAAAAGATAAGCATGAAAACTAAGAGCTGAACATGATAGTAGCTATTGAAAGACAAAGAACACACACATCAAGGATAGACATGAAAATTCTATGTTATGTTCTAGGTTGAAGTGGAGTGTGTTTCTCTCCCACACAAAGAAAGCTGAGTTCCAACTCGTTATGAAAAGCAAGCAAAGCTAAAGAAAACTAAAAAGGAAACTAAAAGCAAGACGCTCTAAGCATAGCACATAACACATGAAGTGATAAAAATATAGTGGAACGAAAGACGAACTGATAATTGTTGATGGAGAAGGGGATGCATGGGGGCATCCCCAAGCTTAGACGCTTGAGTCTTCTTGAATATTTCTTGGGGGTGCATGGGGGCATCCCCAAGCTTGAGCGTTTGACACTCCTGAATCTTTTTATCATCTTCCCTCGCACACTTGAAAACTCCCTTCATACATAACTTATCATAATCTGATTAGCGAGGTTAGTACCCATAATAAAATAATTGTTCCTTGCTGGAAATAAGGATATTTTTGAAGGTCTACTGTTTCTCAAGATTGCCAAAAGGTTTTTGCAAAGAAAAAGCAAGCTCAAGGTTTGCAAAATGAAGGAAAGGCAAAACAGGACAGAATCTGTGAAAAACAGTCCAGCAGGTAGTAAATGATTTTTTCGGGGCACTTCTGCAACTCAAATCAAAAAACTCAGAACAGACACCCGAAAGCCAATTGTATAGAGCATGCTGTCGAAAAAATTCAGAACAAGAAGATGATCTGGTGATTTTATACGAATTTTTCTGTCCAAGGACAGAATCTGTTTCCTGGACAGCACGTCACAACTTTTGAACTTTCTTGCAATCAGAGGCTACACTTGGCACAAAGCTGAAAAGTAAAGATACAATGATGATGCTACTGTAGTAACAACATCAAGACACAACAAAAGCAAAATAAAATTTTATTCATTGTGGGCTGCCTCCCAAAAGCGCTTTCTTTTATGCCTTTAAGCTAGGCATAAGACTTTAATGATGCTCTCGTAGGAATAAGAGTTGAAGAACAAAAGAGAGCATCAAGAAGCAAATACCAAACACATTTAAGCCTAACATGCTTCCTATGCATAGGAATATTGCAATAGAATAATTCATTGAAGCACAAAGCAATAAGCATAGGAAGACAAAACAAGTGCAGCTTCAAAACCTTCAACATAAAGAGAGGGAACTTGATATTATTGAAATATCTATAAGCATATGTTCCCTTCTCATAATAATTTTCAGTGGGATCACGAATAAACTCAACAATATAAGCATCACATAAAGCATTGTTACCATGATCCACATGCAAAAAGGTACTCTTACTCTCCACATAAGTATCTTTGGGGAGCCCATGGTTAGGACTTTTTAGCATTAACGTTTTCAGTCTCCCCCAAGCTTGAGCTACGCTCTCTCCGTCACGAGACCTAAAGTTATAGATATAGTTCCTGTCTCGATGAATTTCATAAAGAGGATAAAACTTTGTATAAAAGAGAGACATAAGCTCTTGCCAATCAAGCAAGTGCGCGTTATCGAGAAGCTTATACCAATCTGAAGCTTTATCTATAAGTGATACGGCGAACAATTTCCTCATGCCAAACTCCCTTGATACACCTGCAAGCTTAAATAATGAACATAATTGTGACAGATATAGCAAGTGTTCACCGGGATGTCTGTCTCCTGCATAACGATTAGCCAAAACATAATCGATAATACCAGCTGGTATTTTATAGGGCACAATTTCAGTAGGAGGAGGAGCAACCACCACAGGTGTGGGGCGTCTTCCCACAAGCAACGAACTAAGAATGCGGTTTTCCATAAACATAACTAGTGAAATAAAAACAAGAAACAAAAAGATTTAATTGCAAGATCTAAAGATATACCTTCAAGCACTCACTTCCCCGGCAACGGCGCCAGAAATAGCTTGATGTCTACACACGCTTCTACTCTTGTAGACTATGTTGGGCCTCCAAGCGCAGAGGTTTGTAGGACAGCAGCAATTTCCCTCAAGTGGATGACCTAAGGTTTATCGAACTCAGGGAAGTAGAGGTTGAAGATGGTCTCTCTCAAGCAACCCTGCAACTAAGATACAAGAAGTCTCTTGTGTCCCCAACACACCTAATACACTTGTTAGATGTATAGGTGCACTAGTTCGGCGAAGAGATGTTAAATGGCAAGTGATATGGATGGCAAAACAAAGTAATATAAATCTGTAATAAAAAGTGCAGCAAGCAAACAAGTGGTAAACATGAGCACAAATTGTATTGCAATGGTGGAAACAATGCCTAGGGATCATACTTTCACTAGTGGCAACTCCCAACAACATTAACATAATCGAATCACATGATATTTCCCATAAAATATGCAATGGAGACGCACCCGGAGGTCATTCCTTCGTGGTCAAGAGAGGACGAGAATTATGTAGGGCTACAAAAGCACACCTCAAAGTTCGTAGTTCTCAATCTAAGGATTTCCCAATGTCACCGCGGCCATCCAAAGAGAGTCCCACAATCAACACAACATATCTAAAGGATAGTCAAAGACAAGCACCAAGAGACTCTCAATCTTCAATCAACACACAAGAGAGGAAATCACTCATGAAATTATTTTTCTAATCCATGTCCAATAGACCGCTGTCACCTTGGTCTCGGGGATTATACTAGATAAAGACAAGTGAGTACATCAATCCAATACATAGAGGAAGGGCAAATATCATGAGATCACCCTAGATTAACATAGCCTATGATCACAACGAAGATCACATCATGGGAGAGAGAGATAACCACATAGCTACACGTACAAGCCCTCGGCCCCGGAGGAAACTACTCACGCATGGACATTGTGAGGAGGAGGTTGATGATGGTGTTGATGGAGAGGTGCAGCCCCGCGAGGAGGAGACGGCCGGCGGCAGCCACGGAGGCGGCGGCGGCGGCCCTTGGGGGCGCGGCGGCGGCGGCGGCCCTAGGGGGCAGCGGCTCTTGGCCCCCTTCTTCCTTGTGGATGGTGCTGCAATGGTGCTGGTCCTCCCCTCCAAGACGGCGGCTCGGGAGGAGGAAAATTCGTGGCCCTTGGTGACCTAGGTTTCCTCTCTTTATATAGACTCTCGGATTCCCGTCATCAGATTTTGGGCCTCGGTAAAACGGGCTTTACTCGGCCGTCCGGACTCCGATTTGGACGAATTTTATATCCAGAAGCATCGCCTCGAAATTCCCCACAACTTTCGCAACTAGACTTTTTCCGTTTGACGTCGTCTTCGGGCAGGAACGTGACCATAGAAACTACTTGGGACCAAGAAAATTTGACATGCAAGCTCAAGAACAAGGTCACCACAGCAGCACAAATTTGCAACAAATAAAGCACTGGAACAAAAACTAATTGGACCAATGGAGGAGTCACATACCAAGGAACAATCTCCCCAAACAGTTTGGTGAATGGTGCTTTGAGAAAGGAGATTGAAAATGGCAGCAAAACGAGCTAGAACTCGGGTTTGAGCTGGCTGGGGATTTTTTGGGAGGAAGAAGAAGGGAATGGGTGAAAGGATAAGTGGAGGCGGGCCACGTGGGGCCCTTGAGGCAGGGGGCACGCCCTGGGAAGGGGGGCGTGCCCTGTGCCATCGAGGCCAGGTGCTGGCTCCCCTCGCTGTGTGTTCAGTGCCATATTTTCTTAAATATTCTAGAAAAAATCATATTTCATTTTCATGGCATTTGGAGAACTTTTATTTTCGGGATATTTTTTATTGCACGGATAAGTCTGGAAACAGACATATAATGTTATTTTTCTTTTATTTAGCCTAATTAACAGAAAGTAAAAGGAGGGTATAGAAGGTTTGTGCTATATAGATTCACCTATCCCATGTTCATCAAAAGGAATTGATGTCTACACACACTTCTACTCTTGTAGACTATGTTGGGCCTCCAAGCGCAGAGGTTTGTAGGACAGCAGCAATTTCCCTCAAGTAGATGACCTAAGGTTTATCGAACTCAGGGAAGTAGAGGTTGAAGATGGTCTCTCTCAAACAACCCTGCAACTAAGATACAAGAAGTCTCTTGTGTCCCCAACACACCTAATACACTTGTTAGATGTATAGGTGCACTAGTTCGGCGAAGAGATGTTAAATGGCAAGTGATATGGATGGCAAAACAAAGTAATATAAATCTGTAATAAAAAGTGCAGCAAGCAAACAAGTGGTAAACGTGAGCACAAATGGTATTGCAATGGTGGAAACAAGGCCTAGGGATCATACTTTCACTAGTGGCAACTCCCAACAACATTACATAATCGAATCACATGATATTTCCCATAAAACATGCAATGGAGACGCACCCGAAGGTCAATCCTTCGTGGTCAAGAGAGGATGAGAATTATGTAGGGCTACAAAAGCACACCTCAAAGTTCGTAGTTCTCAATCTAAGGATTTCCCAATGTCACCGCGGCCATCCAAAGAGAGTCCCACAATCACCACAACATATCTAAAGGATAGTCAAAGACAAGCACCAAGAGACTCTCAATCTTTAATCAACACACAAGAGAGGAAATCACTCATGAAATTATTTTTCTAATCCATGTCCAATAGACCGCTGTCACCTTGGTCTCGTGGATTATATTAGATAAAGACAAGTGAGTACATCAATCCAATATATAGAGGAAGGGGAAATATCATGGGATCACCCTTGATTAACATAGCCTATGATCACAACGAAGATCACATCATGGGAGAGAGAGATAACCACATAGCTACACGTACAAGCCCTCGGCCCCAGAGGAAACTACTCACGCATGGACATGGTGAGGAGGAGGTTGATGATGGTGTTGATGGAGAGGTGCAGCCCCGCGAGGAGGAGACGGCCGGCGGCAGCCACGGAGGCGGCGGCGGCGGCCCTTGGGGGCGCGGCGGCGGCGGCCCTCGGGGCGGCGGCAGCCCTAGGGGGCAGCGGCTCTTGGCCCCCCTTCTTCCTTGTGGATGGTGCTGCAATGGTGCTGGTCCTCCCCTCCAAGACGGCGGCTCGGGAGGAGGAAAATTCGTGGCCCTTGGTGACCTAGGTTTCCTCTCTTTATATAGACTCTCGGATTCCCGTCATCAGATTTTGGGCCTCGGTAAAACAGGCTTTACTCGGCCGTCCGGACTCCGATTTGTACGAATTTTATATTCAGAAGCATCGCCTCGAAATTCCCCACAACTTTCGCAACTAGACTTTTTCCGTTTGATGTCGTCTTCGGGCCGGAACGTGACCATCTTTAAAAAACGTTCTCAGACAGATTTCAGGAAAGTCAGAGTCCTACTCCAATACGACTCCTTTTCCGTTTTTGTCAATTTCCAAGTAATTCCTACACAATAAAGTGTAAAGCAAGAACATTGTGCACTTTTGCAACCATTAGTAGGTTAGTCCAAATATGATCAAAAGTGTATGGAAGTGCATAAATATCATAACAATATCACACAAAAAAGGCATGGAGCAAGCAGAAATTACAGATACGTTTTGGACGTATCAGGAATTCATTAACAAGGTTGATCAGGTCTTGTTAATAAACTCTTTCCGAGTAACATGAAACCGAAGAATTTTATAATAACACTATGTTACCTCAGTGGGGATATGTATGTCCCCAACAATAAGTATGTCATATGCCTTCTTGATAGTAGGAATAGGAAACTCAAAACCTCCAATAGTAATAGTTGAAGTTTTTCCAATATAATTGATACTGAAGACCTGAGGTTGTTTCCTCAGAAAGTGTACCGTATGCTCATTACCATTGACATGAAAAGTGACATTGCCTTTGTTGCAATCAATAACAGCCCCTGCAGTATTCAAAAAAGGTCTTCCAAGAATAATAGACATGCTATCATCCTCGGGAATATCAAGTATAACAAAGTCTGTTAGAATAGTAACATTTGCAACTACAACATGCACATCCTCACAAATACCGACAGGTATAGCAGTTGATTTATCGGCCATTTGCAAAGATATTTCAGTGGGTGTCAACTTACTCAAGTCAAGTCTATGATATAAAGAGAGAGGCATAACACTAACACCGGCTCCAAGATCACACAAAGCAGTTTTAACATAGTTTCTCTTAATGGAGCAAGGTATAGTAGGTACTCCCGGATCTCCTAATTTCTTAGGCATTCCACCCTCAAAAGTGTAGTTGGCAAGCATGGTGGAGATTTCTACTTCAGGTATCTTTCTTTTGTTGGTAATAATGTCTTTCATATACTTGGCATAAGGATTTTAAGCGCATTAGTCAAACGCATACGTAAAAAGATAGTTCTAATCATTTCAGCAAAGCGTTCAAAATCCTCATCATCCTTTTTCTTGGATGGTTTTGGAGGAAAAGACATGGGTTTCTGAACCCATGATTCTCTTTCCCTACCGTGCTTCCTAGCAACAAAGTCTCTCTTATCATAACGTTGATTCTTTGATTGTGGGTTATCAAGATCAACACCAGGTTCAATCTCTACATCATTATCATTACTAGGTTGAGCATCATCATGAGCATCATTATTAATATTATCACTAGGCTCATGTTCATTACCAGATAGTGTCTCAGCATCAGAAACAGATATATCATTGGGATTCTCAGGTGTGTGAGCTATAGGTTCACTAGAAGCATGCAAAGTCTTATCGTTTTTCCTTTTCTTCTTCTTAGAAGAACTAGGTGCATCTAAATTAGCTCTCTGAGAATCTTGCTCAATTCTCTTAGGTTGACCTTCAGGATACAGAGGTTCCTGAGTCACTTTACCACCTCTTGTTGTAACTCTAACAGCATAGTCATTATTCTTACTATTTAATTCACTGAGCAAATCATTCTGAGCCTTAAGTACTTGTTCTACTTGAGGGGTAACCATTGAAGCATGTATACTAATAAGTTTCAGTTCATCTTTGGCACTAGACAGATAATCACTCAAGCGTTCAATCATATGAGCATTGTGTTGTAATTGTCTACCAACATAAGCATTGAAGTTTTCTTGTTTCACAATAAAATTGTCAAACTCATCTAAGCATTGGCTAGCAGACTTATAACAAGGAATATCACCTTCATCAAATCTATAAAGAGAATTTACCTTTACTACCTATGTCGAGTTATCAAGACCATGTATTTCTTCAATAGGCAGTAAATTATTAACATCTTCAGCTTTAATACCTTTTTCTTTCATAGATTTATTTGTCTCTTGCATATCTTCAGGACTAAGAAATAGAACACCTCTTTTCTTCGGAGTTGGCTTAGGGGCTGGTTCAGGAAGTGTCCAATTATTTTCATTAGCCAGCATATTATTCAATAGTAATTCAGCTTGTTCCATTGTTCTTTCCCTGAAAACACAACCAGCACAACTATCCAGGTGGTCTCTGGAAGCATCAGTTAGTCCATTGTAAAAGATATCAAGTATATCATGCATCTAAAGAGGATGATCAGGCAAAGCATTAAGTAACTGGAGAAGCCTCCCCCAAGCTTGTGGGAGACTCTCTTCTTCGGTTTGAGAAAAGTTATATATTTCCCGTAAGGCAACTTGTTTCTTATGAGCGGGAAAATATTTAGCAGAAAAGTAATACATCATATCCTGGGGACTACGCACACAACCAGGATTAAACCAAGTCTTAGCATCACCCTTTAACAAGAACGGAAACAACTTAAGGATATAATAGTAGTGGATCTTTTCATCATTGGTAAACAAGGTGGCTATATCATTCAACTTGGTAAGATGTGCCACAACAGTTTCAGACTCATAGCCATGGAAATGATCGGATTCAACCAAAGTAATCAACTTAGGATCAACAGAGAATTCATAATCCTTATCAGTGACACAAATAGGTGAAGTAGCAAAAGCAGGGTCATGTTTCATTCTAGCATTCAAGGACTTTTCTTTCAACTTAGCTAATAACTTCTTAAGATCATATCTATCATTGCAAGCAAGAAAGTCTCTAGCAGTTTCTTCATCCATAACATAACCCTCAGGCACAACAGGCAATTCATATCTATTGGGAGTAGTTTCATCATCACTTTCATAAATATCATCAACATTTGCACTCTCCCTAACCTTAGCAATTTGTTCATCTAGAAATTCACCTAGTGGCACAGTATCAGGCATAGAGATAGTTTCATCATACATAGCAGAAGTAGCATCATCGAGAACATACGACATATCAGATTCAATAGCAGGAGTAGGTGTCACAAGTTTACCCATAACAGAAGGCGAATCAAGTGCAGAGCTAGATGGCAGTTCCTTACCTCCCCTCGTAGTTGAGGGTAAGTTCTTTGTTTTTGAGTCCTTCAAATTCTTCATAGTGATAAGCAGATATAAATCCCAAGTGACTTAAAGAATAGAGCTATGCTCCCCGGCAACGGCGCCAGAAAATAGTCTTGATAACCCACAAGTGTAGGGGATCGCAACAGTTTTCGAGGGTAAAGTATTAAACCCAAATTTGTTGATTCCACACAAGGGGAGCCAAAGAATACTCTTAAGTATTAGCAACTGAGTTGTCTATTCAGCCACACCTGGAAACTTAGTATCTGCAGCAAGATAGTTTAGTAGCACAGTAATATGATACTGGTGGTAGCAGCAATAAAAGTAAAGATAGTATTTTTGGAGTTTTTGTGATAGTAGCAACGGAAAAGTAAATAGCAACTAGCAATATAGGTAAAGCTCGTAGGAATTGGATCAGTGATGGGAAATTACGTCGGATGCAATTCATCATGTAGAAGTTATAACCTAGGGTCACACAGAACTAGCTCCAGTTCATCAATGCAATGTAGGCATGTATTCCGAATATAGTCATATGTGCCTATGGAAAAGAACTTGCATGACATCTTTTGTCCTACCCTCCCGTGGCAGCGGGGTCCTATTGGAAACTAAGGGATATTAAGGCCTTCTTTTAATAGAGTGCCGGACCAAAGCATTAACACATAGTGAATACATGAACTCCTCAAACTATGGTCATCACCGGTCGTGGTCCCGATTATTGTCACTTCGGGGTTGCCGGATCATAACACATAGTAGGTGACTATAGACTTGAAAGATAGGATCAAGAACACACATATATTCAGGGAAACATAATAGGTTCAGATCTGAAATCATGGCACTCGGGCCCTAGTGACAAGCATTAAGCATAGCAAAGTCATAGCAACATCAATCTCAGAACATAGTGGATACTAGGGATCAGACCCTAACAAAACTAACTCGATTACATGATAGATCCCATCCAACCCATCACCGTCCAGCAAGCCTACGATGGAATTACTCACACACAGCGGTGGGCATCATGGAATTGGTGATGGAGGAAGGTTGATGATGACGATGGCGATGATCTCCACTCTCCGGAGCCCCGAACGGACTCCAGATCAGCCCTCCCAAGAGAGATTAGGGCTTGGCGGCGGCTCTGTCTCATGAAACGCGATAATTCTTTCTCCTTGATTTTTTTCTCCACGAAACGGAATATATAGGACCTGGGAATACGTCGGTGGGGCACCGGGCTGCCCTCGAGGCAGGGGGCACGCCCCCACCCTCGAGGACGGCCCGTGGGCCCCCAGTTGTGGATCTTCTTGCCAGTATTTTTATATTTTCAAAAATAAATCTCCGTTGATTTTCAGGCGATTGTGAGAACTTTTTATTTCTGCACAAAAACAACACCATGGCAGTTCTGCTGAAAACAGCGTCAGTCCGGGTTAGTTCCATTCAAATCATGCAAGTTAGAGTCCAAAACAAGGGCAAAAGTGTTTGGAAAAGTAGATACGTTGGAGACGTATCAATCCCATCTTGGAGCCTGTTCCGGAGCTCCACCGGAGGGGGATTCATCACGGAGTTCTTGATACGTCCATTGTGCATCATGCTTATAAGTTAATATTTATTGCATTATGGGTTGTTCATACCTGTTTTGCCACAATACTTATGCCTTTTCCCTCTTATTTTGCAAGGTTTACATGAAGAAGGGGGAATGCCAGCAGTTGGAATTCTAGGCTCAAAAAGGAGCAAACTCTGGAAACCTATTCTGCACAACTCCAAAAGCCCCGAAACTCCGTAGAACATTTTTTCGGAAAATATAAAAAATATCTGGCGAAAGGAATCAACGAGAGGGGCCACTGGCTGGCCTCGAGGGTGAGGGCGCGCCCCGCTTCCCAGGGCGCGCCCCTGCCTCGAGGGCCAACCGGTGGGCCCCAGGTGCCCATCTTCTCCTATATGAAGCATTTTGACCTGGAAAAAAATCAGGAGGAGGCTTTCGGGACCGAGGCGGAAACCAATCTAGGGCTCCGGCAGAGCTGTTCTGCCGGGGATACTTCCCTCCGGGAGGGGGAAATCGTCACCGCCGTCATCACCAACAACTCTCCCATCTTGGGGAGAGCTATCTTCATCAACATCTTCACCAGCACCATCTCCTCTCAAACCCTAGTTCATCTCTTGTATCCAATCTTTGTACCCAAACCTCAGATTGGTAACTATGGGTTGCTAGTAGTGTTGATTACTCCGTGTAGTTGATGCTAGTTGGTTTATTTGGTGGAAGATCATATTTTCAGATCCATTAAGCATATTAACACCCCTCTGATCATGAACAATATTATGTCTTGTGAGTAGTTACTTCTGTTCCTGAGGACATGGGAGAAGTCTTGCTATTAGTAGTCATGTGAATTTGGTCTTCGTTCGATATTTTGATGAGATGTATGTTGTCTCTCCTCTAGTGGTGCCATGTGAACGTCGACTACATGACACTTCACCATTATTTGGGCCTAGAGGAAGGCATTGGGAAGTAATAAGTAGATGATGGGTTGCTAGAGTGACAGAAGCTTAAACCCTAGTTTATGCGTTGCTTCCTAAGGGGCTGATTTGGATCCATATGTTTCAGGCTATGGTTAGGTTTACCTTAATACTTCTTTTGTAGTTGCGGATGCTTGCATTAGAGTTTAATCATAAGTGGGAGGCTTGTCCAAGTAAGGGAAGCACCCAAGCACCGGTCCACCCACATACCAAATTATCAAAGTACCGAACGCGAATCAGATGATCGTGATGAAAACTAGCTTGACGATAATTCCCATATGTCCTCGGGAGCGCTTTACCTTGCATAAGAGTTTGTCCAGGCTTGTCCTTTGCTAAAAAAAAGGATTGGGCCACCTTGCTGCACCTTATTTACTTTTACCTATTTTCACTTGCTACCAATTATCTTATCACAAAACTATCTATTACCTATAATTTCAGTGCTTGCAGAAAATACCTTACTGAAAACTGCCTATCATTTCCTTCTGCTCCTCGTTGGGTTCGACACTATTACTTATCGAAAGGACTACGATAGATCCAATACACTTGTGGGTCATCAAGACTCTTTTCTAGCACCGTTGCCGGGGAGTGAAGTGCCTTTGGTTAGGAAAAATTTATATAGTGTGCTGAAATTTATTGTCACTTGTTACTATGGCTCAAAATCCTTTGAGGGGCTTGTTCGGGGTATCTTCACCCCGAGCAGAAGAGCAAAGAGTTGCTCCTCAACCTATGCACCTATTGAAAGTGTTTGCTTTAAGATTCCTTCGGGTATGATAGAGAAACTGCTTGAAAATCCCTATATAGGAGATGGAACACTTCACCCCGATTTACATCTAATCTATGTGGATGAAGTTTGTGGATTGTTTAAGCTTGCAGGTATGCCCGAGGATGTTATCAAGAAGAAGGTCTTCCCTTTATCTTTGAAGGGAGATGCATTGACATGGTTTAGGCTATGCGATGATATGGGATCTTGGAACTATAATCGTCTGAAGTTGGAATTTCAACAGAAGTTCTACCCTATGCACCAGGTTCATCGTGATCGTAATTGTATTTATAATTTCTGGCCTCGCGAAGGAGAAAGCATCGCTCAAGCTTGGGGGAGGCTTAAGTCAATGTTATATTCATGCCCCAATCATGAGCTCTCAAGAGAAATGATCATTCAAAAATTTTATGCTCGGCTTCCTCATAATAGTCGCTCCATGCTCAATACTTCTTGTTCTGGCTCTTATATGATGAAGACTATTGACTTTAAATGGGATTTATTGGAAAGAATTAAACGCAACTCCGAAGATTGGGATCTCGACGAAGGTAAGGAGTCAGGTATGACCCCTAAGTTTGATTGTGTTAAAGCTTTTATGGATACCGATGTTTTCCGTGAGTTTAGCACTAAATATGGGCTTGACTCTGAGATAGTAGCTTCTTTCTGTGAATCCTTTGCTACTCATGTTGATCTCCCCAAGGAGAAGTGGTTTAAATACCATCCCCCTATTGAAGTAAAAGTAGTTGAACCTATTAAAGTTGAAGAAAAGACTATCACTTATAATGTTGATCCTGTTATCCCTACCGCTTATATCGAGAAACCACCCTTCCCTATTAGGATAAAGGATCATGCTCAAGCTTCACCTGTAGTCCGTAAGAGTAATACTAGAACACCTACACCCTCTGAGCAAATTAAAGTTGAACCTAGTGTTGTTATGGTTAAAGACCTCTTGGTAGAAGATTTAGATGGACATGTTATTTTTCTCCAAGAAGAGTCTGCTAGAATAGCCAAACCCAATGCTAGGAATAAACATAAACCTGTTGTAGGCCTGCCTGTCATCTCTGTTAAGATAGGTGATAATTGCTATCATGGTTTATGTGACGTAGGTGCTAGTGCGAGTATTATCCCTCTCGATTTGTGTAAAGAAATTATGCATGATATTGCACCTGATGTCAGGACCCCGATCCTAAGTCACACCGATCTAGCTGTAACACGTCATATCACTTTGCGGCCTCACGCACGGTAACCCCACGGGTGCCACCTTACCTGGCCCGGGACCGTTTGCGCATTTTGGCACACGTATATGACAGTGTCGCTAGCATCCATATGACAGAGAACCCGGGCCGACATGGCTAGTTATAAACCAAAAGTGGCACTAAATTACAGAGACAGGCATCCATGACCCAGCAACGAACGTGTCGGTCATCAACGTATGAACCCAAGTCGTAGCAAGCTACATGGACTTAAAGGAACAACGCGTGACATTTCCCCTAAGGGACAGACACAGGAACGAAGAAGGACACATGCCGGCCAGCCTACGTGTTCCGAGCAGTAGCAAGCTACCAAGGCTCATTGGAGACACTAGGAGGCATTTCCCTGTAAGATAGGCTACCAAAGGAAAACAACTAGGTGTCGGATCCCACACATACCAAGCATTTCAATCATACACACAATATGCTCAATATGTGCAAATACAACATTGCATCACAACAGAACTCTATGACTCAAAGTACTTTATTTAAACGGCTCCAAGAGCCATACATAACATATCCATGCAGGTAGGGGTCACATGACCCAACACTCAAGTCATACAGTCATACAAGCACAAGCGGAAGCTACATGTCTGAGTACAGACAACTTAGAAAATAAAATAGGCTTGGTGTAGCCTGACTATCTACAAGGCCCTTCACAAGCTCCAGATATCCGTCTGGGTGTCAAGCTACTCGTCGACGTCAACATCTATGTAGAATCCCTCAGCAGGGGCAGGGTTCTCCTCTGCAACAGTTATTAAGCAAACATGAGTACAAAGGTACTCAGCAAGTCTTACCACAGAACCTATCATACATGCAACATTATCAAAGGGGGTAGTGGAGTTCATTGCAGAAAGCCAGCTTTGACTCTTGGCTAACCTATACTACAACTCCCAACAGATTGCAAGATGTTATTACGAACACGAGTCCTCTACTCACCACATCAATACACTACCGAGGATCCTCTTCCGTCATCCTACGGAAGGGCCATCCACGGCACTCACACTTATCTTGAGGCTTTTAGTAGTATCCATCAACTTGTCTATGAACTGTAAGAGCAACCAAGTAGTCCGTACCGCGAACAACGGCTATTCGAATAGTTTGATAACCCTGCAGGGGTGTACCTCTTCACACACGCTTCCACCACTTATCGCCGTATACTCGGCGTGTACTCGGCAACCTTCAAGCGGAAGCCCAGCGAGGGTGTCGGCCACGACCTGACTAACTACTCAAGTCTCTCGTCCAGGTTTATCGCCTATTTGGGTTCCATCCGTGGGGAGATCCGGCCGGGGTGTCGCTCAGGGCCCCAAACGATGTGTACAGGGTTCCCGAGTCACCAAACGGGCAACCGGTACACCGTGTCACGTACCTGTCGCATCACAACCCACCCCGAGGGTCAGCGTTGTGCACGACCTCTAGTAATCTATAAACACCAGAAACTAGTTGCAACTCCTGGACAGAGATCGAGGATAATTAATAAGTCGAGAGGGTCAATTAAGGATCCCAATGTGTGGTAGTAGCTGTAACTTGAATCACACATACAGATCTCGGGTCCTAAGGACGATTCCAATGAAACAACCCACCATGTACTCCTACATGGCCTTTCATCGATACCTTTACCAAGCGTATTCCACAATTCCCTCTCTTTATCGGTATGATCATTTCACTCTGATCCATCACCCAGATGAACCAGACCTGACACAACTCTAAGCATAGCAGGCAACATAAACAAATAGCATGGTGGATAACACATCACATGGCTCAATCAACTCCTACACATGCTAGTGGGTTTCAACTATTTACTGTGGCAATGACAGGTCATGCAAGGGATAGGGTTCAACTACCGTAGCAAGTAGCAGTTCACACGATGTTGCCTTAATGCAGTAAAAGAGAGCAGGAGCGAGAAGATTGGGTTTGTATCGGAATGATCAATGATTGCTTGCCTGACAAGGTAGTTGTCGGGTACTGCTCTTCAACTGGATACGCAGCAGTATCCTCGGGAGCAGGACCTAACACAGAGAATACCGACGATACAATCATTACCAAACAAATGCAGCAATATGATGCATGCTCATGACATGGCAAGATGCATGTGTGTTGGCTAATGCAACTAAAACCAGAAGGGTTTGAGCTTATTTGAATCAAAGATTCAAATTGAAGTTCAAACTATTATTTAAATAAGTGCATTGTCATGTTTTGATGTATACAGCAAGTTAACTTTTTCAAACATGCATGAAACCAGTGCCATTGGAAAGATTGGATTTTTCTGATCATTTTTCATATATAAATCTTTTCCATCTGAGCTATGGTTGATTTTATATGATTTTTAGAAGTTTTGGGTATTTTCTGGAATTTCCTGAATTATTTTTAATCTAAAAATCCCAAAAAAACCTTTACTGCGTCAGCATGACATCATGCTGACGTCAGTCAGTCAACAGGAGCTAGTCCAAGTCAAACATGACATGTGGGCCCTGCATGTCAGTGTCACAGCTAATTAACTGAGTTAATTAAAGTTAAACTAAAACTAATTAGCTGTCAGTGGGGCCTGGGCCCACGGGTCAGTGACTAAATTAATTAACTAATTAAATTAAAAGAAACTTAATTAAACTAACTAATTAGCAAAAGGTGGCCCACACGTCAGTGACCCAGGGGTAGTCAACCCCCTGGTCAAACAGGTCAAACCCGCCGGCGACGTGACGCCGGCGAGGCCAAGTACGGCGGCGTGCTTCGGAAATCGTCTACGGGACACGGCTCGAGCTGCGGCTAGGTGCGTTGGAAAGCTCTTGCCCTTGCGCGTCGGATGGTGGTGGTCGCCGGACCTGGGGTGGCCGGAGACGACGGCAACAAGCTCGACGGCGGCGACCGGGGTCGGGCGTGTGTGGAGATGCGGCTGTAGGGGCCTAGGCGATGCGTGCGTAGCACCTATCGCATCTATGCGCTGCGGTGAGTGTGATGGACGGGTGCCAGTGACCAAATGGTCACCGGAGCATCACCGGCGGCGAGCACGGCGGTGGTGCGTTTCGGTGATCAACAGAGCGGCGGCTACACGGCGCAAAAGGGACGGAGGAAGGAGGGGTTCGACGTAGAAGCTCACTGCGGTGCTAACGAGCTCGACGGAGGGGTCGGGGACGCGCTGTAGCTTCGTAACGGCGGTGAGGTGCTCCGGCGATCCGAGGAAGGGGACGGCGGCGTGAGGACGTTCCAGGGCTTCCGGCGGCTCGTGGCTCAGCGAGGAGGAAGAGGGCGACGCGGCGGATTTTCTGGACACACTCACGGGGCGAGGGGACGGCTCTAAGTGCGGCTACGGCGAGCGGCGGCGACGGCGGCTCGGTGATGGAGGAGGAGAGAGCCAGGGGAGGGCGCTGGAGACGAGGGGGAGAAGTGAGAGCGGTCGGGGCAGCTGCGTGTCGATTCGTGGAGTCATCCAGGCCATCGGGGAGGCAGGCAAGCAGCCTGGAGGTGGCCGGGCGCGTGCCGGCGCGCGGCGGCCACGCGCGCGTCCTTCTGGCGCGAGGAGGAAGACAACAGAGGAGGGCTGGTGGGCTGGGCCGGCCTGCTACAGGGCTGGGCCCGAGGTAAGTGCTTCTCCCTTTTTCTTTTTCCTATTTCTTTTTCTGTTTCATTTCTTTTACATCTTTGTTTAATTAATAAAATGCCAGAGCATTTTTTATAATTCATAACACTTGTCATGCCTACTGTATATAATATGAACAGTAGGAAACATTGTAGTTTATGATTATTTGAGCATTTAAAATATTTTATAGCATTTAAATGCCCAAATTCAAATACCATATGATTTAATACAGTGACCTTGGATGTCCTAGAAAATTGTGCACCATTTTTAGCAAAGGTTTGAGACCAAGGCAGAAATGATGAACATTTTTTAAGGGCATTTTGGGTACATTGGAAAATATTTTATCAAACCCTAGTTGTTAGAAGAGGGGTGCTGGGGTTTCTGTCATTCCCATTTCAAATTTCTTTGAAAAGTAAACATGATGCACACACCAACTAACCCTAATGCAAGTGCTAACTAGGGATGTGACAACTCACCCCCACTTAAAAGAATCGTGTCCCGATATTCGGGTTCCTCCGGAAAGAGGGTGGGGTACTCAAGTCGAAGACGATCCTCCCTTTCCCAAGTAGCTTCACTCTCGGAATGATGTGACCATTGAACCTTGAGAAACTTGATATTGTGGCGTCGAGTGGTGCGCTTGGTTTGATCAAGAATACGAACGGGGTATTCTCGATATGTGAGATTGTCCTGGAGATCAAGCGTTTCGTGGTCCACTCCGCGGATAGGATCCGAGAAGCAACGCCTGAGTTGAGAAACGTGGAACACGTCATGAACTCTGGATAGGTGCGGAGGTAGTTCCAGTTGGTAGGCAACTTCTCCTCGTTTGGCAAGAATGCGAAAAGGACCGATATAACGAGGGGCCAATTTGCCTTTGATACCGAAGCGATGGGTTCCCTTAAGAGGAGTAACCCGAAGGTAAGCCTTATCGCCGACTTCAAAAGTCACAGCCTTATGATGACTATCATATTGACTCTTCTGGCGAGACTGGGCTGTTTTCAATCTCTCACGAACGATGCGAACTTGTTCCTCTGCTTCCTGGATCATATCCGGACCAAAGAATTGTCTTTCCCCGGTCTCTGACCAGTTAAGAGGTGTTCGACACCTTCGTCCATATAGAACTTCGAAGGGAGCTTTGCCCAAGCTAGCTTGATAACTATTGTTATAAGCAAATTCGGCAAATGGAAGACACTTTTCCCATTCCATACCGAAAGAAATGACAGAGGCTCGAAGCATGTCTTCCAGAATTTGATTGACTCGTTCCACTTGACCACTTGATTGGGGATGGAAGGCGGTACTGAAGGAGAGATGGGTTCCCATAGCATTCTGGAAACTTTCCCAAAATCGTGAAGTGAAAAGACTTCCACGGTCTGAGTTAATCTCCAACGGCACACCATGAAGTGATACTATCCGAGAGACATACAAATCTGCTAGCTGGCTAGCGGTAATACTCTCTCGAACAGGCAGGAAATGAGCTACTTTGGAGAGGCGGTCGATAACGACGAAGATAGCATTATTCCCTTTCCTGGTCCTGGGAAATCCGGTAATGAAGTCCATACCGACTTTGTCCCATTTCCATTCAGGAATAGCTAAAGGTTGAAGGGTGCTAGCAGGCCGTTGATGCTCTGCTTTGACTCGACAACAAACGTCGCAGTTAGCAATGAATTGAGCGATTTCTCTCTTCATCCTAGTCCACCAGAATCTCTGACGTAGATCCTGATACATTTTGGTACTACCGGGATGAATCGTGAGAGGAGATTCATGAGCCTCCTTAAGGATCATTTGTCGTAGTTGTGGTTTCTTGGGTACCACCAAGCGGTTCTCGAAGTACACAACACCTCGATCATCCATAGAGAAACTTCTAGCAACTCCGTTAACAATGTTCTCCTTGATCCGAGATATGCCTTTATCATACCGCTGGGCAACTATGATTTGATCCATAAGGGTAGGTTTCGCCACCAAGGTGGAAAGGAATCCTCGAGGAACAATGTGAAGGTTAAGCTTACGAAATTCCTCGTGGAGAAGTGGTTGACTTTGTTGTAACATTAAATTGTTACAATATGACTTACGACTTAGTGCATCAGCCATGACATTGGCCTTTCCAGGGGTATAGGTGATTCCTAAGTCGTAGTCGGTGAGCAACTCAACCCAACGTCTTTGCCTGAGATTCAAATCCGGTTGGGTGAAGATATACTTCAAACTTTGATGATCAGTGAAGATTTCACAGCGATTACCAAGGAGGTAATGTCGCCATGTTTTGAGTGCATGGACTACAGCTGCAAGCTCTAAATCATGAGTAGGATAGTTATCCTCGTGTGGACGAAACTGTCGAGATGTGTATGCAATCACTTGACGATCTTGCATGAGAATGCAACCTAGTCCTTGTCGCGAGGCGTCGCAGTAGATTATAAAATCCTTGGAAAAGTCTGGTGGTACCAGTACAGGTGCAGATGTCAGGCGTCTTTTCAGTTCCTGAAAACTGGACTCGCACTGTGGGGTCCACTCAAAAATTTTATCTTTCTTGAGGAGTTTAGTTAGAGGTTTAGCAACTTTGGAGAAATTCTCGACGAAACGTCGGCAATAGCTTGCTAAGCCAAGAAAACTCCTAACTTGCTTGACTGATTCAGGGGGAGTCCAATCAAGTACAGCTTGAACTCGCTCGGGATTGACAGCAATACCCTTGCCAGAGATCACATGACCTAAATAGGTTACTTCCGGCAACCAAAATTCACATTTAGAGAATTTGGCATAAAGACAGTGCTCTCGAAGTTTCGTCAATACCAGCCTTAAATGCTCGGCATGATCTTCCTTGTTCTTGGAATAGATGAGTATATCATCGAGGTATACCACGACGAATTTGTCCAAATACTCCATGAATATAGAATTCATTAACCGAGAAAAGGTAGCTGGGGCATTGGTTAATCCGAAGGACATAACGGTGTACTCATATTGGCCATAACGAGTAACAAAAGCCGTTTTAGGAATGTCCCCGTTCTTGATTTTGATTTGATGGTAGCCCAACCTCAAATCCATCTTGGAGAAGACTGAGGATCCAGCGAGCTGATCATACAGGTCATTGATCCTGGGAAGCGGATACTTATTCTTTATGGTGACCAGATTGACAGGTCGGTAATCTACAACCATCCGCTCCGTTCCATCCTTCTTCTTGACGAAGAGGACAGGGCAAGCCCAAGGGGAAGAACTAGGACGGATGAAACCTTTTTGCAAGGACTCATCGAGTTGTTTCTTTAGCTCAGCTAATTCTAGTGGTGCCATCTTATAAGGTCTCCTAGAGATTGGGACAGTTCCAGGGATAAGATCTATCACGAACTCGACATCTCTGTCAGGTGGAATTCCTGGCAGTTCTTCTGGGAAAACATCCGGGAAGTCACGGACTACCGGGATATCTTCGAGTTCTGGTAGAGGGCTGGCATTAAGAGAGTAGAGCTAACGCTCAGCCATTCGAGTCAAGACATTGACTATCTTGCCGGATGGATGTGTAAGTTGAACGGTCCTAGTAAAGCAATCAATTTTGGCGTAATGAGTTGTCATCCAATCCATACCCAAAATTACGTTGGAGAAAATCACGCACGCGGAGCTTGAGAACCACGTCAGGGGATCAAGAGGTGGCCCATGAGGGTGGGGGCGTGCCCCTCTTCCCAGGGCGCACCCCCTGCCTCGTGCCCCCCTTGAGCGTTCCCCGGTGCCCTCCTTCTTCCTATATAAGTCTACGTACCCCAAAACCTCCGTGAACAGAGAGAAAACCATAATTCCACCGCCGTACCTTCTGTTCCCGTGAGATCCCATCTTGGAGTCTGTTCCGGAGCTCTACCGGAGGGGGGTCCATCACGGAGTTCTTCTTCATCATCATCATCGCCCTCACCATGAGTTGTGAGTAGTTTGCCACAGACCTTCAGGTCCATAGCTTATATCTAGATGGCTTCTTCTCTCTCTCTCTCTATATCTCAATACAAAGTTCTCCTCGGTCTTCGAGGAGATCTATTCGATGTAATCTCTTTTTGCGGTGTGTTTGTCGAGATCCGATGAATTGTGAGTTTATGATCAAGGTTATCTATGAAAGATATTGGTTCTTCTCTGAACTTTTTATGTGTGCTCATAATATCCTTGCAAGTCTCTTCGAATTATTGGTTTGGTTTGGCCTACTAGATCTATAGTTCTTGCAATGGGAGAAGTTCTTGGCTTTGGGTTCAATCTTGCGGTGTCCTTTCCCAGTGACAGTAGGGGCAGCAAGGCACGTATTGTATTGTTGCCATCGAGGATAAAAAGATGGGGTTTATATCATATTGCTTGAGTTTATCCCTCTACATCATGTCATCTTGCTTAAGGCGTTACTCTGTTCTTATGAACTCAATACACTAGATGCATGCTGGATAGCGGTCGATGTGTGTAGTAATAGTAGTAGATGCAGAATCGTTTCGGTCTACTTGTCTCGGATGTGATGCCTATATACAATGATCATGCCTAGATAGTCTCATAATTATTCGCTTTTCTATCAATTGCTTGACAGTAATTTGGTTACCCGCCGTAGAATATCGCTATCATGAGAGAAGCCACTAGAGAACACTATGGCCCCCGGGTCTATTCTCAACATATCAATCTGCATCTACTTTACTTTTATCGCTTTTATTTGCTGTTCTTATAAACTAAAAATACCAAAAATATAAACTATCATCTCTATCAGATCTCACTTTCGTAAGTGACCGTAAAGGGATTGACAACCCCTTATCGCGTTGGCTGCAAAGTTCTTATTTGTTTGTGCAGGTGCGAGGGACTGGCGCGTGGTCTCCTACTAGATTGATACCTTGGTTCTCAAAAATTGAGGGAAATATTTACGCTATTGTGCTGCATCTCCCTTTTCTCTTTGAGAGAATACAACGCAAGCTCAAGAAGTAGCATCACGTTTATGTGGGTGCAAACTCTGAGGGCGCAGGAGGGCGCCTGTCAGGAGCCGGCCTCTCTGGTGGCCGCCTGCCTAGTGTCGGCCTGCTTCGTGGCCGTTCTTTAGGGCTTGCCGCCTTCTACCAGCCGACCGCTTGTACTAGCCGGCCTCTAGAAGGCGGCTCTTTGCTTCTGGTGCTTGAGGGGCGCAGTCAGCCCCGATGTTTTGAAATACTAGGGGAGGCTGATGAGGCTACCCATGGTCATTTACTCCGACAGTAGTCCCCGAAGTTGGTGAGGTGCCGCAGCGAAATGGGCGAGGGGCCTCAGCAGCTTCCTACCCCGAGTGTTGGTAATCGTGCTTCCTCCGTCTTCTGGGGCGTCGACAGCTAGGAGTCGGCTAGGACCAGGTGGGCCGCCTGGTGATTTTTGAACAATGTGGCGGGAGCTAGGTGTCTTTGCTAGCCAGACGCTAGGCCTGCCGCCCGCTGCCTGCGTGCCACACGGCGCCAGCTAGCCGAGCCGGCCTACCAGCCCACGCGCGCGACGGGACAGGGCCTCAGGCTGGGGCCCGCCACCACCAGGCCTCGGCACGCGGGCGGGTCTGCTGCGGCCGAGGCGGGCGGTTGGGATTCCGCGACGCAGTAAATGTGCGTCGTTACCACACGGTAATCGCGGGGTAATGGGGTCATGGGCGCAGTTAATCCCACGATCCCACGGCCCGCCCCCTCGGCTTCGCCGCCTTAGGCTATAAGTAAGAGGGAGGGGTGCGGCAGACGCACGCGAGCCCTCCTCTCCTCTCGCCATTTTCTCCTCTACAGCCAGCGCAGCACCGCATCTCGTCGGAGTGTCGTCGCACTTCATTGTTGCCGAGCCCATCCGCTCCACAGAGTCGTCGCTCTGCCGTAGGTCTCGAGGCCTCATGGCGCAAGACACTAGTGCAGAACCGGGCTATAGCACCGGTTCGGAGGGGCCTTTAGTGTCGGTTCTGTAACCGGCACTAAAGGGTAGAGACTAAAGCCCCACCCCCCTAGTACCGGTTCAACACGAACCGCCACTAAAGGGCCACAACGTGGCAGGAGCCAGCGCCGGGGGCGGGGATCCTTTTAGTACCGTTTGTAAAATGAACCGGTATTAAATGCTTTAGGTGGTTTTGGATTCATGATTTCTTTTTTCTTTAATTTTTTGTTTTCCATTTAATTCTTTTCCGTTTACTGGTCTTTTACGATGCTACATATTGTACACGTTATATATAAATAGAATTTCTCGTAGAACGGATAGCATATATATATATATATATATATATATATATATATATATATATATATATATATATATATATATATATATATATATATATAGGGTGGGTCTATTCTCATAACACCTCTTAAGACCTTATTCTCATAACAAAAACCTTATTCTCATAACACCCCCACTTAAATAGGTTTCTAGCGTGGAGCGCCCTGAGGACAGCAACCACTGCCCCGCCTCCTACCCCCGCGCTGCCGCCCCGCCTCCTTCCCCCAGCACCGTCGCGCCGGCTACTACCCTGATGCAGTGCGGTTTTCTTGTGCAGTTCGGAAGCGCAAAAAAACGCTCGCTGCCATTATTCGTCGGTCGCACCGTTTTCAAAACTCCTCTTAAACCGTGCGGAATCTTGAAAAGTGTTCAACATGGCGAAGTTGCGTCTACTCCATAGCTTTTCAACGGTATATTACACGCATAATTCCGATAAACAGTTAAAAAACTAGAGCAAAAAAGGTACCGAAAAAACAACACGTACAGTTTTTTCAAACATGCAGTTCACCGTTTTCAAAACTGCTCTTAAACCGTGCGGAATCTCGAAAAGTGTTCAACATGGCAAAGTTGCGTCTACTCCATAGCTTTTCAACAGGATATTACACGCATAATTCCGATAAATGGTTAAAAAACTAAAGCAAAAAAGGTACCGAAAAAACAACACGTACAGTTTTTTCAAACATGGAGTTCTGTTGCAGTATCTATGCAGTACGCATAGCTTTCCAATGCAGTAACAGAAAGCAGTTCGGAAGTGTTACGAGAATATTATTCTCATAATGTTATGAGAATAGACCGGCTATATAAAATATATATAAGTCTACGTACCCCAAAACCTCCGTGAACAGAGAGAAAACCCTAATTCCATCGCCGTACCTTCTGTTCCCGTGAGATCCCATCTTGGAGCTTGTTCCGGAGCTCTACCGGAGGGGGGTCCATCACGGAGTTCTTCATCATCATCATCATCGCCCTCACCATGAGTTGTGAGTAGTTTACCACAGACCTTCGGGTCCATAGCTTATATCTAGATGGCTTCTTCTCTCCCTCTCTCTAGATCTCAATACAAAGTTCTCCTCGATTTTCGAGGAGATCTATTCGATGTAATCTCTTTTTGCGGTGTGTTTGTCGAGATCCGATTAATTGTGAGTTTATGATCAAGGTTATCTATGAAAGATATTTGGTTCTTCTCTGAACCTTTTATGTGTGCTCATAATATCCTTGCAAGTCTCTTCGAATTATTGGTTTGGTTTGGCCTACTAGATCTATAGTTCTTGCAATGGGAGAAGTTCTTGGCTTTGGGTTCAATCCTGCGGTGTCCTTTCCCAGTGACAGTAGGGGCAGCAAGGCACGTATTGTATTGTTGCCATCGAGGATAAAAAGATGGGGTTTATATCATATTGCTTGAGTTTATCCCTCTACATCATGTCATCTTGCTTAAGGCATTACTCTGTTCTTATGAACTCAATACACTAGATGCATGCAGGATAGCGGTCGATGTGTGTAGTAATAGTAGTAGATGCAGAATCGTTTCGGTCTACTTGTCTCGGATGTGATGCCTATATACAATGATCATGCCTAGATAGTCTCATAATTATTCGTTTTTCTATCAATTGCTTGACAGTAATTTGTTTACCCGCCGTAGAATATCGCTATCATGAGAGAAGCCACTAGAGAACACTATGGCCCCCGGGTCTATTCTCAACATATCAATCTGCATCTACTTTATTTTTATCGCTTTTATTTGCTGTTCTTATAAACTAAAAATACCAAAAATATAAACTATCATCTCTATCAGATCTCACTTTCGTAAGTGACCGTAAAGGGATTGACAACCCCTTATCGCGTTGGCTGCAAAGTTCTTATTTGTTTGTGCAGGTGCGAGGGACTGGCGCGTGGTCTCCTACTGGATTGATACCTTGGTTCTCAAAAACTGAGGGAAATACTTACGCTACTGTGCTGCATCTCCCTTTTCTCTTTGAGCGAATACAACGCAAGCCCAAGAAGTGGAATCACGTTTATGTGGGTGCAAACTCTAAGGGCGCAGGAGGGCGCCTGTCGGGAGCCGGCCTCTCTGGTGGCCGCCTGCCTAGTGTCGGCCTGCTTCGTGGCCGTTCTTTAGGGCTTGCCGCCTTCTACCAGCCGACCGCTTGTACTAGCCGGCCTCTAGAAGGCGGCTCTTTGCTTCTGGTGCTTGAGGGGCGCAACCAGCCCCGATGTTTTGAAATATTAGGGGAGGCTGATGAGGCTACCCATGGTCATTTACTCCAACAGTAGTCCCCGAAGCTGGTGAGGTGCCGCAGCGAAATGGGCGAGGGGCCTCAGCAGCTTCCTACCCCGAGTGTTGGTAATCGTGCTTCCTTCGTCTTCTGGGGCGCCGACAGCTAGGAGTCGGCTGGGACCAGGTGGGCCGCCTGGTGATTTTTGAACAATGTGGCGGGAGCTAGGTGTCTTTGCTAGCCAGACGCTAGGCCTGCCGCCCGCTGCCTGCGTGCCACACGGCGCCAGTTAGCCGAGGCGGCCTACCAGCCCACGCGCGCGACGGGACAGGGCCTCAGGCTGGGGCCCGCCACCACCAGGCCTCGGCACGCGGGCGGGTCTGCTGCGGCCGAGGCGGGCGGTTGGGATTCCGCGACACAGCAAATGTGCGTCGTTACCACGCGGTAATCGCGGGGTAATGGGGTCGTGGGCGCAGTTAATCCCACGATCCCACGGCCCGCCCCCTCGGCTTCGCCGCCTGGGGCTATAAGTAGGAGGGAGGGGTGCGGCAGACGCACGCGAGCCCTCCTCTCCTCTCGCCATTTTCTCCTCTGCAGCCAGCGCAGCACCGCGTCTCGTCGGAGTGTCGTCGCCCTTCATTTTTGCCGAGCCCATCCGCTCCACAGAGCCGTCGCTCTGCCGTAGGTCTCGAGGCCTCATGGCGCAAGACACTAGTGCAGAACCGGGCTATAGCACCGGTTCAGAGGGGCCTTTAGTGTCGGTTCTATAACCGGCACTAAAGGGTAGGGACTAAAGCCCCACCCCCCCTAGTACCGGTTCAGCACGAACCGCCACTAAAGGGCCACCACGTGGCAGGAGCCAGCGCCGGGGGCGGGGATCCTTTTAGTACCATTTGTAAAATGAACCGGTATTAAATGCTTTAGGTGGTTTTGGATTCGTGATTTCTTTTTTCTTTAATTTTTTGTTTTCCATTTAATTCTTTTTCGTTTACTGGTCTTTTACGATGCTACATATTGTACACGTTATGCATATATATAAATAGAATTTCTCGTAGAACGGATAGCATATATATATATATATATATATATATATATATATATATATATATATATATATATATATATATATATATATATATTCAGGTCTATTCTCATAACATTATGAGAATAATATTCTCATAACACTTCCGAACTGCATTGCAAAATTGCATTGGAGAGCTAAACGCACTGCACCACAGAGACCAGCGAACTTCATGTTGAAAAAACTGTACGTGTTGTTTTTTCGGTACCTTTTTTGCTCTAGTTTTTTAACCGTTTATCGGAATTATGCGTGTAATATACCGTTGAAAAGCTATGGAGTAGACGCATATTCGCCATGTTGAACACTTTTCAAGATTCCGCACGGTTTAAGAGCAGTTTCGAAAATCGTGCGGCTCACAACGAATGGCAGCGAGCGTTTTTTGGCGTTTTTTTCTAAACCGCTCGTCGGAGCGAAACATATGATACACCGTTGGAAAGGTATCGTCGCCACGCATCTTTTTCGTATCTATTATTTTTTGTAATTCGCTGCGGTTTAAGAGCAGTTTTGAATTTACTAAATCGCGGAATTGTTTTTTTCGATTTTTTTCAAATTTTCGGTACTGTTTTCACTCTAGTTTTTTAACCGTTTGTCGGAACAAGGCGTGTAATATACCGTTGGAAAGCTACGAATGAGACGCAACTTTCATATGTTGAAATATTTTTGAGATTCGTTACGGTTTTTAGTTAAATTTGAAAATCGTGCGGCTGACTACGAACTGCAGCGGCCGTTTTTGCGCGCGTTGAGAAGTGTTTGAGAAGTGAGCTGCTTTCCGATGTGTGTTTTGTTTTTTGATCACGAAGTGAACCGCATTACTCTTTTTCTGTTGTTTTGGTAACAATTTTTTTTTTGAGATTCCGCTATTTTTTTTTTTTGCATTTTCATGTTTGAGAAGTGAGCTGCTTTTCCGATGTGTTTTTGTTTTTGGATCACCAAGTGAACCGCAATGGTTTTTTTATGGCCAACTTCGTGGGAGAGAAACAAAGTGAGCTTCAAAGAGTCCTTTGCAATGTACTTTTTTTAGACGAAAGTGCACTGCATTTTTTACTTGTTTTTAAATGCATTTTGTTCGAAATGAACTATACTGAGGAGTCCTTCGTAGCAGACTTTTTCCTTACCCAAGTGCACTGCACGTTCACTTACGTAACAAACCACCACAAAATGAACCAGACACCTTTCATAGACACCAAAAAATTCGTTTTTACTTTGAGAAGTATTGAGAAGTGAGCTGCTTTTCCGATGTGTTTTTGTTTTTGGATTACCAAGTGAACCGCAATGGTTTTTTTATGGCCAGCGGGCGCTTGATCTGGCGGTTCTGGTCCGGGCTCTCGAGCTCCGGCGAGAGGCCGCCGTGCACGCACAGGATCTTCTTCTTTGTTCTTGCCGTTCTTGCTCCTACCCTCGCGGCCGACGAGCGCCGCCAGCGGGAGGCAGGCGAAGACGGCGTTTGGTGGCTCACTGTCAGCCTGCTGGTGGCGCCAACTCAGGGACCTCGTCCCCGAGTGAACTGCAAGAGCGCATGCTGCCGAAACAACTCGGGGGAGCTCATCGAAGAGCCGGAGCGCGCGGTCGTAGCGGCCCTCGCGGGAGAGCGCGTGCAGCACGGTGGTGTAGGCGCGGACGTCCATGCGGGCGCCGGGAGGGAGCGGCATTTCGTCGAGCAGCGCGCAGACGGCGTCGTGCCGGCCCTCGCGGCCCAGCGCGTGCACGACCATCTCGAGCACCGCGACGCCCTCGGCGCCCCCCTCGGCGCGCGCCCAGCGGAGGAGCGCCAGCGCCCACTCCCAGTGGCCGGAGAGCTCGAGCGCCTTGAGCAGGGACGGCAGGTCGGCGGTGCGCAGGAGGTCGTCGCGGCGGGAGGCGAGGAAGGCCGGGAGAGCGTGGAGCGGCGTGGCGGAGAGCTCGAGGACGAGCGCCTGCGCGGCCGGAGAGAGGAAGGAGCTCGCCGGGGTCGGGGGTCGGGTGGTGGTGTGGCGCCTGCTGGTGGTTGCGGCGCGGGACGGGGGCCGGCGCGGCGGTGAGGTGGAGGAGGCGGGGGAGGGGTGGGGGAGGATGCTGGCTGCCGGCCGCCGGGGCGCTCCCGCGCTAGGAGGCGGGGAGGGGTGGGGGAGGATGCGGGCGTCGGGCCTCTGGCGCTAGGAGGCGTTGAGTGGACGAGGAGGCTTGTTAGGAGAATAAGCCTGTTGTTAGGAGAATAAGGTCTTAAGGGGTGTTATGAGAATAGACCCACCCCTTAAGACCTTATTCTCATAACAAAAACCTTATTCTCATAACACCCACACTTAAATAGGTTTCTAGCGCGGAGCGCCCCGAGGACAGCAACCACTGCCCCGCCTACTACCCCCGCGCTGCCGCCCCGCCTCATTCCCCCAGCACCGTCGCGCCGGCTACTACCTTGATGCAGTGCGGTTTTCTTGTGCAGTTCAGAAGCGCAAAAAAACGCTCGCTGCCATTATTCGTCGGTCGCACCGTTTTCAAAACTGCTCTTAAACCGTGCGGAATATCGAAAAGTGTTCAACATTGTGAAGTTGCGTCTACTCTATAGCTTTTCAACGGTATATTACACGCATAATTCGGATAAACGATTAAAAAACTGGAGCAAAAAAGGTACCGAAAAAACAACACGTACAGTTTTTTCAAACATGCAGTTCACCATTTTCAAAACTGCTATTAAACCGTGCGGAATCTCGAAAAGTGTTCAACATGGCGAAGTTACGTCTACTCCATAGCTATTCCACGGTATATTACACGCATAATTCCGATAAACGGTTAAAAAACTAGAGCAAAAAAGGTAAAAAAAAACACGTACAGTTTTTTCAAACATGTAGTTCATCGTTTTCAAAACTGCTCTTAAACCGTGCGGAATCCCGAAAAGTGTTCAACATGGCGAAGTTGCGTCTACTCCATAGCTTTTGAACGGTATATTACACGCATAATTCCGATAAACGGTTAAAAAACTAGAGCAAAAAAGGTACCGAAAAAACAACACATACAGTTTTTTCAAACATGCAGTTCACTGGTCTTCGTGTTGCAGTATCTTTGCAGTTCGGAAGCGCAAAAAAACGCTCACTGCCATTATTCGTCAGTCGCACCGTTTTCAAAACTGCTCTTAAACCGTGCGGAATCTTGAAAAGTGTTCAACATGGCGAAGTTGCGTTTACTCCATAGCTTTTCAAACACGCAAAAAAACGCTCGCTGCCATTATTCGTCGGTCGCACCGTTTTCAAAACTGCTCTTAAACCATGCGTAATCTCGAAAAGTGTTCAACATGTCGAAGTTGTGTCTACTCCATAGCTTTTCAATGGTATATTACACGCATAATTTCGTTAAACGGTCAAAAAACTAGAGCAAAAAAGGTACCGAAAAAACAACGCGTACAATTTTTTCAAACATGCAGTTCACTGGTCTCTGTGTTGCAGTATCTGTGCAGTTCGGAAGCGCAATAAAACGCGTCGATTTGGGTGTCGCGAAAAACAAAGTTTCAGCGTTTTTGTAATTTCAAAACTATTCTTAAACCATAATGAATTAGAGGAGGTGTTCTACATAAAAAAGTAGCGTCTCGACGATATCTTCCCAACGGTGTATCATTTGGATCATTTCGACCAACGTTTTGTAAATTTTCAGAAAAAAGGCCACTGCCCTTCGTAGTCAGTCGCACGATTTTCAAAATTAACTAAAAACAGTAAGGAATCTCAAAAATATTTCAACATATGAAAGTTGCGCCTCGTACGTAGCTTTCCAACGGTATATTACACGCCTTGTTTCGACAAACGGTTAAAAAACTGGAGTGAAAACAGTACCGAAAATTTAAAAAAAAAATCGAAAAACACAATTCCGCGATTTAGTAAATTCAAAACTGCTCTTAAACCGTAGCGAATTAGAAAAAATAATAGATATGAGAAAGATGTGCGCAGACGATACCTTTCCAACGGTGTATCATATGTTTCATTCCGACGAGCGGTTTAGAAAAAAACGCAAAAAAACGCTCGCTGCCATTCGTTGTGAGCCGAACGATTTTCGAAACTGCTCTTAAACTATGATGAATTTTGAAAAGTGTTCAACATGGCGAAGTTGCGTCTACTCCATAGCTTTTCAACGGTATATTATACGCATAATTCCGATAAACGGTTAAAAACAAATGCAAAAAAGTTACCGAAAAAACAACACGTACAGTTTTTCAAACATGGAGTTCTGTTGCAGTATCTGTGCAGTGCGCATAGCTTTCCAATGCAGTAACAGAAAGCAGTTCGGAAGTGTTATGAGAATATTATTCTCATAATGTTATGAGAATAGACCGACTATATAAAATAATCATTATGAGAAAGCAGTTCGGAAGTGTTATGAGAATATTATTCTCATAGTGTTATGAGAATAGACCGGTAATATATATATACCATTTCTCCTACATGTTTCCTTCGGAGCCAGTGGCATTTGACTTGGTGCCTTCGCAGTACGGTGACAATTGGGAGTGGTTCATGGGCGGGGGCAGTTGCGGGTAATGGTATTCTCCGTCAGGCTTTATCACCTGGTCGACCAAAAATCCCGCTATTTCCTCCTGAATTGCTCGTAACCGATCCTCCGATAGGAGCTTATCCTGCATCTCCTTGAACTTCAAAACAAGGAGATGAATATGCATGTTAGTTGTGTGATAGATATCGACAATGATGTAAAAATTGTGAGTACTGTTCTGGCAAACATACCCATAGTTGTCTTTCAGATTTGGTCCTTTCGGACGCCATCATGTGAATGTTCTCGCAAACGTAGTATGCACATAGATCAGTCCATGCGCCTGCTTCAGGACCTTTACGAGAATGGAATATAGTCAGATAATAAATAATCAAGCATGATAATTAATTGTATTGAAACAAGAATCAAAGAGATAGCTAGCTACTACTACTTAATTACTTACCTTAGGTCGAATCCAATACAGGTTTCGTCGCCATTTGCCTGGAGTCGCTTTGATGAACTTTTCCCAAGCCCTGCCCGCCGGCAAAGAAAATGAATAAAGAGGTTATTAAATAGTTGACATCGGGAAATGATGAACTAAATAGGCCAAGATATATATAGTTAATAATGATTGAAATTACCTGTCGACTATCCCCTTCATGGTGGTGTAGTCATTTTATTTTCTCCATAGTGAGTCCAGTACTTCAACTGTTCCTTCTTCAACTTTAATGACTAACAAGATCCAGTGGTAACTGCATGCATGCGCACACGTTTGCATGTCTTAATTAAGCGGGTTTGTGCATAACACTCATCAACTACGTACCCTAAACCATATACACTTAATTATTATCATCTAGCTAGCTAGCTAAGCAAAAACAGAATTTTTAGTATACAAGACATTGTTACTCACAGGAAGTTGTAAGGAAGTGGTATATCTTTATTGGTATTGAGGCGCACCAAGAACTCTAGCATGTTGTTCTCTACACCTTCTTTACAATATTTCAAATTCCATCAGTATTCATTGATGGTATTTGGGTCAATGAACCCAATGCTATAGCGTCCAGCTTTTTTCATTTCATACATCTTCATCCTACATAATACCACATAAAAGAATATAGTGATGATTTACAGGTAATGATCGATCAATGAGCACTACATCCTAACAATTGAGACTTCAATTACAGAAAGAAATCACTTACAGGCAATAGCAACTGACGATAGATTTGTCGAGTGCGTCTTGATTGAATAACTGAAACAGTTCTGAATACTCAACGGACAGAGAATTCCCATGGATGTAATGCTCTTCCTTGACATTCACCATGAGGGACTCTCGATTGGAACTCTTGGTAATTTTCATGTACCAGTCATGCAATTCATACATTCTCGTTGGGAGGTTCTTGACCTCATCAGGCTTTACCAAAGGTTGGCCGCGGACATATTTCCGTTTTAGTTCCTCCTCTATAAAATTTTCCATGGGCTCGAGCTCTAGGAGTTGTTCTGCAGTGCATATAATCTCTCTAGCCTGCCTTCTATGATCGTCGGTTATTAGCACACGTTGGGAGATCTGCGGTGGTACAACAAGCGGGGGGTTGATTGCGCCGCCTGTTCTCCCAGCTGGGGAACAGTTTTCCCGCATTTTTTGCCAGCTGCTTGGCTCGAGCTCGAGCTCGACCCCTTCTGTAGCCGTGCTCGATGTTCCTTCTTGATTTGGCGCTCATAGTCTGAGTCAACAGGCTTGGGAGCTGGTTTTCTGGACATATGAATAAAGTGGTCAACGACTTTCGCAGGCACTTTCTCCTTTGGCGGCGGTGGCGGTTTTGGTCCAAAGTGGGCGTCCACTTGGGCCTTCACTATGGCTGTGATTTCCTCGCCGTTCATGTCGTAAGGCCTCCGAGGAAGAGGAGTGAGGCTTGGACCATATTGAACTCGCTTGCCTCTACCTGTACCTCCTGTACTACCTTGATTTGTTACGGTGGCTCTCTTCCGCGATTGCTGAGGCGGCGGAGACGGCTGACAAGGCTGAGTCAGAGCGGGAGGAGTGGCCTGACGCTGTGCCGGACTTGGAGGAGCGGGAGTCTGCTGACGCGGTGGCGGACTTGGAGGAGGAGTCGGCTGACGCTATGCCGGACATGGAGGAGGAGTCGACTGACATGGTGGCGGACTTGGAGGAGCGGGAGTCTGCTGACGCGGTGGCGGACTTCGAGGAGTCGACTGACGTGGTGTCGGTGGCCCTTGAAAGATGTTGCAATCCTTTCTCCATAGTATGATATGATGTATGGCCTTTCCCAGTGTGTGCTCGTCGTCACCTCTAGGAATGTCAAGCTCTAGCCCCGAATACTGGTCCACCACCTCATCAACCTGGACATGAGCATAGCTGGCTGGAATCGGGTTGTAATGGAAGCTTACTTCTGGGGGATTTGTATAAGCAATGCCGTCCGCCACCTTCATGGATATGTTCTTCATTTTGAAGTGTAGCTCACAGTTAGTGTTCTCGGCGATGTCATCCACAGGGTATCTATCCAGCAGTGCATCGCCCGGGGCGGAACCCACGCTGCTTCTCGGCATGGATGGGATGATGCTATCCAAAGCTGGATCATCCGCTAGCTGATGCCGCTGTTGAGACCTCATTTCCTGGCTAAGTGAGTCGATTTGCTGCTGCTGCTGCTGCAATTTGAGCGCCAACTCTACGTGCGCTGATTCTAGGCCTTTTAGGCGTTCTGCTTCCTTCTTCCTCTGATCCTCCTCCAGGTTCTTCCTTCTCGCACGCTTTCTGTAGTCGGCCCTCCTGTCAGAAAAGCCCTCATACCACGGAATAACGCCCTTGCCTGTTCTTCCCGGGTGTTCAAGATTTCCCAGGGCGCCCGTAAGCTCATCGTTCTCTCTGTTGGGCGTGAATTCCCCATTTTGAGCTTCTTCTATTGCATCAACTATCTTCTTTGCGGCTCCTTTAAGAGATGCCTTCGTCGAAACCTCGCCTGTCTTCGGGTCCAACGCCCCCCATGCGCATAGAACCAAGTCATGCACCTGGGGGGCCAGCTCAGTGTAACTGGAGTGACCCCTGCATTTGTCATCTCTTTCTCAGAGAGATCCCACTTAGGCATTGCCACCGCGTAGCCACCTGGCCCTAGCCTATGGAACTGATCCTTTCTTGCGGCATTGGCCTTGTTTTTTGCCGACCGTTCCTCAGATAATTCTGATTCCTTGAATTTCACAAAAGCGGACCAATGTTCTCTTTGCTTCTCCAGTGTTCCTTGAATTCTGGAGTCTTCTTTCCTCCTTTGACGTAGTTGGCCCATACAGTTTTCTTATGGTTGTTGAATGCAATTGCCATCTTCCTAAGAGCAGTGTCCTTGACTTCCTCTTCGTCATCCTCTATGAAATGATCTGGTAGGGTGAAATGTTCCATGAGTTTTTCCAAAAGCAGAGATTTTGCTCTATCGTCGACAAATGTAAGATCTGGACATTTCTGTGCTGGATCTTTCCATTCTTGAATGGATATCGGGAGTTGGTCCTTCACAATAACTCTGCATTGACGAACGAACTTGTTCACAACTGTCCCAGGCACTATTGGTTCGCCATCAGCTCTGATGGCATCGATGTTGTACTTTACGCCCTCCTTCAACTTTTTGGCCGGGCCTCACACTGTCCTGCTGCTTGTAGATTTGCTCGATCCGGAGGGCCGAAAGAAGAAATATATCGATTCGTTAATATATCTTCAAATCATTAAAAACATGTGATGATCACCAGATGCCTGCTTGTATAAATATACCTCGCCAGTCTCTGTTATTTCAAGATCAACATTTTCGACGTCATCATTGATATCATAGTTCATGACTTCCTCAATTTGGTCGTCGCGATCCAATATATTATCACCGTCCCCGGTATTGTTCAGCTATTGGGAGCCATCATCTTCTTCATTATGATCATCTAGCCCGCAAGGGGAGCGTATGATCTCGAACATGGCATCTTGTCCCTCTCGGCCGGTATTGTCCGCCATAGCTTTTATTTAACTAATCCAGAAGAAATATAAACCAATTTAGTATTCAAATTACAATGCATGCATGCAACCAAGGAAAAACTGAATCATAGTAATATGCATCGTATCGAATAATATATAACCTCGAATACATCGTCTCGAATAATATATAATCTCGAATACATGGTCTCGAATAATATATATAATCTCGGATACATCGATCGTCTCGAATATTATATGTCGAATACATCACTAGCTAGCTAATAAAGATCGAATACTACAGAATAATCTAGTTCACTCGCGGTTCCCAAGGCGCGGGCGGTGCACACCCAAAGAGAAGGAACCATCACAGGACCATTGCTCCGGTCATCTCCCCAAAGAACCTGCCAGGTATTGGAGAATCTGACGTCCATAACAGCCATGTACCGACGGACGTGCTCGTCCTCCTCTCTGACACGGCGACGCACCACTTGCGGCAGTGCCGGCTCCCTCCGCACCGAAAGTGGCCCACGCGAACGCCACTAAAGGATCTCAGGGTCGATGACGGGACCCAGGGCCGCGTTCCTCACCAAGTGGCGAGCCCCTGAAGCTGCCCCTGAAGGTAGCACCTCCCAGTGCCAGCCCGGCGAAACCCAGTCCCGGACATGGGTCCTCTGAAGCAGGACGTCGTCGCGAACGGGTCAACGACAAGGATGCGGGCCGGGCATCGTCGATAACAAATACTATATGCAAACGTAACATTCTAAATTTCTATAACTAAAATTATAAGAAACTAAAAAAATCGATCATCGTCTAACAATTTGAAATTAATCTAATTCATCTAGCTAAAACTAACATTTCTAAACTTTCTACCATTTCTATATAACTAACATTTCTATATACTATTTGAAATTAATCTAATTCATCTAGCTAAAACTAACATTTCTATATAACTAACATTTCTATATACTATTTGACATTAATCTAATCTAATAAATTATTTCATCTAAAACTTTGTATAAAAAACTGTGTGTGTGTGTGTGTGTGTGCGCGCGCGCGTGTGTGTGTGTGTGTGCGCGTGTGTGCGTGCGTGTGTGTGTGTGTGTGTGTGCGCGTGCGTGTGTGTGCGCGAGGGGCCGTGGGAGAGGGCCTCACCGCGTGGGCGAGGTCGAGGCGATGCGATGGCGAGGTCGAGGCGACGGCGACGACGACGGCGAGGTCGAGGCGACGATGACGGGGGCGGTGACGGCGACGGTGGCGTCGACGGGGGCGGCGACGGCGAATGGGGCGGCGCGCGACGGCGATGGTGACGGCAACGGGGGCAGGGCGCAACGGGGACGGCGGCAGCATCGACGGAGAGGGAGAACTAGAACAAGAGAACAGAGGGAAAACTGAAAATTTTCAAGTGTCGTATATATAGGATGGACCTTTAGTACCGGTTGGAGCCACCAACCGGTACTAAATGCCTGTTTTGCCCAGGCCAAGCGGCGGGAAGGGCAGGCCTTTAGTACCGGGTGGTGGCTCCAACCGGTACTAAAGACCCCCCCTTTAGTACCGGTTGGAGCCACCACCCGGTACTAAAATGGTGTGCGCTCCCAGGCGAGGGGCGCGAAGTTTAGTCCCACCTCGCTTGTTGAGAAGCCCCAGGACTAGTTTATAAGCCCCAGCGCGTGCACTGCATTGAGCTCCTCTCTAATGCAGGCTTTCTGGGCCTAAAATTTCTACTCTGCCCTGTTGGGCCTACTGGTCTAGCGGGCCTGCATCCTGGCCCAACTACATGTTGGGTTTCTAGTCGTATGCAGGCTGTTGTGGCCTAGTAGGTGGGCTTTTTTTTAGTTTTTTTCTATTTTCTGCTTTATTTTATTTATTTATAAGTTGTTTTTTGCCGTATTTAGAGTTCCTTTGTGAGTATTTTTGCTCTAGGTACAAAAAATTACAAACTTTCTGTTAGTGCCGGTAGTTTTTAAATTTGAATTATTTCAAATTTGTGTGAATCACTAGTTTGTGAATAACTTAACTTTAAAAATAGATTTTTCAGTGATTCTGTTTTCTTATGTTTAATATTAGCGTGTTTTATCATTATATTCAACTTGGTGATACTTAGGTTATATAAAAAAATTCAAGGTCATTTAGCTGAAAAATTCAATAAATGCATGAAAGAATTTGCACATTAAATTTCTTCGTGTTTCAAATGCCAAAACACATAAGTACCCTAACTATTACAGGGATTTCCTCCAGTTTGTTTGTAGCAGGACTTTCTAGATATGTAAGTCCGGAAACTCACTAGAGAAGAAAGTGATGACAGTGAAGCCGATCACATCCCAGAGTGGGATCTTTGGGTGTGAAACTTTTTCTTTGCGTGTGTCCCTTTGCGCCGTAACCATGGACAATCTTCGTCATTTAACTAGATGCTCGGGTCAATATTCACTGTGAATGGAGCAATTTCATCAAACTTTTCATAATCTTTTGACATGTCTGTCTTGTCATCCACTCCCACGATGTTTCTTTTCTCAGAAAGAACTATGTGGCGTTTTGGCTCATCATATGATGCATTTCCTTCCTTATCTTTTGTTTTTCTCGACTTCGTAGACATGTCCTTCACATAGAAAACCTGTGCCACATCATTAGCTAGGACGAATGGTTCGTTTGCATACGCAAGATTGTTCAGATCCACTGTTCTCATTCCGTACTACGGGTCTTTAGTTACCCCGCCTCGTTTCATATTGACTCATTTGCACCGAAACAAAGGGACCTTCAAACCACGTCCATAGTCAAGTTCCCGTATGTCCTCTATGTAACCATAATATGTTTCCTTTCCCGTCTTGGTTGCTCCATCAAAGCGGACACCACTGTTTTGGTTGGTGCTCTTCTTATCTTGGGCGATCGTGTAAAATGTATTCCCATTTATCTCGTACCATTTGAAAGTCATTATATTCAAACATGGTAACTGGGAAAGCAAGTACAGGTCATCTTCAATAGCGGCGTCATGCATGGCACGTGTCTGCAACCAGCCGGCGAAAGTCGTCGTTTGTTCACGTGTAATCCAGTCATCAGACTGCTCTGGGTATTTGGAGCGTAGAAAATTCTTGTGTTCGTCCATATACGGAGCCACCAAGGCGGAGCTGTGTAGAACTGTGTAGTATGCTCTAGTGAAAGAATGCCCATCCATACATATTATTTGATCCCCTCCTAGTGTGCCTTTTCCATCTAGTATGACCTTATGCCGCGATTCAGGAACACCAATCGGTTTAAGGTCAGGAATAAAGTCAATACAAAACTCAATGACCTCCTCATTTTCATGGCCATTGGAGATGCTTCCTTCTGGCCTAGCACGGTTATGAACATACTAGTCGCGAACCCGTGCGTTCGCACGGGCTAGGTATTTGCTAATATTTTAGATTCCGGATTATAGAAGATAGTGATTCATAAGTGGTGTATTTCTATGAATAGTTTTCGGTACGTTGGACTGATCGATGAACAAAATTTGGTGTTTAAAGATATATGATTTGAGATTGCCTGCTACCAGCAGATATGTATATAGTTTCTATTTTAGTTTTACGAACACAGATAAATAGAAATCACGATTTGAACACTAACTATCTCAGAACAGTCATGTTGATGTTGTTAGCCCTTTATAAAACGAATAAGAAAAACATCACCTATTAGTGATATGGATGTAGTATTTTATTTTGGAAAACTACTATGTGCAAAAAAGATGTTTCCTTGATCATAAGTTTTTACTGATAAATGATCCCGTTCTGGAAAAAGTAGTAAGGGTACATATATTTATTATCATTCTTGATACTTGCTATCCTTCCAGTTAACCGAGAGTAAATGAACAATGCTTTTTACTCAAGTGAGCCAAATAATTTTGAATTAAACGACATTATAATTTAAAAAATTTGCAAATAGGAGAACACCATACATAACTTATAGAGAGCTTATGTCACCGAGAGTAATGGAAAATCTGTAATAAAGCATATTGTGCAGTATACACACTTGTACCACATTTTAAATACAAATATGTATAAACATGATTTTATTTATTATGGAGGGGAATATTTTAGAAGCTCGGTCATTTCCATCCTTCATTTCTCAGCGGCTCAGATTGGTACATCACACTCATTACACAAAATAAAACCAAAGGAATGTTTGGGATCCTTGGCCTTGTATTGATAGTGGACATGCATTTTGACAGAAAGTTTCACCCTGTAAATTCTTCTAGTTATGTTTCTACAGTCAGTACAGATACAAAGAGGAATTGCCAAGGGTCTATTTTGAATAGTTAAGTTAAAAAATGCATACTTCATCCTAGTATCGTGTGTTGACAATCATATCTTGTGTGCACTATCTCTTATGGATGTTGACCAGTTTTTGTAGCGGGTCTAAGAGAGAATGGAGCAAAGAAGGCTTGTGAAATAATTGATCCATCAGTAGTAATGTATGGCTTTGAACAACTATGACCACGTCTATGCAATTCGATGCATCCGTGGTTTAATGTGAAACTGTTTCGTCTGGTCGATGTATTTACCTATGGCCCGACATATGATTTTATAATATCGATATCAGGTATAATACAGTGGTGGATTTTCGATCAAACTCAAATTCATCGATGATAGTGCCTAACTGGTCAATTTGTGTGGTGTTCAATCTATGTACACTGGGGAAGCCGGAGTTAATTTGGAATAAATAAGAAGTAAAAAAAACAATGACGATCAAGTTGCTTTTTTGACCTGGCTTTTGAATGAGAAAATAATTGACCAAAATGGGATTGATCAAATACATGATAACTTCATAATACCTTATTATTCATGTACTGGTCCAGAAGCACCAATTGATGTATTAATTCTTCACCATCAGTCTTCCTGCAAGCGGATCATGTTTTGGAACCCTGGATGGATTTTTGGGACATCGTGCTCTTTATATAGACACATCAGAGTTAAAGGCCTGATTAGCCGAATAAAAATGGCTATAACTATGACCAAACCCTAATAATAAGATTGTAAGGGTATTTATCTTGTTTTAATAATAACATAATTCGTAGGTTAAGATAGATGAATAGCATGACGAATTTGTACTTGCTGCATGTGTTAAAGTTTAACGCCATGTGCATACCAATCTGTATTGGAGCAGAAGTCTTAATCCGAGTTAGATATGTGAATTTAGGATATAGCTTGTAATCACACGATGAGATCAAATTAACACAAAGAAAAGCAGTAATAAGCACTATACATCCCAGGCTCTGGCTGCCTGCTAGTCCTCCATAGTTGATCTTGTGCTACAAATTCCAACAGTCCCCACCTTACTGAAGCCAATTCCTGAATAGTTTCATAACGTCATGGATGAGATGCTCCTACCAAAATTAACTGAATCAACTCGTGGTGGAATCGAACAGCAAGAAATAAGAACTGGCATCGGATGCGCTCAAGTTAGAATCGAAACAGCCGGAGTGGACGGTGGATTAGCCATGCATGCTGGATTGGTGGGACATGAAACGGCGACCTCTAGGGTGACATCTAAAGCCGAAAATATCAAAGAGTCTTTGTGTGCACACGGGACTGGCAGTTCGTGGAAATCTCAGCATCCTCAACGTCCAACGACGACGGCCGACCAATTTGCTTGAAACTGACGTGCCTGCACATCCTCCACTGCACCACCAAGATTCAGATTGATTCGTTGTAGGAATCAGAAGTATTGAACTATTACAACATGGAGGCTTGGAAGAATTTAACGTTCAAGAAGGGAGCCTGGAACAGATTTGATAGGATAGCATTATAATTTACGACCTTGCCATTCCAGCTGCAACCAAGCTAAAATCCTCCGCTGAAAAATTATCTACAGTGGTTCAGTAGATGAATTAATGAATTGATCTGGATGCCCCCTCCGGTTGAAACAACAATAGGAAGGAATATCAACATATTTGATTGTTAAATAAAGAAGAGAAGTTAGTGGACAACCTCGCTATGCATCAATATCGTTGAATCCCTTAGCAGCACCCTGGAGCTTCTTGCTTCATTACTTTAAACTCCCGCACAACATGTTGAGGCCTGCAAGCCTTGACGACCGCATGTATATAGGAAGTATAATACATGCATGCATTGTTCCTCTTTCAATCTGACTGATGGTTGGGCATAACATCTTGACCAGGGACTAAGATCGATCAAGCCAGCTTTCTGCATTCGCACACCTGACCAGAAGATCAATCAAGTGCTAAGCACATGTACTTGTGCGTCTCGCCGGAATTTATCGAAAATAAGAAGCGCGACCACGGCCGACGGCGTTCTTTGTCTTCGTAGGATTAGCGATAGATGGATTTTCCTATTACCACATCGTCAATGGTTTATCTTTTTTTTTTCTATTTTCTTTCTCAATCTAAGCCATTATAATTCGTGGCCACGTAATCCAGTTTTTTTCTTCGATTGGCGTGTAAAGGCTGTTTTGTTTTAATACAGGTATAAGTTGTCGTGGAGCATTGGAAAGATTGAGATGGATCCTTCCTCCAAAAAAAAGGATTGAGATTGATGCCTAAAAAAATTAACATTGAGATGAGTTTTTGGAGCATTAGAAAGATTGAGATTGATCCTTCGTTAAAAAAAAATTGAGATTGATCCCTCAAAGAAAAATATATGAAGATTGAGATTAGTTTTTTTTCTTTCGTTTGCAGGTTGATCTACACCGTTATAATTCGGTCCCACCAAATTAACGGCTCCTAAATTCTAATTAATGTGGGATTTTCTAGGGAGTCTAGGATTAGTATAGTAATAGATTTCTTTAAGACTTCCATGAACCTCTCAAAGGGGAACATATTGTGTAAAAATACAGGACCCAAAATGTTAATCTCTTCGCATAGGTGAACTAGGACGTGCGTCATGATGTTGAAGAAGGATGGTGGGAACACCAACTCGAAACTGACAAGACATTGCACCAAATCATTCTGTAACGTTGGTATGATTTCTGGATCGATTACCTTCTGAGAGATTGCATTGAGAAATGCACATAGCTTCACAATGGCTAATCGAACGTTTTCCGGTAGAAGCCCCCTCAATGCAATCGAAAGCAGTTGCGTCATAATCATGTGGCAGTCATGAGATTTTAGGTTTTGGAACTTTTTCTCTGCCATATTTATTATTCCCTTTATATTCGACGAGAAGCCAGATGGTACCTTAATACTGAGCAGGCATTCAAAGAAAATTTCCTTCTCTTCTTTGGTAAGAGCGTAGCTGGCATGACCCTGATGTATGCCGTCTTTTCCGTGCATACGTTGCTGGTCCTCCCGTGCCTCCGGTGTATCTTTTGTCTTCCCATACACGCCTAAGAAGCCAAGCAGGGTCACGCAAAGATTCTTCGTCACGTGCATCACGTCGATTGCGGAGCGGACCTCTAGGTATTTCCAATAGGGCAGGTCCCAAAATATAGATTTCTTCTTCCACATGGGTGCGTGTCCGTCAGCGTCAGTCGGAACAGGTTGTCCGCCAGGACCCTTTCCAAAGACTACCTTCAAATCCTTTCCCATATCATGTACATCAGGACCAGTTCGGTGGCGAGGCTTCGTCCGGTGATCCGCCTCACCTTTGAAATGCTTGCCTTTCTTTCTTACGGGATGCCTGCTCGGCAGAAATCGACGATGTCTGAGGTACACATTCTTCCTACAATTATCCAAATATATAATGTCGGTATCATCCAAACAATGCGTGCATGCGCGGTATCCCTTGTTTGTCTGTCCTGAAAGGTTACTGAGAGCAGGCCAATCATTGATGGTAACAAACAGCAATGCCTTTAGATCAAATTCTTCATGTCTGTGCTCATCCCACGCACGTACGCATTTTCCATTCCATAGCTGTAGGAGTTCTTCAACTAATGGCCTTAGGAACACATCAATGTCGTTGCCGGGTTGCTTAGGGCCTTGGATGAGCACTGGCATCATAATGAACTTCTGCTTCATGCACAACCAAGAAGGAAGGTTATACATACATAGAGTCACATGTAGGGCTGGGCATATAACCCGGAAACTGATGTCCCGAACGGAAATAACCGGCACCGAAGCCGAATACACCAAAACTGAAAACTATGGTAGTACAATCGGTTTGCATGTCTGAAAAACCGAAGATAGTTCGGTGAATTCGGGTTTAGCACTCGGTCAACCGAACTGACCGAAACACTGAGTAAAAAAAAGCCTGGCCCATATGCGCCAAGTACTACTATCCCTACGGGCCTACCCTAATCCCTTGTAGTCGCATGCGTGAGTAGCGAGCGAGCCACGCGCCGGCTAACCTCTGCAATTAAATTCACTGCCTCCTCGCTTCCCACATGGATTTTTATTAAGATAATCCCAGCATGAAGTTTAATGGTCGACGCTTCCTGGTGTTCCCAATGCTGAGCATGTGAGTTGGCGTGGAGGCTACTACTAGTACTACTACTATCTTTTACTAGCAGGCATGCATGCAGTGCTACAGGGTGTAGTACACTCGTACAGACACTAATTACTTTCAGTAGCCACAGTGATTCCTGCCTCTGCTCGCCTTTTCTATTATATAAGTATATATATCGGTGCCACTGGGTCATGACCGAAGACCGAACCGATCTCTCGGTGCACCAGAACATTGGTTTCTCAGTATTTTATTACCAGATCGGTTAGTTTTTTCTCAAAACCGAATTGTTGCATAAACCGATGAACCGCACCGACCGGTTCGGGGGAACCGAATGCCCAGCCCTAGTCATAGTCCAGGTGCTATGGTTGCTGCTCTGCTCCCCAAAAGGATTAATGCCATCTGCGCTTAGACCAAACCATACGTCCCTTGCGTCACCTCCAAAGTCCTCCCTGTTGTAATTTCTCTCGATTTTTCTCCACTGTGAACCGTCAGCAGGTACTCTCAACTTTTCGTCTTTCTTATGGTCTTCTCTGTGCCATCGCATCGCCTTGGCATGCTCTTTGTTTTGGAAGAAACATTTCAACCGTGGTATTATAGGAGCATACCACATCACCTTGGTAGGAATCTTTTTCCTGGGGCGCTCGCCCTCGACATCACCGAGGTCATCGTGGGTGATCTTATAGCGCAATGCACCGCATACCGGGCATGCATTCAAATCCTCGTACTCACCCCGGTAGAGGATGCAGTCATTAGGGCATGCATGTATCTTCTGCACCTCTAACCCTAGAGGGCAGACAACCTTCTTTGCTTCGTACGTACTCTCTGGCAATTCGTTGTCTTTTGGAAGCATCTTCTTTAACATTACCAGCAACTTTCCAAATCCCTTGTCCGATACACCATTCTCTGCCTTCCATTGCAGCAATTCCAGTGTGGTGCCCAGCTTTTTCTTGTCAGCTTCGCAGTTTGGGTACAACAATTTCTTGTGATCCTCTAACATTCGCTGCAACTTTAGCCTCTCCTTTTCAGTTGTGCAGTTTCTCTTTGCATCGGCAATGGCCCGACCTAGATCATCAGCGGGCTCATCTGATGCCTCTTCTTCAGCTTCTTGCCGCATTGCCGGCTCAGCTTCTCCCCCCATTTTTGTACCATCGTATTCAGGGAATCAATGGCCAGGACAGCTATCGTCGTCCTCTTCTTCTTCATTGTCTTCCATCATAACCCCTCTTTCTCCGTGCTTGGTCCAAACTTTATAGTAGGGCATGAAACCGGACTCAAACAGGTGGACGTGAATGGTTCTTGAGTTAGAGTAATTGTGATCATTCTTACAGCCAGCACATGGACAAGGCATAAAACCATCTGCCCGCTTGTTTGCCTCAGCCGCATTCAAAAAAGTATGCACACCATTAATGAACCAGGGAGAGCATCAGTCATCGTACATCCATTGCCGGCTCATCTTCATTACACAACACCAAAAATACCAAATTAATACAAGTTCATACATAAAGTTCATAGAACACTTAAATGCAACATACAACTAACTCTCTAGCTAAAGCATTTAAATGCAACAACAAGTGCGATCAAGATCGCAACTAAGGTAACAATTGATCCAACAACATAATGATACCAAGGCTCATTATCAATGGCATATTTTCATATCTTTCTAATCTTCAAGCGCATTTTGTCCATCTCGATCTTGTGATCATCGACGACATCGACAACACGCAACTCCAATTCCATCTTCTCCCTCTCAATCCTTTTCAATTTTTCTTTCAAATACTCGTTTTCTCTTTGAACTAAATTTAACCTCTCGACGGATATCAAAACCATGGCACTATGTATAACAAACAACGTACGTGTAAGATAATTATACCAGTAACTATACATCTAAATCACACAAACATGATTTTTTAATATAAAAAGATAAGAACAAGACGCTCACCACAAGGTGGTGCCGGCGACGGGACGGTGCGGACGATCGATGGTGGTTCGGATGGAGACGGGAAGGCACTAAGTAAACCACACCTACAATTGCAAACTAAGTGTTATTTTGAGCTCCAATTGCATATAAATCAAATAAACTACCACATATAATTCCTCCCAAATTACTAAAACCCACAAATTAATGACTATATAAAGCATTGCAAGAGCTAATCTAGCAATGAGAGATGAAAGGACAAAGTTGCTTACCTTTTGTGATCAATTGGATGGATGGGGTGCCTTCCAATCTTCACAAATTTTGGCAAAAATGGAGTCTGAGCTCAAGGGTGGGGAAGAACAGAGAGATCGAGGGGAAAGTGGAAAACAGAGCAAGCTCGGGTGGACGAAGGGTTTATGTAGGACGAACTTTAGTACCGGTTCGAGGCAAGAACCGGTACTAAAGGTGCTGGAAGGGCCCCGGTCTGACAACATTCTGCCACCACCGTCTTTAGTACCGGTCTGTGGCACGAACCGGTGCTAAAAGTTTGGCACAAACCGGTACTAATGAGAGCGGCCCGCCTAGCCGTTGGAACCGGCACTAATGACCACATTAGTGCCGGCTCATATCATAACCGGGACTAATGATCTGAACATTTGACCCTTTTTCTACTAGTGAGACAGGGCAACGCCGGCGCGTGGGATGGCTCCATCGTCCACGACAACCATCTTGAGTTCCTTCTTCATCCCCAAGCTGGACGAGGAGGGTGCTGAACTGCTGTCGAACTGGTTTGGGCTGAACCCGGAGGACAGCGAGCACTCGATGGAGGAGATCGCCTCCAGTGATGAAGGCAAGGATGAGAAGGGCGAGGATGGTGAAGACGACGCGCCGGAAGACGAAGCAGATGGCTAACCTCAGCTTGATTGTGCCTCAAGCAGTGGGCCGGGTGCGAGTTCGTCGGCTGCTACTGGAGACAGTCAAGCCGAGACTCGTCAGCCGGCCACTCCGCCAGCCGGCGCCGCCGACTCCACCAGCCTGCCGGACCCGCCCGCTGCAACTCTAGCCTAGGCAGCCAGTTTTACCTTAGTTTTTCCTGTCTTATAGTTTCTTTTTGAACAAACTTGTTAAACTTGCGCAGTTCCACCCGCTGGGTGTATTCAAACTTTGTTAAATGTCGGCCAAGGGCCTTTTGCTATGTAAATTAAATTTTGCACGAGTTGTGCTTTGCCGGGTTCCGACTTGTCTTGCTTTCCTGTTCTTTTTTGGCTATTTTCCTTTGCCGTATTCCCTTAGCGGCCGCCTTGTCAGCCAAACAGCCGCTCCGCGGTCTGTGGCTAGGTCAAGTGCTCGGCCGCCTTGGGGAGACAAGTACTTTACCTCTTAGAACGTAGCAAGCTGAGTAGGAAACCGGTCGGTTGGCTGCTCAACAGCCGGTCGGCGAGGCGAGGGGCCGCCTTAGCCTATGTAAGTGCTTTGGTCCTTAGCCATTTTTCATGTGGGCACTGTTTCTTGCCTTTAACTCTTGCCAACCGAACAGTCGCTCCGCGAGCTGTGGCTTATGGTAGGAGAGGGCTTAGATGCCGGCACATTACTTGTCCGACTGTAGGTAGCACTGACATAGTATAAGGCGGCAAGCCCCCTGGCCGACTGGTCGGACCCGGTGCAAGGCAGAAGAATAATACATTCATAGACAGAAAAGCTTATCTTATAGATAAAAAGGGGACCCCCGAGTGCTCCTCGAGGGACCCGATGTCTTTGCGCTTAGTACAAAAGGTAGCGTGATACATACTACCACTAGTAGAAAAAGGGCAATTTGTCCCGGTTCGTAAGGGCCATTTGTCCCGGTTGGGGAACCGGGACTAAATGGTCGATACAAATGCCCTAGACCATTAGTCCCGGTTCTTATACCAACCGGGACAGATGGGGTTCCACGTGGCCACTGCGGCTTGCCCAGGCAAGGGGGGGGGGCTTTTGTCCCGGTTGGTAGCACCAACCGGGAGAAATAAGCTTCCACCCGTCAGCAGTTCAGTGGCTCAGGTTTTTGTTTTTTTTTCTGAAAGGGGGGAGGGGGTTTGGGGGTTTTGTAGGGTTAATTTAGGGGTTTCATATATTGTGTTAGCCCGCTAATAGAGAGAAGTGTCCTCTCTTATCTCCGTGCTTGGTCGACGGTACGTACTATATATATATATATACGTATAGATCGGAGGACTCGACACGCTAGCTAGTAAGCAAATGAAGGAAACCATTAAGTACAGAAGATCGACCTCTCTCCTTCTCCGAGAGAGATAGGTCGAACAACAAGTTTTTGTATATCTATCCGACGCTAGTGGCTACATACATACAATATTAGATCTCTTACTACAATTCCCTAACATCTTAACTCAATTTCCAGATGGTATTGGCTACCTCTTGATCTTGCGTTGTATTCCCACGAAGAGGAAAGGGAGATGGAGCACAGTAGTGTATGTATTTCCCTCAGTTTTTGAGAACCAAGGTATCAATCCAGTAGGAGACCATGCGCCAGTCCCTCGCACATGCTCAAACAAATAAGAACTTCGCAGCCAACGCGATAAGGGGTTGTCAATCCCTTTACAGTAACTTACGAGAGTGAGATCTGATAGAGATGATAATTATATTTTTGGTATTTTGGGTTTAATAAAACAGCAAATAAAAGCAAGAAAAGTAAAGTAGATGTAGATTGATATGTTGAGAAAAGACCCGGGGGCATAGTTTTCTCTCATGATAGCGGTATTCTACGGCGGGTAAACAAATTACTGTCAAGCAATTGATAGAAAAGCGAATAATTATGAGACTATCTAGGCATGATCATTGTATATAGGCATCACGTCCGAGACAAGTAGACCGACTCCTGCCTGCATCTACTACTATTACTCCACACATCGACCGCTATCCAGCATGCATCTAGTGTATTGAGTTCATACAAACAGAGTAACGCCTTAAGCAAGATGACATGATGTAGAGGGATAAACTCAAGCAATATGATGAAAACCCCATCTTTTTATCCTTGATGGAAACAATACAATACGTGCCTTGCTGCCCCTACTATCACTGGGAAAGGACACAGCAAGATTGAACCCAAAGCCAAGCACTTCTCCCATTGCAAGAACTATAGATCTAGTAGGCAAAACCAAACCAATAATTCGAAGAGACTTGCAAGGATATTATGAGCACACATAAAAAGTTCAGAGAAGAACCAAATATCTTTCATAGATAACCTTGATCATAAACTCACAATTCATCGGATCTCGACAAACACACCGCAAAAAGAGAATACATCGAATAGATCTCCTCGAAGATCGAGGAGAACTTTGTATTGAGATCCGGAGAGAGAGAAGAAGCCATCTAGATACTAGCTATGGAGCTGAAGGTCTGTGGTAAACTACTCACAACTCATAGTGAGGGTGATGATGATGATGATGATGAAGGCCTCCGTGATGGATCCCCCTCCCGGAACAGGCTCCAAGATGGGGTCTCCACGGGAACAGCAACTACTGCGGTGGAATTAGGGTTTTCTCTCTGCGTATGGAGTTTCTGGGGTACGTAGGCATATATAGGAAGAAGAGGGGCACCAGGGGCCACAGGGGCTGCCCTCGAGGCAGGGGGCGCGCCCTGGGAAGGAGGGCGCGCCCCCCACCCTCGAGGGTGGGCCTCCTGTCCTCTGGCTTGGCCCCGAAGTTTATCTCGCGTGATTTCCTCCAAAAATATCTCCTGCGAAGGTTTCATTCCATTTGGACTCCGTTTGATATTCCTTTTCTGCAAAACCCCGAAATAGGCAAAAAAACAGCAATCTGGACTGGGCCTTTGGGTTAGTAGGTTAGTCCCAAAAATGATATAAAAGTGAATGATAAAGCCCATTAAACATCCAAGACTTCATAAATAATAGCATGGAACAATCAAAAATTGTAGATACGATGGAGACGTATCAAGCATCCACAAGATTAATTCCTGCTCGTCCTCGAGTAGGTAAATGATAAAGAAAGAATTTTTGATGTGGAATGCTAACTAATATAGTTTTTCAATCTAACTCTCTTAATTGTGGCATGAATGTTCAGATCTGAAAGATTCAAGATAAAAGTCTATATCGACATAAGAAATAACAATACTTCAAGCAATACTAACAAAGCAATCACGTCTTCTCAAAATACTATGGCTAAAGAAAGTTATCCCTACAAAATCATAGAGTGTTGGCTATGCTCCCTTGTTATCACACAAAATATTCATATTATGCACAACCCTGATTTCAGCCAAGCATTTGTTTTCATGCTCTATCTTTTCAAACCTTTAAACTTTCACGCAATAAATGAGCGTGAGCCATGGATATAGCACTATGGGTGGAATAGAGGTGGTTGTGGAGAAGACAAAAAGGAGGGAGATAGTCTCACATCCACTAGGCATATCAACGGGCTATGGAGATGCCCATCAATAGATATCAATGTGAATGTGTAGGGATTGCCATGCAACGGATGCACTAGAGCTAAATATGAATGAATGCTCAACAAAGGAAACTAGTGGGTGTGCATCCAACTTGCTTGCTCACGAAGACCTAGGGCATTTGAGGAAGCCCATCGTTGGAATATACAAGCCAAGTTCTATAACGAAAATTCCCACTAGTATATGAAAGTGACTAAACATGAGACTCTCTACAATGAAGACCATGGTGCTACTTTGAAGCACAAGTGTGGAAAAAAAGATAGTAGCAATTGTCCCTTTTTTTGCCTTTCTTTTTTCTTTGGCCTTTCTTTTTTTTCCTTTTTTTTTGCGGAGGGGCTTTATAGATTCAGCCTTTCCTCCCATGGGACAATGCTCTATAAATGATGATCATCACACTTTCATTACAACACAAGATTACAACTCGATACTAAAACAACAAAGTATGACTCTATATGAATGCCTCCGGCGGTGTACCGGTATGTGCAATGAAACAAGAGTGACATGTATAAAAACTATGCATGGTGGCCTTGCCACAAATACGATGTCAACTACATGATCATGCATGGCAATATGACAATATGATGCGTGTCATATAAACGGAACGGTGGAAAGTTGCATGGCAATATATCTCAGAATGGCTATGGAAATGCTATGATAGGTAGGTATGGTGGCTGTTTTGAGGAACAATGTGGTGGCTGTTTTGAGGAAGGATATATAGTGGGTTTATGGCACCGGCGAAAGTTGCGCGGTACAAGAGAGGCTAGCAATGGTGGAAGGGTGAGAGTGCGTATAATCCATGGACTCAACATTAGTCATAAGAACTCATATACTTATTGCAAAAATCTATGAGTCATCAAGACAAAGCAATCAACGCATGCCCCTAGGGGGGAGGTTGGTAGGAGTTAACCATCGCGCGCCCCCCGACCTCCACACAAAGGTTGACACTCTACAAATACCTCATGCTTTAACTTAGTCACACAACGGTTCACCATACGTGCATGCTACGGGAATCACCACCTTAACACAAATATTTCTTAATTTCATAATTACTCTACTAGCATGACTCTAATATCACTATCCTCATGTCTCAAAACAATTATCAAGCATCCAACATCTCTTTCTACTCAATGCACTTGATGTGGAAATTTTTACTACATTGACATTGTATGTTTATCATGTGAAGACTAGTTTCTTTAGCCTAAACACTTTACCATGCTGTTTTAATAGAGTATCAAATAGATCTAAGTGAAGCATGAGAGTTCAATAATTTCTATAAAATATTACCACCACCGTGCTCTAAAAGATATAAGTGAAGCACTAGAGCAAAAATTATTCAACTCAAAAGATATAAGTGAAGCATATAGAGTGTTCTAACAATTTCTAGGGAATATTTAACTCTCTCAAATAGTTGTGTCCAGCAAGGATGATTGTGGCACACTAACAAGCAAAGACTCAAATTATACAACACGCTCCAAGCAAAACACATAGCATGTTGCGAATAAAAATATAGCTCCAAGTATAGTTACCGATGGATGAAGACGAAAGAGGGGATGCCTTCCCGGGGCATCCCCAAGCTTAGGCTTTTGATTATCTTGAATTTACTTTGGGTGCCATGGGCATCCCTAAGCTTAGGCCTTTGCTACTCCTTGTCCCATAGTCCATCAAAGCAATACTCAAAACTTGAAAACTTCACAACACAAAACTTAGACAAAAATTCTCGTGAGCTCCGTTAGTAAGAGAAAGCAAACCACCACTCAAAGGTACAACAAAGAATTCATTCATTGTTTATATTGGTGTTAAACCTACTGTACTCCAAGTTCTCTATGGTTCATATCCTCCAATATTACTCATAGATGCATCGGAATAAGCAAACAACACACGAAAAACAGAATCTGTCAAAAAAAGAACAATCTGTAGTAATCTGCTGGGTTCGCCTACTTCTGGAACTCCAAAAAATTAAAACTAAATTGTTACATTTGCGCAATTTGTCTACCAATCAGCAGCAAAAAGAATCAACTAAAAAGCACGCTCCAGTAAAATCTGAAGACTACTTTAGCGAGCGCTAACGATTCTGTTTTTCACGGCAAGATCAAATAAACTTCACACAAGTTCTACCAAAGGTTCTACTTTGCTCAAACACTAAACAAAACATGAAAACACATCTAATCAGAGGCTAGATGCAATATTTATTCCGTAACAGCAACAAAAGCAAAAAACATAAAATTGGGTTGCCTCCCAACAAGCGCTATCGTTTTAGGCCCCTAGCTAAGCACAATTCAAGATAGATCTAGGTATTGCCATAGTGGTATGATATGTCGCGAAAGCTCATCTCGAATTCCCTATGTTCAGCAGCAAGCTTCCTTTGTGGCAAACAAAAGTAATCAAAAGGGCTAAATTTAATGGGACAAAAGTCCCCTACATCAATCTCGGGAGGAACATGGTCCTCCTTTGGCCCTTTGTAGTGGATGACCAATTCATCGTTATAGGCATTCTTTTGGCAGAAGGCCAATAACCTTCGTTCAAGGAAGGGGCCTAACCCATTATTTTGAATAGCGAGGTCATCGTTTATCTCAGAAATTCTATCAATCAAGATCTCAACAGGAACCTTTTTTCTAAGGTTTCCATTAAAAGCAACATGATCAGGAGATCACAAACGCATAAGGTCTTCTTGATTGAACAAGATAGCCTCTATAGGAGGTCGACCGGCATCTACTCCGTAATGAGAAAAAAAATCTCTGGCCTCTTTCATGATATATCTAAATTCATGAGCCAAAAAGATAGTAGCAGCACGCTTAACGGAAGAATGCTCAATATTGGAGAACTCCAAAAATACTCTCTGAATACAGGGATGCATATGGATAAATTGCTTTTCAATTTCTACTACGAGCATAGATACTTCATCTGCAAGGCTAGTTCTATGAAGAATAGAGCCCCCCATAGTGGGCAAAGCACCGGCACAAGTAAAGAAGTCTTGAAGAACCCCTTTTCCAATGATATTACCACTACCAACCCGGAACTTCTTAACATGTAAAGTGGTAGCTTCATCCGGGGGGTCAACATGAGCGTTGCCCTCGGTGTTGCTGCCCTTCTCGATAAAATCGTCCCCCATCTCAGACATGAGGGCAAACAAGCAAGCAAGCAAATGAGAAACACACGGCGGAAGAAGGGCGAATACAACGACAAAGGTGAAGTGGGGGAGAGGAAAACGAGAGGCAAATAAATGTAATGTGAAGGATAAGGATTTGTGATAGGTACTTGGTATATGACTTTTGCGTAAGCCTCCCCGGCAACGGCGCCAGAAATTCTTCTTGCTACCTCTTGAGCTTGCGTTGTATTCCCTCGAAGAGGAAAGGGAGATGCAGCACAGTAGCGTAAGTATTTCCCTTAGTTTTTCAGAACCAAGGTATCATTCCAGTAGGAGACCACGCGCCAGTCCCTCGCACCTGCACAAACAAATAAGAACTTTGCAGCCAACGCGATAAGGGGTTGTCAATCCCTTTACGGTCACTTACGATAGTGAGATCTGATAGAGATGATAAGATACTATTTTTGGTATTTTTGGTTTAATAAAACAGCAAATAAACAACGGAGATATAAATTGATGGGAAAGCAATATGATAGAGATAGACCCGGGGGCCATCGTTTTCTCTAGTGGCTTCTCTCATGATAGCGGTATTTTACGACGGGTAAACAAATTGCTGTCGAGCAATTGATAGAAAAGCGAATAATTATGAGACTCTCTAGGCATGATCATTGTATATAGGCATCACGTCCGAGACATGTAGACCGACTCCTGCCTACATCTACTACTATTACTCCACACATCGACCGCAATCCAGCATGCATCTAGTGTATTGAGTTCATACGAACAGAGTAACGCCTTAAGCAAGATGACATGATGTAGAGGGATAAACTCAAGCAATATGATGAAAACCCCATCTTTTTATCCTCAATGGCAACAATACAATAGGTGCCTTGCTGCCCCTACTGTCACTGGGAAAGGACGCCACAAGATTGAACCCAAAGCCAAGCACTTCTCCCATTGCAAGAACTATAGATCTAGTAGGCCAAACCAATCCAATAATTTGAAGAGACTTGCAAGGATATTATGAGCACACATAAAAAGTTTAGAGAAGAACCAAATATCTTTCATAGATAACCTTGATCATAAACTCACAATTCATCGGATCTCGACAAATACACCGCAAAAAGAGATTACATCAAATAGATCTCCTCGAAGACTGAGGAGAACTTTGTATTGAGATTCGGAGAGAGAGAAGAAGCCATCTAGATACTAGCTATGGACCCCGAAGGTCTGTGGTAAACTACTCACAACTCATGGTGAGGGAGATGATGATGCCGATGAAGGCCTCCGTGATGGATCCCCCTCCCGGAACAGGCTCCAAGATGGGATCTACACGGGAACAGTAGCTACAGCGGTTGAATTAGGGTTTTCTCTCTGCGTATGGTGTTTCTGGGGTATGTAGGCATATATAGGAAGAAGAGGGGCACCAGGGGCCATAGGGGCTACCCTCGATGCAGGGGGGGCGCGCCCCCCACCCTCGAGGGTGGCCCCCCTGTCCTCTGGCTTGGCCCCGAAGTTTATCTCGCGTGATTTCCTCCAAAAATATCTCCTGCGAAGGTTTCATTCCGTTTGGACTCCGTTTGATATTCCTTTTGTGCAAAACCCTGAAACAGGCAAAAAAATCAGCAATCTGGACTGGGCCTTTGGGTTAGTAGGTTAGTCCCAAAAATGATATAAAAGTGAATGATAAAGCCCATTAAACATCCAAGACTTCATAAATAATAGCATGGAACAATCAAAAATTATAGATACGTTGGAGGCGTATCAGTATTCTCCGGCTTTATTGATGACGTGATCAAGAAAGAATCCCGCCAATTCTTCTTGAATTGCCCGTATGCGATCTTGTGGTAGGAGTTCATCCCGCATCTGCCACATCTAATTTGAAGAAGGGGGTCAATACATATATATATATATATATATGAATTAAACTCAACAGAAATGATGGTAACACAATAAAATTGTGAATATTTTTGCTTACGCACCTCAAATTGTCTTTTAGAGTAGCCCCACCTATTCTTGGCCCTTGCGTTGTAGATGAACTCGCAGACGTAGTATCCACAGTAATTATTCCCGGGTTCCCGCCACAAGCACTTTACAAGAAATAGAGGTCAATCAAACTGATAATGAAGCATTATAAAGGCATTGATGAAAGTATAGCTAGAGTCAACGGGAGATGCGCGGAACTAGCTAGCTAGTAGTACTTACTTTCGGGTAAATCCATCGCAGTTCCCGCGGCAGTGCCGGAACTTTTTTGGCGAATTCTTTCCAAACCCTGCGAGACAAAGAAAACAATTACTTTATATTAGGAAATGAACAAAGTTGCCGATATGGTGCGGTAATGATCGATTGAACTTACTTGTTGAGCATTTTAGACATGTCCACAAAGGTCTCGGGATCTTTTCGTCTCGAGTCTAGGACGGTTACTAGTCCCTCCTCAAGCTTAATCTCTAGGAGAATATAGTGGAACCTGCGCACGCATGCATACAACTCATCAATTACATTAATTACTATAACCTCGAGTAATATATAATTAAGGGAAACCGAATATGCACAAGACAGTAACACTCACTTGAAGTTGTAAGGAAAGAGTATTTTATCTTTGTTTTGATTTACTATCAACGATTGTAGCAAGTTGGCCTCGGCTTCTTTGGCATGAAATTGAACCTGATATTCATCTATGAGATTTGTGTTAATGAAGCCAATATCATAGATATCAGCTTTTCTACATTCGACGATCTTCAACCTGCATAATATAGTGAGGATAATTATATATACTTGCAATGAAGTATACTTGCAATATGAAGAGCTGAGCTATATATAGAGACTTAATTAATGACAGAACTAGTACTTGCACACAGTAGCAAGTGATCGTTGGTTTATCGAGGGCCTTCTGATTGAAAAAGTTGAAGAACTCCTCAAATGTAATAGACAACATTTTAATTCCAACGAGGTCATGCTCCTCTTCAATTTTCATCATCAGAGTATCCTGGCCACCAGAGTCTCTGCAGGTTTCCATGTACCAGTCATGCAATCTTCGCATCATCGTCGTTAGAGTTCTGGCATCTTTGGCGAGAGGCTTCCTTTACTGGTATTTGTGATCATGCACCTCTAACACATCAGGAACTACATCATCGGTCAGGTAATCTCCAAGATTGGTACCGGGCGCCATCCCCGGATGATGAGGGACAATGTCGCTAGGCACCTTGAGCGGGGGGCATGATTGGTTCTCTTGTTCGCCGAGCTGGGGAATTTGTTTCCCACTTTTTTTCTGTGCTAACCTGTGATTACTGCAAGTACTTCCCGATCGCGATGCTTCGACATATGACTTTTGAATAATGCACTCATAGTTGGTTTTCAGCAGAGACGGTGGTGGTTTCTTCAGGGCATCAATAGTGTGCTTCGCTCTCGCCGGATCTATCTTCTGCTTTGAAGGTACAGGTTTCTTTGCAAAAAAATCCTTCACTTCGGCTTTACAGATCTCCGCGTTCTCCTCGTTGGTCCTCTCGTATGGTAACTTCTCTAAGGGCCTGAGAGATGGACTTATATGTATTGCCTCCTGCCTCTGGTTGTACTGCTAGATGCCTGTGCAGTCCCAGCGGCTGCCTTCTTTTGTTGCTTACGAGGCGGAGGAGGAGGCGGGGTGCTACCACGTGCCGGAGCAGCCGGAGCGTCGGCGGCTCTCTTCACGCCTTGCTGACGAGGCGGAGGAGGAGGCGGGCTGCTCGGATGCGCCGGCACAGGTGGAGGAGGAGGCGGGCTGCTCGGACGCGCCGGCGTAGGCGGAGAAGGAGGTGGGCTGCTCGGACGCGCCGGCGCAGGCGGAGAAGGAGGCGGAGTGCCTCCACGGGCCTGATCACCCGGGGGAGGAGGCGTAGTGCGCAGATCCCTTACCGGAGGAGGAGGCGGAGGAGGAGGCGGAGTGCGCTGACTCGCCGGAGGCGTCCTGTTCACAAGGTTGATGAGGTCCTTCCGCCATAGGCATGGAGTCTTCAGAGAAGAACCCAGCCGAGTCTCCCCTTCACCGGTAGGGTGGTCAAGCTCGAGATCCTCAAACCCCTCAGTTATTTGATCCACCATCACCCTAGTATATCCTTCTGGAATCAGACGACAGTGAAAAGTTGCGCCGGGTTCAGAAGGAAAAACAGAGCCTACAGCCGCCTTGACTTTGAATTGCATCCATTGCGTCATAAGGTGGCAATGTTGAGACTCCATGATAGCATCCATGGGGTAGCTAGCAGGAGCCGTGAAGACAGGCTCCTCAGGCAGCTCGGTAGAAGCCACGCTGCTTTCCCGCTGAGATGGCGGGGTAGCTTCGGCAGGTTGCTTGCTGCGAGCTACTTCTCATTCCTCCTCTAGCGCTTTTACTCTTGCGTGCAGCGCCTGCAAAGTGGTCTGATCCACTTTCTTCTTCCTCTCCCGGCATTTGTAACCGCCTACATCTGGAAACCCGGCCTTCCAAGAAAGGGAGCCTGGCGTGCCTCGTGTCCGTCCAGGGTGGTCAGGATTCCCGAGGGCCATTGTGAGCTCGTCGTTCTCTCTGTCGGGAACGAACGTCCCTTGCTGCGCTGCTTCGATATAGAACTGAAGCTACGTGATGGGTATTGCAAGTTGCTCGTCCGTCCAAACGCACTTCCCTGTTACAGGGTCCAAGGTTCCCCCAACTCCGAAGAACCAAGTCCTTGAACGGTCTGGCCAGTGTAGTGTCTGTGGTTCGACCCCTTTAGCAAGCAGGTCATTCTTGGCCTTGTCCTACAACGGCCGGGCTTTGAGGTAGCCACCTGACCCCGTACGATGGTGATACTGCTTCTTCGCAGCATTTATCTTGTTTCTCTCTGACATATCCTAACTCTTTTCCGATTTCTTGTTGGCCACAAATGCGTCACAGTGATCTCTGATCTTCTCAAACCGGCCAGTGAATTGTGGAGTCTTGTTTTTTCGACAAACTTTGCATTCAGCTCATTCTTCCACCTCCTGAATAGTTGCCCCATCTTCTTAAGAGCGTCCGCCTTGACAAATTGATCTATAACTGGTGGCTGCTTCTCCGGATCCTCCTCTGGCGGTAGGGTGAAATTGGACTTCAGTGCGGTCCAAAGATCATTTTTCTGCATATCGTTGACATAAGACACCTGAGGGTCTTCGTTCTTAGGCTTGTACCATAGGTGATGCTAATCAGGATCATGTCCCTAACAACAACCCCGCACTGAGCAGTAAATGTGTCCTTGGCCTTGCTGGGTTTACTCGGTAGGCCATCGCGCCCGATTTCTTCGATGATGAACTTTTCATCCTGGCGTAACCTTTTCTTCGGGCCTCGTGTCTTTACCGAACTTTGGCTCAATCCGGAGGGCTAGAAAAGAAGAAAGAAGAGACTTGATACGTGTACATATATACCAAAACAATTAATGCATCAATTAGCTATAGTGTCAGCACATGCTTAATGAATACATATATACCTGGCCGGACTCCGTTCGGTCACCGGAGCCGTTATCACCGTGTCCTTCTTCCACCGGTAATCGGTCACCGGAGCCATCATAATCATGTGTTTCCTCCTCCATTGGACCATCATAATCATGTGTTATCTCCTCCATTGGATCACCGTAGCCTACTTCTTCACCACCATGTCCTTCCAAATGACCATCGTAGTCGACGTTCATATACAATTCGATAGCAGCTCCGTCTGCGATTATGTCCCCCAACACCTGTTCTGCTACCTCGTCTCGTCCTATCTCCATAGTTTCTGCAAATATTACGACATGGCAATTATTGTACAAACATGACAGAACGGATATATTAGTGGCAAACGTAGACCTAGTTAGCTATAATCACAACAAGGAATCATATTAGTGGCCTCGACGCTTCTTTAGGGTTTGTGGTGGCCTCGGCGACCCTCGACCCCCTCGGCTAACCCTCCCCCCCCTCATGTTGAATTTATCAGGGAGCGGGTATATATATCGACAACGACGACATATACGTAGAAAAAAATGTTATAGGGTAGGGGGGTAGATCGTCGACCCGCTCATGTCGAAGTTATCGGGGAGGGGGTATATCGACAAAATTACATCATCCTATATCATCGAATAAAATTACATCATCATCATCATCATCATATATTATACATCTAAAAAAGTTTTCATATATCACCATGTATATCATCATCATCTAGTACAAAAAATTGACCAAGCAAGTTTTCATATATCATCATCATCTACTACAGAAAAAATTGACCCCTCGACGACACTCGAACCCTCGACCCTCGAACCCTCGGTCCCTCGACAACCCTCGAACCCTCGACCCTCGACCCCTCGGCGACCCTCGACCCCTCGAACCCTCGAGCCTCGACCCCTCGACCTTTTCTTTTCTTCTTCTTCCTCTTCTTATTTATTTCTCCTCTTCTTCCTTCTCCTCTCCTTCTCCTTTTTTCTTTTCCTTCTTCCTAACCTAAACATAAACTAAAATAATCCTAAAACTAAACGAAACTTCTCCTCCTCCTTTTTTTTCTTCTTCTTTTTTTCATCCTAAAACTTTATGAACAAAATTACAACAGAAAAACCATAAAAATTCTATGAACAAAATTACAACAAAAAAAATCATAAAAATTCTATGATAAATTCTAACATTTGCATATTCTTTGCATATGAACATATACATCATCATATATATGAAAAAACAAGCATATATATGAAAAAAAAAACAGGGAGGGCGCCGGCCGGACCAAGGTGAGGAGCAGGGCCGCGGGGTCGGCGGCGACGACGGGGGCGGGCCGGGGCGGCGCGCGTCGGGGCAGTGGCGGCGAGCGGCGACGGTGCCGGGCAAGGGCGCGGGCGACGACGAGGGCGACGGCGACGGCGGGGGTGACGGGTGGCGTCAGGGCAGCCTGGCGGCGTCGATGTCGTTGGCGTCGTCGGGGGCAACTATGCGAGATGAGATGTGAAAACTCCTAAGTGCCATCTTATATAGGAAAGCCTTTAGTCCTGGTTGGTTCGTGACACCAACCGGGACCAATGCCACCTATTAGTCCCGGTTCGTGCCACCAACCGGGACCAAAGGTCTCTTTTCAACAGCCCACAGGGCGGGAAGCTGAAGCCTTTGGTCCCGATTGGTAGCACCAACCGCGACTAAAAGGATGGCATTGGTCCCGGTTGGTGCCACGAACCGGGACCAAAGGTGGGTATTGGTCCCGGTTCGAGCCACCAACCGGGACCAATAGCCTGTGCACAGCAGCGTGGTTGTGGGAGTTTAGTCCCACCTCGCTAGCTGAGAGCGACGAGCACCTGTTTATAAGCCCCGCTATCTCTTCCGTCTTGAACTCCTCTGAACTGCAGGCCTATGGGCCTAAACTGACACTGCTATGCCTATGGGCTTGTTGGGCTTTCTACGGGCCTGAATCCTGGCCCACGGTTGAGTTTCTAGTTGTATCCAGGCCGTGGTGGCCCAGTAGGTGGCATTTTTTAATTTTTTTTTCCATTTTTTTCTTTGTTGCTTTATTTTTTAGTTTTGTTTCTACTTTCAACAAAATACTTACTATTGCTATTTTTATTTATTTTATTAAAGTTTTTTATTTTACTTTATTACAGTTTATTTTGTTTCTGCTTATTTATTTTATTTTTATTCTACTTATTTATTTTATTTTATTTTTTGCTTTTTATTTATTTATTTTATGAAAATTCTTTTTTGCTTTTAATGTTTTGAACAGAAAATACTTTGATAATTTTAGTTGCATAAATTTTATATGATTCTAGTTTCACTGATACTAGAGGTTTATTAAAGCTTTTAGGTTGATTCCTTTAGCTATTAGAGTTTCATTAAAGTTTTCTGGATGTATAAATACTGGATGCACTTCGTGTACAAAACGGACTATTTGTTTTGAGGTATCAGGGTTTCAGACGAAAACTTATCTGTTACAAAGAGATTTCAATTTTTTAACTTATTTGAACTACAGACTACTTCTGTGTTCAAAATGCACCATTACAAAGTGATATTCTAGATTAAAGGCATCATCACAATAGTTGTGGAGAGAAAATCTTCACTTTTTCTTCGCTTGTGTCCTTTGCTTATTGCGCCGTAACCATGGATAATCTTCATCGTTTATCACGGTGCTTTGGTCATCCTTGACTTTGAAGGGGGGAATTTCATGAAACTTTTCATAATCTTCGAAAATGTCTGTCTTGCTCTCCACTCCCACGATGTCTCTTTTTCCTGAAAGAACTATGTGGCGCTTTGGTTCATCGTTTGATGTGATCGCTTGCATATCTTTTCTTTTTCTGGTTCTTGTAGACATGTCCTTCACATAGAAAACCTGCGCCACATCATTGGCTAGGACAAACGGTTCGTCTGTGTACCCAAGATTGTTCAATTCCACTGTTGTCATTCCGTAATCTGGGTCTACCTGTACCCCCCCTCCTGAAAGATTGACCCATTTGCACTTAAACAAAGCGACCTTAAAATCATGTCCGTAGTCAAGTTCCCATATGTCCACTATGTAACCATAATATGTGTCATTTCCCTTCTTGGTTGCTGCATCAAAGCGGACACCTCTGTTTTGGTTGGTGCTCTTTTTATCTTGGGCGATCGTGTAAAATGTATTCTCATTTATCTCGTATCCTTTGTAAGTCAATACAGTCGAAGATGGTCCCCTGAACAACGAGTACAGCTCATCACAAACAGTGTTGTTGTAATGCCCAGGATGGGACTATACCTCCTACGTGTCGAGGCACGACTTAAAGGTATAAGCCCATCCTAGAATGATCTCAAGTTTGGTATCTTTGCACAACTCATGTAAAAGAGGGATTAAATTGCAAAAGGAGATAGTTGGCTTACACTCGCCACTTCACACAATACATTTCATAAGCAATACATCATTCAAAACATCACAACCCGACTACGGGTGAAGATCCAAAAGAAAGATACCAAAACAACATAAAGCCACAGGTCAGGATCGAATCCTAGTAGAAACCACTACTGAACATCGAAACGTCACGAGCAAACAGCTAAACTCTTCATCGAGCTCCTGGTGAAGAACTGATCCAACTCCTGCATCAAACTCGGCTGGACCTGCATCTGGTGTGGTGAAGTAACTGTGAGCCACAGAGGACTCAGCAATCCCGTTCCCGGGTAACAAGACTATTTAAGCCTTGGGTGAGGACAAGGCTGAAGAAAGAACGAGAGGTGAAGGAACAAACAAGAGTCTGCAGCAGCACTAGCACTAACTTACGTAAAAGAGAGCGAGAAGAGAAGTGCCTCGGTCGAAGGATGATCACGAAGTGATCCTAGCTAAAGCCGATCAAACATAACCCCACCGTGTTCAACTCCCGAATCCCTATTCGGAAATTGACAGTCACGGTACACACGCTGGTAGTGTATTAGAAACATTGTGTCAAGTTATCTACAACCGGAATTAACAAGCTCCCATCTGCCACATAACCGCGGGCACGGCTTTCGAAAGTTCAAACCCTGCAGGGGTGTTCCAACTTGGCCCATCACAAGCCCACGATCCGCGGAGTCGCAACTCCATAGGTGGGAAGACCCGAGTATTCTCGGAATCCCGTGCTCAAGTTAAACCGAACTAAGGTAAGGCTAATCCAGCAAATCCTCCCGGCGTGCCGACACCCTGATAGTAGCCGCGCGTATCTCGTCTCAGGCCACGACCGGATGAGCGCTACGTACAGTACCGAAGACCCCAGATAACTGGGTGGTACCGCAAGTGACTCTAGTTTGGGACCAACACCATCAGCACTGGCCCCCCCTGCTATGTAGAATTAAGAATCCTCGGGGACATGACCCCCTATGCAATTAATTAATTATTTAAGTTGTTATTATGAGGCAAATAGTACCAATGTTGGGACTTGCTGGAAAAGACTTAGCACTTAGCGGTTTATCAAGGGGGTCCCATACACCCCAACCGTGTTAGGAACGCATAATCAAGGAACATAACACCGGTTTATACGGTTCCTAACGGAATGAGTGGAACAAATCACCAAGCAAAAGGCTTAGCCTTCCACCCTTGCCAATATATAGATGATTTCATTTTAAGCATTTATATAGTGTGATATAACCCAACCAAACTTCAACATGAAGCAAGCATCTTCAATCTTCACCTACAACTAACAATGCTATAAGAAGGGGCTGAGCGAAGCGTACTTAGCCAAGCAACGGTTTGCATAGGTAGGTTGGTTAAACATGGCAATTGGTTACAAGTAGGAGGCTGACAGGAAAACATGGGCATCAAGGCAAAACTAAAGATCGAGACTTCTAGCAATAGGCAAAAATAGTAATGGTATCCGGGTTCGGTCATCTTGCCTGGAATTCCACAAGGGAGAAGAACGGAACCAAGAAGACGGAGCAACACCGTCGAGAGAATCCTCACAACTCCGGAACGAAACCGAAGCTAACAAGAGAAGCAAACCGGAAAAAAACAAACAACACGGTAAACATACAAGCATAAACAAGGCATATGATGCACATTCAAGTATGATGCATGTCCGGTTTAAATATGCATGGCATGGCAAAGTGCACAAACAACACTACAAGTTAAGTGGAGACCAATATGCAACGAGTTGCATATTGACGAAACACCACAATTTAATTATTTAGTTGACTCTCGTTATTTACAAGACAAGATTAAATGTTTTTTTAACATGGCAAGAGGTGAAGCATAAAGAAACTATACTATCTAGGCAATTTAAATGAGGCCGGAGAATAACAACAACATATCCGGAAAATCCCCATGAGCAGGTTTAATAATTATAAGCAACAACAATTAAACATTTTTAGTGTTGTTAACCTGATGCGGATGACATGATCAAGTTTATGCAAGTTTTATTAAAAGGTTGACAAGAAGATGACATGAAGCATCGTCACCGTGGTGGAAGAAAAAGGGTGCCACGGCAACGCTCCGAAATGATGCAACACAACATCTCGGTTCCGATACTCGTTGAGAGACCGGTGCAAAAGAAGAATCGGCGTGAGCGAGTCAAACGAGATGAAAGGTGGGGCGATCCCGTTACCGGGTTCCCACGAGTCGGTGACGAGGCAACCGAGGAACATGACAAAAGGTGAAACGGCACGGAGCACACGGGAGACATTTCATACAACACAAACAAGCATCACACGGGTCACGTCTCGGGGTTATACCTTCGAAACACTCGTTTCGGGACGGTTCGAGATCGTAGAGGAAGAAGGCGTTCACGTGTCCGACGAGGAAGAAGTCGTTCCGTAGAGGGAAGTAGTTGTTCTCGCAACTCGTAGAGGAAGTAGTGGTTCACGTCATCGTGTCGTGGTACTTGGCGAATTCCTCGTTTCCGGGCGACGGTAGTGGTACATGCCGTAGAGGGAAGTAGGTACACGGGCGACGGTAGACGTTCACGTTCCGTAGTGGTACTTGCGACGTCGGGGGTACTTGGTCGAAGACGATCCGTAGGGGTACACGGGCGACGGTAGTCGTTCACGTAGGCATCTCCGTTTCCGAAGAGGTACTTGTCGCGTCGGCGTTCGTAGTGGAGTAGTGGTACTTGTTCCGTAGCCGTTCACGAGCTTGTTTTTCCGTCGATGTTCGGTTCGTCGAGGTACTTGGTAGTATAGGCGTTCGTAGTGGTACTCGTCCTCGTAGCCGTTCTCGCCCGTAGAGGTACTTGAGGGTCTCGGCGACGGTAGCCGTTCGGGTCGTCGTGGACGTAGTGGAACTTGGCCTCGGCGCATCGGAGGGGTACTTGTCGCATCGACGTGTAGGCGTACATGGTTCTCTGTCAAGACAACAGCAAAAGCAACACACAAAAGAAAAAAAACAACAGCGGCAGCACGGTCTCGGCTTGAGGCAGCAGAGGAGGCAGCAGGACGGAAGAGCTCGGGCGCTGCTGCTGGGAGCCGCGGAGGGAGGAGCTGCGGCTGCCGCTGGCTCGAAGTGGAGGCCGTCGGGGCTCAGGACGGGGCAGGAGAGACGTCCCGCAGCAGGGCGTCGGGCTGGACGAAGGCCATGGCTGCTGGTGAAGGGCCGCACGGGGAAGGGCCCTGGCCGGCGTCGGGGAGATGGGGCGCTGGAGGTGACACGGCCCGGGGCGGAGGGGCTCTGCCGCGAGGCGAAGCGAGGCGCCCGGCGCTCGCCTTCTGGAGGTCCCGGCGCGCCGGCGCGGGGGAAGCTGAAGGGAGGCAGGCGAGGACGGGCGCGGCTCCCTGCTGCTGGGCTCGGGCCAGGCGCAGAGGAGGCTCGCGGGAGACCGGGTAGTGGCGAACGGGAGATCGAAGGGGATCGAGGAAGCGGCGACTGGAGGGGTCGAGGGAGAGGCTGCGGGAGGAGGAGTGCCTCGGTAGGGGGATGAGGGAGAGAGCGAGGGCTCGAGAGGAATCGGCGCTGGGGAGTTCGGGCGACGGCGCACGAGGGAAGAGAGAGAGGAGGCGCGTCGCTAGGGTTAGGAGGGGGCTGGTTTGGGCCGACTAAGGCCAGATGCAGATGGGCCGCGGTGGCTGGCTGCGGGCCTGAGAGAAAAGAAAGGAGGAGGCCTGGGCTCTACTAATTTTATTTCTTAGCAGAAATAAAATAGAGAAGGATCCAAAAAAAATATTAAGCAAAAGAGACCAGGAAACAAGAAGTTAAAGATGGAACAATTTTTGAAAGGCTTTAAGGAATACTTCCGACCCCACAAAAATAATTCCAACAACAAAAGGGAAAAACAAACTAAAATAATTAGTTTGCCTTAAAGGAGTTTGAAAGGAGTCTAGATTTCTAGGAGGAGCCTCGAAAATAACGGAAAGAATTATTGGCAAGATTTTGGAGGTGAAACTTGAATTAAAGAAGCATGGGGAAATTATGCACGTGTGTTGCGGGTAATTCCAAACAATGGAATATTTATTATATAGCTCCATAATTATTAGGAGGCTTTTATATGTTATAAAGAGAAGTCACCTTCCCTCGATTTAAATGGACCGAAGGTCCACACGAATTATTAAGTTTGAGATGCAAAATAAAATAACATGATGGCATGATGACATGATGCAATGCAAAAATAAATAAAGCAAGCACAAAGAACACACGGGAGAACCCGGAACATCTGGAGTCTTCTGGAATCTTCTGGGATCTTCTGGGACGTCGGTCTCGGGCGTCACAACTCTCCCACACTAACAGAGGATCTCGACCCGAGATCCTAGAGATATCACCGGGTAAAAACGGAAGAGGAAGAGGTAAAACAAAGTTGCTTCTTTGACAGACGAGTGAAACCAGGAACCTTGAGAGGTTAAACAAGTTGAAAGAAAGAATGCAACGGAGATGAACGAAGTTAAGAGCACTCCGGTAAGCAGGAGGAACAAGGAACATTACGAGAACCTTGAAGGTTGAGAGACATGAAAGGAGAGCTTACGAGCCAAAAGAATAAGAAACCGCAACGGTATAGCCAAGAAATAAGAATGACAGAATTTGGGCAGCACTCCGTCTGGAAATGGAAGGAATTAACAAGAACTAGAGGAGAAGGATTGATACTTGATGAAAACAACAACACATTGCCTCCGAAACAATTAAAAGAATGGCACAAGGGGTAAGAAAGACTCAGACAGCACTCCGGTTAAGAAGAGAGGCAAAACTAGATAAAAGACAGAACTTGAATGAAGAATACAACACTCCGGTTAAAAGACTAGAAAAGAAAAGAACATGATCTTGAAAAGAAAACAAGATGATGGTTTGGAGAGAGCAACATCACAATGCCTCCGGAATGAAAGAATAGAATATAGCTCAATGAAAGAATTGAACAGAGAAGAAAATGACAACTTCTCCCAAAATTAAATTTGAAAGAGCATCTTACGAAGAAGGGTTGAATAGAGTTGTTGGAATTTCAACAACGAGAAGAATAAGCTTGATGTGGGCTTATGGAAAACATCTCAAAATTATGAGGTGACAACCAGCCACTAACTTAAACAATTGATTGGATTGAGATCAACAAGGAGATGAAAAACTTATTTCACCGGAATGATAAATGAAGAACTTGGGTCATTTATGAGCACCATAATAACAGCAATTCTCAAGGAAAGCTTTTAGGTGAAATACAACCCAAGATAACTCCAACGAATAAATTGAAGGGCTGAAAAGATCTCCTGAACAAGGAAAATGATGGTTTTAAATATCTCATTCTTGAAACTCGTGAATCATAAAACATGAAGGAATTGTCAAGAATGACATAACACCATCTGAAAAGATAAGGTAGAAAGAATTGCACTTGGAAGCATGATGAAAAATGCTTAAGCTCCAACAAGAATCTTGAAGAAAACTTCAAGGATGAATTAAATGATGATGAACCACCATGAAGAACTCCGGTAATGAAAGCATGAGAAGTGAAGATGAAAAGAATAAGATTCAAGGCCTGTGATGAATTAGATGGAGGTTGAAATGATATAATTGAAACAACTTGAAACTCCGGAAAACAAGATGAAGAATTTAGAACCAAGGATATGATAAGATGAACAAGCTCCAGACAAAAGAATTAAACAATTGGAAGGAACAAGAATAAGAATTATGTTGTGAGTATCCTTCACCAATTAAATTGATGACAACCAAGGATTTGGCATACTACTTATTCTCGTTGGAAAGGATTAAAGAGAGATCTAGCACAAGCTTGGGTAAATCTTGAACGAACCACCGGTATGATTGTGAAAAGAACAAATGAATTAAAACGATAACAACGGAAGGGTAACTTGAAAGAACCACCGTAAGAATAGAAGACGAACGAAGAGGCATCAATGAAGAATATTTGGAGGACGAGGTTGAAAACTGAGAACGAAGAAATCTTCTGAAATGATGGCCTTCGGAGGATCACAATGGAAAGAATTCATGAAATTCTTCGGATGGGTAAAAAGAGTTCCTCATAATCAAAACAATAATGAGGATGGCATGAAGCTAGAACCACGAATCTTCAAGAGAACGGGCCAAAATTTAAGAGAAACACTTCTCCGGTCTTCAAAATCTGAGAAGACGATGAGAAATGCCATAAGAATTGTTGAGCACTCCGGCATGAAGAATTAAAAGGTTGAACCAATGATGAACAAGAATTTGAAAACAATCTTGGAGAAGGCATGTGACTGATGGAGATCATTCTTACGTCACACTTTGAAAAGACTTTGAGTATAACTCCGGAAAATAGAAGAGTCAGGTAAGATCCTGGGAAAACCTGTGGGTTAGGGCCCACTAAAGAAATCACCGTTGAAAAAGATTGCTTAAGAGATATTGCACCGGTTGAATTAAATGGCTTGAAAGATAGCAACCTCAAAATAGTTTGAACGGATTAAGAATGGAATTATGAATGTTCAGCACTGCGGATGTGAATAGCAAGAGAAGAATGATTAATTGGTGCATCGGAATAAGAAGGCATTGTGAAAAGAGGAAAATGATAAGATCAACACCGAAATCTTGAATTATATCCACCAGCATAATTAGAGAACAAAAGAATGATGAACTTGAAGCACTTGAGCATCTTCACGATAATCACCGGATAAGAACATTGAAGGAAAAGAATGAAGAAACATCACATGAATAAAATGGATATTTCATCTGAGAATTACTGGCTCCAAGAAGAAGAAGGGAGGGAGGGTGGGGAAAACAAAGACAACTTGGGATGAATGAAACAGACAAATCGTCAGATTTCACAACGACGTCCGTATGGAATAACTTGAAGAGAAGGCACACCGGTTGAAAAAGAATTTAACATGACCATCTTGATGATCAAGAAGGACCAGCACTCTCATAGAAATATGAGAACACCGATTAAGAAAGGTATGGAATCAACACTTGACATCGAAGCAACTCGAATACCAGAATCAAAACAAGAACAAAGGGTAGATATGCAACATGATCTTCACAATATCATCCGAACAGAGAATTGAACGAATGAATTCCGCAGGTACATCAACTCGTCGGGAAGCCACTTGGAGAACAAAAGTAAATAAAAAGGAACAAGGATCAGATAGAACAAATGCAAGATAGAAGCTTCATTCGACATCTTCGTGCTGAAAGCTCATGGAACGTGTTACAAAAGGGTTTTGCAATCCCCGGATCAGCATAGCCAAGGACCCTTTAAGATGCAACTCCCGATCAGAACAAGTCCATAAAACCACTTCACTCAATGTAGAACCCCAAACTTCATATCGTGCATCCGTTGGAAGAATGCCTAGAACTACTAGATGAACCCACCTATAGATTTCCGAAAGTTTCCAGTTATGCAATCAGGTGTTGGGGATACACGGGAAGCACCGCGCAATCAACTCTAAACCTACATCCAGGTGTATCCATCCTTCAACACATAACCAGTCTTTCTCGGAAACTGTTTACCTCGGACCTTCGAAAAGCATCCACTATAACAAGCTATGGCAATACTCTCGAACTACCTCCCCAGTACTGGGTGATGTCGGGGTTATCTTGCCACTGGCCGTATAGGAGAGATTTTCGATGTCGGCCGTCTTAAGTATTTAGTACTGCCGCGATATGCTTGTGACAACAATACCCCGAAGCTCAACTCCTCGGTAACAGGAGGCATCGAGAACAATATCCTTGTCATAAGAACATCGAAACAATCCCAGAATACTCGCGGGATCCTAAAAAAAATTGGTGCATTTTTTGAAAGTAGAAGAGAAAAGAGTAGACGTCAGGAGTCCTCACCAGAATGAAAAGAGATGAGGAGCAAAAGAAATCCTACTCTCCGATATATATATAGGACTCAAAACATTTTCAGTGTGTGCCTAGACTCAACCGTCAACGATTCGATCAATCAGTGGGGGCTTCTAGGTCGGAGAAGGCTCTGATACCAACTTGTAATGCCCAGGATGGGACTATACCTCCTACGTGTCGAGGCACGACTTAAAGGTATAAGCCCATCCTAGAATGATCTCAAGTTTGGTATCTTTGCACAACTCATGTAAAAGAGGGATTAAATTGCAAAAGGAGATAGTTGGCTTACACTCGCCACTTCACACAATACATTTCATAAGCAATACATCATTCAAAACAACACAACCCGACTACGGGTGAAGATCCAAAAGAAAGATACCAAAACAACATAAAGCCACAGGTCAGGATCGAATCCTAGTAGAAACCACTACTGAACATCGAAACGTCACGAGCAAACAGCCAAACTCTTCATCGAGCTCCTGGTGAAGAACTGATCCAACTCCTGCATCAAACTCGGCTGGACCTGCATCTAGTGTGATGAAGTAACTGTGAGCCACAGAGGACTCAGCAATCCCGTTCCCGGGTAACAAGACTATTTAAGCCTTGGGTGAGGACAAGGCTGAAGAAAGAACGAGAGGTGAAGGAACAAACAAGAGTCTGCAGCAGCACTAGCACTAACTTACGTAAAAGAGAGCGAGAAGAGAAGTGCCTCGGTCGAAGGATGATCACGAAGTGATCCTAGCTAAAGCCGGTCAAACATAACCCCACCGTGTTCAACTCCCGAATCCCTATTCGGAAATTGACAGTCACGGTACACACGCTGGTAGTGTATTAGAAACATTGTGTCAAGTTATCTACAACCGGAATTAACAAGCTCCCATCTGCCACATAACCGCGGGCACGGCTTTCGAAAGTTCAAACCCTGCAGGGGTGTTCCAACTTGGCCCATCACAAGCCCATGATCCGCGGAGTCGCAACTCCATAGGTGGGAAGACCCGAGTATTCTCGGAATCCCGTGCTCAAGTTAAACCGAACTAAGGTAAGGCTAATCCAGCAAATCCTCCCGGCGTGCCGACACCCTGATAGTAGCCGCGCGTATCTCGTCTCAGGCCACGACCGGATGAGCGCTACGTACAGTACCGAAGACCCCAGATAACTGGGTGGTACCGCAAGTGACTCTAGTTTGGGACCAACACCATCAGCACTGGCCCCCCCTGCTATGTAGAATTAAGAATCCTCGGGGACATGACCCCCTATGCAATTAATTAATTATTTAAGTTGTTATTATGAGGCAAATAGTACCAATGTTGGGACTTGCTGGAAAAGACTTAGCACTTAGCGGTTTATCAAGGGGGTCCCATACACCCCAACCGTGTTAGGAACGCATAATCAAGGAACATAACACCGGTTTATACGGTTCCTAACGGCATGAGTGGAACAAATCACCAAGCAAAAGGCTTAGCCTTCCACCCTTGCCAATATATAGATGATTTCATTTTAAGCATTTATATAGTGTGATATAACCCAACCAAACTTCAACATAAAGCAAGCATCTTCAATCTTCACCTGCAACTAACAATGCTATAAGAAGGGGCTGAGCGAAGCGTACTTAGCCAAGCAACAGTTTGCATAGGTAGGTTGGTTAAACATGGCAATTGGTTACAAGTAGGAGGCTGACAGGAAAACATGGGCATCGAGGCAAAACTAAAGATCGAGACTTCTAGCAATAGGCAAAAATAGTAATGGTATCCGGGTTCGGTCATCTTGCCTGGAATTCCACAAGGGAGAAGAACGGAACCAAGAAGACGGAGCAACACCGTCGAGAGAATCCTCACAACTCCGGAACGAAACCGAAGCTAACAAGAGAAGCAAACCGGAAAAAAAACAAACAACACGGTAAACATACAAGCATAAACAAGGCATATGATGCACATTCAAGTATGATGCATGTCCGGTTTAAATATGCATGGCATGGCAAAGTGCACAAACAACACTACAAGTTAAGTGGAGACCAATATGCAACGAGTTGCATATTGACGAAACACCACAATTTAATTATTTAGTTGACTCTCGTTATTTACAAGACAAGATTAAATGTTTTTTTAACATGGCAAGAGGTGAAGCATAAAGAAACTATACTATCTAGGCAATTTAAATGAGGCCGGAGAATAACAACAACATATCCGGAAAATCCCCATGAGCAGGTTTAATAATTATAAGCAACAACAATTAAACATTTTTAGTGTTGTTAACCTGATGCGGATGACATGATCAAGTTTATGCAAGTTTTATTAAAAGGTTGACAAGAAGATGACATGAAGCATCGTCACCGTGGTGGAAGAAAAAGGGTGCCACGGCAACGCTCCGAAATGATGCAACACAACATCTCGGTTCCGATACTCGTTGAGAGACCGGTGCAAAAGAAGAATCGGCGTGAGCGAGTCAAACGAGATGAAAGGTGGGGCGATCCCGTTACCGGGTTCCCACGAGTCGGTGACGAGGCAACCGAGGAACATGACAAAAGGTGAAACGGCACGGAGCACACGGGAGACATTTCATACAACACAAACAAGCATCACACGGGTCACGTCTCGGGGTTATACCTTCGAAACACTCGTTTCGGGACGGTTCGAGATCGTAGAGGAAGAAGGCGTTCACGTGTCCGACGAGGAAGAAGTCGTTCCGTAGAGGGAAGTAGTTGTTCTCGCAACTCGTAGAGGAAGTAGTGGTTCACGTCATCGTGTCGTGGTACTTGGCGAATTCCTCGTTTCCGGGCGACGGTAGTGGTACATGCCGTAGAGGGAAGTAGGTACACGGGCGACGGTAGACGTTCACGTTCCGTAGTGGTACTTGCGACGTCGGGGGTACTTGGTCGAAGACGATCCGTAGGGGTACACGGGCGACGGTAGTCGTTCACGTAGGCGTCTCCGTTTCCGAAGAGGTACTTGTCGCGTCGGCGTTCGTAGTGGAGTAGTGGTACTTGTTCCGTAGCCGTTCACGAGCTTGTTTTCCCGTCGATGTTCGGTTCGTCGAGGTACTTGGTCGTATAGGCGTTCGTAGTGGTACTCGTCCTCGTAGCCGTTCTCGCCCGTAGAGGTACTTGAGGGTCTCGGCGACGGTAGCCGTTCGGGTCGTCGTGGACGTAGTGGAACTTGGCCTCGGCGCATCGGAGGGGTACTTGTCGCATCGACGTGTAGGCGTACATGGTTCTCTGTCAAGACAACAGCAAAAGCAACACACAAAAGAAAAAAAAACAACAGCGGCAGCACGGTCTCGGCTTGAGGCAGCAGAGGAGGCAGCAGGACGGAAGAGCTCGGGCGCTGCTGCTGGGAGCCGCGGAGGGAGGAGCTGCGGCTGCCGCTGGCTCGAAGTGGAGGCCGTCGGGGCTCAGGACGGGGCAGGAGAGACGTCCCGCGGCAGGGCGTCGGGCTGGACGAAGGCCATGGCTGCTGGTGAAGGGCCGCACGGGGAAGGGCCCTGGCCGGCGTCGGGGAGATGGGGCGCTGGAGGTGACACGGCCCGGGGCGGAGGGGCTCTGCCGCGAGGCGAAGCGAGGCGCCCGGCGCTCGCCTTCTGGAGGTCCTGGCGCGCCGGCGCGGGGGAAGCTGAAGGGAGGCAGGCGAGGACGGGCGCGGCTCCCTGCTGCTGGGCTCGGGCCAGGCGCAGAGGAGGCTCGCGGGAGACCGGGTAGTGGCGAACGGGAGATCGAAGGGGATCGAGGAAGCGGCGACTGGAGGGGTCGAGGGAGAGGCTGCGGGAGGAGGAGTGCCTCGCTAGGGGGATGAGGGAGAGAGCGAGGGCTCGAGAGGAATCGGCGCTGGGGAGTTCGGGCGACGGCGCACGAGGGAAGAGAGAGAGGAGGCACGTCGCTAGGGTTAGGAGGGGGCTGGTTTGGGCCGACTAAGGCCAGATGCAGATGGGCCGCGGTGGCTGGCTGCGGGCCTGAGAGAAAAGAAAGGAGGAGGCCTGGGCTCTACTAATTTTATTTCTTAGCAGAAATAAAATAGAGAGGGATCCAAAAAAAATATTAAGCAAAAGAGACCAGGAAACAAGAAATAAAATATGGAACAATTTTTGAAAGGCTTTAAGGAATACTTCCGACCCCACAAAAATAATTCCAACAACAAAAGGGAAAAACAAACTAAAATAATTAGTTTGCCTTAAAGGAGTTTGAAAGGAGTCTAGATTTCTAGGAGGAGCCTCGAAAATAACGGAAAGAATTATTGGCAAGATTTTGGAGGTGAAACTTGAATTAAAGAAGCATGGGGAAATTATGCACGTGTGTTGCGGGTAATTCCAAACAATGGAATATTTATTATATAGCTCCATAATTATTAGGAGGCTTTTATATGTTATAAAGAGAAGTCACCTTCCCTCGATTTAAATGGACCGAAGGTCCACACGAATTATTAAGTTTGAGATGCAAAATAAAATAACATGATGGCATGATGACATGATGCAATGCAAAAATAAATAAAGCAAGCACAAAGAACACACGGGAGAACCCGGAACATCTGGAGTCTTCTGGAATCTTCTGGGATCTTCTGGGACGTCGGTCTCGGGCGTCACAGTTGTCACCTCTGAGACGTGTTTCCAACCAACTGCTGAAAGTCTTGATGTGTTCACATGTAATCCAGTCGTCACACCGCTACGGGTGTTTGGAGCACAGACTGTTCTTGTGTTCATCCACATACGGGGTCACCAGGGTAGAGTTCCGTAGAACTGTGTAGTGTGCTTCAAACCAAGAATGCCCATCCCTGCATATTATTGACTCCCCTCCGAGCGTGCCAGGTGTTGTGATTGCTGCTCTGCTCCCCAAAAGGATTAATGCCATCGGCGCTTAAACCAAACCATACGTTCCTTGCGTCACCTGCAAACTCCTCCCAGTACGTTCTCTCGATTTTTCTCCACTGCGACCCGTCAGCGGGTGCTCTCAACTTCCCGTCTTTCTTACTGTCCTCTGCATGCCATTGCATCAACTTGGCATGCTCTTTGTTTCTGAACAGACGTTTCAACCGTGGTATTATAGGAGCATACCACATCACGTTGGCAGGAACCCTCTTCCTTGGGCGCTCGCCGTCAACATCACCAGGGTCATCTCGTCTGATCTTAAACTGCAAGGCACCGCATACCGGGCATGCGTTCAAATGCTCGTACGCACCGCGGTACATGATGCAGTCATTAGGGCATGCATGTATCTTATGCACCTCCAATCCTAGAGGGCATACGACCTTCTTTGCTGCGTACGTACTGTCGGGCAATTCATTATACTTTGGAAGCTTCTTCTTCAATATTTTTAGTAGTTTCTCAAATCCTTTGTCAGGCACACCATTCTCTGCCTTCCACTGCAGCAATTCCAGTACAGTAGCGAGCTTCGTGTTGCCATCTTCGCAATTGGGGTACAACCCTTTTTTGTAATCCTCCAAGATGCGATCGAACTTCAACTTCTCCTTTTCACTTTCGCACTGTCTCCTTGCATCAACAATGACCCGGCGGAGATCATCGTCGGGCACAACATCGTCTGGTTCCTCTTAACCTTCAGCAGCTTCCCCCGTTGCAGCATCACCGTATTACGGGGGCACATAGTTGTCATCATCCTCTTCTTCTTAATTGTCTTCCATCATAACCCCTATTTCTCCGTGCTTGGTCCAAACATTATAGTGTGGCATGAAACCCTTATAAAGCAGGTGGGTGTGAAGGGTTTTCGAGTCGGAGTAAGACCTCGTATTCCCACAGATAGTGCATGGAAAGCACATAAAACCATTCCGCTTGTTTGCCTTAGCCACTTCGAGAAAATTATGCACGTCGTTAATGTACTCGGAGGTGCGTCTGTCACCGTACATCCATTGTCGGTTCATCTGCTTGCATTTATATATAATTAGGGCCATTTGCATTTCAGCCCCTAACTCGAACCACCCACTCACATTTATCCCTAATAAAATCATGTGCTCAAATTTGCCCCTCTTCCGTTAAGTGTAGTTATAGAAATGCCCTTCCGTACATTTTCCGTCCAGTCAAAGGCCTTTGACCGTTAGATTTTTCTATACGCGCACTTAACGGTCAAAGGCCTTTGACTGGACAGAAAATGTTCGGAAGGGCATTTCTGTAAGCGCACTTAACGGAAGAGGGGCAAATTTGAGCACATGAGTTTTTAGGGGTAAATCTGAGAGTGGGCGCAAATTAGGGGCATAAATGTAAATGTCCCATATAATTAAGTGTGTCAAAAACCATTACAGAACATCATGGATTGATAAGTGATCAAATTAATATAAGTTCATCATCACATTATATTCAAAATACCTGCATAGCTCACCACGGTGGTGCCAGCGATGAGATCGGCGCGGGCGATCGATGGCGGTGAAGACGGGAACGGGACGTGACTAACCGCTCAACCTAGCCAAATCTCGGAGGAAATGGAGCTTCGAGAGGAGAAAGCTTAACTAGTGTGGCTCGGGCATTTCATCGAACACCTCATGTGCATATATGGGAGGTGAGCTAGAGCACCACACAAAGCTCTCCCCTCGCCGGCCATAAAAAACAGAGCATTGTGGGCTCGCCGGCGATGGGGTATATATAAGCAACCAATTGGTCCCGGTTCGTTACTGGAACCGGGACAGAAGGTGTGCCTTTAGTCCCGGTTCCAGTCACGAACCGGGACCAGTGGGTGTGGGCCAGGAGCGAGGCCCATTGGTTCCGGTTCGTGTCTGGAACCGGGACAAATGGGTCCAGACCAACCGGGACAGATGCCCCACGAGGCCCGGCCGGCCCCCTGGGCGCACGAACCGGGACGTATGCCCCCATGGGTCTCGGTTCGTGAGTGAACCGGGACTAATGGGCTGGCCAGGCCCGAACCAAAGCCCTGTTTTCTACTAGTGTACATTCAACTGTAAAATCTTCGGAGGAGATTGGCGTTCAATGGACGCTCTGTTTCCTTGCCGGAGTCGTCTCTCTTGCGTGCCCTGAGCTTCTGGGCATAGATTAGATAGTAGGAGTCATTGCCCAAGGCTTTGCTGGTGATGAAGGGGCCTTCCCAAGGGGCCGAGAGCTTGTGCTGGCCGGCTGTTCGTTGGATCAGTCGGAGCAATTTCTTTTCGCTGCAAAATGAGGCTAATATATTATTTTGTAGTCCTTAAGTAAAAGTACCTATTTTGTTGTGTGCAAAGTATTTTACTAGAAGATGACATATGCGACAAGTGATTCCCATTAATTCTGAAATTTGAAAGGATAATAAGAGTTGTTCTAAATCATCTGTTCATCCATTCGAGTTCAGATATTCTCTGTATGTCATCAATGTACAACTTGCATATTTGATCCCTGCATGAAATTTATAATTACATTCATGGTTACTAAGGAAGGTCTATTATACATTTATCCGGGCGGTCAGAGACAATCGTACTGTTCCACACCATTTCAGTTTTGAACCTAAAGGTTATATTCTACTCCCTATGTCCCAAAATTAGTGTCTAGACTTTGTGCTGACTTTAGTACAAAGTTGTACTAAACTTGAGACACTTATTTTAGGATGGAGTGAGTACAAGATATGTCCCAACCAGTCTATGTTTCCGCGAACAATAACTATTGTATTTGAGTGTCTAATATAAGTGAAAGCTCTACTATTTTCTTTTCAATTGCTGGTGGTCTACCTTTGTTAATTCATATAGTAGGGCCTGCAAAATTTTGCTGCATGCTATGCATAGGTACTGGATCAGGAGACAATCCACTATTTTCGCTCTGTTTTTTTTTTTTTTTTGCCGCAGAGTGTGGTCTATATTATTCACTTAAGTTAGTTACATATGTTAGAACACATGCACTGTTTATTCATTATAATGGTATTACCATAAAATGTGAGCTCAGACGTATATACATATTGTCTATCAGAAGCTACGATATATTGGATATCTTGCATGGCGATATTGCTCTATCATCTGGATTAAATCATGGTTTTGAAGTATATCCTGGGGAAGGCAAAAGGCACTCGGAGCAACAAAACGTTGCCCGATGTATATACTTCATATTTGTATTCCGATGTGATGCATGTACAACAAGCGTATTGTAAGAGAGACATAGTGTTGTGAGACACACCAGCTTAAATACTTGGATGCAACAAATCATGTCAAATATTTAATAAGTCTTGGGGCATATATGGATGGATGATATTAGAATAATCGAGTAACCTAAAATAGCAATACCACTAAATATGAGATAAGTGGAGAAAAAGTGAAATGTTCTGACTTTAGCCAGCGATATTTGATTTAACTTTTATTTGTAATTTCATGAGAAAGATGCTCTAAAAGAAGTATGCCAAGGAGTTCCTCGTTGGTTGTCGAATTATATATGCATTGAAAATCATAAAAGCACATAATGGGAATAACATGTGCATTCAAAATTTATATCAAAATGCAAAAACAATAATTTTTTAGTAAAAAAATTTAACTTCTTTGTAGTCTCTTTCTCATAGCACTATCATCTATTATATAATTAAATCAAGAGTCAAACAAGCCATCACGTTCGTTCACATAAATTAAATTATCTTAACCATAAATTTTTTATATTAACGGCTGAGATTTAAAGATGTAGCGTTACACATAAATATTGTCATGTACTATTGTCACGTTGCATAATATATGTGCACACATACGAGTATACGACCAAAGAAACATAAAAAGGAATATACGGGTCAAAAGGAGATCAGCGTGAGAGACATGAGGAGTTTCATCCGCCAAAAAAAAAAGATAAGAGGAGTTTCATTGTAGCACGTATAAGCCGCTACAGTGAATTGTCATTATATCTCTACACGTATAGGTATCGATAAAGGACCTGCGAGAAAATTATCTCTAAGGGACACGTAGACAAATCGAATGGACTATATAAAAGGAAAATAAGGTTTTCCGTGGTAACTATGTATAACACGATACATGCGATGCATCAAGGAAGAAAAGTATTAACCTCCATTGTAACCTTGCATAAGACGTATCAACGAAGAAAATTATTGCTCCTGGCTTTACCCAGAATTCGAATCAAATCACGGTTATGATCACTGATATGAGAAAATACACGTCAACCATAAGTCACCCCGGCTCAGCTTTAACTGTGCCAAGCTTCGCTTGCCCGCGATCCTGCCGGAGCCGGTGGCGCTGTGAGCATCGGACAAGCTGTACATCTTTAGAAGCATGAGGAAGAACCCGATCACCGATCAGCATCCTAACAAGATTGACCTGAGTCGGTGTGACCAAGGAAAGGATTACAAAGCCCCCAAGAAAAGGCTATGGAAGACGTCAATCATCCTGATGAAAAAGTGCAGGATCTCCTGCCAGAGGTAGGCCAGACGACCCTGACGCAGCTTGCTCTCAGCGATAATACCCTGTTCCGAAGGTTGACATGGACGTCAATTCTCGCAGCTCTCTGTGGACTACCATCCCTAGGGCTCCTTCCACCTCAACGCCCATGCAAATCAGTCTGACGCAACATCGGCAAGAATATGTCTGCGAACTCTTTGTCAACATCATCGAGCAGACATAAGCCGAGAAGGTCCTATGCTCCTGCTGCAGCGCCACCGGCTCAGACAACAATCTCTACCACAAACACAACAGGTGCGACAAGCAGCATGAAGGCGTCAGGAGAACGATGGCAGCATGCAAAGAGAAAGAGGATAATGGGAACAAGAGCGCTTGAAGGAGATCATGGGTGGGAAAAGAGGGGCCATCGCCGTGCAACTACTGCAGCCACCAGCGAGAGGCTGCGAACGGGAGTTGGTGTGGGAATGGATGCGCTGGCGTGTGGTGCAGCTGGACGAGCAGCAGGTGGAGCGCCACGAGTACCAGTCGCAGGCTTGCAGCCGCTGCATCTCAAGAGGGAGTGGTTCCCGGCCAACAAGGAGTGTGCGCGTGGAGATGAAAAGCATGACCCGCAACAACAATGTCAGCAGAGCCATCAACTCAGGTGGGATCGAGCGGGTTTACTAGAACTGGAGATATGCTGAGGCATCACGAGGAGGAAGGAGCGATTGCGTGGTATTGCTGCACAAATAATGCATGTGCGACGTGGTTAACCTTTTCTTCTCAGTATTCGAAGTGATAATATGTCACAAGTGGATGAGCTCCCAGGTAAAGATAGAAATAAATATTCAATTGTCAAAAGTTTGATTTTTTTTAGTCTTCAACATGATTTGTCTTATTTATGCATGTAAATTTTGCCATGTTACAAATATCAAGTATCACGAATTACAAGGTTGGTATCTAGAGTATTTAGTTTTTTCAGGACTAAAAAAAATCATTTTATATAAATTTACACGTGCTTGAAGCTTGAATATGCACACTTGCAAGCAATCCTTTTGGAACTATCAATCCTTTTGTGAATTTATTGAAGAGCATTTTCATTTCCTTAATTGCTTCTACAAGGGGACTCTTAAATTGGGTAAATCTATGTGTTTGTTAGAGGCTGGACGGATTGGACGTGATGGTAGGAGAGCAATGGTGCAACAAATGCACGGAAGAGTTGAGGGTTAAGGAGGGAATGATGTCTAACAAGACGATGGTGATGTAGCAAATACGTGCAAATGGTGCCAAGTATATACCCTACGGCACTTGATCGAGTGAAAATTGTTAGGTTTAATCTTGATATTTTTATCAGCATGTTTGTTTTCTTTAGACATGTAGTATAGGATCTGGAGTTACAGTCGACGAAGGTGCAGCGGAGACGTGAGAAGAAGGCGAGACGCCGAGCTGCCGTGCGATGCGGCGAGCACGGCGAGATGCCGACGGCAGTGTGAAGCTGCGGTGCTGCGTGAGGCAGCAAAGTCGTGTGATGCGACAAGCGCATGGACGGCAAAGCGAACCGGTTGGCTGGATGGATTAGTTAGTTGCATGCCTAGTTAGTAGGAGAGGATTGAGTCACATGCCTGCATGGATAAGTTGTTAGCTGGCTGGAGAGATTCCAGGGTAGTTAGCTTAGTGCGTGCGTACGTGAGGTAGTGCCGAGTGTGCCGGCCAGCCGTGAGGTAGTGGCTGGGAGTGGATTCATTTGTACATGGTATTTAAGTTGATCAGATGAATGGAAAAAGAGAGGCCGAGAGGGCTGGGAAAACAATGTAGCTACGGTGTGCATCAAGGAGGTGTCTATTGGCAAAGCCATGTGTTTTTCTTCCTTGATGCTTCTGTGTGTGCGTGGTGTGTTCTTGACAGATAGAGAGAGTGAGAGTTGTGTGAGGCAGCTCGAGATAGAAGAAGAAGAGCGGCGTTGCGAGGAGGCGGCGCCAACAATTGGCATCAGAGCCTTGTTGATCCATGGCGGCGACGACGGTGCCGGTGTCTATGGTGACCAGCGTGGCGGTGGCCGAGGCGATGGCTGCGGCAACGGCGACAGCGACACGGCGGACTCCATGTGAGGTGGAGGACGTCGGCGTCGCGTCGGCGGCCGGTTGCGGTGAGATGCCGCTAAGAGGAGATGGCGGTGCGACGCTGCCAAGACGACGGTGCGATTCCGTCAAAAGGAGAAGTGGTGCGATGCCGCTAAGAAGATGGACGACGGCGCGATGCTGTCACTCGAGTCGGTATGATGGCGATGGCGGTGGTGCGATGCCATCGTCGTCATGGAGTGTTGGTGCGAAACCAACAAAAGTTGCAGCGTGATGCTGCGGCAAGACGGCGTGGTGATCGGCGTTGCGACAACGTCGTCCACGCTAAGAGGTGGCCGCCGCGTGCGGCAAGAGGACATGGTAATGGACGCCGGCGTTGTGATGGCGTCGGTCCACGACAAGGTGTGCAGCGCCGCGATGGCATCGTCAAGTGGCAGCTGAGCCGCGTGAAGATTGGAGTATCAAGATTAGGAGGGAAAATGTTAGGTTTAATCTTGATATTTGTATCAGCATGTTTGTTTTCTTTAGACATGTAGTATAGGATCAGGAGTTACAGTCGACGAAGGTGCAGCGGAGACGTGGGAAGAAGGCGAGACGCCGAGCTGCCGTGCGATGCGGCGAGCACGGCGAGATGCCGACGGCAGTGTGAAGCTGCGGTGCTGCGTGAGGCAGCTAAGTCGTGTGATGCGACAAGCGCATGGACGGCAAAGCGAACCGGTTGGCTGGATGGATTAGTTAGTTGCATGCCTAGTTAGTAGGAGAGGATTGAGTCACATGCCTGCATGGATAAGTTGTTAGCTGGCTGGAGAGATTCCAGGGTAGTTAGGCTGGTGCCAACGCACCGCCCCACTACCGCCCCGCCACGTCAGCTTTTACCCCCACTCTCACCCCACTCTCACCACACTCTCACCTCACGGTGCCAGTGCACGGGCTGTAGTGGCAGGCTATAGCCACGTCAGATTCTCTCTCCTCAGATTTAGTTATTTCACTCGCATTTCTTGAGACATTCTAAATAATGCAAGAAAATAATTTTATTCAACTAAATTTTTTACTGATTACATAATAAGTAATAAAATTGCATAATAAATAAAAAATTACATAATTTAAAAAATAATACATTCTAAATTTTTTACTGATTACATACTGATTACATAATAAGTAATAAAATTGCATAATAAATAAAAAATTACATAATTTTAAAAATAATACATCAACGGCTAGCTGACGTGGACGAATCACAGCGCGCCACGTCAGCTAGCCGTTACCCTCTCGCTCTCGCCCCCGCTCTCCAGCGCGCCGCCCCCTTCTCGCCCCCCCTCTCGCCCCCCTCTAGCCCCCAGCGCGGGCGGCAGCCGGGCGGTAGCGGGCGCTACCGCCGGGCGGTGGATCCACCGCCCCGCACTACCGTCTCGCCTCGCTCTCGCCTGCCTATCGCCTCCGGCCGGGCGGTATCGCCTCCACTACAGCCTGCGTTGGCACCAGCCTTAGCTTAGTGCGTGCGTACGTGAGGTAGTGCCGAGTGTGCCGGCCAGCCGTGAGGTAGTGGCTGGGAGTGGATTCATTTGTACATGGTATTTAAGTTGATCAGATGAATGGAAAAAGAGAGGCCGGGAGGGCTGGGAAAACAATGTAGCTACAGTGTGCATCAAGGATGTGTCTATTGGCAAAGCCATGTGTTTTTCTTCCTTGATGCTTCTGTGTGTGCGTGGTGTGTTCTTGACGGATAGAGAGAGCGAGAGTTGTGTGAGGCAGCCCAATGAAGAAGAAGAGCCGCGTTGCGAGAGGCGACGCCAACAAAAATGTTCCTGAGGAACATCAACGTAGACCACTATACACATACATACTCCAAAGGCACTTGTGACATCACCAATACATACCTTCACACAAGTATGAGCTAGAAGATCTTGGGAGGAACCAGCAAACCAAAATCATATGGCGAAAAGGTGGAAACACAAAATCATATGGTAGAAAGACTAGAACGGCAGCAGTGCTCAGCATGGCGGGGAAGCATCACAGTTACACTATCATGCTTAGATCACACATAATAATTACAAGTGGTTTGCACATAATGAAATAATAAATTTGTGCTTGAAATCGCATCTTCTATAAAACTAATAACATAGTACTGGAATGCAAAGTGCTCCACCTCGCTATCCACATACCAAAAGCATAGTCACCATCCACCTACTTCATTGGTGTAACAGTTGGGGTTTGCATAATCAAATAAAGTAACATCATAAAAATTGGTTTGCTCCATTGATTTAAGGCAACAAAAAAATTGGACAAACAGAAGAAAATCAAGTGACATCAGAATATTATCAATGAAACATACCATTCTAGCAGAATATCATAGCTTCATAATTAAAGAGACTTGGAGAAGATGAAGCGGAAAAAATAATGTACACATATTTAAACAATGTAACATGGAGGTAGCCCTTAATAAATACGTCACAATAACATTTAAGTTATTAGTTATAAATGTGTTGTTCTTTCAAAATGTCATATTTAAAATTCAACTGTGTAATTACTATAAAAAAATGTAAGGCCCATGCCCATTATTGTCGAACCAATTTTTAATGGCACGCAACTAATTAGTTTTTAACGGTATATTATGTTGGTTTTACAAGGCATAAAATAATACTGAAATGACAAGAAATGTTGTCTAAAATAGAAAATTAGTAAACAAAAATATCTAGGCGCGCAAATGCGCGGGTGAACCCTCTAGTTTATAATATTACAAAAGCATGTTCATATGAAAATAAATTAGTCAAAATCATATAATAGAGATCGCATGGTCCGTTGGAAGTACATATAAAATCTAACCGCGCAAATGCGCGGGTAACACCCCTATTTTGATAGTATAATACTAGCGAACCCCGCGCGGCGGCACGCCACGCCCGTTGAGAAGGACGTATTGTCTGCATTGGAATATTTTGCATGCACACCATTTATATCAGAAGGGAAATAAGGGGAAAAGGCTTTCATTCATAAGTACCTTACATATAACGTACAGGTAAAATGAAAAAGGTGAAGGAAATATGCCCTAGAGGCAATAATAAAGTTGTTATTTATATTTACTTATATCATGATAAATGTTTATTATTCATGCTAGAATTGTATTAACCGGAAACTTAGTACATGTGTGAATACATAGACAAAACAGAGTGTCCCTATTATGCCTCTACTAGACTAGCTCATTGATCAAAGATGGTTATGTTTCCTAGCCATAGACATGAGTTGTCATTTGATCAACGGGATCACATCATTAGGAGAATGATGTGATGGACAAGACCCATCCGTTAGCATAGCATTATGATCGTTTAGTTTAACTGTTATTGCTTTCTTCATGACTTATACATGTTCCTATGACTATGAGATTATGCAACTCCCGAATACCGTAGGAACACCTTGTGTGCTATCAAACGTCACAACGTAACTGGGTGATCATAAAGATGCTCTACAGGTGTCTCCGAAAGTATTCGTGGTGTTGGCATGGATCAAGATTAGGATTTGTCACTCCGAGTGTCGGAGAGGTATCTCTGGGCCCTCTCGGTAACACACATCACAATAAGCCTTGCAAGCAAAAGACTAATGAGTTAGTCACGAGATGATGTGTTACGGAACGAGTAAAGAGACTTGCCGGTAACGAGATTGAACTAGGTATAGAGATACCGACGATCGAATCTCGGGCAAGTAACATACCGTTTGACAAAAGGAACAACGTATGTTGTTATGCGGTTCTGACCGATAAAAGATCTTCGTAGAATATGTAGGAGCCAATATGAACATCCAGGTTCCGCTATTGGTTATTGACCAGAGATGAGTCTCGGTCATGTCTACATAGTTCTCGAACCCGTAGGGTCCGCACGCTTAACGTTTGATGACGATCGGTATTGTGAGTTTATGAGTATTGATGTACCGAAGGTAGTTCGGAGTCCCGGATGAGATCACGGACATGACGAGGAGTATCGGAATGTCCGAGACATAAAGATTGATATATTGGACGGCTATATTCGGACACCGGAAGTATACCGGAAAAGTTTCGGATTTATCGGGAATGCCGGAGGGGGTTACCGGAACCCCCTACGAGAGGGGACGGTCCATAGTGGGCCTAAATGGAAAGAGAGAGGCAGCCCATAGGGCTGGCCGGCGCCCCCACCTAGGGTTCCTAGTTGGACTAGGATTGGGGGGGGCGCCACCTCTTCTATTCCTTTCCCTCTTCTCTCTTTTGGTGAATCCTACTAGGAATAGGATTGCAATCCTATTCCTAGTAGGACTCCTTCCCTAGCCGCACCAGGAGAGGTTGGCCGGCCTCCCTCCCTTGCTCCTTTATATACGGGGACAGGGGGGCACCCAAAGACACACAAGTTGAATTGTTTTAGCCGTGTGCGGTGCCCCCCTCCACAGAATCACACCTCGGTCATACCGTCGCGGAGCTTAGGCGAAGCCCTGCGCCGGTGAACACATCATATCCGTCACCACGCCGTCGTGCTGACGAAACTCTCCCGTGAAGCTCAACTGGATCAAGAGCTCGTGGGACGTCATCAAGCTGAACGTGTGCTGAACGCGGAGGTGCCGTACGTTCGGTGCTTGATCGGTTGGATCACGAAGAAGTTCGACAACATCAACCGCGTCACTTGAAGCTTCCGCTCCCGGTCTACGAGGGTACGTAGACACACTCTTCCCTCTCGTTGCTATGCATCTGGTAGATAGATCTTGCGTGATCGTAGGAAAATTTTAAAATACTACGTTCCCCAACAGTGGCATCATGAGCCAGGTCTATGCGTAGATGATATGCACGAGTAGAACACAATGAGTTGTGGGCGATACTAGTCATACTGCTTACCAGCATGTCATACTTTGCTTCGGCGGTATTGTGAGATGAAGCGGCCCGGACCGACATTACGCGTACGCTTACGCGAGACTGGTTTCACCGTTACGAGCACTCGTTGCTTAAAGGTGACTGGCGGGTGTCTGTGTCTCTCACTTTAGCTGAATCAAGTGTGGCTACGCCCGGTCCTTGTGAAGGTTAAAACAGCACATACTTGACGAAACATCGTTGTGGTTTTGTATGCGTAGGTAAGAACGGTTCTTGCTAAAGCCCGTAGCAGCCACGTAAAACTTGCAACAACAAAGTAGAGGACGTCTAACTTGTTTTTGCAGGGCATGTTGTGATGTGATATGGTCAAGACATGATGAGTTATACGGTTTTTGTATGAGATGATCATGTTTTGTGAAGGTGATCATGACGGTGCTTTGGAGATGGAGATCAAAAGCACAAGATGATGATGGCCATATCATGTCACATATTTTGATTGCATGTGATGTTTATCTTATTATGCTTCTTATTTTGCTTAGAACGACGGTAGCATTATAAGATGATCCCTTACTAAATTTCAAGGTATAAGTGTTCTCCCTGAGTATGCACCGTTGCGAAAGTTCGTCGTGCCGAGACACCACGTGATGATCGGGTGTGATAAGCTCTACGTTCAAATACAATGGGTGTAAGCCAGTTTTGCACACACAGAATACTCAGGTTAAACTTGACGAGCCTAGCATATACAGATATGGCCTCGGAACACTGGAGACCGAAAGGTCGAGCGTGAATCATATAGTAGATATGATCAACATAAGATGTTCACCATTGAAACTACTCCATCTCACGTGATGATCGGACATGGTTTAGTTGATTTGGATCACGTGATCATTTAGATGACCAGAGGGATGTCTATCTAAGTGGGAGTTCTTTAAATTAATATGATTAAATTGAACTTTAATTTATCATGAAGTTAGTCCTGGTAGTATTAGCATATCTATGTTGTAGATCAATAGCTCGCAATGTTGCTCCCTGTTTATTTTTCATATGTTCCTAGAGAAAACCAAGTTGAAAGATGTTAGTAGCAATGATGCGTAATTGTTCCGTGATCTGAGGATTATCCTCATTGCTGCACAGAAGAATTATGTCCTTGATGCATCGCTAGCTGACAGACCTATTGCAGGAGCAGATGTAGACGTTATGAACGTTTTGACAAAAGCTCGATATGATGACTACTTGATAGTTTAGTGCACCATGCTTTACGGCTTATAACCGGGACTTCAAAAACGTTTTGAAACGCCACGGAGCATATGAGATGTTCCAAGAGTTGAAATTAGTATTTCATACTCATGCCCGTGTCAAGAGGTATGAGACCTCTGACAGTACTTTGCCTACAAGATGGAGGAGAATAGCTCAACCAATGAGCATGTGCTCAGATTGTCTGGGTAGTATAATTGCTTTAATCAAGTGGGAGTTAATCTTCCAGATGAGATAGTAATTGACAAAGTTCTCTAGACACTATCACCAAGTTAGTAGAACTTCGTGATGAACTATAATATGCAAGGGATGACGAATGTAACTCCCGAGCTCTTCACGATGCTGAAATCGGCGAAGGTAGAAATCATGAAAAAGCATCAAGTGTTGATGGTTAACAAGACCACTTGTTTCAAGTAAAGGGCAAAGGGATAGAAGGGGAACTTCAAGAAGAATGACAAGCAAGTTGTCACTCCCGTGAAGAAACCCAAAGCTAAACTCAAGCCTGAAACAAGTGCTTATACTGCAAAGGAAATGGTCACTAGAAGTGGAACTGTCCTAGATACTTGGCGGATAAGAAGGATGGCAAAGTGAACAAAGGTATATTTGATATACAGATTATTGATGTGTATTTTACTAGTGTTCATAGCAACCCCTCAGTATTTGATATTGGTTCAGTTGCTAAAGAGTAGTAACTCGAAGTGGGAGTTGCATAATGAACATAAACTAGTTAAAGGATGAAGTGACGATGTGTATTGGAAGCAGTTCCAAGATTGATATGATCATCATCGCACACTCCCTATACTTTCGGGATTAGTATTGAACCTAAATAAGTGTTATTTGGTGTTTGTGTTGAGCATGAATGTGATTTGATCATGTTTATTGCAATACGGTTATTCATGTAAGTTAGAGAATAATTGTTGTTCTGTTTACATGAATAAAACCTTCTATGGTCATACACCCAATGAAAATAGTTTGTTGGATCTCGATCGTGTGATACACATATTCATAATATTGAAGCCAAAAGATGCAAGGTTAATAATGATAGTGCAACTTATTTGTGGCACTGCTGTTTAGGTCATATTGGTGTAAAACGCATGAAGAAACTCCATAATGATGGACTTTTGGAATCACTTGATTATGAATCACTTGGTGCTTGCGAACCATGCCTCATGGGCAAGATGACTAAAACTCCGTTCTCCGGAACTATGGAGCGAGCAACAGATTTGTTGGAAATCATACATACTGATGTATGTGGACCAATGAGTGTTGATGCTCGCGGCAGGTATCGTTATTTTCTGACCTTCACTGATGATTTGAGCAGATATGGGTATATCTACTTAATGAAACACAAGTCTGAAACATTTGAAAAGTTCAAAGAATTTCAGAGTGAAGTAGAGAATCATCGTAACAAGAAAAATAAAGTTTCTACGATCTGATCGTGGAGGAGAATATTTGAGTTACGAGTTTGGTCTTCATTTGAAACAATGTGGAATAGTTTCACAACTCACGCCACCTGGAACACCACAGCGTAATGGTGTGTCCGAACGTCGTAACCGTACTTTATTGGATATGGTGCGATCTATGATGTCTCTTACCGATTTACCACTATCGTTTTGGGTCATGCATTAGAGACAGCTGCATTCACATTAAATAGGGCACCATCTAAATCCGTTGATACGACACCTTATGAACTATGGTTTAGCAAGAAACCAAAGTTGTCGTTTCTTAAAGTTTGGGGCTGCGATGCTTATGTGAAAACACTTCAACCTGATAAGCTCGAACCCAAGTCGGAAAAATGTGTCTTCATAGGATACCCAAAAGAGACTGTTGGGTACACCTTCTATCACAGATCCGAAGGCAAAATATTCGTTGCTAAGAACGGATCCTTTCTAGAAAAAGAGTTTCTCTCGAAAGAAGTGAGTGGGAGGAAAGTAGAACTTGATGAGGTAATTGTACCTTCTCCCGGATTGGAAAGTAGTACATCACAGGAAATTGTTCTAGTGATTCCTACACCAATTAGTGAGGAAGTTAATGATAATGATCATGAAACTTCGGATCAAGTTTCTGCTGAACATCGTAGATCAACCAGAGTACGTTCCGCACCAGAGTGGTACGGCAGCCCAGTTCTGGAAATCATGTTACTAGACCATGATGAACCTACGAACTATGAGGAAGCGATGATGAGCCCAGATTCCGCAAAATGGCTTGAAGCCATGAAATCTGAGATGGGATCCATGTATGAGAACAAAGTGTGGACTTTGGTTGACTTGCCCGATGATCGGCAAGCCATCGAAAATAAATGGATCTTCAAGAGGAAGACTGACGCAGACGGTAATATTACTGTTTACAAAGCTCGACTTGTTGCGAAAGGTTTTCGACAAGTTCAAGGAGTTGACTACGATGAGACTTTCTCACCTGTAGCGATGCTTAAGTCTGTCCGAATCATGTTAGCAATTGCCGCATTTTATGAAATCTGGCAAATGGATAACAAAACTGCATTCTTTAATGGATTCATTAAAGAAGACTTGTATATGATGCAACCAGAAGGTTTTGTCAATCCTAAAGGTGCTAACAAAATGTGCAAGCTCCGGCAATCCATCTATGGACTGGTGCAAGCACCTCGGAGTTGGAATATATGCTTTGATAAGTTGATCAAAGCATATAGATTTATACAGACTTGCTGTGAAGCCTGTATTTACAAAAAGTGAGTGGGAGCACTACAACCTTTCTGATAAGTATATGCGAATGACATATTGTCGATCGGAAATGATGTAGAAATTTCTGGAAAAGCATAAAGGAGTGTTTGAAAGGAGTTTTTCAATGAAAGACCTCGGTGAAGCTGCTTACATATTGGGCATCAAGATCTATAGAGATAGATCAAGACGCTTGATAAGACTTTCGATAAGTACATACCTTGATAAGATTTTGAAGTAGTTCAAAATGGATCAGTCAAATAAGAAGTTCTTGCCTGACTTGTAACGTGTGAAGTTGAGTGAGACTCAAAGCCAGACCACGGCAGAAAAATATAGAGAGAATGAAAGTCATTCCCTATGCCTCAGCCATAGGTTCTGTAAAGTATGCCATGCTGTGTACAAAACACGTTGTGTACCTTGCCAAGAGTTTGACAGGGAGGTACAATAGTGATCCAGGAGTAGATCACTGTACAGCGGTCAAAATTATCCTTAGTAATTGGATGACTAAGGAAATGTTTCTCGATTATGGAGGTGATAAAGAGTTCGTCGTAAAAGGTTACGCCGATGCAAGCTTTGACACTAAATCCAGATGACTCTAAGTATCAATCTGGATGCGTATTGAAAGTGGGAGCAATTAGCTAGAGTAGCTCTATGCAGAGCATTGTAGACATAGAAATTTGCAAAATACATACGGATTTGAATGTGACAGACCCGTTGACTAAACTTCTCTCACAAGCAAAACATGATCACACCTTATTACTCTTGGGTATTAATCACATAGCGATGTGAACTAGATTATTGACTCTAGTAAACCCTTTGGGTGTTGGTCACATGGTGATGTGAACTATGGGTGTTATTCACATAACGATGTGAACTATCGGTATTAAATCACATGGCGATGTGAGCTAGATTATTGACTCTAGTGCAAGTGGGAGACTGAAGGAAATATGCCCTAGAGGCAATAATAAAGTTGTTATTTATATTTCCTTATATCATGATAAATGTTTATTATTCATGCTAGAATTGTATTAACCGGAAACTTAGTACATGTGTGAATACATAGACAAAACAGAGTGTCCCTATTATGCCTCTACTAGACTAGCTCATTGATCAAAGATGGTTATGTTTCCTAGCCATAGACATGAGTTGTCATTTGATCAACGGGATCACATCATTAGGAGAATGATGTGATGGACAAGACCCATCCGTTAGCATAGCATTATGATCGTTTAGTTTAACTGCTATTGCTTTCTTCATGACTTATACATGTTCCTATGACTATGAGATTATGCAACTCCCGAATACCGTAGGAACACCTTGTGTGCTATCAAACGTCACAACGTAACTGGGTGATCATAAAGATGCTCTACAGGTGTCTCCGAAAGTATTCGTGGTGTTGGCATAGATCAAGATTAGGATTTATCACTCCGAGTGTCGGAGAGGTATCTCTGGGCCCTCTCGGTAACACACATCACAATAAGCCTTGCAAGCAAAAGACTAATGAGTTAGTCACGAGATGATGTGTTACGGAACGAGTAAAGAGACTTGCCGGTAACGAGATTGAACTAGGTATAGAGATACCGACGATCGAATCTCGGGCAAGTAACATACCGTTTGACAAAAGGAACAACGTATGTTGTTATGTGGTTCTGACCGATAAAAGATCTTCGTAGAATATGTAGGAGCCAATATGAACATCCAGGTTCCGCTATTGGTTATTGACCGGAGATGAGTCTCGGTCATGTCTACATAGTTCTCGAACCCGTAGGGTCCGCACGCTTAACGTTTGATGACGATCGGTATTGTGAGTTTATGAGTATTGATGTACCGAAGGTAGTTCGGAGTCCCGGATGAGATCACGGACATGACGAGGAGTCTCGGAATGTCCGAGACATAAAGATTGATATATTGGACGGCTATATTCGGACACCGGAAGTATACCGGAAAAGTTTCGGATTTATCGGGAATGCCGGAGGGGGTTACCGGAACCCCCTACGAGAGGGGATGGTCCATAGTGGGCCTAAAGGGAAAGAGAGTGGCAGCCCATAGGGCTGGCCGGCGCCCCCACCTAGGGTTCCTACTTGGACTAGGATTGGGGGGGGGGGGGCGCCACCTCTCCTATTCCTTTCCCTCTTCTCTCTTTTGGTGAATCCTACTAGGAATAGGATTGCAATCCTATTCCTAGTAGGACTCCTTCCCTAGCCGCACCAGGAGAGGTTGGCCGGCCTCCCTCCCTTGCTCCTTTATATACGGGAGCAGGGGGGCACCCAAAGACACACAAGTTGAATTGTTTTAGCCATGTGCGGTGCCCCCCTCCACAGAATCACACCTCGGTCATACCGTCGCGGAGCTTAGGCGAAGCCCTGCGCCGGTGAACACATCATATCCGTCACCACGCCGTCGTGCTAACGAAACTCTCCCATGAAGCTCAACTGGATCAAGAGCTCGTGGGACGTCATCAAGCTGAACGTGTGCTGAACGCGGAGGTGCCGTACGTTCGGTGCTTGATCGGTTGGATCACGAAGAAGTTCGACAACATCAACCGCGTCACTTGACGCTTCCGCTCCCGGTCTACGAGGGTACGTAGACACACTCTTCCCTCTCGTTGCTATGCATCTGGTAGATAGATCTTGCGTGATCGTAGGAAAATTTTAAAATACTACGTTCCCCAACAAAAGGGATAGTACTACATTCTAGAGAGGATTCTCTTATTTTCACTGAAAATGGTTTACTGAAAAGAAACAGACACGACGGAAATCCCTACGGTGGCAAGACACACACAAGATACCACAACAGTCCAAACATGATCTAACTGGCAGCAACTGACGACATGAGATAGCTCTATTTTGGCAAGATATGGAGCGTAAGTGACATTGGAGTTTGAAGTCAAATCATCCTAGTGTAACCCCCGGCGAGATTAGTACCAATAATGAAATGATAAAGAGTTTTGCAAAATGTTCCAGTCGTCCCATCGATGGGCATGTACCCGTGTAACTGATGATACGATCTTCAGTAAATGGACGTTGTGGGTACATACGGAGGGGCACCACATCAGAGAAGTCGTCGCATATGCGCACTATTGATACCTTAGGATAAAATTGTTGGAAATATGCCCTAGAGGCAATAATAAAAGAGTTATTATTATATTTCCTTGTTCATGATAATCGTTTATTATCCATGCTATAATTGTATTGATTGGAAACTTAAATACATGTGTGGATAAATAGACAAACTTTGTGTCCCTAGTAAGCCTCTTCAGGACTAGCTCGTTGATCAAAGATGACCGCGGTTTCCAGGTCATAGACATGAGTTGTCATTTGATAACGGGATCACATCATTAGGAGAATGATGTGATGGACGAGACCCAAACGTTAAACATAGCTTTTGATCGTATCAGTTATCGCTATAGTTTTCTGCATGTCAAGTATAAGTTCCTATGACCATGAGATCATGTAACTCACTGACACCGTAGGAGTGCCTTGTGTGTGCCAAACGTCGCAATGTAACTGGGTGACTATAAAGGTACTCTACAGGTATCTCCGAAGGTGTCTGTTGAGTTGACATGGATCGAGACTGGGATTTGTCACTCCGTGTGACGGAGAGGTATCTCCGGGCCCACTCGGTAATACGTCATCTCAATGAGCTCAAAGTGACTAAGTAGTTAGTCACGGGATTATGTATTACGGAACGAGTAAAGAGACTTGCCGGTAACGAGATTGAACTAGGTATAGAGATACCGACGATCGAATCCCGGGCAAGTAACATACCGACGAGACAAAGGGAACTGTATACGGGATTGCCTGAATCCTTGACATCGTGGTTCATCCGATGAGATCATCGAGGAACGTGTGGGAACCAATATGGGTATCCAGATCCCGCTATTGGTTATTGACCTGGGAGTGTCTCGGTCATGTCTGCATAGTTTCCGAACCCGCAGGGTCTACACACTTAAGGTTCGGTGACGCTAGGGTTGTTAGTGAGAACAGTGCATGGTTACCGAAGGTTGTTCGGAGTCCCGGATGAGATCCCGGACGTGACGAGGGTCTCCGGAATGGTCCGGGGACGAAGATTGATATATAGGATGAGAGTGATCGGAGTCCGGAAGTGTACCGGGGAGCATCGGGAAATCGGCGGATGACCGAAAGGGGTTTCGGGGGTCCCGGAAAGAGTTTCGGGCCTAATGGGCCACAAGGGGGAACACAACAGCCCTCTTAGGGCTGTGCGCCCCCCCTGGGCCCTCTCCTCATGCGCCAAGAGGGGTGGACCCCCCTAGGGCTGCCGCACCCCCTTAGCCTTGGGGGGCAAGGCACCTGGGGGGGAAACCCTAGCCCCAGGGGGCGCCGCCCCCTCCCCATCTGCCCTGGCCGCCGGCCCCTAGGGGAAACCCTAGGGCGCCCCCTCCCCTCTCTCCCCCCTATATAAAGAGAGGCAGAGGGAGGGCAGCCACACACGTTCGTGCCTCGGTGCTGCCCTCCCTCTCCCACAACAATCTTCGTTTTCCCGCGGTGCTTGGCGAAGCCCTGCAGGAATCCTTCACCACCATCTCCACCACGCCGTCGTGCTGCCGGTGTCTCCATCAACCTCTCCTCCCCCCTTGCTGGATCAAGAAGGAGGAGACGTCTCCGAGCTGTACGTGTGAAGAACGCGGAGGCACCGTTGCTTCGGTGCTTGGATCTTCAGCGATCTGAATCGCGGCGAGTACGACTCCATCAACCGCGTTCTTGAACGCTTCCGCTTAGCGATCTACAAGGGTATGTGGATCCAACTCTCCCCTCGTAGATGCATCTCCTAGATTGATCTTGGTGAACGTAGGAAAAAATTTTGTTTCCCATGCAACGTTCCCCAACAGTGGCATCATGAGCTAGGATCTTGCGTAGATGCTTTCACGAGTAGAACACAAAAGGGTTTGTGGACGTTGATGTTTAGATTGCTTCCCTCCTTAGTCTTTCTTGATTCAGCGGTATTATGGGATGAAGCGGCCCGGACCAACTTTACATGTCCACGTACATGAGACCGGTTCCATCGACAGACATGTGACTTTTGTTGCATAAGATGGCTGGCGGGTGTCTGTCTCTCCTATCTTAGTTGAATCGGAATAGAAAAAGGCGGTCCTTGTAGAAGGTTAAATAGCAACTTGAATATCACCGTTGTGGCTTTGCGTAGGTAAGAAGCGTTCTTGCTAGATACCCATAGCAGCCACGTAAAACATGCAACAACAAATTAGAGGACGTCTAACTTGTTTTTGCAGGGTATGTATGTGATATGATATGGCCAATGACATGATGAGATATATTTGATGTATGAGATGATCATGTTGTAATAGTTAATATCGACTTGCATGTCGATGTATACGGCAACCGGCAGGAGCCATAGGGTTGTCTTTAATTTTTGTATGACCTGCGTGTCAATCATTAAGCGCTTTGTAATGCTTTACTTTATCGCTAAACGGTAGCAATAGTAGTAAGAGCATGGTGGGCGCGCGACAACCCCGATGGCGACACGATGATGGAGATCATGATGATGGAGATCATGGTGTGGCGCCGGTGACGATGGAGATCATGCCGGTGCTTTGGAGATGGAGATCAAAAGCACGAGTTGATGGCCATATCATGTCACTTATGATTTGCATGTGATGTTAATCCTTTTATGCATCTTATTTTTCTTAGGACGACGGTAGCATTATAAGATGATCCTTCACTAAAATTTCAAGATAAAATTGTGTTCCCCCCGAGTGTGCGCCGTTGCGAAGGTTCGTCGTTTCGAAGCACCACGTGATGATCGGGTGTGATAGACTCTACGTTCGCATACAACGGGAGCAAGCCAGAGAACACGTCGGGGGCAGCCCCTGGCGCCAGCAGAGAGTACTCCTCTCGAGGCGCAAAATCTGCAGAAACATCCACACTCGGGCTAGATACAGTAGCTCCAGAGAACACGTCGTAAGCAGGTAACATAACAATCGGAAACGAACCTCCTGACTCAGAAGACGAATCCCGATAAGCACCAACCTCCAGGGTGCCCTCGCGACGCTGAACTGCGGGAGATGGCGTGACCCGAGGGGACTCCCCCCTGATACCCTCCTCCCCAGGTAGATACGCATCCAGAAGCAACGGTGCCAGCGGTGGAAGTTCCATCTCCACCGGATCGTCCAACTCGGCTCTGTGGCCCCACAAACGACTGGGGGCCGAAGCCGCCCCAAAGGACCCAAAACGAAGTGCAGACAGAGAGGTAGCTGGGGGTGCTTCCCCCTTCCCTCCGGAGCTCCCGGAGGACTGCTGAGACTGACCCGGTGTCGGTGCCTGGCCAGGCATAGCCGGCGCCCCTGCAGCCGACTCACTTCCCCCACGTGCCTCATGTTGGAAATATGCCCTAGAAGCAATAATAAAAGAGTTATTATTATATTTCCTTGTTCATGATAATCGTTTATTATCCATGCTATAATTGTATTGATTGGAAACTTAAATACATGTGTGGATAAATAGACAAACTTTGTGTCCCTAGTAAGCCTCTTCAGGACTAGCTCGTTGATCAAAGATGACCGCGGTTTCCAGGTCATAGACATGAGTTGTCATTTGATAACGGGATCACATCATTAGGAGAATGATGTGATGGACGAGACCCAAACGTTAAACATAGCTTTTGATCGTATCAGTTATCGCTATAGTTTTCTGCATGTCAAGTATAAGTTCCTATGACCATGAGATCATGTAACTCACTGACACCGTAGGAGTGCCTTGTGTGCGCCAAACGTCGCAACGTAACTGGGTGACTATAAAGGTACTCTACAGGTATCTCCGAAGGTGTCTGTTGAGTTGACATGGATCGAGACTGGGATTTGTCACTCCGTGTGACGGAGAGGTATCTCCGGGCCCACTCGGTAATACGTCATCTCAATGAGCTCAAAGTGACTAAGTAGTTAGTCACGGGATTATGTATTACGGAACGAGTAAAGAGACTTGCCGGTAACGAGATTGAACTAGGTATAGAGATACCGACGATCGAATCTCGGGCAAGTAACATACCGACGAGACAAAGGGAACTGTATACGGGATTGCCTGAATCCTTGACATCGTGGTTCATCCGATGAGATCATCGAGGAACGTGTGGGAACCAATATGAGTATCCAGATCCCGCTATTGGTTATTGACCTGGGAGTGTCTCGGTCATGTCTGCATAGTTTCCGAACCCGCAGGGTCTACACACTTAAGGTTCGGTGACGCTAGGGTTGTTAGTGAGAACTGTGCATGGTAACCGAAGGTTGTTCGGAGTCCCGGATGAGATCCCGGACGTGACGAGGGTCTCCGGAATGGTCCGGGGACGAAGATTGATATATAGGATGAGAGTGATCGGAGTCCGGAAGTGTTCCGGGGAGCACCGGGGAGTCGTCGGATGACCGAAAGGAGTTTCGGGGGTCCCGGCAAGTGTTGCGGGCCTCATGGGCCATAAGTGGGGAGACGCAACAGCCCACACAGGGGCTGTGCGCCCCCCCCCTAGGCCTCTCCACCTGCGCCTAAGGGGCTGGGCCCCCCTAGGGCAGCCGCACCCCCTTGGCTTGGGGGGCAAGGCGCCTGGGGGGGGGGAACCCTAGCCCTGGC
>LR738709.1:52636791-52652710 GCA_902687465.1 Secale cereale | reverse complement strand
ATCTTATTTTGCTTAGGACGACGGTAGCATTATAAGATGATCCCTCACTAAAATTTCAAGATAAAATTGTGTTCCCCCCGAGTGTGCGCCGTTGCGAAGGTTCGTCGTTTCGAAGCACCACGTGATGATCGGGTGTGATAGACTCTACGTTCGCATACAACGGGTGCAAGCCAGTTTTGCACATGCAGAACACTCGGGTTAGACTTGACGAGCCTAGCATGTACAGACATGGCCTCGGAACACGGAAGACCGAAAGGTCGAGCATGAGTCATATAGTAGATATGATCAACATGAAGATGTTCACCATTGACACCACCTCATCTCACGTGATGATCGGACTTGGGTTGGTGGATTTGGATCATGCCACGCTCGAATGACCAGAGGGATGTCAATTTGAGTGGGAGTTATAAGTAATTTGATTAGTTAAAACTCACTTATCATGAACAATAGTCTAAGATGTCTTTGCAAATCTTTGGTTGTAGATGGCTCCCGCAATAGCCCCCCTGAATTTTAATGCATTCCTAGAGAAAACTAAGCTGAAAGATGATGGGAGCAACTTTGTGGACTGGCTCCGCAATCTGAGGATCATCCTCACAGCTGCCCAAAAGGTTTATGTCCTAAATGCACCTCTAGGTGAACCCCCCGCTCCGGCCTCTGTGGACGTTATGAACGCCTGGCAGTCGCGTGCGGATGACTACTCAGTAGTGCAGTGTGCCATGTTGTATAGCTTGGAAGGAGGACTTCAAAGGCATTTTGAACGTCATGGAGCATATGAGATGTTCCAGGAGTTGAAGTTCATCTTTGAGAAGAATGCCAAGATCGAGAGGTATGAGACCACCGATAAATTCTTTGCTTGCAAGATGGAGGAGAATTCGTCTGTCAGTGAGCACTTACTGAAGATGTCTGGGTACTATACCCGCATAGCTGATCTGGGACTTGTGTTCCCGGAGGAGGCTATCATTGACAGAATTCTCCAGTCACTCCCACCTAGCTACAAGAGCTTCGTGCAGCAGTATAACATGCAAGGGATGAACAAATCCATCGCCGAGCTGTTTGCGATGCTGAAAGTCGCTGAGTCAGACATCCAGAAGGAGTATCAAGTGTTGATGGTCAATAAAACTACCAGTTTCAAGAAGAATGGCAAGGGCAAGAAGGGTAACTCTAAGAAGGGTGGCAAGGCAGTTGCTCATCCAGTGAAGAAACCCAAGGCTGGGCCCAAGCCAGAGACTGAGTGTTTCTATTGCAAGGGGAACGGGAAGCGGAACTGCCCCAAGTATCTGGCAGACAAGAAGGGGGCCAACAACAACAAGCAAGGTATATGTGATATACATGTTATTGATGTGTACCTTACCAACTCTCGTTGTAGTGCCTGGGTATTTGATACCGGTTCGGTTGCTCACATTTGCAACTCTAAACAGGAACTACGGAATAAACGGAGGCTGGCGAAGGACGAAGTGACGATGCGCGTGGGGAATGGTTCCAAGGTTGATGTGATCGCCGTCGGCACGCTCGCTCTTCGATTACCATCGGGATTAGTTATGAACCTGAATAATTGTTATTTAGTGCCTGCGTTGAGCATGAACATTATATCTGGATCTTGTTTAATGCGAGACGGTTACTCATTTAAATCAGAGAATAAAGGTTGTTCTATTTATATGGGTAATATCTTTTATGGTCATGCACCCGAAGTAAGGGGTTTATTCTTATTGAATCTCGATAGTGATGATACACATGTTCATAACATTGATGCCAAAAGATGTAGAGTTGATAACAATAGTACCACTTTCTTGTGGCACTGCCGTCTGGGTCATATTGGCGTGAAACGCATGAGGAAGCTCCATGCTGATGGACTTTTGGAGTCTCTTGATTTTGAATCACTTGACACATGCGAGCCGTGCCTCATGGGCAAGATGACTAAGACCCCGTTTTCAGGAACAATGGAACGGGCAAGTGACTTATTGGAAATCATACATACTGATGTGTGTGGCCCGATGAGTGTCACGGCGCGCGGTGGATATCGTTATTTTCTCACCTTCACTGACGACTTAAGTAGATATGGGTATATTTACTTGATGAAGCATAAGTCTGAAACGTTTGAAAAGTTCAAGCAATTTCAGAGTGAAGTTGAGAATCATCGTAACAAGAAGATCAAGTTCCTACGATCTGATCGAGGGGGGGAGTATCTGAGTTATGAGTTTGGCAATCACTTAAGAAAATGTGGAATTGTTTCACAGTTGACGCCACCTGGAACACCACAGCGTAATGGTGTGTCCGAACGTCGTAATCGAACCCTATTAGATATGGTGCGTTCTATGATGTCTCTTGCCGATTTGCCACTATCGTTTTGGGGATATGCGTTAGAGACAGCTGCATTCACTTTAAATAGGGCTCCATCTAAGTCTGTTGAGACAACACCGTATGAACTATGGTTTGGTAAGAAACCTAAGTTGTCTTTTCTCAAAGTTTGGGGTTGCGATGCTTATGTCAAAAGGCTTCAGCCAGAAAAGCTCGAACCCAAAGCGGACAAATGTGTCTTCATTGGATACCCAAAAGAGACGGTTGGGTACACCTTCTATCTCAGATCCGAGGGCAAAGTGTTTGTCGCTAAGAACGGGTCCTTTCTCGAGAAAGAGTTTCTCTCGAAAGAATTGAGTGGGAGGAAGGTAGAACTTGATGAGGTTATTGAACCTCTGCTTCAACCAGAGAGTAGCGCAGCACAGAAAGATGTTTTTGTGGAGCCTGCAACGGTTGAAGAGGAAGCCAATGATGATGATCAAGAAGCTTCTGATCAAGATACTACCGAACCTCGTAGGTCGACAAGGGTACGCACTGCACCTGAGTGGTATGGTAACCCTGTCTTGGAGGTCATGTTGTTGGACAACAGTGAACCTACGAGCTATGGAGAAGCGATGGTGGGCCCGGATTCCGACAAATGGTTAGAGGCCATGAAATCCGAGATGGGATCCATGTATGAAAACAAAGTATGGACTTTGGAAGTATTACCTGAAGGGCGGAAGGCCATTCAGAATAAATGGATTTTTAAGAGGAAGACGGACGCTGACGGCAATGTCACCGTGTATAAAGCTCGACTTGTGGCAAAGGGTTTTTCACAAGTTCAAGGAATTGACTACGATGAAACTTTCTCACCCGTAGCGATGCTTAAATCCGTCCGAATCATGTTAGCAATAGCTGCGTATTTCGATTATGAAATTTGGCAGATGGATGTGAAAACAGCGTTCCTTAACGGTTTTCTTAAGGAAGAGTTGTATATGATACAACCGGAAGGTTTTGTCGATCCAGAGAATGCTGACAAAGTTTGCAAACTCCAGCGTTCCATTTATGGGCTGGTGCAAGCATCTCGGAGTTGGAATCTTCGCTTTGATGAGGTGATCAAAGCGTTTGGGTTTGTACAAGTTTACGGAGAAGCTTGTATTTACAAGAAAGTGAGTGGGAGCTCTATAGCGTTTCTAATATTATATGTGGATGACATATTGCTGATTGGAAACAATATAGAACTTTTGGATAGCGTGAAGGGGTATTTGAACAAGAGTTTTTCGATGAAGGACCTCGGTGAAGCTGCTTTCATATTGGGCATCAAGATCTATAGAGATAGATCGAGACGCCTGATAGGACTTTCACAAAGTACATACCTTGATAAAGTTTTGAAGAAGTTCAAAATGGATCAATCCAAGAAGGGGTTCTTGCCGGTATTGCAAGGTACAAAGTTGAGTAAGACTCAATGCCCAGTAACTGCGGAAGATAGAGAAAAGATGAGTGTCATCCCCTATGCTTCAGCCATAGGCTCTATCATGTATGCAATGCTGTGCACAAGACCAGATGTCAGCCTTGCCATAAGTATGGCCGGAAGGTTTCAGTGTAATCCTGGTATGGATCACTGGACAGCGGTCAAGAATATCCTAAAGTACCTGAAAAGGACTAAGGAAATGTTTCTCGTTTATGGAGGTGATCAAGAGCTCGTCGTAAAGGGTTACGTCGATGCAAGCTTTGACACTGATCCGGATGACTCTAAGTCTCAAACCGGGTACGTATATATTCTCAACGGGGGAGCGGTAAGCTGGTGCAGTTCCAAGCAAAGCGTGGTAGCCGATTCTACATGCGAAGCAGAGTACATAGCTGCCTCGGAGGCGGCAAAGGAAGGTGTCTGGATGAAGGAGTTCATGACAGATCTTGGAGTTGTGCCTAGTGCATTGAACCCAATGACTCTGTTTTGTGACAACACTGGTGCCATTGCTCTAGCCAAGGAACCAAGGTTTCACAAGAGGACCAGACACATAAAGCGACGCTTCAATTCCATCCGCGATTCAGTCAAGGAGGAGGACATAAGCATTTGCAAAGTACACACGGATTTGAATGTTGCAGATCCGTTGACTAAGCCTCTTCCACGGGCTAAGCATGATCAACACCAAGACTCTATGGGTGTTAGATTCATTACCTTGTAATGCTAGATTATTGACTCTAGTGCAAGTGGGAGACTGTTGGAAATATGCCCTAGAGGCAATAATAAAAGAGTTATTATTATATTTCCTTGTTCATGATAATCGTTTATTATCCATGCTATAATTGTATTGATTGGAAACTTAAATACATGTGTGGATAAATAGACAAACTTTGTGTCCCTAGTAAGCCTCTTCAAGACTAGCTCGTTGATCAAAGATGACCGCGGTTTCCAGGTCATAGACATGAGTTGTCATTTGATAACGGGATTACATCATTAGGAGAATGATGTGATGGACGAGACCCAAACGTTAAACATAGCTTTTGATCGTATCAGTTATCGCTATAGTTTTCTGCATGTCAAGTATAAGTTCCTATGACCATGAGATCATGTAACTCACTGACACCGTAGGAGTGCCTTGTGTGTGCCAAACGTCGCAACGTAACTGGGTGACTATAAAGGTACTCTACAGGTATCTCCGAAGGTGTCTGTTGAGTTGACATGGATCGAGACTGGGATTTGTCACTCCGTGTGACGGAGAGGTATCTCCGGGCCCACTCGGTAATACGTCATCTCAATGAGCTCAAAGTGACTAAGTAGTTAGTCACGGGATTATGTATTACGGAACGAGTAAAGAGACTTGCCGGTAACGAGATTGAACTAGGTATAGAGATACCGACGATCGAATCTCGGGCAAGTAACATACCGACGAGACAAAGGGAACTGTATACGGGATTGCCTGAATCCTTGACATCGTGGTTCATCCGATGAGATCATCGAGGAACGTGTGGGAACCAATATGAGTATCCAGATCCCGCTATTGGTTATTGACCTGGGAGTGTCTCGGTCATGTCTGCATAGTTTCCGAACCCGCAGGGTCTACACACTTAAGGTTCGGTGACGCTAGGGTTGTTAGTGAGAACAGTGCATGGTAACCGAAGGTTGTTCGGAGTCCCGGATGAGATCCCGGACGTGACGAGGGTCTCCGGTATGGTCCGGGGACGAAGATTGATATATAGGATGAGAGTGATCGGAGTCCGGAAGTGTTCCGGGGAGCACCGGGGAGTCGTCGGATGACCGAAAGGAGTTTCGGGGGTCCCGGCAAGTGTTGCGGGCCTCATGGGCCATAAGTGGGGAGACGCAACAGCCCACACAGGGGCTGTGCGCCCCCCCCCCCCTAGGCCTCTCCACCTGCGCCTAAGGGGCTGGGCCCCCCTAGGGCAGCCGCACCCCCTTGGCTTGGGGGGCAAGGCGCCTGGGGGGGGAAACCCTAGCCCTGGCCGCCGCCCCCCCTTGGCCGGCCCCATCTGGCCTTGGCCGCCGCCCCCTAGGGGGAACCCTAGGGGCGCCCCCTCCCCTCTCTCCCCCCTATATAAAGAGAGGCAGAGGGAGGGCAGCAAAACAAGTTCGTGCCTCGGCGCTGCCCTCCCTCTCCCACGAATATCTTCGTCTATTTTGCAGTGCTTGGCGAAGCCCTGCTGGAATTCCTCCACCACCATCTCCACCACGCCGTCGTGCTGCTGGGTTTCTCCGTCAACCTCTCCTTCCCCCTTGCTGGATCAAGAAGGAGGAGACGTCCCCGAGCTACACGTGTGAAGAACGCGGAGGCACCGTCCGTCCGGTGCTAGGATCTTCGGCGATTTGAATCGCGGCGAGTACGACTCCATCAACCGCGTTCTTGAACGCTTCCGCTTAGCGATCTACAAGGGTATGTGGATCCGACTCTTCCCTCGTAGATGCATCTCCTAGATTGATCTTGGTGAGCGTAGGAAAATTTTTGTTTCCCATGCAACGTTCCCCAACAAAAATTTGATGTATAACTTGAGGCTCTCAAAAGCAAATTGTTTTGGTCATGGAAATTTAGATAAGCAAACATGTATCTTTTATGTAAACTCTTAGATTGGTATCTACATAGTAAGGGACCATCCACCAAGTTGAAAGAAACACTCCAACATAGTCAAAAGTAAAGATCTCAAAAACATTGCTTTCCATAGCTAACTTTTAAAAAACATTCACATCCATAACCAAAAAAAGTAATTAGAACTTACATCTGATCCCAAGTACAACCACTGATATGGTAAAAATATCAACTATTTGATCACCCTAAAATCTTTAATGCGCATTTGATGGAAATTTTTGAATGAAAAAATCCACTTGTTTTTGAACTACTTGACATCATATTGATCGCTAACTTGCCAACTAATCAAAGATGAACAATGCATGTATCTATTGCATGCCATTCTTTGTCTAAGGATAGGAAATACGGAAGAAAGCCTTGGCAAAATTTTACACACCTTTGTCAGATTATTAATATATCTACCAATGGATCTTCCCTACACCCATCATCGTATTTGCACCCGCGCCAGCACCAAACAACAAAGCATCCACCCTCTGCCAAACCACTGTGCAATTCATTTTCATCTGACAATGAAAATTTCACATACTACAACAAACAACTTACGGTCGAAAAGTTGCTAATAGTCAGTTGGAAAAACTATTTATAGTTGGCAAAAAGAAATACTTCAATGCAGATCTCAACTATGTAGCCAAGATTTCATACTTCTTCCATTACAAATAGCTAAAAGAAATATTCCTAGTTCATTATACATACATGTATCACCTATCTGGTCAAGATTTCATACTATTCCTACACTATGCTCCCTCTTATGGCCAAGATTTCGTACTTCACAGAGGAAATATCATTTTTTTATTCAAAAGAGTAAAAAAAAACTCGATGCTACAACATATAATTAGATTCACCAAGTTTACTCTTCGAAGTAAATCCTTGAGGATAGGTACGCTATTACTTGTGACAACTTTTATGTATGATCAAAGAAAGATAAGTAGATATCTACCACAGATGAACAATTTTTGTAAGATGAGGCCTTGTTTCCCGGCCATTGCATCCAGGTTGGTCACCTCTCCTTTGTGTGTATACTTTTTAGTAGAACATTACAAGACCCCCCCCCCCAACAAAACGTATAAGGGCAGAATGGTCATACGGAAGAAACGTATACCCACCTTGTATTATACAGTTACACTCCCCATGCCCGCATACTTATAGCACGAAAAAAAAGGGCAGTTGCACAATCTAAGCCCGCCCCATCTACTCGCCAGCCCCATCTGTTCGCACGCCCGCCCGCCGTTCCAAGTGACAGATCGCCGCCGCCGCGGATCGCCGTCGTCCTTCCCCCGTCTGTACGGCGGCGGATCGCCGCCGTACTTACCCGGACCGCCGCCGCCCTCGCCGTCCCAACGTCCTGGCCGCCTTCTGAACGTCAACGCCCGCCCGCTGTGCAAAGTGGCCGATCGCCTCCGTCCTTCCCCCGTCCGCCGCCGCTGATAACTCGTCGACGCCGCCCTCGCCGGTTGCTCGTCGTGCACGTCGCCACCTGAAGTCCGTCGTCGAACGCCGGCGTCGTCTACACCGCGGGCCAAGGTTTGTCATCTAAACCCTAGCGGGCATGAGGCGGGCATGATGCGTAGAAGTTAGGTCTAGTTTAGGGTTCATCAAAACCTCCCGCCGCAGCGCCTCATGTACGTACTAGACCTAACACACGATATTCTGCAGTTCTGTGAGGTAGGCGTGTTGACATGGATGAAGAATCCGCATGTGGGAGGGAGAAGAATGATACTGATAAGGTGACTAAAACTGATAACAATAATTTGAACGAAGATGATGACAGCAGCGACAATGATTCCATCTCGTCATATGATATCTTACCTCCGGAGGATTTTGATAATAATGAACATGGCGCAAATAGTGAAAACGTAAGTGGCATAACCGTTGCTTTTATTTTTTTGATTTTGCAAAGTATGGCATGCCTAACTATTTATTTTTGTGTACAAATTTGCAGGAAGATGTGGATGTAGACAATGTGCAAAATAGTTTTCAGGAATCATTCGCAGATAACTTGAGCCAGGTTAGTTCATAGTTGATGTATATCGATCAACAACATTAATTAAATGGTATTAGTTGACTTATATATTTTCAACTGAATTTTGTAGGGGGAGTCATATGATCCTAGTGATGATCAGGATGAGGGAGGGATCGACATTCAGGAGGCTCGAAGGCAGCAGAAGATGGTGGAGACACATTGGAAGGTCATGGCTATGACCTTCCGATCACAAGGGGATGCATACATATTCTACAACAATCACGCTAAAGAGCACGGGTTCAGCATCAGGAAACAAAAGGTCAAACGAGGTGCTTCAGGAATGATTCGGTACCGGCGGTTTCTTTGCTCCAGGGCAGGGAGAAGGCAGAGCAAGTTCATAACCATGGAGGGCCGCAAGCGGAGGCTTAGACCGGAGACTCGTTGCGACTGTGGTGCACATATGGTGGTGAAGCTGGACAGAGAGCGTGGTGTTTGGTTCGTCGCGTCATTCGTTGATGATCTCAACCACATGATGGCTCCGCCCGATGAGGTTTGTTTTTTGTGGTCACACCGACGGATTGGATATGGCACGAGGGCCGAGATATTGGTGATGGAAGCGGCCGGGATAAGAAAGCATATAATAATGGACAATTTCATCAGCAGATATGGTTCGTACGATAAGTGTGGGCTTATCAGAAGGGACATTTACAATTTATGTTGCAGAGAGAAGATGAAGCTTATGGCACAGGGTGATGCTGAGACAGCAGTTGGCATAATGAGGAGCAGAAAGGAGAAGGACCCTGAGTTTTTTTTTGAGTATGTGCTTGACAAGGAAGGGCGACTGAAGAGTATGTTCTGGTGCGATGCACAGTCGCGGAGGGACTATCAGGACTACGGAGATGTGGTAGTGTTTGATAGCACTTATAAAATGAACAGATATGGCATGCCGTTCGTCCCCTTTTTTGGAGTTAACAACCACCGTTGCACCACAGTGTTTGGTTGTGCTATCATTGCTGATGAGACCGAAGAGACATACGTTTGGCTGCTGCAGACTTTTCTGAAAGCAAACTGTCAGATGAAGCCAAAGTCCATAATCACAGACGGCGACGCGGCAATGATCCGGGCTATTCGGTCTGTTCTTTCAGATGTCATACATCGTCTTTGCTCCTGGCATATTGAAAAAAATATGCAGCGGCACCTGCACTACAAGTCACTGGATGAGTTTAGATCGCTCTTGTACTATGCCACCTCTCAGGCGAACTTTGAGCAGAGATGGACCGCTTTCTATGTTAAGTGGAAGACGGAAAAAACAGAAGAGTGGCTTAACAGGATGTACAAAAAGAGAACACTTTGGGCAGCTTCATATCTTTCAGATGGTTTTTTCCTTGGTATGCGAAGTAACCAGAGAAGCGAAAGCCTCAACTCCTGCCTTCACCTTCACCTGGACTACGGTATGACAATAGTTGATTTGGTAGTGCATTATGAGAACTGTATAGTTCGCCTCCGTGAGAACGAGGCGTACGATGACCACGAGGCACGTCAGAAATTACCGCCGTCGGTTACTGAATATAAGGCCCTCGAGGAGCATGCAGCCAAAGTATTCACACCTGCTAATTTCTACATACTGCAAGATGATTTGCATAAGATGGGTCAGCTGGAGATATTTGAGACGCTCGTGGGAATTGAGCGTCAGACATTCATGGTGACATGGAAGGACAACCACAAATTCAGGTACAATGTTGTTTATGAACCAGGTAACTCAGAACAAACTATAACATGCAGTTGTCTTAGGATGGTTCGTAAAGGGCTGCCATGCAAACACATTCTATTTGTTCTTCATCATCTAAACATAACTGAGATACCAAAATGTTGTGTCCTACATCGGCTGTCGAAAAATGCGAGAGATGGGTTGCCTGTGCAACGGAAGAGTGATATGTTTGGATGGGGTTGGTCAGGACCATTGGAGAGAGAACGATATAGTGAAATAACCATAAAAACCGCGGAAGCTGCTCATGTTGCAGCAAATGATCCATTCTTGTTTGATGAGTTGATGAAGGCTCTGAACTCCATAATTGCGCAGAAAAAGATTTCAGAGGAGGAACTTATAGGAAGTAGGAGGTACGCTAAGCTTAAGAAGGTGGCAAATCAGGCGCACCAAGTTCAACCTGGTATTGGTGATCCTGAAAAAGTTTCGACGAAGGGTGCACCTAAGAAGGGGCGGTCAAAGGGGGGCCCCGATATTACGAAGAATGGTAGGCCAAAAGATTTTACAGAGAAGAAAAGTGGTCCTTTATGTAGTCTGTGTGGTCTCCCAGGTCATAACAAGGCTACATGTAAGAAGAATGAGAAGTGAGTTGCAACTTTCTTATTTTGGTTATCTTGCCAATTTGATTTCACCGAATATATTTTCTCAGTCATATTGTTCATATTTTGTTCAGGAATTGGGTGTAGAGAAGAAGCTTTTAAGTGAAAGAAAGATTCTCAAGATCATGGAGAACAAACGAGTCTGAGGATGGGGTGTTGGCTATTATCTGCTTTAAATAAACGTGCCGTTGTCGGCACTAGATACTGTTTTCTTCATAGTAAGACATATTTTTATTGTAATGCGGCATGGTTTAGCATGTTCCGCAACTAAATAAACATGTCGTGATCGGTATTTGCTATATTATTTATGTGGGTGTCACTCTTGTATGCATCATTGGCTGTTATTTTTAATACGGTTTTGCTATGTGCTGTAATCTGGACGACGGCTGTGTTTAAGTGAAAAACACAGCTTACGTATATTTAAAAAAAAAACTAACACAAAAAAAATATGCCCGACCACCGCAACGGGCCCACAGTGGCGTCCATATCACACCCAAATCAAGCCCGAAGGCGACTCGGGTGGCTGATAGAGCCGCTAATGGGGCCGAAACGGGGTCCAACGGGGCTGCGGGCGGTATAGGAGAGGAGCTCGATGGAGGGGACGGAGGCTGCTATTTAAGCCGGTCGTCGCGTCCCCCGGCTTCCGAGGTGGGACTAAATTCCCTCGACGCGTCGCGCCCCGTGCTGCAAGCGGTCACCAGGCCGCCCACTCCCCCGGCCAGCCCAGTTCGGCCCACGTCGCCTTCCCCGGCCCACGCCCCCGCCCGCTACCGTCGCCCAACGGAAGCAGCCGGCTACAAGTTTAGTCCCACCTCGCCCGCCGAAGGTCGTCGACACCTGTTTATATACGACTGCGTACGCATATAAGAAAAACAGTTAGTAATATTGTTTAAAATACATGATTTGACTAAACCGCAATTGTTATTATTGTGACAATTAGGGTGTAGTCAAATCATGTATATTAAATCTCATTATTAGCTGTCTTTTTTTATTATTTAATTTTTTATTATTTTATTTTTTTATTTTTTATGTTTACTTTTTTATTTTTTTATTTTATTTTTCTTATTTCTTTTATTTTGTTTTTTTATCCGTATATTTTTCATTTAAAAATAAAAGATTAAAATAATTAAAAATTAATAAATAAAAAAAGACAGCTAATAATGAGATTTAATATACATGATTTGATTACACCCTAATTATCATAATAATAACAATTAGGCAGTAGTCAAATCACATATAGTAAACATTATTGCTAACTGTTTTCTTATATGCGTATGCAGTCGTATATAAACAGGTTTCGACGACCTTCGGCGGGCGAGGTGGGACTAAACTTGTAGCCGGCTGCTTCCGTTGGGCGACGGTAGCGGGCGGGAGCGTGGGCCGGGGAAGGCGACGTGGGCCGAACTGGGCTGGCCGGGGGAGTGAGCCGGCCTGGTGACCGCTTGCAGCACGGGGCGCGACGCGTCGAGGGAATTTAGTCCCACCTCGGAAGCCGGGGGACGCGACGACCGGCTTAAATAGCTGCCTCCGTCCCCTCCATCGAGCTCCTCTCCTATACCGCCCGCAGCCCCGTTGGACCCCGTTTCGGGCCCATTAGCGGCTCTCTCAGCCCCCCGAGTCGCCTTCGAGCTTGATTTGGGTGTGATCTGGACGCCACTGTGGGCCCCGTTGCGGTGGTCGGGCATATTTTTTTTGTGTTAGTTTCATTTTTAAATATACGTAAGTTGTGTTTCTCACTTAAACACAGCCGTCGTCCAGATTACAGCACATAGCAAAACTGTATTAAAAATAACAGCCAATGATGCATACAAGAGTGACACCCACATAAATAATATAGCAAATACCGATCACGACATGTTTATTTAGTTGCGGAACATGCTAAACCATGCCGCATTACAATAAAAATATATCTTACTATGAAGAAAACAGTATCTAGTGCCGACAACGGCACGTTTATTTAAAGCAGATAGTAGCCAACACTCCATCCTCACACTCGTTTGTTCTCGATGATCTTCAGAATCTTCTCTTTCACTACTTCCATGGTGTTGCATTCCGAGAAAAGTATTTCAGCTAGAATGCGTCCCCTTGAAGAATTAATAACTTCTTGGTCAAACTCACATATCCAGTCATCTCCGTCCCAGTTTTCAATGCACTTGATCACAAAAAGACCACAAGAGACACTGCAAGACAGCACGAGTTGTGTTATTCATGGATCAAACAAGTACATCTGTATACCTCATTGCGAACGTACCTGTCAGTTTGTAACGGCATAGGGTATTCCTTTATTGGCCAGGAAGATACGTCAGGATGTTCCGTTGCAATAATGGAGTTCACCTCAATCGTATCTTTAGCTATCTCAGCCCTCTGAAAATAAAATTTGAAATTCATATGAAGTACGTGTCGCATAACTACATTTTTGTTTGTGAAGTTGTAAGCTTACCAGCTTAGCAATTTTTGTAAGAACTGTCTCGCTGCAGTCACCAAGAGAGTCTAAGACTTGAAACTCTTTTTTCTCGTTGTGCATAAGAACTGTTATCCAATGATTTTCTTGCACATGAAAAGGAAAGTATGCCTACAAAAAAGTATTTTTATGTTGGTGTACCCACGAATAATTATGTAGTACAAAAGAATATAGTAAAGTTAAGTACCTTATCTTTAACGAAATACTCTTCAGTAACTCTAGACACCATTTTACTTTGATTTGTGAAATGTTCCATAAAATGCTTCTTAGAGTTTTTAACCTTCCCATCACCACGAAGAATAAGCCAGTGTGACACCCAAGATGATACTATGTGACGGTCAGCACGAGGATGATGGGTCTGCATATGGTTGCAATAACTATTGATGACCTGAAAATAACATAACAACAATACGCCTATTAGGTAATTCATACAAATGACATGTACAACTTCATAAATTAATGTCAATACTTACGGCGCCCTGTAACCACTGTTTTGAAATAATGGCTTCAAGCATATTAGATGTACATGTCTCCCCACCAATGCCCGTCATGTGCACAACAGTTTTCCTACAAAGCTTCTCCGAGGATGCTAGTTTCTGGATATAAATCTTAGCAGCCTCTATGTGTTCCTCATCAATGTAATAGGTACTAACCAGTACAGCTCTCACACCAAACAAATCTAAAATAGTAAACAACAATGAGTTCATAAAGTGTGCATGCAAGGACAGAAATATCTTCGAACAATAAATTACCTAGCACTTACTTTTCCTTCGACGTTTGCGTCCACCGTTTTGCTGGTACGGTGAACGATAGTATTTTGACTGTTTCCTCTTCCGTTTCCCATCATTATCCTTAGTGCCTTTTACTTGAGCTTTTTTAATAAGGGTCTTCAAACTATCCATACTAATCTCCTCAGATTTATCCGCGCTAGACCCGTCTGACACTGTATTGATATTCTTGGGGGTTGCGGTAAGAGCTGGAAACTCATCTGTGTCTACCGTTGCTAGAGATGGGTCGGTTGAATTACCATTCTCCTCGATCACGAAGGGGTCGCCTTCATCTCCTGTACCGGGTGTGTTGAGATGCACACCTTTATCACTCCTCAACTTCTTCTCTTTTCCAGTGGTGAAGGATGCCTCCAACCCGTTGTCCATATCTTCTTTTGCAGGAGTTGATTTTACATCTGTCCAGTATTTTGATGGACCATACTTGTCCACCCACTCTTCAGTATTCTCCACAAACTCAACCTCATCACGAAACCCCATGTTTGACTTGGAGACAAGACCTTTCTTCAACAGCTTCTGCAGTACTATCTGCAATGACACATCGATAACATTAACTACATGCGAACAATATGAATATGTAAACTCATGTAAATTAAAATACACTTCACTCGTTACCTCAGCACATTTTCCAGGGAGAAGACTAATTTCTTTTTGCATATCTTTCATGCATTTCATTAATTGATCTAATGTGACGTCCCTGCTCGAGGAAGCCTCATCTCTATTATCTTTTCTTCGTGAGACACGACATGTTCGCTCTTCCAGCTCCAATTCTTCCTCCGCAATTTTTCCTTGTTGAGCGATTAATTTCTGTCTGTACTTCTCACTTATCAAGTCATCAATCTGTCACAGAGCAAAGCAAATTAATTCCCTCTACATTTATATAGTCACATAAATGCATGCAGTACGAACTAGTAATACATACCATCCCATTACCACGACCGTATCACGTGTCGTACGCGTCACGCTTCTTTGCCTCATCCTCTGTCCAATTAAGCATCAACGGATATTCATGAGCTAGTGGATCAAATGTCTCTAAGTCCAGTGGCTGCACTTTCTCCCAAAACAAGTACTGCACAAACATGAAGTACATTAGCAAACGTTTTCTTAGAAAATATAACTCGCATTAAACAATTATATAATGTAAGATTTACCTGTAGGAGGGCAAGGTTTCCGATCGGCCAAGTAAATTTTGTAGTATCTGACTGGGTCTTTGTGATGCCTTCAATGCAAATGCGTAAAGTGAACGCCTTCCAATTAAATGCTTTGATTGCCTCCACATCCTCCACTAACTTGTAAAAAGCATTAGGAACTTCTTTCGTGGAGTGTGGTGCAAGAACAGTGCCTAAAAGAACCAGAACAATTCTACGAAGGAAATCATCATCGTATGTGCCACTGGCAACGATGTGCTCAATCAGCTGGTCTATCATCATTTGACCCGTATTGGAATCTACAAAACGACTTGGCACTTTCACCTTCAACTTTAACCCCCCTTTGCCTAGCGCTTTCATGGCATCTTTGCCCTTGTTCTGAAGCCCAAAAATGTCAAACACATCTTCACTGCGCAATGATATCGCACCGTTTTTTGATGGCATAATGAATTTTTTTATTTCCAAATCATATGATTTAATTATGAATTTCAGCAAACACTTTCGCATGAGAACACTGGGAATCAACAACAATTTTTCTAATGCAGTGCTTGCAAAACGCTTTTTCTGCCTAGAGTTAAGTCTGCTGACCAACAAACACCACTTCTCAACAGAACAAAATATGTCTGCGTACTCGTCCATCACTACAAATATGAGCAGCAAAAATATTAGCTCGTACTACATCTCTACGAAACATGATGATTGAACATTAATTATGGTAAAAAAATTACCTCGGCGGATGGGGGGTGTGGCGAAGTCGAGGTGGGGAGCAGCGTCGGGTCGCGTCGAGGGCGGCGGTCACAGGTGGCGTCGAGGGCGGCGGGCACAGG
>LR738709.1:52605313-52627923 GCA_902687465.1 Secale cereale | reverse complement strand
CCCAAGCTTGAACCAAGCTATGGGTGTAAGCAGTGCAATTAGAATCATCGGGTTTCCTGGTAAAGAGAGTCATTAAAATTGGTTTGTCAAGAGAGAATGTAGAGGGAGAACTTTTAATTGCATCAGTACCTCGATGGCTTCGTTGAAGAGATGTATGGTTACATTAGCCGACACATTAAAAACTCCAAATAGTGCAATATTGTAAGGAGACTTTTTGTGGAACTTGAGCATCACGTACCACACTAGGAGAATCAGAATATACTACATTATTAGAAAGAAAAGTGGTATTTTTCATATGGTGTCGATCATCACGCATGCGATGGTGACTGATACGATGTAGCGTCGGCAGGACCTTGCACCGATCACGTGCCCTGGGGACGACCCAACGCCTTGGAGGCAGTTGTCACTGAGGCGAACACCACCAGTGCGCGATCATGGGGATGTTGTCGGGCAAGCAGTGGCGGAGACAGGGGGGACCAGTAGGGGCCCTGGCCCCCCCTAACAACACTGATTTGCTACTAATATAGAGATGAACAGTGCAGAATTGAGAAAAAAATACATGCATTGGTGTAGTTTGGCCCCTGTAATCAAGAGTTTGTGTCATTTGGCCCAGGCAACCTTTCATTCCTGGCTCCGCCACTGCGGGCAAGCATTTAGGCATGAAAGGGCAGGCTAGCGCCGCCAGCACAAACCACTTCAATGTCAGCTCATCGCCACCATGCATAGCACTACCATATCAACTAACATGTTGCCAAATTGGCTCATTCTCTTTTCGAAATGAGTCTCGAGACGAGCCCAATTTTGAATTAACAAAATCATTAACCGGCCAAAAATTATGACAACCAACAACTTATAGGAAAAAAGAAAGCGATTACATCCTCCAAGAGTGAAGCCCTGGGAGCCATCTCGTGTATGCCATGCCATCCCTGCAGCACTGTTACTGGTGTCGCTCGTTTTTTTTACGGGGAAGTCGCTCGGTTGGCTGTTCCAAGCGGTGGGGCTAGCTCTCGACCATGCCACGTCTCATCGCGGGATTTGTTACCCGAGGAAAAATGGTAATTGCTGGGGTGCAGCTATGAGCGGCTGGCTGTGGGTCATACTTTAGGCTGGTCCCGCATGTAAGCCAGCCAGGTTTGTTTTGATCTGGTGCACGCGTCGATGGGCAGGAAATTTCCACAGGCCTTCCTCTCGTCAGTGTGCGAGTTAATTGCTCAAAACCACCACATTCGTGGCTAGGGTACTCCAAAACCACCGTTTTTGTCAAAAGTCACAAAAGACCACCACTTCCGTGCCAAGTGAGTAACAGATCGCACTAATTCGAAACTGAACCGTGTCTAACAGCAGAACTGACGGGTGGGACCCATACGTCTGGGCTGATGTGGCGAAGACTAGACCTAGTCAATGTTTGACCTGCTGAGATGGACAGGGGTCCCACTTGTCTGTCTCACAGCTTCTTCTTCCTCCTCAAATTTCTATCCCTCCCCATCTCACCATCTCCACCGGCGGCTGGAGGCCGAGCTCAAGGAGGTGCCACCGCCGGCAAGCCCCGCCCCATCCCGCACCTGCGCGCTGCCACCCCGCGTCCGCGCCCCGCGCCCACTGCCATCCCACGTCTGCCTGCAGCGCCGCTGCCCCACACCCGCACCAGCAGTGTCGCCGCCCCTCGCAGCGCCGCCGCCCACGCCTGTCGTCATCCTGCGTACGAACCTGCAGCGCCGTGGGACTCACACCGGCGGCCGAGGTCGTGGCTGGTGCGTGCACAGGAGCCGGCGGTGGGTGGCCTGGCCGTCGTTGGACGCGAGGCTGTGCATCTCTCCCAAACTCGGCGACCTTGGATTCGGCCGGAGCCAGGATGTGGGGAGGCGTGCGGGAAGGGGCACGCACGCAGATGGCTGTGGTGCACCAGATTCGAACGGCACCCGCGGCGGGGAGGGGTGGTGCCAGGCGGCGGGCACTCGCATGCCCCGGCACGCTCCTGTGCTCCATGCCTCGGATTCAGGTGGGAGTTGGCGATCTCGGTGCTATAGGAGGGAGGGACGGCCAGATCTGCCGCACCCCTGCGACGCACCCGAGGTGGGACATACGGCCCCAAGATTTGCCGCCGGCTGGGTTGTGCTCACCGGAGCAGCCACATCTAACACCACCGCGGGGAGGAAGTAGAAGAGGAGAAAAATAAGATGTGTGCCTTACATGTGGGACCCTCATCCACCTCAGCAGGTCAACATATTGACCAGGACTTAGGTTTTGCCACATCAACCTGACAGACAAGGCCCACCCGTCAGTTCTGCTGTTAGACACGGTTCAGTTTCGAATTAGTGCGATCTGTTACTCACTTGACGCGGAAGTGATGGTCTTTTGTGATTTTTGACAAAGATGATGGTTTTGGAGTACCCTAGCCACAAATGTGATGGTTTTGAGCAATTAACTCTCAGCGTGCATCGAGGCCCTCGCCCGTCTTTCTCTACACACGCACGCTACCTCCACGTCCTCCCGGTGGAGCTCGATGGAATCGGTTCTTTTTTTTACCGCAACCGCTCGATGGCCCCGTCGCTTCGTTTCTTTACCGCAGCTGGTCGATGGCGTACTCTGCTCTGTGGGCCGTGCTTCAACTGGGGCCTCGCGGTCAGTCTGCTCGTGGGTTCTTCCTGTCGTACTTGTCCCTCTATATGGTGGGTTGGCTTGCCGTGCGGTTCTTCATATCTGCTGCATCTCCTTGCTTCTCAGTTCGTCCTCGCCCTCTCTCTCTCTCAGTTTTTACTTCGTTTGTTGTACGGCTGCCATGGAGGTGATACGGCTGCTCTCCTCTTCCTCTTCTTCGGTGCTTGCGGAAGCTTTTCCTACCTTCCTTCTCTTTGCTGACATGTTCGGCCTATCTTGCAGTTCATGGCGAAGTGAGCGGACAAATCGTCGTCTCTTCCTCATAAGATGGTCGCTGTTGTTGTTCATTTCATTGCGTCCGACCTGCGTTTGCTGTTTAGGTGCGATTCCTCTCGGTTTTTGGTGCCTTTTTGCTATCAATTTCATTCCGGTTCTTTGTCGATGGATTGCTGCCCGTACTTGTTTGTTTTTATGCTCTGCCACCTAAGACTGTTGTGTTCGTCATGTCAGGTGCCTCTTGTCTCTCGTTGGTGATTGACATTCGCGATTGCCTCCTGTTTAGGCTTCAGGTAAACATTTATAGTAACTACAGTAAACTTTGGTTTTCTTGTTCTTGCTTTCGCATCTCCAGGTTCCTGATATTCTGCAAAAACGTGTAGTTTGTTAGTATTATTGTTAGGTACGCACAATATGAACTTTAGCGATCCTGCTGCGGATCGTGCTGGTGCGCGTCAACGCTCTGTTGCTCGGCGACGCGGCAGAGTGTCAGCGCGAATTGCCTTGTTTCAGGGTTCATTTTTGTTTGGTTTGTTGTTCTGACTTTATAGTTTGGTCCTGTGGGCTAAGAGCAGCTATCAAGAGTGTGAAAATCGTTTCTTTTGGTTTGTTCAGATGCCTTTAGTGGTGCGCATTGTTCTTCGTCTGCTCCTGGCAACACGCCGTTTGTAGGTGCGTGTGATGTGGATGTACATGTCCTTCATTACCACCCCATAAATTAGCAACGCTTTTCACATCACTTGCAACATAGGTGAAGGTTACTTCCCAGTTGATTCGCCCACTTACAGTAACCTTAGGCGTCGACAGCGAATGCGAAAGAGGAACATGCGTAAATGCATTTCTACAGGTGTGTTGTCATTTAGCTGCGTTTGTGCATCGTTGACCGACATCAGCTACGTTAATCTAAATGGAAACTTTTTATTCATTGGGAGAGAGCGATTTTTCCTAGCTCGGCCTACGTGGTACCCCATATCACAACCATCTATTTTGGTGTCTAGTTTATGTGGATGTGTGCATCATTGCAAGAATAAGCAGCCAGCGGCAGGCGCTCAGAGATTAATCCTCTGCTGTGAGGCACATGACTTGATTTGACTTGTGACTAGCCCCGCTGAATTCTTTTGTCCACCATTGACGCATGTACAAAAACTTCCTGCTCCCTCCTCCCGTCGCCATGTGCACATGATGTCGAGCAAAGGCAGACCCCCTGTGTTGAAACTTTACTTTTCCATTCAACTTCTGACAAGCTTCTGCATGCTTCATACTCTCTCCTCTTTTTTTCTTTGCGAAACTCTCTCATCTTTAGTACTAATAAACTGAGTCAATTATTTGGGGTGAAAACAAACTGAGTCAATTATTTCAATTCCTGGCACCTTTACACATGCTACTGTTGCACTCATGCTAGTGGAGTTTTCGGAGTACATACCATGTGCTACAGTAACATGAGGAGACAGCTACAGTGCCCTGGCCTAGCTCCGCTCCTCTCGTACAGCCCCCTCTCTCTTGCACCGCATTAACTACTCTCTCTTCTCTCTCCTGGAGACCGTGCACAGTGACCGTGGCAGGCATCTCTCACTCACCTTTCTCTGTTCCCATCACGTGGTCTTGCCAATGTTAGCTGTAGCCTGCATGCACCTATCTGCCAACTTCACGGTATGCGAGAAGGAGCCACGTGATATTAGTACAGCCGTCTCTGATAATCACCTGACATTGCTTTACTGAATTGCACATATCTCAAGATGAACCAACGACTGAGATAGTGAGTACCAGGTAGCTCGAGCTTCACTACAACTTTCCGTTGGAAGGATACCCATACTCTACTACATCTACCACGCGGTCTCTATTCTCCGCAGAGTACACAGAGTTCTTAAAAGGTATACAAGCGATCCAAACTAGAACTTAATACATGCTTTGTCTGCACCTCTGACACGTGCAGCCACCCATAGGAAGAGGTCATATCGTGGTGCGCCTGAATACCGATGCCAATTCTATGGTGCCGTGTTTTGGTACCATGAGAGATGCAAGAATGCATCGAACATAGGTGAGCGTCGTGTCTTATACTCCCTGTGCTGCAAGGGTGGTAAAGTGAAAATACCACCGTTTGAAGAACCACCACCTTTCCTATCAGAGCTGCTTAGGTTTAATGATGACTCACGATCCAAACACTTCCTAAATAGAATCAGGCAATACAATTATCTGTTTGCTTTTACTTCCATGGGAGCCGATATTGACAAACGCATTAACGGTGGTGGTGGTCCATATGTGTTTAAAATTCATGGTCAAGTGTATCACCGTATCGGATCACTTTTGCCAAATACAGGTGCTACTGCCAAATTTGCTGAATTGTACATTCATGACACACATAATGAAGTTAGCAACAGGATTAATGCCGTGATGTCTGAAGATGGTGAACAAGAAAGTGGTATTGATAGAGCGATAGCTGATGGTGTAATGAAGATGCTTGATGAATTTAACCCTCTTGTGAAAACATTTAGGCTAGCTAGAGACCGTCTTGCAAATGAAGGTGATGAGAGAATTGGTATAAGAATATAGTTGCTGCAGAAAAAAAATCTGTGCAATTTAGCCTACCCACATGTGATGAGCTTGCTGGTTTGATTGTTGGTGATTTTAGTGCCGAAAATTATCATCGTGATAGTCTTGAAAAGGGTTTGCACGATGTGTCTAGCCTACATCCTGCGTTTATGCCACTCCAATATCCTTTGTTGTTTCCTTATGGCCATAGAGGTTTTCAATTGGGTATACCGCACAGGGAAATAGACATAGCACAATCCATAGATATCACAAATGACTCTCCAGTTCCTGCGCATAGAACTCATGTATCAATGGCAGAGTACTATTGCTACTGTTGTCATTACAAAAAAAACCAGTTCAACCCATTTCTTTGTTGTGGAAGATTATCGGCTCAGGCACAGGTTGATAGCTTTGCATGTGTGGAAGAGGGTAGGTTAACATATATCGCTGAACATCAAGATGATTTTAGATGTGAGCATTTCCAAGGTGTTGCCGACGCGGTTGGAAAGGGCCAACTTGATGGTAGCAGTATAGATAAAAAAGGAATAGTACCGGCAGCCTTCACAGGTGAAATACGCTATGGAAATCAAAACTTCACAGGTGTAGAGTATTTGGTTCGCCACACTTGTTTGTCACATTCACCTGTAACCCCAAATGGGATGAAATCAAGGAGGCCCTTGCATTCGAACCTGGGCAGAAGTACACAGATCGATCTGATCTTATTTGTAGAGTGTTCAACTTGAAGCTTGCACACTTCATGAAAGGGATCATGAATGGTCGAGCATTTGGCCCTGTGTGTGCTGGTAATTCAACCGTCACAACTATGTTTTTCCATTATCCTCCTTCGTATGGCACATATAGGCTGTAACTTGTATTCTGTTCATATAGTGTTGTACATCGTCGAGTTTCAGAAACGAGGACTTCCTCATGTTCATGTCTTGATTTGGCTTCAAGGTAGAACGGGTGCGGGTTTAACCGAGCTTGCGGATACAGACATCTCGGCTGAGATTCCTGATCCGGCGGTAGATCCTATTGGATATGCGTTGGTTGAGGAATTTATGATGCACGGTCCGTGCGGTGAGGCTAATTAATAGAAATTGTCCTTGCATGAAAGATAAAGTGTGCACTAAAGGGTTTCCTAAAGAATTCCAAAATGAAAGCACTGTTGATGATAAAGGCTTTATCATGTATAGACGTCGTGATTTAGGTATCATGATTAACAAGAACGGAACTATCCTTGACAATAGACATGTTGTTCCTTACAATATGAGACTTCTAAAGAAATTCCAAGAACATATAAATGTAGAGTGGTGCAATAAGAGTGAGATCTTGAAGTACCTATTCAAATACGAACAAAAGGCACAGATCGTGCCAGTGTTGTTTTCACAAAATACAAAAAAAGAAAGCGTGGTGCCAGAAGCGAGCAGAGCGATAGTGTAGACGTTGATGCGACTCCAGAAAGTTCTTTATGTGGAAAACGTAGAAAATTTAGTCTAAGAGGAAAACTTGCTGCTGGAAACTATGAGGTAGATGAGATAAAAGATTTTCTAAATGCTCGATACCTGTCAGACAAGGAGTCAATTTATCGCTTGCACGGCTATGATATACATCATCACTATCCACCTGTGAAACGACTAACTTGTCATCTCCCAAACATGAACCATGTAATTTTCAAGTCCACCGCAAACTTAGCGACGTTAGTTTCTACACCTTATCTACGGAGAACTACACTTACTGCATGGTTTGAGGCTAATAGAAAATTCCCAAAAGGTAGACATCTTCTGTACTGTGAATATCCTGGTTTCTTTTGTTGGCCTAGAGATCGACGTACGTGGAATAAGTGAAAACGTGGTACGATGATAGGTCATATGTACCATGTGCCTCCAAACGCTGGTGAATGTTATTACCTTCGATTGCTTCTTATGTATAAGAAGGGAGCAGAATCATACGAGGACGTAAGAACCTTTGAAGATGTTGTCTATGACACATTTAAAGAGGCCTGTTCTGCAAGGGGTTTGTTGGGAGACGATGACACTACTAGGAAAAGGGCTATAGATGATATTGACACTAATGGCGCACCAGATACTGATGCGCCATTAGTGTCCTCATTACTAATGGCACACCAGACACATGGTGCGCCATTACTAACATATTTTATTTTATTTTATTTTTCCAAAACTACTAATGGTGCACTAGGGCAAAGTGCGCCATTACTAGTAACGGCGCACCACACACTTTGTGCGTCACTACTAACAATTTTTTTATTTTTTACTTTTTACTTTTTTTAAAAAACTAGTAATGGCGTACCTGGGTAAACTAGTAATGGCGCACCACAACAACGGTGCGCCACTACTAACAATTTCACCAAATGCACCCCCATGACCGCCTTTTCAGGTAAAAAAAAAAAAGAAAATGATGGAAATGTCAAAAAAAATAAAAGAAAATAAGTTTCCCATGTGATATGTGGTATAGTTGTTGGGAAAATTTACAAATATGAATTTCGACTTTATTTGCAAAATCTCTCTGCAATTTAGTAAAACGGGCATAACTTTTGCATACGAACTCGGATTAAATAGTTTTTTATATGAAAAATCATCTACTCGAAAAGTTATGGGGCGAAAGTTATGGGGCTTTTAAGATCTAGAGGGGGGAAATATGAGAAAAGAAAAGCAAACTTACTAGTGGCGCACCATTTGAAATTTTTATTTTTTTGGGAAAAATTGTTTGGAATTTTTTTGGAAATTGTTTTCAAATTATGATATGTAATATGACCGGGAAGTTTGAAATAGTTTTTCAAAATTTCATCACACTCATGAACATGACCGGGAGGTTTAATAGGATTGATATGATATTTTTTTTTGCGAGAAAACTTTCAATCTATTCATCTTCTATCATGGCAGTACAACGAACACTAGAAATAATAAAAATTACATCCAGATCCGTAGACCACCTAGCGACGACTACAATCACTGAAGCGAGCCGAAGGCGCGCCGCCGTCATCACCCCTCCATCGCCGGAGTCGGGCACAACTTGTTGTAGTAGACAGTCGGGAAGTCGTCGTGCTAAGGCCCCGTAGGACCAGCGCACCAGAACAGCAGCCGCCGCTGATGAAGAATAACGTAGATCGAAAGGATCTAACCTGAAGACACACGAACATAGACAAACCACAACCAGATCCGAGCAAATCCACCGAGGATAGATCCGCCAGAGGCACACCTCCACACGCCCACCAACGATGCTAGACACACCACCGGAACGGGGACTAGGCGGGGAGACCTTTATTCCATCTTCAGAGAGCCGCCTGTGACGCCCGAAGACCGACGTCCCAGAAGATTCCAGAAGATGCCCGAAGATTCCAGATGTTCCGGGTTGCCCGTGTGTTTCTTTTGAGCTTGTGTTATTTATTTTTTTGCATTGCATCATGTCATCATGCCATCATGTCATTTTATTTTTGCATCTCAACTTAAATAAATTGTGTGGACCTTCGGTCCATTTAAATCGAGGGAAGATGTCTTCTCTTTATAACATATAAAAGTCTCTCATTATATTTAGGGAGCTATATAATAATATTCCATTTGCTTCGGAATAACCCAACACACTTGCAATATTCCCCATGCTTCTTTAATTCAAGTTTCACCGTCAAAACCTTGCCAATAATTCTTTTCCTATTTATCGAGGTTCCTCCGAAAATTCGAACATTTTTGGACACTTCTATAATCACGTCTTAGTTCAAACCTATTTGAATTAAATTCAAATATGTTTGAATTATTTCTCTCGTTTTTGCCTTTTCTATTTTTTCTCGGACAGTGCTATTTTTTGATGCCCGAGAAAAAATCCTCTTGTGCTTTTGCCCTAACCCCCCTCTGCTTTCTTTCTTCTCTTTTATTTTCTGCTAAAGAAAATAAATAAGAGGGCAGCCTCCTGGGCCATGAGGTCCTTCTGGCCAAATTCCCCTCCAGCCTCCTTCCCTCTTTCCCCGCAGCCTATCAGGCCCACTGGCCCATCAGGCCAGCCCGACCGCAGCTCCCCCCCGAACCCTAGCGCTCGAGCCCGACTACCAGCTTCCCCCTCGCTCGCTCCCTCTCTTCCCCTCGAGCCGCCGCCTCCTCTCGTTCCCCATCTCTCTCTCGCTCTCTGTCCCGAGCCCCATCGCCTCTGCCCGATCTCCCGCATCGAAGCCTCCCTCCGATCCCCTCGTCGAACCTCTCGATCTCTGGCCCTCGATCCCATCCCGCTCCCTCTCCAGCACCCCTCGTCCCGTTTTCCTCGTTCCCTTGCCCGCACTTTCCCCCTCGCTCGCCCGAACCTCTCCCTCCTCGACCCCAGGACGCAGCCGACCTGCGCCGTCCGAAGCTCGCCGCGGCCAGGCTCCCTCCTCCTCCTCCAAGCCGAGCCGCCGACCACCTCGACGCGACGCGCCCGTTCCTCCCTTCTTCAGGCCGAGGTGCCCTCTAGCATCGACCGTCCCCGTGCGGCCCGTCCTCAGGCAGCCAGCGCCCCGAGCGCGCCCTCCAGAGCCGCCTCGCCTGGCTCTCCCCGCTTCGCCCGAGCGCCGCGGTGCCCCTCGGCCAGGACCCCGCGCGGACGCCGGGATCCGTCCATCTCCGCGACGACCGTGCCGCCGCTGCCCCTCCCGTTCGCCAGGAGCCGAGCCCCGCAGCGCCGAGGCCGAGGCCCCGCCTCCGTGCACCACAGCAGCCAGCAGCGGCCCGAGCGCCTCCTCTTCGCCTTCATCTCCTGCGCCAGTCCCGCCGCCGTCCAGCTCCTTCGGCGTCCTCCGGCCTCCCCGTCCAGAGCCCCCTCGAGCTGCTGCCGTCGTCTCGCGTGCGCCGAGACCGTGCTGTAGTTTTTGTTTTGTTTTGTGTTGCTTGTGTTCCTTGACAGAGAACGTGTACAACTACGACTCGAGACCGAAGATACAAGTACCTCTACGACCCGAGTACCACTACCGTCGCCCCGTGTTCGACTACCGATGCGCCAAGTACATCTACGAACGAGTTCGTCTACCGTCGCCCCATGTACCTCTACGGCAAGTACCTCGACGACATGTACCACTACGGCTCAAGTTCCTCTCCGATACGTCTAAGTACCATGACACCGACCCGAACATCTACGACTACGAGCTCCGTGAACGACTACCGTCGCCGTGTACCACTACCGTCGCCGAGACCGCTAGTACATCTACGAACTCGACGCCGGAACGACTACTTCCTCTTCGGAAACGTGAACGACTACTTCCTCTACGACCCGCGAGAACGACTCCTTCCTCTACGTCTCGAACCGCCCCGAAACGCACGCTTCAAAGGTATAACAAGACGACCCCGTGGATGACCCGTGTGATGCTTGTTGTGTTGTATGAAATGTTTCCCGTGTGTGCTCCGTGCCCGTTTCGTCCGTTTGGCTTGTTCCTCGGTTGCCTCGTCACCGACCCGTGGGAACCCGGCAACGGGATCGCCCCACCTTTCATCTCGTTTGACTCGCTCACGCCATCTATCTTTTGCACCGGTCTCTCAACGAGTTACCGGAACCGAGATGTTGCGTTGCATCACTTTCGGATCGTTGCCGTGGCACCCTTTCTTTCCACCACGATGACAAATGCTTCTATATCTCTTTTAAGTCAACCTTTTAATAATTGCATAAACTTGATCATGTCATCCGCATCATTTGACAACATTATATATGTGTGAATTGTTGTTGCTTTAATAATTATTAAACATGCTCATGGGGTTTTTCCGGATATGTTGTTGTTATTCTCCGGCCTCATTTAAATTGCCTAGTTAGTGTAGTTTTATTATGCTTCACCACTTGCTATGTTAAAAACATTTAATCTTGTCTTGTAATTAACGAGAGTCAACTAAATAATTAAATGTGGTGTTCGTCAATATGCAACTCGTTGCATATTGAGCTCCACTTAACTTGTAATTTTGTTTGTGCACTTTGCCATGCCATGCATATTTAAACCGGACATGCATCATACTTGGATGTGCATCGTATGCCATGTTTATGCTTGTGTGTTTACCGTGTTGTTTCTTTCTTTCCGGTTGCTTCTCTTGTTAGCTTCGGTTTCGTTCCGGAGTTGTGAGGATTCTCTCGTCTGTGTTGCTCCGTCTTCTTCATGGATCCGTTCTTCTTCCTTGTGGAATCCCAGGCAAGATGACCGAACCCGGATACCATTACTATCTTTGCCTATTGCTAGTAGATCCGCTCTATAGTTTTGCCTCGATGCCCATGATCTTCTTGTCAGCCTCCTACTTGTAACCATTGCCCTGTTTAACCAACCTACCTATGCAAACCGTTGCTTGGCTAAGTACGCTTCGCTCAGCCCTTCTTATAGCATTGTTAGTTGTAGGTGAAGATTGAAGATGCTTGCTTCATGTTGAAGTTTGGTTGGGTTATATCACACTATATAAATGCTTAAAAATGAAATCATCTATATACTGGCAGGGTGGAAGGCTAAGCCTTTTGCTTGGTGATTTGTTCCACTCATGCCGTTAGGAACCGTATAAACCGGTGTTATGTTCCTTGATTATGCGTTCCTAACACGGTTGGGGTGTATGGGACCCCCTTGATAAATCGCTAAGTGCTAAGTCTTTTCCAGCAAGTCCCAACATTTGGTACTATTTGCCTCATAATAACAACTTAATTAATTAATTAAATTTGCATAGGGGGTCGCTCCCTCGAGGATTCCTAATTCTACATAGCAGGGGGGGCCAGTGCCGATGGTGTTGGTCCCAAACGGGGAGTCTGCGGGAACCACCACGGGGAAACTCGAGGATTGGGTCCTGTAGAATCGCCCATCCGGTCGTGTCCTGAGACTTAGATACGCGCGGCTACTATCAGGGTGTCGACACGCCGGGAGGATTTGCTGGATTAGCCTTACCTTAGTTCGGTTTAACTTGAGCACGGGATTCCGAGAATACTCGGGTCTTCCCACCTATGGAGTTGCGACTCCGCGGATCGTGGGCTTGTAATGGGTCAAGTTGGAACACCCCTGCAGGGTTTGAACTTTCGAAAGCCGTGCCCGCGGTTATGTGGCAGATGGGAGCTTGTTAATATCCGGTTGTAGAAAACTTGACACAATGATTCAATACACTACCAGCGTGTGTACCGTGACTGTCAATTTCCGAATAGGGATTCGGGAGTTGAACACGGTGGGGTTATGATTGACCGGCTTTAGTTAGGATCACTTCGTGATCATCTCTCGACCGAGGCACTTCTCTTCTCGCTCTCTATTACGTAAGTTAGTGCTAGTTGCTGCTGCAGACTCTTGTTGTTCCTTCACCTCTTATTCTTTCTTCAGCCTTATCCTCTCCCAAGGCTTAAATAGTCGTGTTACCCGGGAACGGGATTGCTGAGTCCTCTGTGGCTCACAGTTACTTCACCACACCAGATGCAGGTTCAGCCGAGTTTGATGCAGGAGTTGGATCAGTTTTCTTCACTTGGGTTCGATGAAGAGCGTGGCCGTTTGCTTGTGATGTTTTCGACGATCAGTAGTGGTTTCTACTAGGATTCGATCCTGACCTGTGGCTTTATGTTGTTTTGGTATCTTTCTTTTGGATCTTCACCCGTAGTCGGGTTGTGATGTTTTGAATGATGGTTGCTTATGTAATGTATTGTGTGAAGTGGCGAGTGTAAGCCAACTATCTCCTTTTGCATTTTAATCCCTCTTTTACATGAATCGTGCAAAGATACCAAACTTGAGATCATTCTAGGATGGGCTTATACCTTTAAGTCGTGCCTCGACACGTAGGAGGTATAGTCCCATCCTGGGCATTACAAGTTGGTATTCAGAGCCTTCTCCGACCTAGAAGCCCCCACTGATTGATCGAATCGTTGACGGTTGAGTCTAGGCACACACTGAAAACTTTTTGAGTCCTATATTATATCGGAGAGTAGGATTTCTGTTGCTCCTCTTCTCTTTTCATTCTGGTGAGGACTCCTGACGATTACTCTTGTCTCTTCTACTTTCAAAATTGCACAAATTTTTTTTTAGGAATCCCGCGAGTATTCTGGGATTGTTTCGATGTTCTTGTGACAAGGATATTGTTCTCGATGCCCCCTGTTACCGAGGAGTTGAGCTTCGGGGTATTGTTGTCACAAGCATATCGCGGCAGTACTAAATACTTAAGACGGCCGACATCGAAAATCTCTCCTATGCGGCCAGTGGCAAGATAACCCCGACATCACCCAGTACTGGGGAGGTAGTTCGAGAGTATTGCCATAGCTTGTATAGTGGATGCTTTTCGAAGGTCCGAGGTAAACAGTTTCCGAGAAAGACTGGTTATGTGTTGAAGGATGGATACACCTGGATGTAGGTTTAGAGTTGATTGCGCGGTGCTTCCCGTGTATCCCCAACACCTGATTGCATAACTGGAAACTTTCGGAAATCTATAGGTGGGTTCATCAAGTAGTTCTAGGCATTCTTCCAACGGATGCTCGATATGAAGTTCGGGGTTCTACATTGAGTGAAGTGGTTTTATGGACTTGTTCTGATCGGGAGTTGCATCTTAAAGGGTCCTTGGCTATGCTGATCCGGGGATTGCAAAACCCTTTTGTAACACGTTCCATGAGCTTTCAGCACGAATATGTCGGACGAAACTTCTATCTTGTATTTGTTCTATCTGTTCCTTGTTCCTTTTTATTTACATTCTGTTCTCCAAGTGGCTTCTCGACCAGTTGATGTACCTGCGGAATTCATTCGTTCAATTCTCTGTTCGGATGATAGTGTGAAGATCATGTTGCATATCTATCCTTTGTGGTTGTTTTGATTCTGGTATTCGAGTTGCTTCGATGTCAAATGTTGATTCCATACCCTTCCTAATCGGTGTTCTCATATTTCTATGGGAGTGCTAATTCTTTTTGACCATCAAGATGGTCATGTGAAATTCTTTTTCAACCGGTGTGCCTTCTCTTCAAGTTATTCCATACGGACGCCGTTGAGAAATCTGACGATTTGTCTGTTTCATTCATCCCAAGTTGTCTTGTTTTCCCCACCCTCCCACCCTTCTTCTTCTCGGAGCAAGAAATTCTTAGATGAAGTATCCATTTATTCATGTGATGTTTCCTCATTCTTTTCCTTCAATGTTCTTATCCGGTGCTTTATCGTGAAGATGCTCAAGAGCTTCAAGTTCATCATTCTTTTGTTCTCAAATTCCGTCGGTGGATGTAATTCAAGAATTCGGTGTTGATCTTATCCTTTTTCCCTTTTCACAATGCTTTCTTATTCCGGTGCACCAATTAATCATTCTCCTCTTGTTATTCATATCCGGAGTGCTGAAGATTCATAATTCCACTCTTAATCCGTTCAAATTATTTTTGAGGATTATCATCTTATTCAAGCCATTTAATTCAACCGGTGCAATATCTCTTCAGAAATCTTTTTCAACGGTGACTTCTTTAGTGGGCCCTAACCCACAGGTCTTTTCCGAGGATCTTACCCGACTCTTCTATTTTTTCCGGAGTTATACTCAAATTCTTTTCAAAGTGTGACGTAAGAATGATTTCCATCAGTCACATGACTTCTCCAAGCTTGTTTTCAATTATTTCCATCTTTTGCTCCACCTTCCTCTTGTCATTCGTCCGGAGCACCTATACAATTCATGGTGGTGTATATCATCGTCTTCTCACATTTGGAGACCTGAGAAGTGTTTCTCTTAAATCTTGGCATGTCTTCTTCAAGATCCATGGTTCTAGCTTCATGCCATCCTCTTTATTGTTTCGTTTGTGTGGAATTATTTTCATACCCATACGAAGCATTTCATGAATTCTTTTCTTTGTGATCCTCCGAAGGCCATCATTTCAGAAGATTTCTTCGTTCTCAGTTTTCAACTTCGACCTCCAAATATTCTTAATTGATGTCTCTTCGTTCGTCTCCATATTCTTACGGTGGTTCATTCAAGATTACTCTTCCGTTGTTATCGTTTTAATTCATTTGTTCTTTTCATAATCCTACCGGTGCTTTGTTGAATAAGTATCTGAGCTTGTGCTAGATCTCTCTTTAATCCTTTCCAACGAGAATAAGTAATATGCCAAATTCTTTGGTTGTCATCAATTTAAATTGGTGAAGGAGATGCATGACATAATTCTTATTCTTATTCCTTCAAGGTGATTTAATCTCTGTTTTCCGGAGTTTGTTCATCATATCATATCCTTGGTTCTAAGTTGTTCATCTTGTTTTCCGGAGCTCCAAGCTATTTCTATTAACATTTCAAGCTCCATCTAATTCATCGCAGACCTTGAATCTTATTCTTTTCATCTTTCACTTCTCATGCTTTCATTACCGGAGTTCTCATGGTGGTTCATCATCATTTAATTCATCCTCGAAGTCTTCATCAAGATTCTTGTTGGAGCTCAAGCATTCTTCATCATGCTTTCCAAGTGCAATTCTTTCTACCTTATCTTTTCAGATGGTGTTATGTCATTCTTGTCAATTCCTTCATGTTTCATGATTCACAAGTTGTCAAGAATGAGATAATTAAAACCATCATTTCTTTCTCTTTAGGAGATCCTTTCAACCCCTCATTTTTATCTCTTGGAGTTATCTTGGGTTGTATTTCACCTAAAAGCTTTCCCTAAGGATTGTTGCTATTATGGTGCTTATAAATGACCCAAGTTCTTCATTTATCATGCCGGTGAGATAAGTTTTTCATATCCTTGTTGATCTCAATCCAATCAATTGTTTTCGTTAGTGGCTGGTTGTCACCTCATAATTTTGAGATGCTTTCCTAAAGCCCACAACGAGCTTATTCTTTCGTTGTTGATTTTTTCCAACAACTCCGTTCAACCCTTCTTCGTAAGGATGCTCTTTCAAATTCAATTTTGAGAGAAGTTGTCATTTTCTTCTCCATTCATTTCTTTCGTTGATTTATATGCTATTCTGTCATTCCGGAGGCTTTGCGATATTGCTCTCTTCGACCATCATCTCATTTTATCAAGATCATGTTCTTTCCTTTGCTTATCTTTTTAACCGGAGTGTTGTGTTCTCCATTCTAGTTCTCTCATCTTATCAAGTTTGCCTCTCTTTTCAACCGGAGTGCTGTCTAAATCGTTCTTACCCCTTGTGCCATTCTTTTAATTGTTCCGGAGGCAGTGTTTTGTTGATTTCATCAAGTATCATTCCATCTCCTCAAGTTCTTGTTCAGTTCCTTCCATTTTCAGACGGAGTGCTGTCCAAATTCTGTCATTCTTATTCCTTGGCTATACCGTTGCAGTTTCATATGCTTTTGGTTCGTAAGCTCTTGTTTCTTGTCTTTCAACCTTCAAGGTTCTCATAATGCTCCTTGTTCCTCTTTTCTAACGGAGTGCTCTCAACTTCGTTCATCTCCGTTGCATTCTTTCTTTCAAGATTGTTCAACCTCTCAAGGTTCTTTGGTTTCACTCGTCTGTCGAAGAAGCAACTTTGTTTTACCTCTTCTTTTCGTTTTAACCCGGTGCTATCTCTAGGATCTCGGGTCGAGATCCTCTGTTAGTGTGGGAGAGTTGTGACGCCCGAAGACCGACGTCCCAGAAGATTCCAGAAGATGCCCGAAGATTCCAGATGTTCCGGGTTGCCCGTGTGTTTCTTTTGAGCTTGTGTTATTTTTTTTTTTGCATTGCATCATGTCATCATGCCATCATGTCATTTTATTTTTGCATCTCAACTTAAATAAATTGTGTGGACCTTCGGTCCATTTAAATCGAGGGAAGATGTCTTCTCTTTATAACATATAAAAGTCTCTCATTATATTTAGGGAGCTATATAATAATATTCCATTTGCTTCGGAATAACCCAACACACTTGCAATATTCCCCATGCTTCTTTAATTCAAGTTTCACCGTCAAAACCTTGCCAATAATTCTTTTCCTATTTATCGAGGTTCCTCCGAAAATTCGAACATTTTTGGACACTTCTATAATCACGTCTTAGTTCAAACCTATTTGAATTAAATTCAAATATGTTTGAATTATTTCTCTCGTTTTTGCCTTTTCTATTTTTTCTCGGACAGTGCTATTTTTTGATGCCCGAGAAAAAATCCTCTTGTGGTTTTGCCCTAACCCCCCTCCGCTTTCTTTCTTCTCTTTTATTTTCTGCTAAAGAAAATAAATAAGAGGGCAGCCTCCTGGGCCATGAGGTCCTTCTGGCCAAATTCCCCTCCAGCCTCCTTCCCTCTTTCCCCGCAGCCTATCAGGCCCACTGGCCCATCAGGCCAGCCCGACCGCAGCTCCCCCCCGAACCCTAGCGCTCGAGCCCGACTACCAGCTTCCCCCTCGCTCGCTCCCTCTCTTCCCCTCGAGCCGCCGCCTCCTCTCGTTCCCCATCTCTCTCTCGCTCTCTGTCCCGAGCCCCATCGCCTCTGCCCGATCTCCCGCATCGAAGCCTCCCTCCGATCCCCTCGTCGATCCTCTCGATCTCTGGCCCTCGATCCCATCCCGCTCCCTCTCCAGCACCCCTCGTCCCGTTTTCCTCGTTCCCTTGCCCGCACTTTCCCCCTCGCTCGCCCGAACCTCTCCCTCCTCGACCCCAGGACGCAGCCGACCTGCGCCGTCCGAAGCTCACCGCGGCCAGGCTCCCTCCTCCTCCTCCAAGCCGAGCCGCCGACCACCTCGACGCGACGCGCCCGTTCCTCCCTTCTTCAGGCCGAGGTGCCCTCTAGCATCGACCGTCCCCGTGCGGCCCGTCCTCAGGCAGCCAGCGCCCCGAGCGCGCCCTCCAGAGCCGCCTCGCCTGGCTCTCCCCGCTTCGCCCGAGCGCCGCGGTGCCCCTCGGCCAGGACCCCGCGCGGACGCCGGGATCCGTCCATCTCCGCGACGACCGTGCCGCCGCTGCCCCTCCCGTTCGCCAGGAGCCGAGCCCCGCAGCGCCGAGGCCGAGGCCCCGCCTCCGTGCACCACAGCAGCCAGCAGCGGCCCGAGCGCCTCCTCTTCGCCTTCATCTCCTGCGCCAGTCCCGCCGCCGTCCAGCTCCTTCGGCGTCCTCCGGCCTCCCCGTCCAGAGCCCCCTCGAGCTGCTGCCGTCGTCTCGCGTGCGCCGAGACCGTGCTGTAGTTTTTGTTTTGTTTTGTGTTGCTTGTGTTCCTTGACAGAGAACGTGTACAACTACGACTCGAGACCGAAGATACAAGTACCTCTATGACCCGAGTACCACTACCGTCGCCCCGTGTTCGACTACCGATGCGCCAAGTACATCTACGAACGAGTTCGTCTACCGTCGCCCCATGTACCTCTACGGCAAGTACCTCGACGACATGTACCACTACGGCTCAAGTTCCTCTCCGATACGTCTAAGTACCACGACACCGACCCGAACATCTACGACTACGAGCTCCGTGAACGACTACCGTCGCCGTGTACCACTACCGTCGCCGAGACCGCTAGTACATCTACGAACTCGACGCCGGAACGACTACTTCCTCTTCGGAAACGTGAACGACTACTTCCTCTACGACCCGCGAGAACGACTCCTTCCTCTACGTCTCGAACCGCCCCGAAACGCACGCTTCAAAGGTATAACAAGACGACCCCGTGGATGACCCGTGTGATGCTTGTTGTGTTGTATGAAATGTTTCCCGTGTGTGCTCCGTGCCCGTTTCGTCCGTTTGGCTTGTTCCTCGGTTGCCTCGTCACCGACCCGTGGGAACCCGGCAACGGGATCGCCCCACCTTTCATCTCGTTTGACTCGCTCACGCCATCTATCTTTTGCACCGGTCTCTCAACGAGTTACCGGAACCGAGATGTTGCGTTGCATCACTTTCGGATCGTTGCCGTGGCACCCTTTCTTTCCACCACGATGACAAATGCTTCTATATCTCTTTTAAGTCAACCTTTTAATAATTGCATAAACTTGATCATGTCATCCGCATCATTTGACAACATTATATATGTGTGAATTGTTGTTGCTTTAATAATTATTAAACATGCTCATGGGGTTTTTCCGGATATGTTGTTGTTATTCTCCGGCCTCATTTAAATTGCCTAGTTAGTGTAGTTTTATTATGCTTCACCACTTGCTATGTTAAAAACATTTAATCTTGTCTTGTAATTAACGAGAGTCAACTAAATAATTAAATGTGGTGTTCGTCAATATGCAACTCGTTGCATATTGAGCTCCACTTAACTTGTAATTTTGTTTGTGCACTTTGCCATGCCATGCATATTTAAACCGGACATGCATCATACTTGGATGTGCATCGTATGCCATGTTTATGCTTGTGTGTTTACCGTGTTGTTTCTTTCTTTCCGGTTGCTTCTCTTGTTAGCTTCGGTTTCGTTCCGGAGTTGTGAGGATTCTCTCGTCTGTGTTGCTCCGTCTTCTTCATGGATCCGTTCTTCTTCCTTGTGGAATCCCAGGCAAGATGACCGAACCCGGATACCATTACTATCTTTGCCTATTGCTAGTAGATCCGCTCTATAGTTTTGCCTCGATGCCCATGATCTTCTTGTCAGCCTCCTACTTGTAACCATTGCCCTGTTTAACCAACCTACCTATGCAAACCGTTGCTTGGCTAAGTACGCTTCGCTCAGCCCTTCTTATAGCATTGTTAGTTGTAGGTGAAGATTGAAGATGCTTGCTTCATGTTGAAGTTTGGTTGGGTTATATCACACTATATAAATGCTTAAAAATGAAATCATCTATATACTGGCAGGGTGGAAGGCTAAGCCTTTTGCTTGGTGATTTGTTCCACTCATGCCGTTAGGAACCGTATAAACCGGTGTTATGTTCCTTGATTATGCGTTCCTAACACGGTTGGGGTGTATGGGACCCCCTTGATAAATCGCTAAGTGCTAAGTCTTTTCCAGCAAGTCCCAACATTTGGTACTATTTGCCTCATAATAACAACTTAATTAATTAATTAAATTTGCATAGGGGGTCGCTCCCTCGAGGATTCCTAATTCTACATAGCAGGGGGGGCCAGTGCCGATGGTGTTGGTCCCAAACGGGGAGTCTGCGGGAACCACCACGGGGAAACTCGAGGATTGGGTCCTGTAGAATCGCCCATCCGGTCGTGTCCTGAGACTTAGATACGCGCGGCTACTATCAGGGTGTCGACACGCCGGGAGGATTTGCTGGATTAGCCTTACCTTAGTTCGGTTTAACTTGAGCACGGGATTCCGAGAATACTCGGGTCTTCCCACCTATGGAGTTGCGACTCCGCGGATCGTGGGCTTGTAATGGGTCAAGTTGGAACACCCCTGCAGGGTTTGAACTTTCGAAAGCCGTGCCCGCGGTTATGTGGCAGATGGGAGCTTGTTAATATCCGGTTGTAGAAAACTTGACACAATGATTCAATACACTACCAGCGTGTGTACCGTGACTGTCAATTTCCGAATAGGGATTCGGGAGTTGAACACGGTGGGGTTATGATTGACCGGCTTTAGTTAGGATCACTTCATGATCATCTCTCGACCGAGGCACTTCTCTTCTCGCTCTCTATTACGTAAGTTAGTGCTAGTTGCTGCTGCAGACTCTTGTTGTTCCTTCACCTCTTATTCTTTCTTCAGCCTTATCCTCTCCCAAGGCTTAAATAGTCGTGTTACCCGGGAACGGGATTGCTGAGTCCTCTGTGGCTCACAGTTACTTCACCACACCAGATGCAGGTTCAGCCGAGTTTGATGCAGGAGTTGGATCAGTTTTCTTCACTTGGGTTCGATGAAGAGCGTGGCCGTTTGCTTGTGACGTTTTCGACGATCAGTAGTGGTTTCTACTAGGATTCGATCCTGACCTGTGGCTTTATGTTGTTTTGGTATCTTTCTTTTGCATCTTCACCCGTAGTCGGGTTGTGATGTTTTGAATGATGGTTGCTTATGTAATGTATTGTGTGAAGTGGCGAGTGTAAGCCAACTATCTCCTTTTGCATTTTAATCCCTCTTTTACATGAGTCGTGCAAAGATACCAAACTTGAGATCATTCTAGGATGGGCTTATACCTTTAAGTCGTGCCTCGACACGTAGGAGGTATAGTCCCATCCTGGGCATTACAAGTTGGTATTCAGAGCCTTCTCCGACCTAGAAGCCCCCACTGATTGATCGAATCGTTGACGGTTGAGTCTAGGCACACACTGAAAACTTTTTGAGTCCTATATTATATCGGAGAGTAGGATTTCTGTTGCTCCTCTTCTCTTTTCATTCTGGTGAGGACTCCTGACGATTACTCTTGTCTCTTCTACTTTCAAAATTGCACAAATTTTTTTTTAGGAATCCCGCGAGTATTCTGGGATTGATTCGATGTTCTTGTGACAAGGATATTGTTCTCGATGCCCCCTGTTACCGAGGAGTTGAGCTTCGGGGTATTGTTGTCACAAGCATATCGCGGCAGTACTAAATACTTAAGACGGCCGACATCGAAAATCTCTCCTATGCGGCCAGTGGCAAGATAACCCCGACATCACCCAGTACTGGGGAGGTAGTTCGAGAGTATTGCCATAGCTTGTATAGTGGATGCTTTTCGAAGGTCCGAGGTAAACAGTTTCCGAGAAAGACTGGTTATGTGTTGAAGGATGGATACACCTGGATGTAGGTTTAGAGTTGATTGCGCGGTGCTTCCCGTGTATCCCCAACACCTGATTGCATAACTGGAAACTTTCGGAAATCTATAGGTGGGTTCATCAAGTAGTTCTAGGCATTCTTCCAACGGATGCTCGATATGAAGTTCGGGGTTCTACATTGAGTGAAGTGGTTTTATGGACTTGTTCTGATCGGGAGTTGCATCTTAAAGGGTCCTTGGCTATGCTGATCCGGGGATTGCAAAACCCTTTTGTAACACGTTCCATGAGCTTTCAGCACGAATATGTCGGACGAAACTTCTATCTTGTATTTGTTCTATCTGTTCCTTGTTCCTTTTTATTTACATTCTGTTCTCCAAGTGGCTTCTCGACCAGTTGATGTACCTGCGGAATTCATTCGTTCAATTCTCTGTTCGGATGATAGTGTGAAGATCATGTTGCATATCTATCCTTTGTGGTTGTTTTGATTCTGGTATTCGAGTTGCTTCGATGTCAAATGTTGATTCCATACCCTTCCTAATCGGTGTTCTCATATTTCTATGGGAGTGCTAATTCTTTTTGACCATCAAGATGGTCATGTGAAATTCTTTTTCAACCGGTGTGCCTTCTCTTCAAGTTATTCCATACGGACGCCGTTGAGAAATCTGACGATTTGTCTGTTTCATTCATCCCAAGTTGTCTTGTTTTCCCCACCCTCCCACCCTTCTTCTTCTCGGAGCAAGAAATTCT
>LR738709.1:52490898-52605303 GCA_902687465.1 Secale cereale | reverse complement strand
AGATGAAGTATCCATTTATTCATGTGATGTTTCCTCATTCTTTTCCTTCAATGTTCTTATCCGGTGCTTTATCGTGAAGATGCTCAAGAGCTTCAAGTTCATCATTCTTTTGTTCTCAAATTCCGTCGGTGGATGTAATTCAAGAATTCGGTGTTGATCTTATCCTTTTTCCCTTTTCACAATGCTTTCTTATTCCGGTGCACCAATTAATCATTCTCCTCTTGTTATTCATATCCGGAGTGCTGAAGATTCATAATTCCACTCTTAATCCGTTCAAATTATTTTTGAGGATTATCATCTTATTCAAGCCATTTAATTCAACTTGTGCAATATCTCTTCAGAAATCTTTTTCAACGGTGACTTCTTTAGTGGGCCCTAACCCACAGGTCTTTTCCCAGGATCTTACCTGACTCTTCTATTTTTTCCGGAGTTATACTCAAATTCTTTTCAAAGTGTGACGTAAGAATGATTTCCATCAGTCACATGACTTCTCCAAGCTTGTTTTCAATTATTTCCATCTTTTGCTCCACCTTCCTCTTGTCATTCGTCCGGAGCACCTATACAATTCATGGTGGTGTATCTCATCATCTTCTCACATTTGGAGACCTGAGAAGTGTTTCTCTTAAATCTTGGCATGTCTTCTTCAAGATCCATGGTTCTAGCTTCATGCCATCCTCTTTATTGTTTCGTTTGTGTGGAATTATTTTCATACCCATACGAAGCATTTCATGAATTCTTTTCTTTGTGATCCTCCGAAGGCCATCATTTCAGAAGATTTCTTCGTTCTCAGTTTTCAACTTCGACCTCCAAATATTCTTAATTGATGTCTCTTCGTTCGTCTCCATATTCTTACGGTGGTTCATTCAAGATTACTCTTCCGTTGTTATCGTTTTAATTCATTTGTTCTTTTCATAATCCTACCGGTGCTTTGTTGAATAAGTATCTGAGCTTGTGCTAGATCTCTCTTTAATCCTTTCCAACGAGAATAAGTAATATGCCAAATTCTTTGGTTGTCATCAATTTAAATTGGTGAAGGAGATGCATGACATAATTCTTATTCTTATTCCTTCAAGGTGATTTAATCTCTGTTTTCCGGAGTTTGTTCATCATATCATATCCTTGGTTCTAAGTTGTTCATCTTGTTTTCCGGAGCTCCAAGCTATTTCTATTAACATTTCAAGCTCCATCTAATTCATCGCAGACCTTGAATCTTATTCTTTTCATCTTTCACTTCTCATGCTTTCATTACCGGAGTTCTCATGGTGGTTCATCATCATTTAATTCATCCTCGAAGTCTTCATCAAGATTCTTGTTGGAGCTCAAGCATTCTTCATCATGCTTTCCAAGTGCAATTCTTTCTACCTTATCTTTTCAGATGGTGTTATGTCATTCTTGTCAATTCCTTCATGTTTCATGATTCACAAGTTGTCAAGAATGAGATAATTAAAACCATCATTTCTTTCTCTTTAGGAGATCCTTTCAACCCCTCATTTTTATCTCTTGGAGTTATCTTGGGTTGTATTTCACCTAAAAGCTTTCCCTAAGGATTGTTGCTATTATGGTGCTTATAAATGACCCAAGTTCTTCATTTATCATGCCGGTGAGATAAGTTTTTCATATCCTTGTTGATCTCAATCCAATCAATTGTTTTCGTTAGTGGCTGGTTGTCACCTCATAATTTTGAGATGCTTTCCTAAAGCCCACAACGAGCTTATTCTTTCGTTGTTGATTTTTTCCAACAACTCCGTTCAACCCTTCTTCGTAAGGATGCTCTTTCAAATTCAATTTTGAGAGAAGTTGTCATTTTCTTCTCCATTCATTTCTTTCGTTGATTTATATGCTATTCTGTCATTCCGGAGGCTTTGCGATATTGCTCTCTTCGACCATCATCTCATTTTATCAAGATCATGTTCTTTCCTTTGCTTATCTTTTTAACCGGAGTGTTGTGTTCTCCATTCTAGTTCTCTCATCTTATCAAGTTTGCCTCTCTTTTCAACCGGAGTGCTGTCTAAATCGTTCTTACCCCTTGTGCCATTCTTTTAATTGTTCCGGAGGCAGTGTTTTGTTGATTTCATCAAGTATCATTCCATCTCCTCAAGTTCTTGTTCAGTTCCTTCCATTTTCAGACGGAGTGCTGTCCAAATTCTGTCATTCTTATTCCTTGGCTATACCGTTGCAGTTTCATATGCTTTTGGTTCGTAAGCTCTTGTTTCTTGTCTTTCAACCTTCAAGGTTCTCATAATGCTCCTTGTTCCTCTTTTCTAACGGAGTGCTCTCAACTTCGTTCATCTCCGTTGCATTCTTTCTTTCAAGATTGTTCAACCTCTCAAGGTTCTTTGGTTTCACTCGTCTGTCAAAGAAGCAACTTTGTTTTACCTCTTCTTTTCGTTTTAACCCGGTGCTATCTCTAGGATCTCGGGTCGAGATCCTCTGTTAGTGTGGGAGAGTTGTGACGCCCGAAGACCGACGTCCCAGAAGATTCCAGAAGATGCCCGAAGATTCCAGATGTTCCGGGTTGCCCGTGTGTTTCTTTTGAGCTTGTGTTATTTATTTTTTTGCATTGCATCATGTCATCCTGCCATCATGTCATTTTATTTTTGCATCTCAACTTAAATAAATTGTGTGGACCTTCGGTCCATTTAAATCGAGGGAAGATGTCTTCTCTTTATAACATATAAAAGTCTCTCATTATATTTAGGGAGCTATATAATAATATTCCATTTGCTTCGGAATAACCCAACACACTTGCAATATTCCCCATGCTTCTTTAATTCAAGTTTCACCGTCAAAACCTTGCCAATAATTCTTTTCCTATTTATCGAGGTTCCTCCGAAAATTCGAACATTTTTGGACACTTCTATAATCACGTCTTAGTTCAAACCTATTTGAATTAAATTCAAATATGTTTGAATTATTTCTCTCGTTTTTGCCTTTTCTATTTTTTCTCGGACCGTGCTATTTTTTGATGCCGGAGAAAAAATCCTCTTGTGCTTTTGCCCTAACCCCCCTCCGCTTTCTTTCTTCTCTTTTATTTTCTGCTAAAGAAAATAAATAAGAGGGCAGCCTCCTGGGCCATGAGGTCCTTCTGGCCAAATTCCCCTCCAGCCTCCTTCCCTCTTTCCCCGCAGCCTATCAGGCCCACTGGCCCATCAGGCCAGCCCGACCGCAGCTCCCCCCCGAACCCTAGCGCTCGAGCCCGACTACCAGCTTCCCCCTCGCTCGCTCCCTCTCTTCCCCTCGAGCCGCCGCCTCCTCTCGTTCCCCATCTCTCTCTCGCTCTCTGTCCCGAGCCCCATCGCCTCTGCCCGATCTCCCGCATCGAAGCCTCCCTCCGATCCCCTCGTCGAACCTCTCGATCTCTGGCCCTCGATCCCATCCCGCTCCCTCTCCAGCACCCCTCGTCCCGTTTTCCTCGTTCCCTTGCCCGCACTTTCCCCCTCGCTCGCCCGAACCTCTCCCTCCTCGACCCCAGGACGCAGCCGACCTGCGCCGTCCGAAGCTCGCCGCGGCCAGGCTCCCTCCTCCTCCTCCAAGCCGAGCCGCCGGCCACCTCGACGCGACGCGCCCGTTCCTCCCTTCTTCAGGCCGAGGTGCCCTCTAGCATCGACCGTCCCCGTGCGGCCCGTCCTCAGGCAGCCAGCGCCCCGAGCGCGCCCTCCAGAGCCGCCTCGCCTGGCTCTCCCCGCTTCGCCCGAGCGCCGCGGTGCCCCTCGGCCAGGACCCCGCGCGGACGCCGGGATCCGTCCATCTCCGCGACGACCGTGCCGCCGCTGCCCCTCCCGTTCGCCAGGAGCCGAGCCCCGCAGCGCCGAGGCCGAGGCCCCGCCTCCGTGCACCACAGCAGCCAGCAGCGGCCCGAGCGCCTCCTCTTCGCCTTCATCTCCTGCGCCAGTCTCGCCGCCGTCCAGCTCCTTCGGCGTCCTCCGGCCTCCCCGTCCAGAGCCCCCTCGAGCTGCTGCCGTCGTCTCGCGTGCGCCGAGACCGTGCTGTAGTTTTTGTTTTGTTTTGTGTTGCTTGTGTTCCTTGACAGAGAACGTGTACAACTACGACTCGAGACCGAAGATACAAGTACCTCTACGACCCGAGTACCACTACCGTCGCCCCGTGTTCGACTACCGATGCGCCAAGTACATCTACGAACGAGTTCGTCTACCGTCGCCCCATGTACCTCTACGGCAAGTACCTCGACGACATGTACCACTACGGCTCAAGTTCCTCTCCGATACGTCCAAGTACCACGACACCGACCCGAACATCTACGACTACGAGCTCCGTGAACGACTACCGTCGCCGTGTACAACTACCGTCGCCGAGACCGCTAGTACATCTACGAACTCGACGCCAGAACGACTACTTCCTCTTCGGAAACGTGAACGACTACTTCCTCTACGACCCGCGAGAACGACTCCTTCCTCTACGTCTCGAACCGCCCCGAAACGCACGCTTCAAAGGTATAACAAGACGACCCCGTGGATGACCCGTGTGATGCTTGTTGTGTTGTATGAAATGTTTCCCGTGTGTGCTCCGTGCCCGTTTCGTCCGTTTGGCTTGTTCCTCGGTTGCCTCGTCACCGACCCGTGGGAACCCGGCAACGGGATCGCCCCACCTTTCATCTCGTTTGACTCGCTCACGCCATCTATCTTTTGCACCGGTCTCTCAACGAGTTACCGGAACCGAGATGTTGCGTTGCATCACTTTTGGATCGTTGCCGTGGTACCCTTTCTTTCCACCACGATGACAAATGCTTCTATATCTCTTTTAAGTCAACCTTTTAATAATTGCATAAACTTGATCATGTCATCCGCATCATTTGACAACATTATATATGTGTGAATTGTTGTTGCTTTAATAATTATTAAACATGCTCATGGGGTTTTTCCGGATATGTTGTTGTTATTCTCCGGCCTCATTTAAATTGCCTAGTTAGTGTAGTTTTATTATGCTTCACCACTTGCTATGTTAAAAACATTTAATCTTGTCTTGTAATTAACGAGAGTCAACTAAATAATTAAATGTGGTGTTCGTCAATATGCAACTCATTGCATATTGAGCTCCACTTAACTTGTAATTTTGTTTGTGCACTTTGCCATGCCATGCATATTTAAACCGGACATGCATCATACTTGGATGTGCATCGTATACCATGTTTATGCTTGTGTGTTTACCGTGTTGTTTCTTTCTTTCCGGTTGCTTCTCTTGTTAGCTTCGGTTTCGTTCCGGAGTTGTGAGGATTATCTCGTCTGTGTTGCTCCGTCTTCTTCATGGATCCGTTCTTCTTCCTTGTGGAATCCCAGGCAAGATGACCGAACCCGGATACCATTACTATCTTTGCTTATTGCTAGTAGATCCGCTCTATAGTTTTGCCTCGATGCCCATGATCTTCTTGTCAGCCTCCTACTTGTAACCATTGCCCTGTTTAACCAACCTACCTATGCAAACCGTTGCTTGGCTAAGTACGCTTCGCTCAGCCCTTCTTATAGCATTGTTAGTTGCAGGTGAAGATTGAAGATGCTTGCTTCATGTTGAAGTTTGGTTGGGTTATATCACACTATATAAATGCTTAAAAATGAAATCATCTATATACTGGCAGGGTGGAAGGCTAAGCCTTTTGCTTGGTGATTTGTTCCACTCATGCCGTTAGGAACCGTATAAACCGGTGTTATTGTCAGGCCCATTTCTGGGAAATAAATCACAGAATAGCCTGAAATCACACTGGCTCCCAAGAACAACCAGTGGACAACCTTGATATAGATAACCAGTACAATATAGTATTACACAGGGTTGAGTCAGGGTGACTCAACAATTTATTACAACAACTCAACGCACTATGGTGGCGGAATATGACAGTGGGTGGTGGAACTCAACACTGGTACAATAGCATAGAGTCAAGCGTCAGTGTGAGGCTTGACTGTTTTATTGGTGTGGCGGAAGCTTGACGGATGTTACAAGTGGTAGACTCCATGACACAGGTGTGCTGACTGGGAACCTTCTAAGCGTCGGCCTCGCTAGCGCAATTCTCCTCCAAAAGCTCGTCCTCCTCCAAGTCTGGCCAAGTAAATAGCCAGGGACAAGCCAGTGAGTACTTTTGAATGTACTCGCAAACATTATGAACATAAGATATACCGAATGCAAATGCCATGATAGATGAAACTTCATGCATGCAAACCATTATCAAAAACATGGCATGATAAATCATGGTTAGTGCAGACATAAATATTAATTAGTACCAACAAAATATATATAAAAGAAATGCCGGTCGGATGTCAAGTGACACCACGGTAGGACTTGAAGAGAAATGCCAGACGGGTGTTTAAAAGAGTAATCGGACGATACCATCCGAGAACTCAGGCAACGCCACGAAAGGACTTGAAAAGAAATGCCAGTCGGACGTCAAGTGACGCCACGGTCGGTCTTGAAAAGAAATGCCAGTCGGGTGTCCACAAGAGTAGTGGCGTGATAAACCGCCTGAAACTCGAGGGACGCCACAAAAGGGCTTGAAAATAAAGGCGAGTGCCCGGGGTAGTCCAGCCAGCCCCTGAGACACTCTGGAAAGTAAAAATAAGATCAGAGGGTTAGTCCATAAGCATAATCTTCATCATAAATAAATTCATGATAATACTAACTGCGACAAGAATATCATGCAAACATAAACATGCTCAGGTTTATTAGTTTTCCTCCAGAGACTGACACCGGGACCGACACTTGACCCACCCAACCAAGTCCTTGACCGTGGACGCGGCTATTCGAATAGATATGACTCTGCAGAGGGTGTACTCTTTACCCACGCGTATGGGATTCCCTTAGTCAGTACCGGGGCACTGGCTAATTCCCATTACGGACTTTGGGTTGAAGACACGCCTGACCCGCACACACCAGAACCTCCGTCAGATGCCAGGAATCACCCAAAGCATCGTTCCAGAAAACTTTAAGTCAGGGAGGCTACAACCTCTGAAAAGCATGGGATCACTATTAAACGCGCGGATTACAAGGGGTGCCCCCCTCTCGGCATCACGACAGCCGGAAACACCCATGCCCCTGACCCGATGACAGGCTTCACCCGCATCGTAGTTCTCTGGGTGGTGTGCACCCGGACAGGGGTTATCAACTTACTAAGCCGTACCCTCCTTTCGGAAGGACCCGTGGCAGCACGGTATACAGCTAGGTGTATAGAGCAAGACTCGATCTAGGCCGACTCAGGAGGTGTTATTTAAAATATCACCGGTGTTCTTTAACACCGTCACATGACACTACTGTGTCAGTAAAGGACCGTGCCCTCCGGCACGTCCAAACCACAAGCAAAAATTCTGCCATCTAGTAACCACATGCATGTCAGAGATGCTAGTGTGATATACAAGCAAAGGAAAAGGTGACATGACCATGCATGCACTTGTGATATATCATGAAACATATACGGAGCAACAACAAGCTATACTAACATGCAAATGCAAACACCATATCCCAAGTTCAAATAATGCTTGCCTTGTCCAAAATAGTCAGGAGAAAACCCCTCTGAAATTCCAGCAAAAGATCCTTCTTCTTTTTTCTGAAAATTCAAATTCGAATTCAAATAAGAATTCCAACACAGTACAGAAAAATGTTCTCAAAATATTTTTAAATAAATCTAAAAAAAAAACTAGAGAGAAAAAGAAAAATTTAGCAAAAAGAATCAATTCATTTGGAGCTATAGTTTAAAAGTTATCAACTTTTTAAAACCAGGGGTCTTTCTGCAAAACAGAAGTCCCTGAGCAGTTTAAAAAGAAAACGTTTCGGCAGCGAGTACGCCTTCCAGTGGAGAAGACGTAAAGCGCAAAATACGCTTTCGCTGTAAACAGAAATAAGAGAGAGAGAGAGCTGACGGGTGGGGGCCACCCGTCGGGTTTAAATCGAGCGCTCGCGCGCGTGTACAGAGAGGAGGCGGCGATCGCCGGCGACGATCGCCGGGGTTTCAGAGCCCGGCGCTGGTCGCAACGTGACCAGCGTGGACTCCCGCATCGGTGAGTGGTGGAGTTGGTCGCCGGCGTTCACCTGAACGGCGACGAGGTCAGTGGCGGCGGACGGTGGTTCGGGTGGAGTTGGGGCTCGTCGGAGAGGGCTTTGGGGTTGGAATTGGCTTAGGGGTTCGACGTGGTGGTGGAAAAGAGGTGGACTGGCGGAGTTTGGGTGGCTATGGTGGAGTATCGGTGGTGTTTGGTTCGTGGACAGAGGCGGCGGGACGGTGGCCGGAGAGGGAGAAGAAGACCCTCTCGGGGTCGGGTGAGTGGCTAGGAGAGGTACTGGGTGGCGGTGGAGGTGAGTGGTGGTGCTGGAGGGGCTCGGGGGTCCCTTTTATAGGCGAGCCGAGGGTGGCTGAGACGGGCGGATGACGCCGGAGTTAATTGGGTCGCCGTGGTCGGCTTTGGCCGGTGGTCAGGGGCGGCGAGGCATTTAAGAGGTCGGTGGAGTACGCCGGAAGTCTCAGCTTGGACGGGCTCGAGCCCGTTGGCCTTGCCCGCGATGCGCTGTCCCGTACGGGTGCGGCGGCGATGCCAGGCTCCGGCGACTGCCCAGCGGGCCCTGGACGGCGTGGACGGTGCGTCTGGTGTGCGGAGAGGCAAGAGGGAGCGACGCGTGGGGAGGGAGTTAGGTAGGGGAGTGCGGCGTAGTGAATGGAGGCCGGTGGCCGTGGCGATCCGCTCGGCCTCACCGTGGATGAGCTCGGGGGTGGCTGCACCGGCCAGCTGCCAGCTCACCGGCGTGGAGAGGCTGGGTGATGGGCCAGGGAAGGCGGCAGCATTGAATGTTGGCGACGACGCCGTGCGGGAGGGGAAGAGAAGGAGTGCACGGCACCGCCGGCCACTGTCTGAACTCTGGTTCAGTTAACTGAATTAGATTCAGTTATGAACAGTGTGCATGCCATGTGTTTGATGAAATGCTATAGGGTGCTAGGCATCTTAGATGATCATGGGACTTGTTGTGGTGGTGTGTGGTTGCTCAAAATTGAGTTTGCCAGAAGGTCAAAAATTTTGGTGGAGTTTGGAAATGATTTGGAGCAGGAAATTGACTTCTGGAACAAATTTGAATTGAGTAGAATTTGAACTTTTTGGACTGTGGGACCAAATGTTTTTGAAGAAATGGGTTAAGGGTACCATGTATATGCAGGGATAATTTTGGTGGTGGCGAAAGAGTCATAGAAAATATAGTTCCTTTGTAATGACAAGAAACTATGATTATTTTAAATTCCATCTTAGGAATTTAGAATATATTGAAGGAATATTTTTGTGGGGTGGAAAGAAGTTAAATGAGGCCATAGAAGGTGTGCATGACTTGAGAGATAATTCTTGAGGTGGCAGAAAAATATTTGGAGTGGTGTAGGGTGCTAGAAGAGGTAGAAAAAGGCTTTTGCCTTTGAATTTTAAATAACCAAAACCAAAACTCTTTAGAAAGAAATTGTTTTGAAAACCTCCAAAAATAAAATAACCCAAATAATTACCACCTTCAAATAGAACCCTCCAAGAAAAATTTTAAATCCTAACTAAAATTTGAAAAAGTTTTCGAAACTCCAAATAAATATTTTTGGGGTGTTACAGTTATGTTCCTTGATTATGCGTTCCTAACACGGTTGGGGTGTATGGGACCCCCTTGATAAACCGCTAAGTGCTAAGTCTTTTCCAGCAAGTCCCAACATTTGGTACTATTTGCCTCATAATAACAACTTAATTAATTAATTAAATTTGCATAGGGGGTCGCTCCCTCGAGGATTCCTAATTCTACATAGCAGGGGGGCCAGTGCCGATGGTGTTGGTCCCAAACGGGGAGTCTGCGGGAACCACCACGGGGAAACTCGAGGATTGGGTCCTGTAGAATCGCCCATCCGGTCGTGTCCTGAGACTTAGATACGCGCGGCTACTATCAGGGTGTCGACACGCCGGGAGGATTTGCTGGATTAGCCTTACCTTAGTTCGGTTTAACTTGAGCACGGGATTCCGAGAATACTCGGGTCTTCCCACCTATGGAGTTGCGACTCCGCGGATCGTGGGCTTGTAATGGGTCAAGTTGGAACACCCCTGCAGGGTTTGAACTTTCGAAAGCCGTGCCCGCGGTTATGTGGCAGATGGGAGCTTGTTAATATCCGGTTGTAGAAAACTTGACACAATGATTCAATACACTACCAGCGTGTGTACCGTGACTGTCAATTTCCGAATAGGGATTCGGGAGTTGAACACGGTGGGGTTATGATTGACCGGCTTTAGTTAGGATCACTTCGTGATCATCTCTCGACCGAGGCACTTCTCTTCTTGCTCTCTATTACGTAAGTTAGTGCTAGTTGCTGCTGCAGACTCTTGTTGTTCCTTCACCTCTTATTCTTTCTTCAGCCTTATCCTCTCCCAAGGCTTAAATAGTCGTGTTACCCGGGAACGGGATTACTGAGTCCTCTGTGGCTCACCGTTACTTCACCACACCAGATGCAGGTTCAGCCGAGTTTGATGCAGGAGTTGGATCAGTTTTCTTCACTTGGGTTCGATGAAGAGCGTGGCCGTTTGCTTGTGACGTTTTCGACGATCAGTAGTGGTTTCTACTAGGATTCGATCCTGACCTGTGGCTTTATGTTGTTTTGGTATCTTTCTTTTGGATCTTCACCCGTAGTCGGGTTGTGATGTTTTGAATGATGGTTGCTTATGTAATGTATTGTGTGAAGTGGCGAGTGTAAGCCAACTATCTCCTTTTGCATTTTAATCCCTCTTTTACATGAGTCGTGCAAAGATACCAAACTTGAGATCATTCTAGGATGGGCTTATACCTTTAAGTCGTGCCTCGACACGTAGGAGGTATAGTCCCATCCTGGGCATTACACCGCCACCGTCTCGTCTTCCTGAATAGGTCACAAACCCTAACAAATCTCAAAGGAACGACTAACAACGGAGCCCTCCCGCCGGTCCTTGCCAGGATCCACCACGCCCCCATGGCCCTTGGGCCATCGAAGACGAGGCGGACCTGCGACGGAGCCGGCGAGAGGCACGAACCCTAGCTTTTCTTGGAGGCGAAGGAGGAGACTTGGTTGGTTGGATATAGGATTGATATGATAGATATATCAATAAGTGCCTGTGAAGTGAGCTGATGCTGGGTTGGATAGAATTGCGAAGTTAAGCGTGCTTGGGCTGGAGTAGTGTCAGGATGGGTGACCTTCCGGGAAGTTTGACTACGGAGTGCGATTTGACTTGAGATTAAGCATATTGACTCGAGATTAGGCCATAATGACTTGAGATTAAAAAGAAAAGAAAAAAAATTCAAAAAAATCTATTTTTTTTGAATTTCTTTTAGTAATGGCGCACTTCTATGTGGTACGCCATTACTAAGTCAGATAGTAATGGCGCACCGCTAGGCACCAGGTGGTGCGCCATTAGTGTTTGGGATACTAATGGCGCAGTATGTGGTGCGCCATTAGTATTAATTACTAATGGCGTGGTAGTAGTGGCGCACTTGTAGTGCGTCATTAATGGCCAAAACAGGTGCGCCACTAACAGGCCTTTTCCTAGTAGTGTGAGGAGTGGTTCAAAGCTTTTGATGAAGCTGTTAAGTGGGGTATGGATGGACAGCTACGTTCATTGTTCGTGATGATGTTTATGTACTGTGGTATAACTAGTGAATGTGAGTTTTTGAAAAATATTGGCGTTCCATGGGCGATGATATATTGTACAACCTACAACGAGCTTTACATAACAAATCATATACGATTCCTGATGATGCTTTGAAAAATATGGTGCTTGAAGAACTACATGAACTATTCCTATAAAATGGTAGTTCACCCTCTAATTACAATTTGCCTCCGATTATTGATGGTAGCACAAATGAGGTTGATAATAGGCTCATTGATAATGAAATGCCCTATCACTACAAAAAAAATACACTTCCATGATGATACGTGTTTGTCACAGTAGGTCACGTTTTCTGTCATGCATGTACATCCATGACAAATTTACGACAGAATCAAGATAGTCATACATGTGCTGTCGTAGAAGTGTTCCATGACATTACCAAAATGATCATCATGGAAGTGTCCATTTCCATGATGATAAATCGCGCGTCACAGAAGTGCTTTCATCAAGGGTGACCGGCACGTGGTATCCGCCGTAACGAAACGCCGTTAAGCTATCGGGTCCGGTTTTGGATCCGATAACCCGTTAACAGCCCCGACCAATGGTGATTTTCCACGTGTAAAATCATCATTGGATGGAGGGAACACGTGTCGGCTCGCCGTTGGGACATATGTCATCCATTCATTGGACCCAAAGAGCCTATGATACGTCGACACGTGGCACGGCCCAACAGAGGCCCATTCCTGTGAAAAGGCCGGCCCGTTTGACTTGGTCAAAAGGTGGCGGCCCGGCCCATGGCAAGCCTGTTAACGGCATGTTCGCATATAGCCCATTTACAGCCCACTAACCCAGGGCCCGTTTACGGCCTATCCGAATTAGGCTCAGTAGCGTCATCTGGGCCGTCCAATATAATTCTAGCCCGTTTTAACATCCGGCCCATGTATGGCCCATGACGTCTTTCAGCCCATATGAGGCCCTTAGTAACCCTCGGCCCATTAACGGCTCGTGGTAAAAGTAAACTGGCCCGTAATGAACAGTTCCCAACATAGCCCATTCCTGTGAAAAGGCTGGCCCGTTTGACTTGGTCAAAAGGTGGCGGGCCGGCCCACGGCAAGCCTGTTAAGGGCATGTTCGCATATAGCCCATTTACAGCCCGCTAACCCAGGGCCATTTACGGCCTATCCGAATTAGGCCCAGTAGCGTCATCTGGGCCGTCCAATATAATTCCAGCCCGTTTTAACTTCCGGCCCATGTATGGCCCATGACGTCTTTCAGCCCATATGAGGCCCTTAGTAACCCTCGGCCCATTAACGGCCCGTGGTAAAACTGGTCCATAATGAACAGTGTATAACTTTATACCCATTAACGGCCCATTATTCCGTTGGGCCATTTCCATCCTATGTTATCTTTCGGCCTTCTCAAGGCCCATTTATTCTTGGGCTCATTTCCAGCATTCGTTACTTTCGGCCCGTTACAGTCATTTTCTTCTTGTGGGCCAAATTCAGCCCGTGGTTACAGTCGGCCCGTTTGTGGCCCATTAATACGTTGGGCCGTTTTCATAGCGTCATCAAATACAGCCGATTAACGACGGCCCGTAATGGTCGGCCCATGAACGAACGATTTCAACTCTAGCCCATTTACGGCCATAATGTGGTCTGTTATTGGCCCATGTTTGGCCAACTGATCATACGGCCCGTAGAAGATCCATTGATGATACGGCCCGTAGAAGGCCCATTGTGTATACGGCCCGTATAAGGCACATTGTTTCTACGCCCCGTAGAAGGCCCATTGTTTCTACGGCCTGGAAGAGGTCCATGTTAACTACAGTAAATATGTAGCCCATGGTTAATGTGTCCTAGTTTTAAAAAATAGGCTATTGCGGTCACTAGCAAACCGCGGAAAAAGAACTGCACTGACTACAAGAAAACAAATAAACAAGACAATAAGGAAATAAATAGGCAAGCAACTTACGCTAGGCTATCACGGCTATTACACATATTACATCCACTGTTTAAAAAATATGAACATGTACAATACTAAAACTATATAGTATGAACATATATTTCATGGTGCATCTGATAATATTGATTTCATATTGTGAATGTTTATATTATTAAATATAAAGATAGTCAAACTCTAAAAAGCTTGACTTTGATCAAACCTTATATGCGTACTAAAAAGAAACGGAGGGAGTATCAAATGAATAAATCTAGCACCCAGCTAGCAGACACACGCAGCAGCAGTATCATGCAAGCCACGCCCACACGCAACGCAGTAGCGGGTGATACGTCTCAAACGTATCTACTTTTCCAAACACTTTTGATATTGTTTTGACCTCATTCTTGCATGATTTGGACTAAACTAACCCGGACTGACGCTGTTTTCAGCAGAGCTGCCTGTATGGTTTATTTGTGTGCATGAAAACGGATTTTTAAGCATCTCAGAAAAATCACGAAAAATCCACGCACCCGAGGAAACCAAATGCCAGAAGTGGGGCCAGAGGGGGGCCAGGGGGTGCCCAGGCGCCCTTTGGGCGCCCCCCCGGGCCGCGCCGGGGGGGCGCCTGGGTGGGGCCCACACCCCCTGGTGCCCTACTTTAGCCCGTATTTTTCCTCCTGATGCAAAAACCCCAGATCGGAAGTCCTTTCGCTGTTTTTCGTCGCGGAGCTGCCGCCACCCTCTGTTCTTCTTCGGGAGGGCTAATCTGGAGGCTGATTTGGCCTCCGGAGAGGGGAGATCGTCGCCATCGTCATCATCATCACCACTCCATCATCCCTCCATGACTTCCCCCTTCATGTGTGAGTAATTCCCTTGCTGTAGGCGAAGGGGATGGTAGGGATTGGATGAGTTAGATCATGTAATAGTTCGTCAGATTGTTGGGGGCATGTTGCCTATCATCTAGTATGGTGTTTATCATCTTTGCTACAACTTGTTATTCTTAATGCTTGACACTTAGGGCCCGAGTGCCATGATTTCAGATCTGAACCATATGTGTTTGCATGAATATATTTGTGTTCTTGATCCTATCTATGAGTTGTATGCACCTGTTACGGTTCGGAACCGGCGATCCCAAAAGTGACAGCTTGGGACACCAAAGGGGATGGCCCGTAGTTTGAGGATTACATGTATCCATTGAGTTCATTGCTTTGTTTCGGTGCTCTTTGACAGGAGCACCTTAATATCCATTAGTTCCTTTTGGCCCCGTTCGTAGCGGGATGGTAGGACAAAAGATGTTGTGCAAGTTCTTATTGCAAGCACGTACAACTACCTACGGGATACATGCCTAATGTTTGATATTTGCCTAGATGATCATTACTTTTCCGTGTGCCGTGCCCCGAGTTAGAAACTATCTCATCCATGCAACACCCAACCATCCATCTCCCTAGCCTACAGTATTTTAAACCTTGCTTGTCACTAGTTGCTACTTTTGCCATTTACTACTGCTATTTACTTTTGCTGTTTACTTTCACTATTACTATCATCACTATCATATCATTGTTACCACTTATCTTTTGTTGCAAGTTAGTATATTTCAGGTGCGGTTGAATTGACAACTCAACTGTTAAAGCTTATAAATACTCTTTGGCTCCCCGTGTGTCGAATCAATAAATTGGGTTATTCTTACCCGCGAAGACTATCTCGATCCCTTACGGTTGAGGGTTATCAAGTACCGTTTTCTGGCGCCGTTGCCGGGGAGCATAGCAATATTTACAAGTCTACTTGAGGTATCCTACCTGCTGCACTTTATTCACTATGGGTAAGAAAGGAGACCCCAAGGTTCCGATCTTACGATCCACTACAAGAAGAGGTACTGCTCTGAGCACTAGTGCTACAGTTGATTCACCTTCTGTCATGAGTAAGTTCGCCTCACCACCACACATGATGCTCCTACTGAATTTGTTACTATGTCTGATACACTTGATGATGCTTCTACTACTTTCGATGATGATATTAGTTCACTTGGTTATGCTCTTGAGAAACAAATTACTGCTGCTGCTGAAAAATATGGAATTGAACTTCCTGTTACTCGCTACCCTATTGGTGAGACTTATGATTTTCCCGAATTGAGTAAACTCCAGGAGAGGCTCCTTGATGATGATTACTATATACTTGATGAAGATTTATGCAGGGAACTGACAGAGTTTGCCGGCTCTGACCCTGAAACTATTAAGAAAATATTTGAAAAACACTCTTTGAAAAACAAAACCGTTCCTAATCCTGAGTTTGCTACATCTCCTATATGCATTGATGATCCTGATTTTGATTTCTCTGTTGATCTTTCACTTATACCTATGGTTGAAGCTGACCCCTTTTATGGCAGAGAAAATGATGATGCTATTGCACATCTAACTAAACTTGGTGAGCTAGGTAGCCTGTTTACCACAGATGAGAAGATACGCTACTTTTATGTGACCAAGCTTCTTCCTTTCTCGTTGAAGGAAGGTGCTAAAGCATGGTATGATTCACTCCCATGTGGTTCTATTAAGAGTCCTCAGGACTTAGCTCACTCTTTTGTTGATAAGTACTTTCCTGCTCATATGCAACATGCTGCTTTACAAAGAATTTATAACTTTAAATAGTTGCAGGATGAGTCCCTCCCTAAAGCTTGGGGGAGGTACTGCGGTTTGATTCAGGCTAGACCAGGACATGGAGTTCCTAAGAATGAATTAATTGATATATTCTATGCTGGTGTAACTGATGAATCTAGGTCCTATCTGGACAGCTGTGCTGGTTGTGTTTTCAGGAAAAGAACACCGGACGACGCGGAAGATTTAATGGGCAGGATTGCCAAGAACCATGAAGATTGGTCCGTTCCTGAACCACCTCCACCAACAAAGAAGAGGGGCATGTTTGTTCTAAGCCCCGAGGATATGCGAGAAGCAAAGAAGTCTATTAAAGAGAAAGGTATTAAAGCTGAAGATGTGAAGAATCTACCCCCTATTGAGAAGCTGTGTAAGCCTACCACTCACCCTCCTATGGTAGAGGTACACTCTCTTTTAGATTTCAACGCAAGTGACATCCCTCATGGTAAACCTCCTGATCAATGTTTAGATGAGTTTGATAATTTTATTATGAAACAGAATCATTTTAATGAGAGGATAGAAAGTCAGTTGCATGATAATTCCCTTGCTATCAAAAAGTTGCTTGGTGTTTTAGATAGAACAGTTAATGATGTTCAATGTCTTGTGAAGCATTTTCATATGGTTCAAACTCAGCTTGATCAAATTTCTAATGTGCAAAGAGATTTGCTTGCTAACAATGCCAAACAAGATAAATTGCAGGCTTTTGGGATTAAGACCCGAGGAGGAACTAGTACTCAAGATCCTCTTTATCCAGAGGGACATCCGAAGAGAATCGAGCAAGATTATCAAATGCAGGAAGAAGAAATTGTTGTCTCTCCAAATAAGAAAAAGAAACATAAAGAGACTGACAATTCTAATGATCCTATTGCAGATAAAGAGCCAGCTATTGATCCCAACAGTGTATCTATTTCCGATGCTGAGACTGAAGATGGTGCTGAACCTGAAGGTAATGATAATGAGAAGAATGATCCGCCTGAAGTTCGAGAAGAAGAAGCACCTGACAAACGTAAGAGGTACACTAAAGAAGACTTCATCACAAGAAAACATGGGAAGGAGAAAGAACCATGGGTACAGAAACCCATGCCCTTTCCAGGTAAGTCCATCAAATCTAAAGAAGAAGAGCATTACAATAAGTTTTGTGAATGGATTAAACCTCTTTTTCTTCAAATTCCTTTGACTGATGCTATTAAGTTACTTCCTTATTCAAAATATATGAAAGATATTGTCACTAACAAAAGAAAAGTTCCTAATGATGCAATATCTACTATGCTTGCTAACTATTCTTTCAGCGGAAAGATTCCTGAGAAGCTCGGTGATCCAGGTATACCCATCATTCCTTGCTCCATAAAGAATAATTATGTCAAAACTGCTTTATGTGATCTTGGAGCGGGAGTGAGTGTTATGCCTCTCTCTCTTTACGAGAGGCTTTGTTTAGAGAAACTAATTCCTACAGATATCTCCCTTCAGATGGCTGACAAGTCAACCGCTGTTCCGATAGGTATTTGTGAGGATGTTCCAGTTGAAGTTGCTAATTGTTTAATTCTTACTGATTTTGTTGTGCTTGACATGCCCGAGGATGGGAGCATGTCCATTATTCTTGGTAGACCTTTCCTTAATATCGCAGGTGCTATTATTGATTGCAACAAAGGGAAGGTTACCTTTCATGTGAATGATAAAGAACACACGGTATATTTTCCGAAGAAGACCGACAGGAGGCATGCCCTCAACTCTATAGAGAATATCGAGACCGTGAAAATTGGAGAATGGGACTATCCACTACATGTGCCTCACAAATACAAAACTATCATGGTAGGGACAATGTCCATCAAGGTAAAAGTTCAGTGATTACTTTGTAGGAGGTGATACTTTTTGCTCTATATATCGCTTGTTTGTTGGTAAGACTTGATCAACCTTACTAGTAAACGTGTTTTATATGGATAAAAAGTTGAGCTTTCTATGTTTTCATTTGTTTTTAGTATTGTCCTACTTGCTGTACCAAGTATTTATGTTTTTGAAGCTTCACAATACTACTAACTACTGCAAGTTTTCAGAGAGTTTCGCAGCTTTTTGAACTTCAAAAAAAATTCAACAGTGAAGTTTTCAGAAAAATTCCAGAAAAATTATATTAAAAATTTCCACAACGGGAGAGACCCGGAAAGTCCTGGGGCTAGCCAGGGGGGGCCACCAGTGGCCCAGGCGGCCAGCTGGCGCGGCCCAGCCCCTGGCCGCGCCCACAGGGCGCCTGGGGCCCACGGGACCCCCCTCCAGGTACTTCTTCTTCCCCTCTCTCTCTCTTTTTCCAGAAACCCGAGTTCTGGTCTTGTTCTTGCTGTTCTTGCTGTCCTTGGGGGCGATTCTTCGATCTCTCTCTACAGCCCATCATCTGAGCTGAAATTTTGAGCAAATACTCCCTGGTATGTGACTCCTCCACCCCTCCAATTAGATTTTTGATTGGTGGCCTCATTTGTGAGTATTTAGTAGTTCTTGGTGCTGTAGAGATGAGCTTGCATGCATGTGTAGAAAGTTGTTTTCCAAGTTTTGATGCAAGTTTATGCCTTGGGCAAGTGAGTTGAGTAGTTTGCCTTAGCTCACTTTGTTTTAATCCTCGTTTTTGTAAATTGTAAAAAAAATTCAGAAATGAGTTTGTTAGGAGGGGCAAAGGGATGGCTTGAGAAGAGGAGGCCCGCACACTCCGATCGAGTCACTAGAGCCGTAGCTTCACCATCGACTGCTAGGGTGAGCTATAATGAAGATCATGAGCCCCTGGAGTTGTTGGAAGACACAAGTCCAGCACGTGCGATGACATATCCATGTGACGAATTCATGGAAGCTGCGGGAATCAAGGATGAGTTTTATAATCTTTGTGCTAAGGCAGGGTTGACACGGCTCGTCACCAGCCGTGTTACTCAGTATCAAAATCTCACCTCCATTTTCATTAACAGTTTTAGATATAATCCTGAATCAGGTGCTATTGAGTTTAAAATTTATAATGATCTTATCACCATGACTTTGGGAAATTTTTGTGAAGTAATAGGTGTGCCGAACGTTGGGAGGACGGCAAGGATGGCTACTCAGCCCTCCGAGCTGAAAACCGTCATCAACTCTCTCTGCAGCATGGGTACGAGGGATATTCATCGGTCGAAGATCTCCAGTATCTTGTTTCCTCACCTCAGGTATTTTGCATATTATATTGCTAGAGGGGTGTTAGCTCGTGACAACACGAGCAGCATTTCTGCTCCGGATATTGCTATCCTGGCAGCAGCCCTCTCAGGGAGGTCTGATTATAATATTGGTACCTTAATTGCTCGACGCCTTGCTATGAACGGTAACAAGGGGGATTTATATGGTGGCATTTATGCCACACTTATCTTAGAGCATCTTGGAGGCACCCCACACCCTGACGATACTCCTTTTACTTATTTAAGCTTTGATCTTGCTGCTATGAAGAGGCATAAGTTTGTTACCATGGGTTCTGAACTTGATAACCTTGTTTATATCTTGCGTTTCGGAACTACCGCGGAACGCGAGATCCGTCTACCTGCACCTCTTTTGTTTGATTTTTCTCGCAGGAACGGATGGTCCTTTGATGTTGTCCAGTTCGATGAGTTCATGGTCCAGCATCAGTTCCATAACCCCATGGAGGGGGTTGTGCCCGACGAGGAGAGGCACGGTGAGATACCACATTTTCAGGATGAGACCGCCACCGAGTTTGGTGAAGGGTCTTCCTCTGTTTGGCGCTCGGAACCTTCCTCGTGGGAGACTCCGAGGAGTTCGGTGTACGCGCCATCATCCTTCTACGACCCTTGGTCTCACCACCATACCCCTGGAGCAGGAGGCTCCTGGGGGCAGTAGCTGCTACCAACTTAGGCCAAAAGCCTAAGCTTGGGGGAGTACGTGCCCTTCTCACTTTTCCATTGTATTATCCATTTTATTCACTTTGATCTTTTCGAAGTTTTTACCCGTTCTTCTTTATTCCTCTATTCGCAAAAACAACAAAAAGATTTTCTCTTTCTTTTGCTTTGTTTTCAACTTTTGAAAAACCCAAAAAGATTTCCTTTCTCTCTTTAGTTTTGCTTTGTTTTCAGAGATCAGCTCGAGTCCGTGATGGCATTTGATTATATTTCCTACGTTCGATCGTGCAAGTGACAAGCAGTAATGACGAAGATCGACTGAAAGGAAGCAACAAGGAAGACCGGTATGAACTCTTATTGTTTCTACTTTTGTACATATGCCTGTACTTATGATCTAGAGACCAGCTTGTAGCGACATAGTGCTATGTTTACAATGCTATTCTAGTGGTTTATGCTTTCCTTGTGGCTAGTCTCGAATAACTAGAGTATATAATGTGTTATTGGAATGATCTACATGCATTGCACTGTTCATAGTCTGGTATACTAAGGTGGTATTTCCCTTTAGAGAATTTTTGGATTGACTTGGCACATGCTTACACATGTTTAAGACTAAAAAGTCTACTTTGCCTTGATGATCTTTGAGTTTTAGAATAGTTATATCACTTTCATGCCCGATTCAATGTTGCTTTGTCGCTCTGCATGATTATGACCGTTATTGCTCTCTAGTTGGTCGCTTCCCAGTCTTTTGCTAAACCTCCACCCGTACTAAGCGGAATGACTGCTTGTGCATCCAAAACCTTTAAACCTGTTATGCCATATGAGTCCACTATACCTTCCTATACATGGTATTTACCTGCCATTCCTAACGAAGACTTTCATGTACCATCTCGAAACTAACCAAAAGCTTTTCTCTTTTTGTGCCTATGTTTTAGCTCATGAGGAAGTAGGAGTTAATTCATGATCTCTTTAAGTTGGACAAGTTTCACCCCTGGATTGCATGTATAATGTGCAAACCCCTAATATGAAAAGGAACTGGCATTGAGTGCGCCTGGCTCAAAAAGATAATATAACAAACGAACCCTCCTTCACGCTTTGTTCATGAGAAATCAGAAAACTTTGGCAGTGATAAACAAAGGAGATTAAGAGGATGTGATCGTCCTCATGCGGGAGCCGTTCCTCGAAACTTGTCTGGCTTAAAAAGTGATTGAGTTATCTGCTAGCATTCGTTGACGAATTATGCACCTCTCAAAAACATATTTACTTCTGTTTTTAAAACCAAGAGCTCTGGTACATGTTTAGTTTTTGTTTCCGATCACGGGTTTTCAACTTTGCCAATAAAAGCCACGGTTCGAGAGTCTCATCTTCTTTCTTCAAAGCACTGACTAGGAGAGCATAATTGTCATTCTGAGTGTAATGTGCATTGTCCCAAAGTATTACATTGTCTTCTGCATACTTGTGATATGATTTATTCTGAAACCCTTAGCTCTAGTCTCCTTTAAAACTCTGGAGGAGTCTCTGCATTTATGTTTTGCTTCACTCATGGAGGCTAGCGAGATACCACCTTAATATGCTCAAGCTATGTGCAATGTGATCTTGTCTTGATTTTCGGTAATATATTGTTTACTCTTAATTATTTGTGACTGGTCACTCGAAAGAAGGATTGCTCCTTGCATTGTTCTCATAAGTACTGTTTTAATACTTGCTGAACTCTTTTCGTAGTACATGCTTATATACATCTAATGAAGCAAAAGAGTTTGTCAAAGTTTTCTTTGTCGCGTCCAGTTCGTTGAACTGAATTGCTTGAGGACAAGCAATATGCTAAGCTTGGGGGAGTTGATATGTCTCAAACGTATCTACTTTTCCAAACACTTTTGATATTGTTTTGACCTCATTCTTGCATGATTTGGACTAAACTAACCCGGACTGACGTTGTTTTCAGCAGAGCTGCCTGTATGGTTTATTTGTGTGCAGGAAAACGGATTTTTAAGCATCTCAGAAAAATCCACGAAAAATCACGAAAAATCCACGCACCCGAGGAAACCAAATGCCAGAAGTGGGGCCAGAGGGGGCCAGGGGGTGCCCAGGCACCATGTGGGCGCGCCCCCCCTGGGCCGCGCCGGGGGGGGCGCCTGGGTGGGGCCCACACCCCCTGGTGCCCTACTTTAGCCCGTATTTTTCCTCCCGATGCAAAAACCCCAGATCGGAAGTCCTTTCGCTGTTTTTCGTCGCGGAGCCGCCGCCACCCTCTGTTCTTCTTCGGGAGGGCTAATCTGGAGGCTGATTTGGCCTCCGGAGAGGGGAGATCGTCGCCATCATCATCATCATCACCACTGCATCATCCCTCCATGACTTCCCCCTTCATGTGTGAGTAATTCCCTTGCTGTAGGCGAAGGGGATGGTAGGGATTGGATGAGTTAGATCATGTAATAGTTCGTCAGATTGTTGGGGGCATGTTGCCTATCATCTAGTATGGTGTTTATCATCTTTGCTACAACTTGTTATTCTTAATGCTTGACACTTAGGGCCCGAGTGCCATGATTTCAGATCTGAACCATATGTGTTTGCATGAATATATTTGTGTTCTTGATCCTATCTATGAGTTGTATGCACCTGTTACGGTTCGGAACCGGCGATCCCAAAAGTGACAGCTTGGGACACCAAAGGGGATGGTCCGTAGTTTGAGGATTACATGTATCCATTGAGTTCATTGCTTTGTTCCGGTGCTCTTTGACAGGAGCACCTTAATATCCATTAGTTCCTTTTGGCCCCATTCGTAGCGGGATGGTAGGACAAAAGATGTTGTGCAAGTTCTTATTGCAAGCACGTACAACTACCTACGGGATACATGCCTAATGTTTGATATTTGCCTAGATGATCATTACTTTTCCGTGTGCCGTGCCCCGAGTTAGAAACTATCTCATCCATGCAACACCCAACCATCCATCTCCCTAGCCTACAATATTTTAAACCTTGCTTGTCACTAGTTGCTACTTTTGCCATTTACTACTGCTATTTACTCTTGCTGTTTACTTTCACTATTACTATCATCACTATCATATCATTGTTACCACTTATCTTTTGTTGCAAGTTAGTATATTTCAGGTGCGGTTGAATTGACAACTCAACTGTTAAAGCTTATAAATACTCTTTGGCTCCCCGTGTGTCGAATCAATAAATTGGGTTATTCTTACCCGCGAAGACTATCTCGATCCCTTACGGTTGAGGGTTATCAGCGGGCTCATGCGCAAACCGCAAGCGCGCAGACAGGGCGGCAAGGCAGGAGGAAACAATCGAGCGACATGAGCCGGAGCACCTCCTCATGTCGGTTGGCACGAACCTACCCGAGGCGTCAGTTTCCTACAGCAATGACGCCAGCCAGAGGCGGCGGATCACCTTCTGCATGACAATGCTGAACAGGCCGCCAAGGCACTTGGTGAAGGCATGCTCCCCGCCTCCCCGATAGGTCTGCACAACGTGCGTGCTTTTCCTTGAGGGCAGGCGGCACGCAACTACACCCACGCGTCGTCCGATGGTCCGTTGATGGGTTTCTCCAGGTGATTCAAGCGCGTAGAGCCGTCGTCGGAGCTTCCTGCGGGCGGCGCTGGGAATGGGATGTCGTCGTGTTTCCTCGATTCTTGCTGTTGCCTGTCCGACGATAGCTTGATGGTTGCGACATGGTTGCGATCGGACGTCCTTGAGGAGCTTGGTGCCCTTCCGCAGCGCGTCGCCGGCACAGCCGTTTTGCGCCAGCTTTTGGCCCTACGCGGTAACGCACATCACCAGCTGGACAGAATCGACCACGACAGCCGCTTCCCTGCGTCGTCGTCCTCCGCGGCGATGTTAGAAAGAAGGCCGTTGATGGAGAGTCGGCGGGCCAGGCGAGGGACTGACGGTGGCCTGCAATTGGCCACGGGCAGCGGCATCCACCGTGAATGCAGGACCACCCCTGCACGTCGCCACCACCTCCAGCAGGGCCTCGCACATCACGGCGACTAGCAACGGCACCACAAATCCCAGGAGGACGACCCGGACAATGGGACCGTTCTGGCAAGGCACAGAAACGAACCTTCTATATAAGTGGAGACGCTCCAAAGGCAGATGGAATGGTAAACAGGTTTGCTATTTCACATCTAGATGTCAGATATCTCACATCTAACTCTCTCATCGTTGATTTTTTAAGTCTCCCATGGATTTAAAGCATGAGGGAGTTAGATGTGAGATAATATCTCACATCTAGATGTGATATAGATAGACCCTACCGCCGGTAGTCTCAGGAACATGCATACGTGCTAATCCTTCAGCAACACAAAAAAACAATCTACAATGTGGCAGCTGCACAAAGACAACAAAATGGGACCCACAAAGGGAGAAGTATCCATGAATCTGTCACGCCTGCAGATGATGATTTGCAGCGGACTGCAAGTGTAGTTCAGTTAACTGCTGTTAACTGAACCGCAACGAGTGTGGCGTGCATTGGGCCTGAGGCCATGTAGTGGAGTTGGGCTGTGGCTCGGGGTTGAGCCCAGGCGGGCAGCTACTTAATGTACGGCTACCAGAGGATGAGGCAGCGAATGATTTGTGAACCAATTCCTATTTCCTCTTCTCCAAGCTCTGCTCCTCTCACCTGCTCCCTCACCTACTCCTCGATCCCGATCTCGATCTTCCTCCTCCTCCTCAGGGTCGTGACAATCTGGTAATCAGAGCCTAGATTTTTTCCCCCACCACCCCACGCCGCCGCGGTCCTCATACCCTCTCGGTCGCCGGTAACATCCACCGAGTCAGGTGCAAGCCGCTCCGGTGAGTTTTCACAAAATCCTGCTCGGGGTTAGGTCGATTTGGAGCGAGACCACGGCGCCGTCAAAACCATCGCCGTAGACCCGCCGTGTTCTCGACGCGATGACGGAGACCACATACAAGCTGCAGAACTTGCTGGAGACGGTCGTCCGCCGCCTCGATGCGAGCCAGAAGACGACAGACGAGCGACACCAGGCGCAGCTATCCTACAACGAGCAGGTCTCCACCGAGCTCAAGCACCTCTCCAAGAAAATTGATCTCACCCAAACAGATGTGGATGAGGCGCGCAAGGCCGCGCCCACGGTCGACCCTGCCGCCGTGCATCACGCCACCATGTCGTCCTCCGGAATTCCGATGACGGCGGGCTCCTCTGCACCACCACCACCACCGCCCCCGTTATCTCGCCATGTGCCTGCGCCCCTCTATACGGATGGGACGTCCCAGCTGCCCATTGCACGGCTCGTCAACCACGGGCCGCCTCTGCTGCTCCAGCCATCACCGATGGCTTATGATCGGGACCGCGGGGCAGATCTCTACACCAAACCACCCAAACATGACTTCCCGCGGTTCGACGGCGACGCCCCGCGCATCTGGCTCGAGTGGTGTGTCTCATACTTCGAGCTGTACCGTGTGTCCCCGCACAATTGTGTCACCACGGCCTCGCTGTACATGGATGGTCAGGTAGCGATGTGGCTGCAGGCTCACCGTCAGAAACATGCCAGGTTGTCTTGGACAGCTTTTCGTGCGGCTGTGGAAGAAGAATTCGGGCCCGAGGAGTTCAAAGCAGAAATGCATCAATTGGTTCAGTTACGTCAGACTGGAAGCGTGCAAGAGTATCGTCAGCAGTTCGAGACGTTGATGTATCATCTTCTGTCCCTGGATCCTCATTTGAGTCCATAGTTTTTCATCTCTCAGTTCCTGCTCGGGCTCAAAGATGAGCTACGACTGGGCATCCGCCTACAGGCTCCTACCAGCATCACTCGAGCGGTTGTATTCGCCAGAATTCAGGAAGAAGAGTTGGAGAGACAACGCGCACAGCGCCAACGAATCGTACCAGTGGGACGTCCGCCTCCACAAGCAGCGACAACAGCCACCATTCCAGCCCGGGCGGCAGCACAACCACGCCCAGCGACCGAAGAATTCGCCCGGGAACGACAGTTAGGAGAATTCCGGCGAGCCAATGGACTATGATTCCGCTATGGTGATAAATTCACTCGCGAGCATCAGTGCAAACACACGGGACAGATCCTGATGATTGAAGTGGGCGAGTTTGGGGAAATTATGTCGGATGACACAGTACACGCCCTGCAACTGTTGGATGCACCAGTGCAACAAGAACCAGAATGTTGCTCCCTGAGCCAGCATGCCATGTCCGTAGAGGAAGGGCCGTCCACGATATGCCTGGGCGCCCATGTGGGTGATCAGATCATGTTGCTGCTAGTCGATTCAGGAAGTTCTCACAGTTTCATCAGTGAAAATTTCACCGCTCGGATTGCTGCTAAGACTGAAGAACTCCCCCTGTCTTAGTTCGTGTGGAGAATGGGCAACGGCTGCTCTGCAACAAGCTGGTACGCAAGTTGGCCTGGCAAGTGCCCGGTCACACCTTCAGCACCGATCTCCGGGTGTTACCCCTGGGTGCATACGATGGCGTTTCGGGTATTGCTACCTCTTGAGCTTGTGTTGTATTCCTTCGAAGAGGAAAGGGAGATGCAGCACAGTAGCGTAAGTATTTCCCTCAGTTTTTGAGAACCAAGGTATCAATCCAGTAGGAGACCACGCGCTAGTCCCTCGCGCCTGCACAAACAAATAAGAACTTCGCAGCCAACGCGATAAGGGGTTGTCAATCCCTTTACAGTCACTTACGAGAGTGAGATCTGATAGAGATGATAATTATATTTTTTGATATTTTTGGTTTAATAAAACAGCAAATAAAAGCAAGTAAAGTAAAGTAGATGTAGATTGATATGTTGAGAATAGACCCGGAGGCCATAGTTTTCTCTAGTGGCTTCTCTCATGATAGCGGTATTCTACGGTGGGTAAACAAATTACTGTCGAGCAATTGATAGAAAAGCGAATAATTATGAGACTATCTAGGCATGATCATTGTATATAGGCATCACGTTCGAGACAAGTAGACCGAAACGATTCTGCATCTACTACTATTACTCTACACATCGACCGCTATCCAGCATGCATCTAGTGTATTGAGTTCATACGAACAGAGTAACGCTTTAAGAAAGATGACATGATGTAGAGGGATAAACTCAAGCGATATGATGAAAATCCCATCTTTTTATCCTCGATGGCAACAATACAGTACATGCCTTGCTGCCCCTACTGTCACTGGGAAAGGACACCGCAAGATTGAACCCAAAGCCAAGCACTTCTCCCATTGCAAGAACTATAGATCTAGTAGGCCAAACCAAACCAATAATTCGAAGAGACTTGCAAGGATATTATGAGCACACATAAAAAGTTCAGAGAAAAACCAAATATCTTTCATAGATAACCTTGATCAAAAACTCACAATTCATCGGATCTCGACAAACACACCGCAAAAAGAGATTACATCGAATATATCTCCTCGAAGATCGAGGAGAACTTTGTATTGAGATCCAGAGAGAGAGAAGAAGCCACCTAGATACTAGCTATGGACCCGAAGGTCTGTGGTAAACTACTCACAACTCATGGTGAGGGCGATGATGATGATGATGAAGGCCTCCGTGATGGATCCCCCTCCCGAAATAGGCTTCAAGATGGGATCTCCATGGGAACAGAAGCTACGACGGTGGAATTTTGGTTTTCTCTCTGCGTATGGAGTTTCTGGGGTACGTAGGTATATATAGGAAGAAGGAGGGCACCGGGGGCCGTGTGGGCCAGTCTTGAGTCAGGGGGCGCGCCCCCCACCCTCGAGGGCAGCCCAGTTGTCCCCTGACTTGGTCTTGATGATTTTCATGCGTGATTTTCTCCAAAAATATCTCTCGCGAAGGTTTCAGTCCGTTTGGACTCCATTTGATATTCCTTTTCTGCAAAACCCAGAAATAGGCAAAAACCAGCAATCTGGACTAGGCCTTTGGCTTAGTAGGTTAGTCCCAAAAATGATATAAAATTGAATGATAAAGCCCATTAAACATCCAAGACTTCATAAATAATAGCATGGAACAATAAAAAATTATAGATACGTTGGAGACGTATCAAACATCCCCAAGCTTAATTCCTGCTCGTCCTCGAGTAGGTAAATGATAAAGAAAGAATTTTTGATGTGGAATGCTAACCAATATAGATTTTCAATGTAATTCCCTTAGTTGTGGCATGAATGTTCAGATCTGAAAGATTCAAGACAAAAGTCTATATTGACATAAGAAATAACAATACTTCAAGCAATACTAACAAAGCAATCATGTCTTCTCAAAATACTATGGCTAAAGAAATTTATCCCTACAAAATCATATAGTGTTGGCTATGCTCCCTTATTATCACACAAAACTATTCATATCATGCACAACACCGATTTCAGCCAAGCATTTGTTTTCATGCTCTATCTATTCAAACCTTTCAACCTTCACGCAATACATGAGCGTGAGCCATGGACATAGCACTATGGGTGGAATAGAGGTGGTTGTGGAAAAGACAAAAAGAGGGAGATAGTCTCACATCGACTAGGCATATCAACGGGCTATGGAGATGCCCATCAATAGATATCAATGTGAGTGAGTAGGGATTGCCATGCAACGGATTTACTAGAGCTGTGACGCCCGAGACCGACGTCCCAGAAGATCCCAGAAGATTCCAGAAGATTCCAGATGTTCTGGGTCTCCCGTGTGTTCTTTGTGCTTGTGTTATTTTTTTTTGCATTGCATCATGTCATCATGCCATCATGTCATTTTTATTTTGCATCTCAACCTAAATAAATTGTGTGGACCTTCGGTCCATTTAAATCGAGGGAAGGATGACTTCTCTTTATAACATATAAAGCCTCTCAATATTTAGGGAGCTATATTAAAAATATTCCATTTGTTTGGAATTAACCAACACACGTGCATAATTTTCCCCATGCTTTCCTACTTCGAGTTTCTCCTTCAAAAATCATGCCAATAATTCTTTTCCGTTGTTTCGAGGTTCCTCCGAAAATTCGAACATTTTTGGACACTTCTATGTTCAAGTCTTAGTTCAAACCCATTTGAATTAAATTCAAATATGTTTGAATTATTTTCCGATCTGGCCTTTTATATTTTTCTCCGGTCGTGCTCATTTTTACGAGCCCGAGAAAATTAACATTTGTGCTAGTTTTGCCCAAACCCCCTCCTTCTTCTCTTTCTTTTCTTCTTGGCTTTTTTTTTCTGTAATGGGAAGTGGCAGAAAATTAAAAACAGCAGGGAGCCGGCATTTGGGCCTGTGCCTCCCTCTCAGCCAGGCCCGCAGCGCCCTCACCTCTCCCTCCAGCCGCAGCGGGCATCCCCCAGCAGCCCAGTCGGCCTGCTAGGCCCATCTGGCCTCTTGGCCCATCCCCCCGTAACCCTAGCCAGCCTCGCACCACATCGCTCCTCCCGATCCCTGTTTCCCTTCCCCCGCCGCCAGCTCTCTCGCTCCCCGACCCCATCCCCTCGCTCTCCTTTTTTTTCCTCCGAGCATCGCAGCGCTGTGCCTCGCCCACTCAATCTCCTCTCCAGCGCCGTCCGCCGCCTTCCTTCTCCTCTTCAGCGCCTCCCCAAGCGCCCCTGCCTCCAGCCTTCCCTCACCTCGAGCAGCCGTCCTCGTCCAGTGCGACCTCCGCCGCGGAGCGCTCCAGCCAGCGCCAAGGCCGCCCCGCATCACCAGGCGTGAGCCGCCGCGCCTCTCCTCCCGGGATCCCCGCGCGTCGCCAGCCTCCAGCGCCTCGCTCCCTCGCCTCCAGTCCCGCGAGCCAAGGCCCCGAGCGCCGGCCTCCCTTCATCTCAGCCTCGCTGTGGCCTCCTCCTGGCGCGACCTCCCTCCGTCTCCAGCGGCCAGGAGCCCCGGCGCCCGTCTCCAGGAGCTGCAGCAGCACCGCAGCGGCCGTCCGGCCCCGCCTCCATCCGCAGCGCCCGTGCAAGTCCCGTGTACCTCGCCACCTCGACCGCGTCAAGACCTGCTGCTGAGCGTCTCCCGCCTCGCCGGCCCGACTTCTGCTGCCGTGGCCTCGTCTCCGTGCAGCCCCTTTGTTTTGCTCCTGTGTTTTTGTTGTTGTTATGTTGCCTTGTACTGTTGACTTGTCAGATGACCCGTGTACGACTAAACCTGGCGTTGCGGCAAGTACCTCTACATGACCCGAACGAGTATATCTACCGATGACAAGTACCACGACCAAGTACCCCGACGACCGCGGTCTTCGGAATCACCAAGTACCACGACGACCGAACGGCTACGATGGCGAGTACCTCTCCGATGTACGTGAACAACTACATGGCGATGCGACAAGTACCCCTACGAAACGCGAGTTCCACTACCGTCGCCCCGTGTACGACTACCTTCGGAAGAAACGAGTACCCCTACCGATGTCAAGTTCGACTACACGTGACGACGAACGCCAAGTACCTCTCCGAACGGGATGTGAACGACTACATGTGTACCTCTACGTGAACAACTACTTCCTCTTCGGAAACGTGAACCACTACTTCCTCTACGACCCGCGAGAACGACTCCTTCCTCTACGATCTCGAACCGTCCCGAAACGAGTGTTTCGAAGGTATAACCCGAGACGACGACCCCGTGGATGTTTGTTGTGTTGTATGAAATGTTTTCCCTTGTGTGCATCGTGCCCGTGTCGCCTTTTGTCATGTTCCTCGGTTGCCTCGTCGCCGACCCGTGGGAACCCGGTGACGGGATCGCCCCACCTTTCATCTCGTTTGACTCGCTCACGCCATCTTTCCTTTTGCACCGTACTCTCAACGAGTTACCGGAACTGAGATGTTGCGTTGCATCATTTTCGGATCGTTGCCGTGGCACCCTTTTCCTTCCACCACGGTGACGATGCTTCATATCATCTTCTTGTTAACCTTTAATAAAATTGCATAAACTTGATCATGTCATCCGCATCATGTTAACAACATTATATGTGTGAATTGTTGTTGCTTTATAATTATTAAACATGCTCATGGGGATTTTCCGGATTTGTTGTTGTTATTTTCCGGCCTCATTTAAAATGCCTGAATAGGTAGTTTACTTTTGCTTCACCTCTTGCCATGTTAACGAACATTTAATCTTGTTTTGTAAATAAATGAGAGTCAATTAAATAATTAAATGTGGTGTTTCGTCAATATGCAACTCGTTGCATATTGAGCTCCACTTAACTTGTAGTTTTGTTTGTGCACTTTGCCATGCCATGCATAATTAAACCGGACATGCATCATACTTGGATGTGCATCGTATGCCATGTTTATGCTTGTGTGTTTACCGTGTTGTTTGCTTCTTTCCGGTCGCTTCTCTTGTTAGCTTCGGTTTCGTTCCGGAGTTGTGAGGATTCGCTCGACTTTGTTGCTCCGTCTACTTCATGGATCCGTTCTTCTCCCTTGTGGATTCCCAGGCAAGATGATCATACCCTTGGATACCTATACTACCATTGCCATGCTTAGTTGTCTCGATGCTATCGTTACATGTCACGCTACCCATCTTTTATGTCAGCCTCTCCTTGTTGCCATGAAACCTCTAACCTTGACACCTTCCTAGCAAAACCACTGTTTGGCTATGTTACCCGCTTGCTCAGCCTCGCTTGCTCAACCCCTCTTATAGCGTTGTTAGTTGCAGGTGAAGATGAAGTTCGTTCCAGGAGGGAACTTGTTGTTGGATATATCACAATATCTATAATTATTATTAACACACCTATATACTGGGCATGGGTGGAAGGCTTGGCCTTTTGCTCGGTGTTTTGTTCCACTCATGCCACCTTAGGCGCCGATAAACCGGCATTATGTTCCTTGATTTTGCGTTCCTTACACGATGGGTGAAATGGGGACCCTTTGACAGTTCGACTTTGAATAAAACTCCTCCAGCAAGGCCCAACATTGGTTTTAATTTGCCTCATAATAACAACTTAATTAATTAATTAAAATTGCATAGGGGGTCGCGTCCCCGAGGATTCTTAATTCTACATAGCAGGGGGGGCCAGTGCTGATGGTGTTGGTCCCAAACGGGGAGCCTGCGGGAACCACCACGGGGAAACTCGAGGATTGGGTCCTGTAGCATCGCCCATCTGGTTGTGTCCTGAGACTTAGATACGCGCGGCTACTATCAGGGTGTCGACACACCGGGAGGTCTTGCTGGACTTGTTTTACCATTGTCGAAATGACTTGTGCTACCGGGATGCCGAGCTTGATCGGATTTTCCCTAAGATAAGGGGTGATGATATTATATTTATCACTTCAGCTAATCGTTAGAGCTTGTGATGGGCTAAGTTGGGACACCCCTGCAGGGTTATAATCTTTCGAAAGCCGTGCCCGCGGTTATGTGGCAGATTGGAATTTGTTAATGTCCGGTTGTAGAAAACTTGACAGAGGATCCGAAGTAAAACACACAACTGTGTGAGTAACCGTGACTGTCTCTTTTCACTTTGAGAAGAGAACACGGTAGGGTTATGTTTGATTCGTATGTAGTTAGGATCTTTAGCGATCACTAATTTTGCGACCGTTTGCGTAGAAGCTCATCTTATTCTGGTACTCGTAAGTTAGCCACCATATTATGCTTAGCCGCTGCTGCAACCTCACCACTTTACCTCTTCCTACCCATAAAGCTTTGCTAGTCTTGATACCCATGGTTATGGGATTGCTGAGTCCTCGTGGCTCACAGATACTACAACACCAGATGCAGGTTCAGCCGAGTTTGAAGCAGGAGCTGGATCAAGTTCTTCACTGGGAGCTCGATGAAGAGTTTGGCCGTATGCTTGTGACGTTTCGACGATCAGTAGTGGTTTCTACTAGGATTCGATCCTGACCTGTGGCTTTATATTGTTTTGGTATCTTTCTTTGGATCTTCACCCGTAGTCGGGTTGTGATGTTATGAATGATGTTTGCTTATGTAATGTATTGTGTGAAGTGGCGAGTGTAAGACAACTATCTTCTTTTGCAATTTAATCCCTCTTTTACATGAGTCGTGCAAAGATACCAAACTTGAGATCATTCTAGGATGGGCTTATACCTTTAAGTCGTGCCTCGACACGTAGGAGGTATAGTCCCATCCTGGGCATTACAAGTTGGTATTCAGAGCCTTCTCCGACCTAGAAGCCCCCACTGATTGATCGAATCGTTGACGGTTGAGTCTAGGCACACACTGAAAAATGTTTTGAGTCTATATTTATATCGGAGAGTAGGAATTCTTTTGCTTCTCATCTCTTTTCATTCTGGTGAGGACTCCTGACGATTACTCTTGTCTCTTCTACTTTCAAAAATTGCACCAAATTTTTTTTAGGATCTCGCGAGTATTGTTTGGATTGTTCCGATGTCTTTGTGACGAGAACATTGTTCTCGATGCCTCCTGTCATTAGGGGTTGTGGCAGTGTCCCGGGGAGTTGAGCTCCGAGGTGTTGTCGTCACAAATCCATCGCGGCAGTACTAGAATACTTAAGACGGCCGACATCGAAAACTCTCCTATACGGTTAGTGGCAAGATAACCCCGACATCACCCAGTACTGGGGAGGTAGTTCGAGAGTATTGCCATAGCTTGTATAGTGGATGCGTTTCGAAGGTCCGAGGTAAACGGTTTCCGGAGATAACTGGTTATGTGTTGAAGGATGGATACAGCTGGATGTAGGTTTAAAGTTGATTGCGCGGTGCTTCCCCTGTATCCCCAACACCTGATTGCATAACTGGAAACTTTCAGAAATTAATAGGTGGGTTCATCTAGTAGTTCTAGGCATTCTTCCAACGGATGCACGATATGAAGTTCGGGGTTCTACATTGAGTGAAGTGGTTTTATGGGCTTGTTCCGATCGGGAGTTGCATCTTAAAGGGTCCTTGGCTATGCTGATCCGGGGATTGCAAAACCCTTTTGTAACACGTTCCATGAGCTTTCATCACGAATATGTCGGAACGAAGCTTCTATCTTGTATTTGTTCTATCTGATCCTTGTTCCTTTTTATTTATCTTTTTCTTCTTCCAAGTGGCTTCTCGACAAGCTGATGTACCTGCGGAATTCATTCGTTCAATTCTTTGCTCGGATGATATTGTGAAGATCATGTTGCATATCTATCCTTTGTTCTTGTTTTGATTCTGATATTCGAGTTGCTTCGATGTCAAATGTTGATTCCATACCTTTCCTAATCGGTGTTCTCATATTTCTATGGGAGTGCTAATTCTTCTTGACCATCGAGATTTTCATGTTAATTCTTTTTCAACGTGTGCCTTCTCTTCAAGTTATTCCATACGGACGTCGTTGGGAAATCTGACGATTTGTCTGTTTCATTCATCCCAAGTTATCTTTGTTTTCCCCACCCTCCCACCCTTCTTCTTCTCGGAGTCGGGAATTCTCAAATGAAGTATCCATTTTATTCATGTGATATTTCTGCATTCTTTTCCTTCAATGTTCTTATCCGGTGCTTTATCGTGAAGATGCTCAACAGCTTCAAGTTCATCATTCTTTTGTTCTCATATTCTGCCGGTGGATGTATTCAAGATTTCGATGTTGATCTTATCCTTTCCTCATTTCACAATGCTTTCTTATTCCGGTGTCCCAATTAATCATTCTCCTCTTGTTATTCATATCCGGAGTGCTCAAGATTCATAATTCCATTCTTATTCTGTTCAAATTATTTTGAGGATTGTTATCTTACTCAAGCCATTTAATTCAACCGGTGCAATATCTCTTAAGCAATCTTTTCCAACGGTGAATTCTTTGAGTGGGCCCTAACCCACAGGTCTTTTCCCAGGATCTTATCTGACTCTTCTATTTTCCGGAGTTATATTCAAATTCTTTTCAAGTGTGACGTAAGAATGATTTACATCAGTCACATGCCTTCTCCAAGATCGCGTTCAATTCTTTTTCTTCGTCGGTTCAACCTTTTAATTCTTCATTCCGGAGTATCTCGAAATTCTTCATGGCATTTCTCGTCTTCATTCTCAACATTTGGAGACCGGAGAAGTGTTTCTCTTAAATCTTGGCCCGTTCTAAGGCCATCATTTCAGAAGATTTCTTCGTTCTCAGTTTTCAACTTCGTCCTCCAAATATTCTTCATTGATGTCTCTTCGTTCGTCTCCATATTTCTACGGTGGTTCTTTCAAGATTACCCTTCCGTTGTTATCGTATCAATTCACTCGTTCTTTTCATAATCCTACCGGTGGTTCGTTGAAGATTTACTCAAGCTTGTGCGAGATCTCTTTTTAATTCTTCCCAACGAGAATAAGTAGTATGCCAAATCCTTGTTGTCATCAATTTAAATTGGTGAAGGAGATGCATGACATAATTCTTATTCTTATTCCTTCAAGGTGATTTAATTCTTTTGTCTGGAGCTTGTTCATCATATCATATTCTTGGTCCTAAGTTGTTCATCTTGTTTTCCGGAGCTCCAAGTTATTTCAATTATATCATTTCAAAGCTCCATCTAATTCACCGCAGGCCTTGAATCTTATTCTTTTCATTTTTCACTTCTCATGCTTTTGTTACCGGAGTTCTTCATGGTGGTTCATCATCACTTAATTCATCCTTGAAGGCTTCATCAAGATTCTTGTTGGAGCTCAAGCATTCTTCATCATGCATTCCAATTGCAATTCTTTCTACCTTATTGTTTGAGATGGTGTTATGTCATTCTTGACAATTCCTTCATGTTTTATGATTCACGAGTTATTAAGAATGAGATATTTAAAACCATCATTTTCCTTGTTCCGGAGATCTTGTCAACCCTTTAATTATTCGTTGGAGTTATCTTGGGTTGTATTTCACCTAAAGCCTTCCCCTAAGGATTGTTGCTATTATGGTGCTTATAAATGACCCAAGTTCTTCAATTATCATTCATAATTTTGAGATGTTTTACATAAGTCCACTATGAGCTTATTCTTTTCGTTGTTGATTTTCCAACAACTCCGTTCAACCCTTCTTCGTAAGGATGCCTTCAAAATCATTTCTAGTTGAAGAAGTTATTCTTCTTCGATCTTTTCACTCCATTATTCGTTCCGGAGGCCTTGTGATGTTGCTCTCTCCAAACCATCATCTCGTTTTATCGAGATCTTGTTCTTTCCCTTGCTTATCATTTAACCGGAGTGCTGTCTGAATCTTTCTTACCTTGTGCCATTTCTTTTAATTGTTTCGGAGGCAGTATGCTGTTGAATTCATCAAGTATCTTCCATCTCCTCAAGTTCTTGTTAATTCCTTCCATTTTCAGACGGAGTGCTGTCCAAATTTTGTCATTCTTATTCCTTGGCCATACCATTGCGGTTTCATATTTTTTCCGTCCATGAGCTCTTGTTTCATGGCTTTTTTCCTACAAGGTTCTCTTAATGTTCCTTGTTCCTCTTTTCTAACGGAGTTTTCATATTCGTTCATCTCTGTTGTATTCTTCTTTCAGATTGTTTAACCTCTCAAGGTTCTTTGGTTTCACTCGTCTGTCAAAGAAGCAACTTTGTTTTACCTCTTCTTTTTCGTTTCTACCCGGTGATATCTCTAGGATCTCGGGTCGAGATCCTCTGTCAGTGTGGGAGAGTTGTGACGCCCGAGACCGACGTCCCAGAAGATCCCAGAAGATTCCAGAAGATTCCAGATGTTCCGGGTCTCCCGTGTGTTCTTTGTGCTTGTGTTATTTTTTTTTGCATTGCATCATGTCATCATGCCATCATGTCATTTTTATTTTGCATCTCAACCTAAATAAATTGTGTGGACCTTCGGTCCATTTAAATCGAGGGAAGGATGACTTCTCTTTATAACATATAAAGCCTCTCAATATTTAGGGAGCCATATTAAAAATATTCCATTTGTTTGGAATTAACCAACACACGTGCATAATTTTCCCCATGCTTTCCTACTTCGAGTTTCTCCTTCAAAAATCATGCCAATAATTCTTTTCCGTTGTTTCGAGGTTCCTCCGAAAATTCGAACATTTTTGGACACTTCTATGTTCAAGTCTTAGTTCAAACCCATTTGAATTAAATTCAAATATGTTTGAATTATTTTCCGATCTGGCCTTTTATATTTTTCTCCGGTCGTGCTCATTTTTACGAGCCCGAGAAAATTAACATTTGTGCTAGTTTTGCCCAAACCCCCTCCTTCTTCTCTTTCTTTTCTTCTTGGCTTTTTTTTCTGTAATTGGAAGTGGCAGAAAATTAAAAACAGCAGGGAGCCGGCATCTGGGCATGTGCCTCCCTCTCAGCCAGGCCCGCAGCGCCCTCACCTCTCCCTCCAGCCGCAGCGGGCCTCCCCCAGCAGCCCAGTCGGCCTGCTAGGCCCATCTGGCCTCTTGGCCCATCCCCCCGTAACCCTAGCCAGCCTCGCACCGCATCGCTCCTCCCGATCCCTGTTTCCCTTCCCCCGCCGCCAGCTCTCTTGCTCCCCGACCCCATCCCCTCGCTCTCCTTTTTTTCCTCCGAGCATCGCAGCGCTGTGCCTCGCCCACTCGATCTCCTCTCCAGCGCCGTCCGCTGCCTTCCCTCTCCACTTCAGCGCCTCCCCAAGCGCCCCTGCCTCCAGCCTTCCCTCACCTCGAGCAGCCGTGCTCGTCCAGTGCGACCTCCGCCGCGGAGCGCTCCAGCCAGCGCCAAGGCCGCCCCGCATCACCAGGCGTGAGCCGCCGCGCCTCTCCTCCCGGGATCCCCGCGCGTCGCCAGCCTCCAGCGCCTCGCTCCCTCGCCTCCAGTCCCGCGAGCCAAGGCCCCGAGCGCCGGCCTCCCTTCATCTCAGCCTCGTCGTGGCCTCCTCCTGGCGCGACCTCCCTCCGTCTCCAGCGGCCAGGAGCCCCGGCGCCCGTCTCCAGGAGCTGCAGCAGCACCGCAGCGGCCGTCCGGCCCCGCCTCCATCCGCAGCGCCCCTGCAAGTCCCGTGTACCTCGCCACCTCGACCGCGTCAAGACCTGCTGCTGAGCGTCTCCCGCCTCGCCGGCCCGACTGCTGCTGCCGTGGCCTCGTCTCCATGCAGCTCCTTTGTTTTGCTCCTGTGTTTTTGTTGTTGTTGTGTTGCCTTGTACTGTTGACTTGTCAGATGACCCGTGTACGACTAAACCCGGCGTTGCGGCAAGTACCTCTACATGACCCGAACGAGTACATCTACCGATGACAAGTACCACGACCAAGTACCCCGACGACCGCGGTCTTCGGAATCACCAAGTACCACGACGACCGAACGGCTACGATGGCGAGTACCTCTCCAATGTACGTGAACAACTACATGGCGATGCGACAAGTACCCCTACGAAACGCGAGTTCCACTACCGTCGCCCCGTGTACGACTACCTTCGGAAGAAACGAGTACCCCTACCGATGTCAAGTTCGACTACACGTGACGACGAACGCCAAGTACCTCTCCGAACGGGATGTGAACGACTACATGTGTACCTCTACGTGAACAACTACTTCCTCTTCGGAAACGTGAACCACTACTTCCTCTACGACCCGCGAGAACGACTCCTTCCTCTACGATCTCGAACCGTCCCGAAACGAGTGTTTCGAAGGTATAACCCGAGACGACGACCCCGTGGATGTTTGTTGTGTTGTATGAAATGTTTTCCCTTGTGTGCATCGTGCCCGTGTCGCCTTTTGTCATGTTCCTCGGTTGCCTCGTCGCCGACCCGTGGGAACCCGGTGACGGGATCGCCCCACCTTTCATCTCGTTTGACTCGCTCACGCCATCTTTCCTTTTGCACCGTACTCTCAACGAGTTACCGGAACCGAGATGTTGCGTTGCATCATTTTCGGATCGTTGCCGTGGCACCCTTTTCCTTCCACCACGGTGACGATGCTTCATATCATCTTCTTGTTAACCTTTAATAAAATTGCATAAACTTGATCATGTCATCCGCATCATGTTAACAACATTATATGTGTGAATTGTTGTTGCTTTATAATTATTAAACATGCTCATGGGGATTTTCCGGATTTGTTGTTGTTATTTTCCGGCCTCATTTAAAATGCCTGAATAGGTAGTTTACTTTTGCTTCACCTCTTGCCATGTTAACGAACATTTAATCTTGTTTTGTAAATAAATGAGAGTCAATTAAATAATTAAATGTGGTGTTTCGTCAATATGCAACTCGTTGCATATTGAGCTCCACTTAACTTGTAGTTTTGTTTGTGCACTTTGCCATGCCATGCATAATTAAACCGGACATGCATCATACTTGGATGTGCATCGTATGCCATGTTTATGCTTGTGTGTTTACCGTGTTGTTTGCTTCTTTCCGGTCGCTTCTCTTGTTAGCTTCGGTTTCGTTCCGGAGTTGTGAGGATTCGCTCGACTTTGTTGCTCCGTCTACTTCATGGATCCGTTCTTCTCCCTTGTGGATTCCCAGGCAAGATGATCATACCCTTGGATACCTATACTACCATTGCCATGCTTAGTTGTCTCGATGCTATCGTTACATGTCGCGCTACCCATCTTTTATGTCAGCCTCTCCTTGTTGCCATGAAACCTCTAACCTTGACACCTTCCTAGCAAAACCACTGTTTGGCTATGTTACCCGCTTGCTCAGCCTCGCTTGCTCAACCCCTCTTATAGCGTTGTTAGTTGCAGGTGAAGATGAAGTTCGTTCCAGGAGGGAACTTGTTGCTGGATATATCACAATATCTATAATTATTATTAACACACCTATATACTGGGCATGGGTGGAAGGCTTGGCCTTTTGCTCGGTGTTTTGTTCCACTCATGCCACCTTAGGCGCCGATAAACCGGCATTATGTTCCTTGATTTTGCGTTCCTTACACGATGGGTGAAATGGGGACCCCTTGACAGTTCGACTTTGAATAAAACTCCTCCAGCAAGGCCCAACATTGGTTTTAATTTGCCTCATAATAACAACTTAATTAATTAATTAAAATTGCATAGGGGGTCGCGTCCCCGAGGATTCTTAATTCTACATAGCAGGGGGGACCAGTGCTGATGGTGTTGGTCCCAAACGGGGAGCCTGCGGGAACCACCACGGGGAAACTCGAGGATTGGGTCATGTAGCATCGCCCATCCGGTCGTGTCCTGAGACTTAGATACGCGCGGCTACTATCAGGGTGTCGACACACCGGGAGGTCTTGCTGGACTTGTTTTACCATTGTCGAAATGACTTGTGCTACCGGGATGCCGAGCCTGATCGGATTTTCCCTAAGATAAGGGGTGATGATATTATGTTTATCACTTCAGCTAATCGTGAGAGCTTGTGATGGGCTAAGTTGGGACACCCCTGCAGGGTTATAATCTTTCGAAAACTTGATAGAGGATCCGAAGTAAAACACACAACTGTGTGAGTAACCGTGACTGTCTCTTTTCGCTTTGAGAAGAGAACACGGTGGGGTTATGTTTGATTCGTATGTAGTTAGGATCTTTAGCGATCACTACTTTTGCGACCGTTTGCGTAGAAGCTCATCTTATTCTGGTACTCGTAAGTTAGCCACCATATTATGCTTAGCTGCTGCTGCAACCTCACCACTTTACCTCTTCCTACCCATAAAGCTTTGCTAGTCTTGATACCCATGGTTATGGGATTGCTGAGTCCTCGTGGCTCACAGATACTACAACACCAGATGCAGGTTCAGCCGAGTTTGAAGCAGGAGCTGGATCAAGTTCTTCACTGGGAGCTCGATGAAGAGTTTGGCCGTATGCTTGTGACGTTTCGACGATCAGTAGTGGTTTCTACTAGGATTCGATCCTGACCTGTGGCTTTATATTGTTTTGGTATCTTTCTTTGGATCTTCACCCATAGTCGGGTTGTGATGTTATGAATGATGTTTGCTTATGTAATGTATTGTGTGAAGTGGCGAGTGTAAGCCAACTATCTTCTTTTGCAATTTAATCCCTCTTTTACATGAGTCGTGCAAAGATACCAAACTTGAGATCATTCTAGGATGGGCTTATACCTTTAAGTCGTGCCTCGACACGTAGGAGGTATAGTCCCATCCTGGGCATTACAAGAGCTAAATATGAATGAAAGCTCAACAAAAGAAACTAGTGGGTGTGCATCCAACTTGCTTGCTCACGAAGACCTAGGGCATTTAAGGAAGCCCATCGTTGGAATATACACGCCAAGTTCTATAACGAAAATTCCCACTAGTATATGAAAGTGACTAAGCATGAGACTCTCTACAATGAAGAACATGGTGCTACTTTGAAGCACAAGTGTGGAAAAAGATAGTAGCAATTGTCCCTTTTTTTCTTTTTTCTTCTTTTTTTGGGCCTTTCTTTTTTTTGGCATTTCTTTTTTTTGCGGAGGGGCTTTATAGATTCAACCTTTCCTCCCATGGGACAATGCTCTAAAAATGATGATCATCACACTTTCATTACAATCACAATATTACAACTCGATACTACAACAACAAAGTATGACTCTATGTGAATGCCTCCAGTGGTGTATCGGTATGTGCAATGAAACAAGAGTGACATGTATGAAAAGATTATGCATGGTGGCCTTGCCACGAATACGATGTCAACTACATGATCATGCATGGCAATATGACAATATGATGCGTGTCATATAAAAGGAACGATGGAAAGTTTCATGGCAATATATCTCGAAATGGCTATGGAAATGCCATGATAGGTAGGTATGGTGGCTGTTTTGAGGAACAATATGGTGGCTGTTTTGAGGAAGGATATATAGTGGGTTTATGGCACCGACGAAAGTTGCGCGGTACAAGAGAGGCTAGCAATGGTGGAAGGGTGAGAGTGCGTATAATCCATGGACTCAACATTAGTCATAAGAACTCGTATACTTATTGTAAAAATTTACGAGTCATCAAAACAAAGCAATCAACGCATGCTCCTAGGGGGGAGGTTGGTAGGAGTTAACCATCGCGCGCCCCCGACCTCCACACAAAGGTTGGCACTCTACAAATACCTCATGCTTTAACTTAGTCACACAACGGTTCACCATACGTGCATGCTACGGGAATCACTAACCTTAACACAAATATTTCTCAATTTCATAATAACTCCACTAGCATGACTCTAATATCACTATCATCATGTCTCAAGACAATTATCAAGCATCCAACATCTCTTTCTATTCAATGCACTTGGTGTGAATTTTTTTTACTACATTGACGTTGGATATCTATCATGTGAAGACTAGTTTCTTTAGCCTAAACACATTACCATGCTGTTTTAATAGACTCTCAAATAGATCTAACTGAAGCATGAGATTTCAACAATTTCTACAAAATATTACCACCACCATGCTCTAAAAGATATAAGTGAAGCACTAGAGCAAAAACTAATCAACTCAAAAGATATAAGTGAAGCACATAGAGTGTTCTAACAATTTCTAGGCCAAATTTAACTCTCTCAAATAGGTGTGTCCAGCAAGGATGATTGTGGAAAACTAACAAGCAAAGACTCAAATTATACAAGATGCTCCAAGCAAAACACATAACATGTTGCGAATAAAAATATAGCTCCGAGTATAGTTACCGATGGATGAAGACGAAAGAGGGGATGCCTTCCCGGGGCATTCCCAAGCTTAGGCTTTTGATTATCTTGAATTTACTTGGGGTGCCATTGGCATCCCCAAGCTTAGGCCTTTGCTAGTACTTGTTCCATAGTCCATCAAAGCAATACTCAAAACTTGAAAACTTCAAAACACAAAACTTAGACAAAAATTCTCGTGAGCTCCGTTAGTAAGAGAAAACAAAACACTACTCAAAGGTACAGCAAGGAATTCATTGTTTGTTTTTATTGGTGTTAAACCTACTGTACTCCAAGTTCTCTATGGTTCATATCCTCTAATATTACTCATAGATGCATCGGAATAAGCAAACAACACACGAAAAACAGAATCTATCAAAGACAGAACAATCTGTAGTAATCTGCAGGGTTCGCCTACTTCTAGAACTCCAACAAATTCATACTAAATTGGTAAATTTGCCCAATTTGTCTACCAATCAGCAGAAAAAAGAATCAACTAAAAAGCACGCTCCAGTAAAACCTGAAGTCTACTTTAACCAGCGCTAACGATTCTGTTTTTCACAGCAAGATCATATAAACTTCACACAAGTCTTACCAAAGATTCTACTTGACACGAACACTAAACAAAACATGAAACCACATCTAATCAGAGGCTAGATGCAGTATTTATTCCCAAACATCAACAAAAACAAAAAACAAAAAATTGGGTTGCCTCCCAACAAGCGCTATCGTTTTACGCCCCTAGCTAGGCACGATTTTAGTGATGCTCTCATGAAAGACAAGACATGAAGCACAAAAAGAGCATCATATAGCATGTGAAAATCACATCTAAGTCTAACATACTTCCTATGCATAGGCATCTTATAGGGAAAAAAATTACCAAGACAAGCGAGATCTAGCATATGCAAGGAAGGAGAAAGAAACAAAAGCAATCTCAACATCACGAGAGGTAACTTAGTAACATGAAAATTTCTACAACCATATTTCCCTCTCTCATAATAATTGTATGTAGGGTCATGATCAAATTCAACAAAATATCTATCACATAACATATTCTCAACAGGATCCACATACATGCAAAGTTGACACTCTTTCAAAATAGTGGGATTAACATTAACTAAAGTCATGACCTCTCCAAACCCACTTTCAATATTAATGCAAACATTATTATCAATCTTATATTCATCATGGGGATTAAATAAATTTTCAAGATCATAAGAAGAAACCCCAATCAGGATGATTGCAACAAGTAGTGGGCATAGCAATACTAGCATCCCCAAGCTTAGGGTTTTGCATATCATTAACACAATTGACATTTATAATAGCATCATTGCAATCATGATTTTTATTTAAGGAGCTAACATGAATCACTTTTTCTATCAACAATTCCTCACAATTTTCGGATTCATAAATTTCAAGCAAAACCCATAAAGATAATCTAGTGCACACAACTCACTAGCAATTGGTTCAACATAATTGGATCTCTTAAAGAGATTAGCAAGTGGATGAGGATCCATACTTTAGCAAGCGAAGATACAAGCTAATTGAGGGCACATAGCAACACAAGCAAACAAGAAGCAAGCGAACGATAAACACATGGCGGAAGAAGGGCAAATAAAATGGCAAGGATGAAGTGGGGGAGAGGAAAACGAGAGGCAAATAAATGTAATGCGAAGGATAAGGGTTTGTGATAGGTACTTGGTATATGACTTTTGCGTAAGCCTCCCCGACAACGGCGCCAGAAATTCCTCTTGCTACCTCTTGAGCTTGCGTTGTATTCCCTCGAAGAGGAAAGGGAGATGCAGCACAGTAGCGTAAGTATTTCCCTCGGTTTTTGAGAACCAAGGTATCAATCCAGTAGGAGACCATGCGCCAGTCCCTCGCACCTGCACAAACAAATAAGAACTTCGCAGCCAACGCGATAAGGGGTTGTCAATCCCTTTACGGTCACTTACGAGAGTGAGATCTAATAGAGATGATAATTATATTTTTGGTTTAATAAAACAGCAAATAAAAGCAAGTAAAGTAAAGTAGATGTAGATTGATATGTTGAGAATAGACCTGGGGGCCATAGTTTTCTCTAGTGGCTTCTCTCATGATAGCGGTATTCTAAGGCGGGTAAACAAATTACTGTCGAGCAATTGATAGAAAAGCGAATAATTATGATACTATCTAGGCATGATCATTGTATATAGGCATCACGTCCTAGACAAGTAGACCGAAACGATTCTGCATCTACTACTATTACTCCACACATCGACCGCTATCCAACATGCATCTAGTGTATTGAGTTCATACGAACAGAGTAATGCTTTAAGAAAGATGACATGATGTAGAGGGATAAACTCAAGCAATATTATGAAAACCCCATCTTTTTATCCTCGCTGGCAACAATACAATACGTGCCTTGCTGCCCCTACTGTCACTGGGAAAAGACTTCGCAAGATTGAACCCAAAGCCAAGCACTTCTCCCATTGCAAGAACTATCGATCTAGTAGGCCAAACCAAACCAATAATTCGAAGAGACTTGCAAGGATATTATGAGCACACATAAAAAGTTCAGAGAAGAACCAAATATCTTTCATAGATAACCTTGATCATAAACTCACAATTCATCGGATCTCGACAAACACACCGCAAAAAGAGATTACATCGAATAGATCTCCTCGCATTGTATTGAGATCTAGAGAGAGAAGAAGCCATCTAGATACTAGCTATGGACCCGAAGTTCTGTGGTAAACTACTCACAACTCATGGTAAGGGCGATGATGATGATGATGAAGGCCTCTGTGATGGATCCCCCTCCCGGAATAGGCTCCAAGATGGGATCTCCACGGGAACAGAAGCTACGGCAGTGGAATTAGGGTTTTCTCTCTGCGTATGGAGTTTCTGGGGTACGTAGGTATGTATAGGAAGAAGGAGGGCACCGGGGGCCGTGTGGGCCAGCCTCGAGGCAGGGTGCGCGCCCTGGGAAGGGGGGCGCACCCCCACCCTCGAGGGCAGCCCAGCTGTCCCCTGACTTGGTCCTGACGCTTTCCGTGTGTGATTTTCTCCAAAAATATCTCTCGCGAAGGTTTCATTCCGTTTGGACTCCATTTGATATTCCTTTTCTGCAAACCCCTGAAATAGGCAAAATAACAACAATCTTGACTGGGCCTTGGGTTAGTAGGTTAGTCCCAAAAATGATATAAAAGTGAATGATAAAGCCCATTAAACATCTAAGACCTCATAAATAATAGCATGGAACAATCAAAAATTATAGATACGTTGGAGACGTATCAAGCATCGCCAAGCATAAGTTCTGCTCGTCCTCGAGTAGGTAAATGATAAAGAAAGAATTGTTGATGTGGAATGCTAACCAATATAGTTTTTGAATGTAACGCTCTTAGTTGTGGCATGAATGTTCAGATCTGAAAGATTCACGACAAAAGTCTATATTGACATAAGAAATAACAATACTTCAAGCAATACTAACAAAGCAATCATGTCTTCTCAAAATACTATGGCTAAAGAAAGTTATCCCTACAAAATCATATAGTGTTGGCTATGCTCCCTTATTATCACACAAAAATATTCATATCATGCACAACCCCGATTTCAGCCAAGCATTTGTTTTCATGCTCTATCTTTTCAAACATTTCAACCTTCACACAATACATGAGCGTGAGCCATGGACATAGCACTATGGGTGGAATAGAGGTGGTTGTGAAGAAGACAAAAAGAGGGAGATAGTCTCACATCGACTAGGCATATCAACGGGCTATGGAGATGCCCATCAATAGATATCAATGTGAGTGAGTAGGGATTGCCATGCAATGGATGCACTAGAGCTAAATATGTATGAAAGCTCAACAAAAGAAACTAGTGGGTGTGCATCCAACTTGCTTGCTCACGAAAACCTAGGGCATTTGAGGAAGCCCATCGTTGGAATATACAAGCCAAGTTCTATAACAAAAATTCCCACCAGTATTTGAAAATGACTAAGCATTAGACTCCTTACAATGAAGAACATGGTGCTACTTTGAAGCACAAGTGTGGAAAAAGATAGTAGCAATTGTCTATTTTTTTCTTTTTTTGGGCCTTTCTTTTTTTTTTTGGCCTTTTTTTGCGGAGGGGCTTTATAGATTCAGCCTTTCCTCCCATGGGACAACGCTCTAAAAATGATGATCATCACACTTTCATTACAATCACAATATTACAACTCGATACTACAACAACAAAGTATGACTCTATGTGAATGCCTCCGGCGGTGTACCGGTATGTGCGATGAAACAAGAGTGACATGTATGAAAAGATTATGCATGGTGGCCTTGCCACGAATACGATGTCAACTACATGATCATGCATGGCAATATGACAATATGATGTGTGTCATATAAACAGAACGATGGAAAGTTGCATGGCAATATATCTCGGAATGGCTATGGAAATGCCATGATAGGTAGGTATGGTGGCTGTTTTGAGGAACAATATGGTGGTTGTTTTGAGGAAGGATATATAGTGGGTTTATGGCACCGGTGAAAGTTGCACGGTACAAGAGAGGCTAGCAATGGTGGAAGGGTGAGAGTGCGTATAATCCATGGACTCAACATTAGTCATAAGAAATCATATACTTATTGCAAAAATTTACGAGTCATCAAAACAAAGCAATCAATGCATGCTCCTAGGGGGGAGGTTGGTAGGAGTTAACCATCGCGCGCCCCCGACCTCCACACAAAGGTTGGCACTCTACAAATACCTCATGCTTTAACTTAGTCACACAACGGTTCACCATACGTGCATGCTACGGGAATCACTAACCTTAACACAAGTATTTCTCAATTTCATAATAACTCCACTAGCATGACTCTAATATCACTATCCTCATGTCTCAAGACAATTATCAAGCATCCAACATCTCTTTCTATTCAATGCACTTGGTGTGATTTTTTTTAGTACATTGACGTTGGATATCTATCATGTGAAGACTAGTTTCTTTAGCCTAAACACATTACCATGCTGTTTTAATAGACTCTCAAATAGATCTAAGTGAAGCATGAGAGTTCAACAATTTCTACAAAATATTACCACCACCATGCTCTAAAATATATAAGTGAAGCACTAGAGCAAAAACTAATCAACTCAATAGATATAAGTGAAGCACATAGAGTGTTCTAACAATTTCTAGGCCAAATTTAACTCTCTCAAATAGGTGTGTCCAGCAAGGATGATTGTGGCAAACTAACAAGCAAAGACTCAAATTATACAAGACGCTCCAAGCAAAACACATAACATGTTGCGAATAAAAATATAGCTCCAAGTATAGTTACCGATGGATGAAGACGAAAGAGGGGATGCCTTCCCGGGGCATTCCCAAGCTTAGGCTTTTGATTATCTTGAATTTACTTGGGGTGCCATGGGAATCCCCAATCTTAGGCCTTTGCTACTCCTTGTTCCAAAGTCCATCAAAGCAATACTCAAAACTTGAAAACTTCACAACACAAAACTTAGACAAAAATTCTCGTGAGCTCCGTTAGTAAGAGAAAACAAACCACTAATCAAAGGTACATCAAGGAATTCATTCTTTGTTTTTATTGGTGTTAAACCTACTGTACTCCAAGTTCTCTATGCTTCATATCCTCTAATATTACTCATAGATGCATCGGAATAAGCAAACAACACACGAAAAAACAGAATCTGTCAAAGACAGAATAATCTGTAGTAATCTGCATGGTTCGCCTACTTCTGGAACTCCAACAAATTCAAACTAAATTGGTAAATTTGCGCAATTTGTCTACCAATCAGCAGCAAAAAGAATCAACTAAAAAGCACGCTCCAGTAAAATCTGAAGTCTACTTTAGCGAGCGCTAACGATTCTGTTTTTCACAGCAAGATCATATAAACTCCACACAAGTCTTACCAAAGGTTCTACTTGGCACAAACACTAAACAAAACATGAAACCATATCTAATCAGAGACTAGATGCAATATTTATTCCCTAACAGCAACAAAAATAAAAAATAAAAAAATGGGTTGCCTCCCAACAAGCGCTATCGTTTTACGCCCCTAGCTAGGCACGATTTTAGTGATGCTCTCATGAAAGACAAGACTTGAAGCACAAAAAGAGCATCATATAGCATGTGAAAATCACATCTAAGTCTAACATACTTCCTATGCATAGGCATCTTATAGGGAAAAAAATTACCAAGACAAGCGAGATCTAGCATATGCAAGGAAGGAGAAAGAAACAAAAGCAATCTCAACATCACGAGAGGTAATTTACTAACATGGAAATTTCTACAACCATATTTCCCTCTCTCATAATAATTGTATGTAGGGTCATGATCAAATTCAAAAAAATAGCTATCACATAACATATTCTCAACAGGATCCACATACATGCAAAGTTGACACTCTTTCAAAATAGTGGGATTAACATTAACTAAAGTCATGACCTCTCCAAACCCACTTTCAATATTAATGCAAACATTATTATCAATATTATATTCATCATGGGAATTAAATAAATTTTCAAGATCATAAGAAGAATCACCCCAATCATGATCATTGCAACAAGTAGTGGGCATAGCAATACTAGCATCCCCAAGCTTAGGGTTTTGCATATCATTAACACAATTGACATTTATAATAGCATCATTGCAATCATGCTTTTTATTTAAGGAGCTAACATGAATCACTTTTTCTTTCAACAATTCCTCACAATTTTCAGATTCATAAATTTCAAGCAAAACCTCATAATGATAATCTAGTGCATGCAACTCACTAGCAATTGGTTCAACATAATTGGATCTCTGAAAGAGATTAGCAAGTTGATGAGGATCCATACTTTAGCAAGCGAAGATGCAAGCTAATTGAGGGCACATAGCAACACAAGCAAACAAGAAGCAAGCGAACGATAAACACACGGCGGAAGAAGGGCAAATAAAACGGCAAGGGTGAAGTGGGGGAGAGGAAAACGAGAGGCAAATAAATGTAATGCGAAGGATAAGGGTTTGTGATAGGTACTTGGTATATGACTTTTGCGTAAGCCTCCCCGGCAACGGCGCCAGAAATTCTTCTTGCTACCTCTTAAGCTTGCGTTGTATTCCCTCGAAGAGGAAAGGGAGATGCAGCACAGCAGCGTAAGTATTTCCCTCAATTTTTGAGAACCAAGGTATCAATCCAGTAGGAGACCACGCGCCAGTCCCTCGCACCTGCACAAACAAATAAGAACTTCGCAGCCAACGTGATAAGGGGTTGTCAATCCCTTTACGGTCACTTACGAGAGTGAGATCTGATAGAGATGATAATTATATTTTTGTTATTTTTGGTTTAATAAAACAGCAAATAAAAGCAAGTAAAGTAAAGTAGATGTAGATTGATATGTTGAGAATAGACCCGGGGGCCATAGTTTTCTCTAGTGGCTTCTCTCATGATAGCGGTATTCTACGGCGGGTAAACAAATTACTGTCGAGCAATTGATAGAAAAGCGAATAATTATGATACTATCTAGGCATGATCATTGTATATAGGCATCACGTCCGAGACAAGTAGACCGAAACGATTCTGCATCTACTACTATTACTCTACACATCAACCGCTATCCAGCATGCATCTAGTGTATTGAGTTCATACAAACAGAGTAACGCTTTAAGAAAGATGACATGATGTAGAGGGATAAACTCAAGCAATATGATGAAAACCCCATCTTTTTATCCTCGATGGCAACAATACAATACGTGCCTTGCTGCCCCTACTGTCACTGGGAAAAGACACCGCAAGATTGAACCCAAAGCCAAGCACTTCTCCCATTGCAAGAACTATAGATCTAGTAGGCCAAACCAAACCAATAATTCGAAGAGACTTGCAACGATATTATGAGCACACATAAAAAGTTCAGAGAAGAACCAAATATCTTTCATAGATAACCTTGATCATAAACTCACAATTCATCGGATCTCGACAAACACACCGCAAAAAGAGATTACATCGAATAGATCTCCTCGAAGACCGAGGAGAACTTTGTATTGAGATCCAGAGAGAGAGAAGAAGCCATCTAGATACTAGCTATGGACCCGAAGGTCTGTGGTAAACTACTCACAACTCATGGTGAGGGCGATGATGATGATGATGAAGGCCTCCGTGATGGATCCCCCTCCTGGAACAGGCTCCAAGATGGGATCTCCACGGGAACAGAAGCTACGGCGGTGGAATTAGGTTTTCTCTCTATGTATGGAGTTTCTGGGGTACGTAGGTATATATAAGAAGAAGGAGGGCACCAGGGGCCGTGTGGGCCAGCCTCGAGGCAGGGGGCGCGCCCTGGGAAGGGGGGCGTGCCCCCCACCCTTGAGGGCATCCCAGCTTTCCCCTGACTTGGTCCTGACGCTTTCCGTGCGTGATTTTCTCGAAAAATATCTCTCATGAAGGTTTCATTCCGTTTGGACTCCGTTTGATATTCCTTTTCTGTAAAACCTTTAAATAGGCAAAAAAACAGCAATCTGGACTGGGCCTTTGGGTTAGTAGGTTAGTCCCAAAAATGATATAAAAGTGAATGATAAAGCCCATTAAACATCCAAGACTTCATAAATAATAGCATGGAACAATCAAAAATTATAGATATGTTGGAGACGTATCAGGTATCGACTGACTCTCTGCCCACAGCCCGATGTTGTGTCACCGCGACGGTTCGGTAATGGCGGAGACGATGTGGAGAGTGAGCTATAGCCTGGGGAAGAAGTAAGGGAGGGAGTGGGGGAGGTGCTCACAGCGTCCCCACAGAGGTGTAGAGTGTGCTCGGTGAAGACGGAGAGGCTTGGGGTGGAGCGGATCGAAGACGGGCGATGGTGACGACCCGAGACGAAGACGATGTGGGCGATGGAGATGGGGGCTCCCGGCTCCAATCCGGTGGCGCAAAGGGTGAGGTAGATGATGGCGGTCCTTTGGACACGGCGGTACGGTGCCGGGCAGCCGGTGGCCGCGTGTACGACGGCGGCACGGCAATGACGCCGTCCGATGGGGATGGGGAAGAGAACAACGGCGCGTGGGAGGAGAGAGAGGTGGGGGAACGGGGGAGGTAGCTAGGGTTCGGGCGCCGGGGAGGGCGCTGGCTATATAGGCGGGGCAGCGCCGATGGATGGCCGCCACGGCGCCGGCCGGTGCCGTGGCGGGCATCGGTCGTGGCCACGTGGGCTACGTGAATAGGGAGATGGGGAGGGGTATGTGATGTCTACAACACAACCTTCTTCTTGTAGACGTTGTTGTGCCTCCAAGTGCGAATATTTGTAGGACAGTAGCAAATTTCCCTCAAGTGGATGAACTAAGGTTTATCAATCCGCGGGAGACGTATGATGAAGATGGTGTCTCTGAAGCAACCCTGCAACCAAATAACAAAGAGTCTATTGTGTCCCCAACACACCCAATACAATGGTAAATTGTATAGGTGCACTAGTTCGGCGAAGAGATGGTGATACAAGTGTAATATGGATGGTAGATATAGGTTCTTGTAAACTGAAAATGTAAAAACAGCAAGGTAGCAAGTGGTAAAAGTGAGCGTAAACGGTGTTGCAATGATAGTAGACAAGGCATAGGGTTCATACTTTCACTAGTGCAAGTTCTCTCAACAAGGATAACATAATTGGATCATATTGCTAGCCCTCAACATGCAACAAAGAGTCACTCCAAAGTAACTAATAGCGGAGAACAAACGAAGAGATTATGGTAGGGTACGAAACCACCTCAAAGTTATTCTTTTTGATCGATCTATTCAAGAGTCCGTAGTAACGTTCAATCTATCATAGAGCTTGTACTAGAATAACACCTTAAGACACAAATCAACCAAAACCCTAATGTCACCTAGATACTCCATTGTCACCTCAAGTATCCGTGGGCATGATTATACGATATGCATCACACAATCTCATAAACATCTATTCAACCAACACATAGAACTTCAAAGAGTGCCCTAAAGTTTCTACCGGAGAGTCAAGACGAAAACGTGTGCCAACCCCTATGCATTGATTCTCAAGGTCACGGAACCTGCAAGTTGATCACCAAAACATACATCAAGTGGATCACATGATATCCCATTGTCACCACAGATAAACACGTGCAAGACATACATCAAGTGTTCTCAAATCCTTAAAGACTCAATCCGATAAGATAACTTCAAAGGGAAAACTCAATCCGTTACAAGAGAGTAGAGGGGGAGAAGCATCATAAGATCCAACTATCATAGCAAAGCTCGCGATACATCAAGATCGTGCCATCTCAAGAACACGAGAGAGATAGAGATCAAACACATAGCTACTGGTACATACCCTCAGCCCCGAGGGTGGACTACTCCCTCCTCGTCATGGAGAGCGCCGGGATGATGAAGATGGCCACCGGTGAGGGTTCCCCCCTCCGGCAGGGTGCCAGAACGGGGTCTAGATTGGTTTTCGGTGGCTACAGAGACTTTCAGCGGCGGAACTCCCGATCTAGGTTAATTTCCGAAGGTTTCAGTATTTATAGGAATTTTTTGCGTAGGTCCCACATCAGGGGGGCTTCTGGGCTGTCCACGAGATAGGAGGGCGCCACCACCTTCCCAGGGCGCGCCCTCCACCCTCTTGGGCAGCCCGTGGCTCTCCTGGCCCAACTCTTTTGCTTCGGGGGCTTCTTTTGGTCCAGAAAAATCATACAAAATTGGCTCGTCAATTGGACTCCGTTTGATATTCCTTTTCTGTAAAACCCTAAAACAGGAGAAAAACATAAACTGGCACTGGACTCTGGGTTAACTAGATGATACCCCCGCGCGTTGCTGCGGGAATGCGTAGACACATATTTATAGAATAATGCAAAAAAATAGAATATATTTAGTAACACCGAATAATATACATAAAACTATTTTCACCTGCCTCATGGATGGCCTCATGTGCAAAATGCATCCCATGCAAAATAAGTCCCCAAAACAAAGGAAATGGCACCAGACATCTAAAAAAATAGTGGGTCGAATACTTGTAAATATGCCTTAGTGTCCTGATCCCTGGAACCACATATGAAGAATCATCCTCATTAATGTGAAAGATTTTTTACCTATAAAATAACAAAAAGTTCAGTTAGACACTTAGAATGATCAAACTAATTAACAACCACAATTACATTTGCAGTATGAAACTGCATTCACCATGGAACGCCCATCTTTAAGTTTGCAACTACGTATAACAAAACAAAAACGTGGAATGAACTTAATAGCAATGCTAAATCTGCAGACAACATCTCGTACAAATTAGTGAAAAAAAATCTCACCTAAGTTATGGAGTCTCACACACAGATAATGAATGGATAGTCACCTTTGCCGCATCAGACATGATCATTATATTTTCCCATCAATGTTAATTGGATTTGCTCGACTTGATTTTGAATTACTCCCTCTGCTGCCTTGATGCAAACTAATATTACATTCAGTTATGAAACCAATGGGGGTGAAAATATTGCAAGACTTACGTGAACATTAAACCAAGGTACTAACAGGAAACAATTATTTAAAATTCAGAGCACTAATCTCAGCCTCTTGTGACTGTTCTTCTTGGATAAACATATACTACCACACTCTGCTACCAATAGATAAGTGTAAGAAAGATCATCGAGGAGTAGGGTGCAGTAATAATTTACCATGCCTCATCCAAATTGGTGAGAAGCAGCAGGCAAGAAAAAATATGTACACATACGAGAAATCAAGATTAGTTATTACAAATCACAATAATATGTGTAACTATTTACAGAGCAAAAGGAAGCACGTATATGTAGTTTAGAAGAGTAATATATTTGCCCACCTCAGTTAATAGGCAACATCGCAACTTATTTATGATGGGGAAGACGGAGGAGGTCAGGAACACGGCAACGGCCTGCGCACGGCAAACGTTGATCACGGAGAATATTAGCAAGGATAATACAATGAGATGATGATGCAAAATAGCTGAAGTATAAAATACAAATGTGCCAACACTCGTTAGAATAGATCTATCACAAAAAGTAATGGTGTTAATATAATTAGATCCGATGTAAAAGTTGCAAACACAAATGGCCAGATATTGGTGAAAGGGATAAATCACCAACATGTACAGTGAACGAAGAAGGTACTACTCGTTGGCTTACATTTTTCAGCTCTTTACGGAGGCCGGACATCTTGCAAATCATCGTTGCTCGTCTGCACCGAGCAGTAGTGGGGATGGAACGCCATTGATGTCTCTGGACAGAGATTTCGATGTGGATCAATCTTTGTCTGCTTATTGCGTCATGGCCCGTGAGTCGTACTGCTGCTGCTCAGGTGGAGCTCCTGCCATGGAGGCCTCTGACTGCAGTAGGAAGAGATCAGCTTTCTGCACCCAGATGAGCCTCCGGTTGGCAACAGAACCGCGACCCATCCCGGCCGGGTAGAGAGGAGGTAGAGATGACGCAGACCAGCGTCATGGGAGAGGAGTAGGCTCATGCGGAGGTCACCTACTTGTCGCCGACTGTAGCTAGGAGAAAAAGGGGGTTCCTTTTTATTGAATAAGAGAGAGTTGGCCATGGACGGCAGTGAGGTGCGTGCAGGCAAGGGGTGTGAGATCGAGATGCATTGCCTTTTATTTTGAAGGAGAGACTGTTCGCCTCTTTCAATTGGAAACGTTTGTATTGAATGTATTAATTAACAGGAAACAGGAGAGAAGCTGCCCGGCTCCTACGTTTGAAACTGCACCATTTAGTACTCCATTACGTTTGAAACTAAACCATTTAGTACTCCATCAGAAGTAGTATTGCGTATGTGTTTCGGTAGGCAGCTGCACTTAACTGAAAAAACATTGCTGACTTGGCATGAAGGTGATGTGGACAGTGTGCATGTTGAGGGAACTGGTAATAGTGGGGATCAACTTCTTAAGAATGTAAGATAGGTTAGTCCCAAAAATCATATAAAAGTGTATATAAAAGCCCAGAAGACATCCTAGAAGGATAATATAATAGCATGGAACAATCAAAAATTATAGATACGTTGGAGACATATCAGTATGTGGGCCGGCTAGGTGGTTGTGTCCAAATGGGCCATTAGGCCCATTGGGGGACGAGGCTTTGTTTTACCTTTTGTTTTGTTTCTTTTGTTTTCTGTATTTTAATTAGCTACTGATTTGTATGTATTTGAGTGACCAAATAAGTTTAGTTGAATGTTAAACTCAACACATAATTCAGGCGCAACAATGTAGTGTCGCATAAAATGTTTCAGGGCAAACGGAATTGTTCAAGCATTTTCAGAAATTAAATAAGCCAATTAAAATGTTGTTGGACCACTATATATTTTGTTAATAGCAAATTTAATGATCCAAATGAGGTTGGTTAATTCATCACAATTTCTTATCGAAAATTTGCAACACAACGAACATTTTTGTTTTGACATTTTGAAAACTTTATTTTGACTTCAATTCAAATTTCGAATTGAACCGTATGGAATTAAATGGGGATTTAGCCATAGTGAAAATGATGACATGGCACCATTAACATAGGATTACTGTAGCTTAATTATCCAGGCGTTACACTGCACCTGCAGTGTCGGTGTCAGGGTTCAGATCAACCTTACAACTAGTCAATAAACAACAGATCGTGTTTACATCAAACCAATGAGGACCAGTTGTGCTTGTTCCTCGGCTCCATCATGCTCTTCTCCACGATCTGTTTGCTTTCTATCTCTCTGACCGGTCGATCAAAAACTATCATGATAGATTGGACATCGGAGTGAAAATATTATAATTGTTCTTGATTCAGTCACGACATAATTTCGCGAGTACGTGAGGTCCCTCCTCAAAATCATTTTGGAGAGTACAAACTCAACACCTAGAATTCAAACCCGAGAGAGATCAGGTAAGGAGTAGAGCAGGAATTCCGCAGACTTACGAAGTGATTAGAGCATCAGAGTGGCCGGGGAACGGCGGCGGGAGCTCCATCCCTATCGTCCACACTGCTTCAGCAGGAGGCTGGGGGAAGGGGGTCGTTGCAGGGTTCCGATTGTTGATGCCGCCGTCGACGTAGATGGGGGAGAACACGGATGTCGCACTCGAACCGTCGCCTTCGTATCCCTACGGGAACGAGGCAAAGGCTTGTCATCCCTCGCTGCCTAATGGGTTGTTCCCTTAGGCCCAATAGTCCAATCAACCAGAATACTGCGTTTCTGCTGCCGGAGTAGCGTCCCTACGACAGGCAGCCCACGAAACAAACGCACAGATATGATCGCACGACTACAAACAGTCTGATCGGAAAATGGACAGCCCAGATGTGTGATGGCGTGAGAGGCCTCTATTTAGGTCCAGTTATACTGTCCTAAATCTGCAGCAAGTGCTGATTTGCAGAAACGCTTCTGAAACAGGGATGGAGGAGCAAGAACATGAAGTAGGTGAGGGTGGCTCCTGACTGTCGGATCAACAACAGGTCGAACGTCCATGGAGGCGATCCACGCGTACGGAAATATCAGCCGGGTGAACATAAATGTGTCCCAAATTATAAAGCTCAAGCTGGGACTTGATTTTTGAAATTTGGTAACTAATCGCGTTCTCTGAAATTTGCCAAAAAAATATGGGGGTTGCTACGCATCGGCCGGCGGATCTTTTTTAAAGATCCACCGCCTCGCGGGCGGTCGGATGTGACAAAATCGAGCGGCTAAACTAGTTCCTTTTTTTCCGCAACAAAGCTATTGTTGCGGAAACATTTGTAACAAGTATTGTGTTGTGGATTTTTTTCAGCATAGGGTGTGTTGCAGGAATTTTTTTTTTGCAACATAGGTTGCAAAAAAACAATTCTCTTCTTTTTTGCAACAGAGGTATTGTTGCAGATTTTTTTTGCAACTAAGGTGATGTTGCAGAATTTTCACTCTTTGTCTTCACCTCTATATGATGTTACAGAAGAAAGTTTTGCAATATGACTGATGTTGTAGAAATATTTCTTGCAACAGACTGGAAGTTGCAAAACAAAAAGCCGCCGTCGTTCGCTGTGAGCCCATTGGACGGTGGTTAGGGAGGAGCGGCGCCATCCATCCCCGCCATGGCACTGCCGCCGGCGAGCATCAAACCCCTGACTTGGTCGCCTCACGGGGTGGCGCGTGACTCAACGGGATCTGGGGGTAGTCGGAGCAGCACGGGGAGGTAGCGACTCGGCGGGAGTTCGGGAGGAGCATGAGCGGCGACTTCTCTCAAGATCTAGATCCTGCAACAGAGCCGTTGTTGCGATTTTTGGGGAACGTAGTATTTTAAAATTTTCCTACGATCACGCAAGATCTATCTTCTATATGCATAGCAACGAGAGGGGAGAGTGTGTCTATGTACTCTCGTAGACCGAAAGAGGAAGCGTTTATCAACGCAGTTGATGTAGTCGTGCACCTTCACGATCCGTCCCGATCTAGTACCGAACATACGGCACCTCCGCGTTCAGCACACGTTCAGCTCGATGACGTCCTCGTGTTCTTGATCCAGCAAGACGGGCGAAGTAGTAGATGAGTTCTGCCAGCACGACGGCGTGGTGACGGTTGTTGATGAAGAACAATCTCTGTAGGGCTTCGCCAAGCACTACAGAAACTAGATGGAGGATAAACTAGAGGGTCGGGGTAGCCAGCACACGGCTTGGTGTATCTTGATGTGTCTTGGGTGCTAGCCCTACCCCTCTATTTATATGTTGAGCCCTGGGGTCGAATCTTGGAGCAAAAGCCTCCTCAAAGTCAGTTTTGCCCGAAAGGAAAGAGTCCCACTCGGACTCCAGGGCTAGACGCCAGGGTTCCCGGCGTCTACCCCCTAGACGCCAGGGTTCCTGGTGTCTAGCCTCTGGTCTCCGCAAAACTTCATTTTGCACTTTCCTAAAGCCTCGTGGGCTTTCCCCTTTGGCCCAAATAAAGTGTTCTCGTACCCAAACATTTCGGGAAACATATGGAACCCCTTCCGGTGAATTCCAGAACCATTCCGGAGGTCAAACACTATTATCCCATATATTACTCTTTATATTCGGACCATTCCGGAGTTCCTCGTCATGTCCGTGATCACATCCGGGACTCCGAATAACATTCGGTCACCAACATACATAACTCATTAAATACTATATCGTCAACGAACGTTTAAGCGTGCGGACCCTACAGGTTCGAGAACTATGTAGACATGACCGAGACATCTCTCCGGTCAATAACCAATAGCGGAACCTGGATGCCCATATTGGATCCTACATATTCTACGAAGATCTTTATCGGTCGAACCGCATAACAACATACGTTGTTCCCTTTGTCATCGGTATGTTACTTGCCCGAGATTCGATCGTCGGTATCTCAATACCTAGTTCAATCTCGTTACCGGCAAGTCTCTTTACTCGTTCCGTAATACATCATCTCGTGACTAACTCATTAGTCATTTGCTTGCAAGGCTTATTATGATGCGCATTACTGAGAGGGCCTAGAGATACCTCTCCGACACTCGGAGTGACAAATCCCAATCTTGATCTATGCCAACACCACAAACACCTTCGGAGACACCTGTAGAGCATCTTTATAGTCACCCAGTTACGTTGTGACGTTTGATAGAACACAAGGTGTTCCTCCGGTATTCGGGAGTTGCATAATCTCATAGTCATAGGAACATGTATAAGTCATGAAGAAAGCAATAGCAGTAAAACTAAACGATCATAGTGCTAAGCTAACGGATGGGTCTTGTCCATCACATCATTCTCCTAATGATGTGATCCCGTTGATCAAATGACAACTCATGTCTATGGCTAGGAAACATAACCATCTTTTGATCAATGAGCTAGTCTACTAGAGGCATACTAGGGACATATTGTTTTGTCTATGTATTCACACATGTACTAAGTTTCCGGTTAATACAATTCTAGCATGAATAATAAACATTTATCATGATATAAGGAAATATAAAATAACAACTTTATTATTGCCTCTAGGGCATATTTCCTTCAGTCTCCCACTTGCACTAGAGTCAATAATCTAGATCACATCACCATGTGATTAACACCTAGTAGTTCACATCAACATGTGACTAACACCCATAGTTCTCATCGCCATGCGACCAATACCCAAAGGGTTTAGTAGAGTCAACAATATAGTTCACATCGCCTTGTGATTAACACCCAAAGAGTAATAAGGTGTGATCATGTTTTGCTTGTGAGAGAAGTTTAGTCAACGGGCCTGACACATTCAGATCCGTATGTATTTCGCAAATTTCTATATCTACAATGCTCTGCATGGAGCTACTTTAGCTAATTGTTCCCACTTCCAATATGCATCCAGATCGAGACTCAGAGTCATCCAGATCGGTGTTAAAGCTTGCATCGACGTAACTCTTTACGACGAACTCTTTATCACCTCCATAACCGAGAAATATTTCCTTAGTCATCCAGTAACTAAGGACAATTTTGACCGCTGTCCAGTGATCTACTCTTAGATCAAAATTGTACTCCCTTGCCAAAATCAGGATAAGGCATACAATAGGTCTGGTACACAGCATGGCATACTTCATAGAACCTATGGCTGAGGCATAGGGAATGACTTTCATTCTCTCTCTATCTTCTACAGTGGTCGGGCATTGAGTCTTACTCAACTTCATACCTTGCAACACAGGCAAGAACTCTTTCTTTGACTGTTCCATTTTGACCTACTTCAAAATCTTGTCAAGGTATGTACTCATTGAAAAAACTTATCAAGCGTCTTGATCTATCTCTATAGATCTTGATGCTCAATATGTAAGCAGCTTTACCGAGGTTTTTCTTTGAAAAAACTCCTTTCAAACACTCCCTTATGCTTTCCAGAAAATTCTACATCATTTCCGATCGACAATATGTCATTCACATATACTTATCAGAAAGGATGTAGTGCTCCCACTCACTTTCTTGTAAATACAGGCTTCACCACAAGTCTGTATAAAACCTTATGCTTTGATCACCTCATCAAAGTGTATATTCCAACTCCGAGATGCTTGCACCAGTCCATAGATGGATCGCTGGATTTTGCTAGCACCTTTAGGATTGGCAAAACCTTCTGGTTGCATCATATACAACTCTTCTTTGAGATATCCATTCAGGAATGCAGTTTTGACATCCATTTGCCAGATTTCATAATCATAAAATGCGGCAATTGCTAACATGATTCGGACAGAAATAAGCATCACTACGGGTGAGAAAGTCTCATCGTAGTCAACTCCTTGAACTTGTCGAAACCCTTTCGCAACAAGTCGAGCTTTGTAAACAGTAACATTACCGTCTGCGTTGGTCTTCCTCTTGAAGATCCACTTATTTTCGATGGCTTGCCGATCATCGGGCAAGTCAACCAAAGTCCACACTTTGTTCTCATACATGGATCCCATCTCAATTTCATGGCCTCAAGCCATTCGTGGAATCTGGGCTCATCAATGCTTCCTCATAGTTCGTAGGTTCATCATGGTCTAGTAACATGACTTCCAGAACTGGGTTGCCGTACCACTCTGGCGCGGAACGTACTCTGGTTGATCTACGAAGTTCAGTAGTAACTTGATCCGAAGATTCATGATCATCATCATTAGCTTCCTCACTAATTGGTGTAGGAATCATTGGAACTAGTTTCTGTGATGTACTACTTTCCAATTCGGGAGAAGGTACAATTACCTCATCAAGTTCCACTTTCCACCCACTCACTTCTTTCGAGAGAAACTCCTTCTCTAGAAAGGATCCATTCTTAGCAACGAATATCTTGCCTTCGGACCTGTGATAGATGGTGTACCCAACAGTCTCTTTTGGGTATCCTATGAAGACACATTTCTCCAACTTGGGTTCGAGCTTATCAGGTTGAAGCTTTTTCACATAAGCATCGCAGCTCCAAACTTTAAGAAACGGCAACTTTGGTTTCTTGCCAAACCACAGTTCATAATGCGTTGTCTCAACAGATTTTTAGATGGTGCCCTTATTAAACGTGAATGCAGCTGTCTCTAATGCATAACCCAAAACGATAGTGGTAAATCGGTAAGAGACATCATAGATCGCACCATATCCAATAAAGTACGGTTATGACGTTCGGACACACCATTACGCTGTGGTGTTCCGGGTGGCGTGAGCTGTGAAACTATTCCACATTGTTTTAAATGAAGACCAAACTCGTAACTCAAATATTCGCCTCCACGATCAGATCGTGGGAACTTAATTTTCTTGTTACGATGATTCTCTACTTCACTCTGAAATCATGAGTGAAGGTCAGAAAATAACGATACCCGCCGCGAGCCTCTAACACTCATCGGTCCACATACATCAGTATGTATGATTTCTGACAAATCTGTTGCTCGCTCCATTGTTCCGGAGAACGGAGTTTTAGTCATCTTGCCCATGAGGCATGGATCGCAAGCACCAAGTGATTCATAATCAAGTGATTCCAAAAGTCCATCACTATGGAGTTTCTTCATGCGCTTTACACCAATATGACCTAGACGGCAGTGCCACAAATAAGTTGCACTATCATTATTAACCTTGCATCTTTTGGCTTCAATATTATGAATATGTGTATCACTACGATCGAGATCCGACAAACTATTTTCATTGGGTGTATGACCATCGAAGGCTTTATTCATGTAAACAGAATAACAATTATTCTATGACTTTAAATGAATAACCGTATTGCAACAAACATGATCAAATCATATTCATGCTCAACGCAAATGCCAAATAACATTTATTTAGGTTCTACACTAATTCCGAAATTATAGGGAGTGTGCGATGATGATCATATCAATCTTGGAACCACTTCCAACACACATCGTCACTTCACCTTTAACTAGTCTCTGTTCATTCTGCAACTTTCATTTCGAGTTACTAATGTTAGCAACTGAACCGGTATGAAATACCCAGGGGTTGCTATGAACACTAGTAAAGTACACATCAATAATCTGTATATCACATATACCTTTGTTCACTTTGCCATCCTTCTTATCCGCCAAGTATCTAGGGCAGTTCCACTTCCAGTGACCATTTCCTTTGTAGTAGAAGCACTTAGTTTCAGGCTTGAGTTTAGCTTTGCGTTTCTTCACGAGAGTGACAACTTGCTTGTCATTCTTCTTAAAGTTCCCCTTCTATCCCTTTGCCCTTTACTTGAAACAAGTGGTCTTGTTAACCATCAACACTTGATGCTCTTTCTTGATTTCTACCTTCGCCGATTTCAGCATCGCGAAGAGCTCGGGAATTACTTTCGTCATCCCTTGCATATTATAGTTCATCACGAAGTTCTACTAACTTGGTGAGAGTGACTAGAGAACTTTGTAAATTACTATCTTATCTGGAAGATTAACTCCCACTTGATTCAAGCAATTGTAGTACCCAGACAATCTGAGCACATGCTCACTGGTTGAGCTATTCTCCTCCATCTTGTAGGCAAAGTACTGTCAGAGGTCTCATACCTCTCGACACGGGCATGAGTATGAAATACTAATTTCAACTCTTGGAACATCTTATATGCTCCGTGGCGTTCAAAATGTTTTTGAAGTCCCAGTTCTAAGCCGTAAACCATGGTGCACTTAAACTATCAAGTAGTCATCATACCGAGCTTTTGTCAAAACATTCATAATGTCTACATCTGCTCCTGCAATAGGTCTGTCACCTAGTGGTGCATCAAGGACATAATTCTTCTGTGCAGCAATGAGGATAATCCTCAGATCACGGAACAATTCCGCATCATTGCTACTAACATCTTTCAACTTAGTTTTCTCTAGGAACATATAAAAAATAAATGTGGAGCAACATCGCGAGCTATTAATCTACAACATAAATATACTAATACTACCAGGACTAAGTTCATGATAAATTAAAGTTCAATTTAATCATATTAGTTAAGAACTCCCACTTAGACATCCCTCTATTCATCTAAATGATCACGTGATCCAAATCAACTAAACCATGTTCGATCATCATGTGAGATGGAGTAGTTTTCAATGGTGAACATCTTATCTTGATCATATCTACTATATGATTCATGCTCGACCTTTCGGTCTCCAGCGTTCCGAGGCCATATCTGCATATGCTAGGCTCGTCAAGTTTAACCCGAGTATTTTGCGTGTACAAAACGGTCTTACACCCGTTGTATTTGAACGTAGAGCCTATCACGCCCGATCATCACGTAGTGTCTCAGCGCGAAGAACTTTCGCAACGGTGCATACTCAGGGAGAACACTTGTACCTTGAAATTTTGTAAGGGATCATCTTGTAATGCTACCGTCGTACTAAGCAAAATAAGAAGCATAATAATATAAACATCACATGCAATCAAAATATGTGACATATGATATGGCCATCATCATCTTGTGATTTTGATCTCCATCTCCAAAGTGTTGGGGAACGTAGCAGAATTCAAAAAATTTCCTACGCTTCACCAAGATCAATCTAAGGAGTCATCTAGCAACGAGCATAAAAGAGTGCATCTACATACCCTTTGTAGATCGCGTGCGGAAGCGTTCGAAGGAACGTGGATGATGGAGTCGTACTCGTCGTGATCCTCGTCACCGATGATCCCAGCGCCGAACGGACGGCACCTCCGCGTTCAACACACGTACGGTACAACGACGTCTCCTCCTTCTTGATCCAGCAAGGGGGAGGAGAGGTTGATGGAGATCCAGCAGCATGACGGCGTGGTGGTGGATGCAACGGGAAAAGCTCCACGGCTTCGCCGAGACCCTGCGGGAGGAGTTGGAGGTGTGACGGGGGGGAGATGTGCCAGGGGCTTGGGTGCGGCTGCCCTCTCTCCCCCCCACTATATATAGGGGGCCAGGGGGCGCCGACCCTAGGAGATCCAATCTCCTAGGGGGGCGGTGGCCAGGGGGGGATTTCTTACACCCCCAAGCCAAGGGGGGCGCCCCCACCCCTAGGGTTTTAACCCTAGGCGCATGGGGGGGAGCCCATGAGGGGTGCGCCAGCCCACTAGGGGCTGGTCTCCTTCCCCCTACGGCCCACGGGGACCTCTGGGATGGGTGCCCCACCCGGTGGACCCCCGGGACCCTTCCGGTGGTCCCGGGACACTCCCAGTGACCCCCGGAACTCTCCCGATGGCCGAAACTGGACTTCCTATGTATCATTCTTTACCTCTGAACCATTCCGGAACTCCTCGTGACGTCCGGGATCTCATGCGGGACTCCGAACAACATTCGGGTTTCCGTGTGCATATATCTCTACAACCCTAGCGTCACCGAACCTTAAGTGTGTAGACCCTACGGGTTCGGGAGACACGCAGACATGACCGAGACGACTCTCCGGTCAATAACCAACAGCGGGATCTGGATACCCATGTTGGTTCCCACGTGTTCCTCGATGATCTCATCGGATGAACCACAATGTCAAGGATTCACTTAATCCCGTATGTTATTCCCTTTGTCCATCGGTATGGTACTTGCCCGAGATTCGATCGTCGGTATGCCTGATACCTTGTTCAATCTCGTCATGGCAAGTCTCTTTACTCGTTCCGTAGTCCATCATCCCGTGACTAACTCCTTAGTCACTTTGAGCTCATTATGAAGATGTCTTACCGAGTGATGGGCCTCGAACCCCTCGTTGGTTACCCCAAGTGGAAGGTGTAAGATGCAGTAAGTAGAAGTGTTTTCCCCTAGCAAAGATGCCAAGGATCGAATCCCCAGAGACTCCTAGGTTCAACAGGTAGGTGTCAACTGCTAACGGCGCAATTAGCAATCAACGTGGACCTGCACACAGATACAAATAACTTTGCTCCCAACGAGTACAGAGAGGTTGTCAATCTCTCCGGCCTTGCAGTTCACAAAGGGTTAAAAGTAATATGATAGTAGTGATAGATAATGTTTTGCAATAGTAAGTAAATAGCGATAAGTAAATAGTGGATGTGATCAATGATGGTAATATGGACCGGAGTCTCATGATGTTCACTAGTGATGTGTCTCTCCCAAAAGACGATAAAACAGCTATGTGAGGTAAACAAATTACAGCTGGGCAATTGACAGGACCACGAACGCAAACCAATGCTGACTACATTGCAAGAAAGGTTGAGGTTCAAAGCATGGGCGGTACGCGAAAGTAAGTAGACCGAAATCCATCAATATCTACTACTAATCATCCACCTTGAGATATCTATCCAGAACATCTCGCTGGTATTAAGTTGCGAGTCCCACCCATAGTGTAAACTCAATGCAACAGACAACTGCATTAAAAGAACTTTGCGTAAAGTAAACAATCCTTGCACCCGCGGGCACAAGCACCGTTGTTTTCCCCCTTGTGGCAACAGCACATCCCCTAGACTCATGTTTCTGTCACTCAAGCTAGTCATCGAGGGGCATGAACCCACAATCGAGCATAACGTTCCCTCTTGGAGTCACTACCTACTACTTGGCCAAAGCAATAAATAACAATGAAGAACATGCAAGAATTACTTATGAACTAAAATATAAAAGAGGTGAATCAAATATATTACTCAAGATCAATCTGAACATAATCTCATAATCCATCGGATCCCAGCAAACTCAACATAGCAACAGCATAAGGATTACATTGGTGCCTCGATCATGTAGGGCAGCTCACGAGGACTAATTAGTGAAGCACAAGAACGGGAGGAGAACATCACATAGCTACTGGTCATGGACTCATGGTCCAAGGGAGACTACTCACGAGTCATCCGGGAGGCGTCCATGGTGGTGGAGAAGCTCCCGGTGGTGATCCTCCCCTCCGGCAGGGTGCCGGGAAGAGTTCTCCTGGTGCTCCCGATCTTGGAAGCGGCGGCGGCGGCGAAACAGAGATGGGATCGCGAAAAGAAGTCCTCTTCTGAGGGTTACGGGGAACCCTTCAAATATATGCCAAAGTAGGGCACCGGGGGAGCCTCGGGGGGCCCAGGCGCCCCCCCGGCGCGGCCCAGGGGGGGCGCGCCCACAGGGCGCCTGGAGCCCCTGTGCCCCCCCCCCAGGCTGCCCTTCGGATGCAGTGTTGTTTCCGGTTCGCTGATTTTTTATATATTTTTTCTGGATTTTTCTGGGCAGTTCTCGAAACGTGAAAACCTGAAATACAAAAACAGCCGAAAACAGAAACTGGCACTGGGGTGCACTGGATTAGTAAGTTAGTCCAAATATGATCAAAAGTGTATGGAAGTGTATGAATATCATAGCAATATCACCCAAAAGTGGCATGGAGCAAGCAGAAATTATAGATACGTTTTGGACGTATCAACATCCCCAAGCTTAATTCCTGCTCGTCCTCGAGTAGGTAAATGATAACAAGAATAATTGCTGTGGTGACATGCTATTAACCATATAGGACTTTCTCATAGTCATATGACAAAAGCTTACTGAGACAATGATTCTAAAGTAATTAAGTTGCCTCAAGAGAAAATCACAAATGACTGAAAGTTTTACAACATGAAACTGAAACATCAAAAAGATTTGCAATGAACATGATGTGCAAATATGATCAAGTGATATCTAGCTTGCCCCCTTTAGTGATGCAAAACATAAATGCAAGGGCACCTTCAAGGTTTAAGTGATGACTAGATACAATCATTTCAGAATAAACGATATCACAATCATGCAAAAGACAATGCTACTTTGGGACAATGCACATTACACTCAGAATGACAATCATGCTCTCAGTAGTTGGTTCTTCAATCATAAAGGTAAAAGAAAGGTTAAGTGCTAGAGCTTTTTATTTTGGAAACAGGGAAGCAATTGTGTCAACGGTAGTAGTACTTCATATGTCATGCATAAAACATCTTATAAGTTGCAAGCCTCATGCATCGAATACCAATAGTGCTCGCTCCTTGTCCTAATTAGCTCGGATCCCCATGGGTTATCATTGCATTGCATATGTTTTAACCAAGTGTCACAAAGGGGTACCTCTATGCCACCTGTACAAAGGTCCAAGGAGATAGATCGCATTTGATTTCTCGTTTTTGATAGATCTCAACTTGAGGACATCCATACCGGGACAACATAGAAAATAGATGATGGACTCCTCTTTAATGCATAAGCATATTCTCATGAGAGATTGAGGATTAAGGTCCAAGCTAAAACATCCACCATGATGCATGGCTTTGGTTGGCGGCCCAATGTTCTTCTCTAACAATATGCATATTAATTCAACCCACGGTAAATCACCCTTACTTCAGACAAGACGAACATGCATAGCAACTCAAATGATATTCAACAAAAGTGTGACAGTTGATGGCGTCCCCAAAAACATGGTTACCGCTCAGCAAGCAACTCATAAGAAATAAGATACATAGGCAACATATTCTTTACCACAATAGTTTTTAGGCTACTTTCCCATGAGCTATGTATTGCATGGTTAATTTGCTTAGTGCAGGTGGAGGTTAGCAAAAGACTGGGAGCGACCAACTAAGAGAGCAATGACGGTCATAATCATGCAGAGCGACAAAGCAATATTGAATCAGGCATGGTAGTTATATCGCTACTCAGAAACAAAAGATCATAAAGGCTTGACAGACTTTCTTTACAGTCTTGAATATGCGTGAGCATACGCCAAGTCAATCAAAATAAATTCTCGAAGGAAGATATTACTAAACCATACCACATCATAGGCAAACAAACCAAGTTGGTACTCCAATAACACATTGGGAACCCCCCAGCTATTTGAGATTAACCAAAAGAAAACCTGAACTACTAAGCACCATCATGAAAGTAGCATCTTTATCATAGACACATTAACCCATGCAACGGAAGCAAACTCTCTTAATAAGGTGAGCATGGTAATTAAAGAGAGTTCAAGCAACCAACTAAATAAAAGCTCTTGAAAAGATAAGCATGAATAATAAGAGCAAAGCACGATAGTAGCTATTTAAAGGACAAAGAACACACACAGCATAGATAGACATGAAAATTCTATGTTATGTTCTAGGTAGAGGTGGAGCGTGTTTCTCTCCCACATAAAGGAATGCTGGGTTCCGACTCGTTATGAAAAACTAAAAGGAAAACTAAAAGCAAGACGCTCCAAGCATAGCACATAACACATGAAGTGATAAAAATATAGCGGAACGAAAGACGAACTGATAATGTTGATGGAGAAGGGGATGCACGGGGGCATCCCCAAGCTTAGACGCTTGAGTCTCCTTGAATATTTCTTGGGGGTGCACGGGGGAATCCCCAAGCTTGAGCGGTTGACACTCCTGAATCTTTTTATCATCTTCCCTCGCACACTTGAAAACTCCCTTCATACATAGCTCATCATAATCTGATTAGCGAGGTTAGTACCCTTAATAAAATAATTATACCTTGCTGGAAATAAGGATATTCTTGAAGTTCTACTGTTTCTCAAGATTGCCAAAAGGTTTTTTCAAAGAAAAAGCAAGTTCTCAATTTGCAAAGTGAAGGTAAGGCAAAACAGGACAGAATCTGTGAAAAACAGAACAGCAGGCAGTAATTGACCTGTTCGGGATACTTCTGCAACTAAAATCAAAAAACTCAGAACTGACGCACGAAAGACAATTATATAGAGAACGCTGTCGAAAAAATTCAGACCAAAAAGATGATCTGGTGATTTTATACGAATTTTTCTATCCAAGGACAGAATCTGTTTCCTGGACAGCACCTCACAACTTTTGAACTTTCTAGCAATCAGAGGCTATACTTGGCACAAATATGAAAAGTAAAGATACAATGATGATGCTACAGCAGTAAACAACATCAAGACTCAACAAAAGCAAAAAATTTATTCATGTGGGCTGCCTCCCAAAAGCGCTTTCTTTTATGCCTTTAAGCTAGGCATAATGCATAGAGGAATCAATATTCATCATAATAATCGGAGTTATAAATTGGTTCAAATGATTCCTCAACAAGTTCATTCTTGTTCCTTCTAGGAAAGGGGTACACACCTTTTGCCTTCCCGCGTAAGCGGATTTGTCCCTTACCTATATCAATGAAGCCTTTAACTGCTCGGAGGAAGTCCCTTCCAAGCACTATATTTCCTTGGTTTGGCTCCACGATGAAGAAATCAATCATTGCAATCCCTTTAAGGAATTTAACCGGCACGTCTTTTATTTTTCCCTGGATTTCAGAAATATCTCCATTAGTATGTTCATGATAAGATGGTAGTATATCCATATTAAACTTTAAAGAATCATGAACAGTTTTTGGCATAGTAGAAACCATAGATCCAATATCACAATAAGCAAGGAAGTCTTGATTAGAGATGCTAATCCTAACAAGAGGCTCCCAGTCATTATCTATTTCCAAAATGTCTCTTTTATTGGGTTTAGGTTTCTCTACCTTCATTAAGTCTAGAGCATCCATTCTCTTTTCAATAGTAGCAAGTCTATCTATGACAGTATCAAAATTATGATCATAAACAAAGTAACTAGATAGACCATGTATAATTTCAAGAGCTCTAGCTTCATCACATTCTAGGAAATCTCCCTCAGCTATAATGTCAAGGGAGTGTTTACACCATTTAAAAATACCATGGTAAAAATTTCTAAGCACAATTTTTATAGGTATCCAAGGCATAATTCTCCTATGTGCATCAGAAATTCTGTCCCATGCCTTCTTCATATTTTCTCCATCCCTTTGATGGAAATCTAAAACTTCTGATTCCCTCAAAGCTCCAAATCCTAACATGTTTAACTAAACAGATAGGACTACTAACAGGAAGGTAAATAAAATTTTTGTGATTTTTGATAAAAGGAACTAAAGCAAAAATGATAGGTAAACTAACAAGACTAAAAAGCAAAGGTAAAAGATAGCATGCAACTCCCCTATCCTGAAGAGTGGAGTCCCCGGCAACGGCGCCAGAAAATACTCCTTGATGGGCCTCGAACCCCTCGTTGGTTACCCCAAGTGGAAGGTGTAAGATGCAGTAAGTAGAAGTGTTTTCCCCTAGCAAAGATGCCAAGGATCGAATCCCCAGAGACTCCTAGGTTCAACAGGTAGGTGTCAACTGCTAACGGCGCAATTAGCAATCAACGTGGACCTGCACACAGATACAAATAACTTTGCTCCCAACGAGTACAGAGAGGTTGTCAATCTCTCCGGCCTTGCAGTTCACAAAGGGTTAAAAGTAATATGATAGTAGTGATAGATAATGTTTTGCAATAGTAAGTAAATAGCGATAAGTAAATAGTGGATGTGATCAATGATGGTAATATGGGCCGGAGTCTCATGATGTTCACTAGTGATGTCTCTCTCCCAAAAGACGATAAAACAGCTATGTGAGGTAAACAAATTACAGCTGGGCAATTGACAGGACCACGAACGCAAACCAATGCTGACTACATTGCAAGAAAGGTTGAGGTTCAAAGCATGGGCGGTACGCCAAAGTAAGTAGACCAAAATCCATCAATATCTACTACTAATCATCCACCTTGAGATATCTATCCAGAACATCTCGCTGGTATTAAGTTGCGAGTCCCACCCATAGTGTAAACTCAATGCAACAGACAACTGCATTAAAAGAACTTTGCGTAAAGTAAACAATCCTTGCACCCGCGGGCAGAAGCACCGTTGTTTCCCCCCTTGTGGCAACAGCACATCCCCTAGACTCATGTTTCTGTCACTCAAGCTAGTCATCGAGGGGCATGAACCCACAATCGAGCATAACGTTCCCTCTTGGAGTCACTACCTACTACTTGGCCAAAGCAATAAATAACAATGGAGAACATGCAAGAATTACTTATGAACTAAAATATAAAAGAGGTGAATCAAATATATTACTCAAGATCAATCTGAACATAATCTCATAATCCATCGGATCCCAGCAAACTCAACATAGCAACAGCATAAGGATTACATTGGTGCCTCGATCATGAGGGGCAGCTCACGAGGACTAATTAGTGAAGCACAAGAACGGGAGGAGAACATCACATAGCTACTGGTCATGGACTCATGGTCCAAGGGAGACTACTCACGAGTCATCCGGGAGGCGTCCATGGTGGTGGAGAAGCTCCCGATGGTGATCCTCCCCTCCGGCAGGGTGCCGGAAAGAGTTCTCCTGGTGCTCCCGATCTTGGAAGCGGCGGCGGCGGCGGAACAGAGATGGGATCACGAAAAGAAGTCCTCTTCTGAGGGTTACGGGGAACCCTTTAAATATATGCCAAAGTAGGGCACCGGGGGAGCCTCGGGGGGCCCAGGCGCCCCCCCGGCGCGGCCCAGGGGGGGCGCGCCCACAGGGCGCCTGGAGCCCCTATGCCCCCCCCCCAGGCTGCCCTTCGGACGCAGTGTTGTTTCCGGTTCGCTGATTTTTTATATACTTTTTTTGGATTTTTCTGGGCAGTTCTCGAAACGTGAAAACCTGAAATACAAAAACAGCCGAAAACAGAAACTGGCACTGGGGTTCACTGGATTAGTAAGTTAGTCCAAATATGATCAAAAGTGTATGGAAGTGTATGAATATCATAGCAATATCACCCAAAAGTGGCATGGAGCAAGCAGAAATTATAGATACGTTTTGGACGTATCACCGAGTGGGCCCAGAGATACCTCTCCGTCATACGGAGTGACAAATCCCAGTCTCGGTTCATGCCAACCCAACAGACACTTTCGAAGATACCCGTTGCGTACCTTTATAGCCACCCAGTTACGTTGTGACGTTTGGCACACCCAAAGTATTCCTACGGTATCCGGGAGTTGCACAACCTCATGGTCTAAGGAACACATACTTGACACTGAAAAAGCTTAAGCATTACGAACTATACGATCTCGTGCTAGGCTTAGGATTGGGTCTTGTCCATCACATCATTCTCCTAATGATGTGATCCCGTTATCGATGACATCCAATGTCCATGGTCAGGAAACCGTGACCATCTGTTGATCAACGAGCTAGTAACTAGAGGCTTACTAGGGACACATTGCGGTCTATGTATTCACACATGTATCGCTGTTTCCGTACAATACAATTAAAGCATGAATAACAGACAATTATCATGAACAAGGAAATATAATAATAATCCTTTTATTATTGCCTCTAGGGCATATTTCCAGCAGTCTCCCACTTGCACTAGAGTCAATAATCTAGTTACATTGTGATGAATCGAACACCCATAGAGTTCTGGTGTTGATCATGTTTTGCCCGTGGAAGAGGTTTAGTCAACGGGTCTGCGACATTCAGATCCGTATGCACTTTACAAATATCTATGTCTCCACCTTGAACATAATTCCGGATGGAATTGAAACGGCGCTTGATGTGCTTGGTCTTCTTGTGAAACCTGGGCTCCTTGGCAATGGCAATAGCTCCAGTGTTGTCACAGAAGAGAGTCATCGGGCTTGACGCGCTTGGAATGACTCCTAGGTCGGTGATGAACTCCTTCATCCAGACTCCTTCTTGCGCTGCTTCGCAAGCAGCTATGTACTCCGCTTCACATGTAGAATGTGCCACGACGCTCTGCTTGCAACTGCACCAGCTGACTGCTCCACCATTCAAAATATACACGTATCCGGTTTGTGACTTGGAGTCATCCAGATCTGTGTCGAAGCTAGCATCGACATAACCCTTTACGACGAGCTCTTCGTCACCTCCATAAACGAGAAACATGTCCTTAGTCCTCTTCAGGTACTTTTGGATGTTCTTGACCGCTGTCCAGTGTTCCATACCGGGATCACTTTGGTACCTCCCTACCAAACTTATGGCAAGGTTCACATCAGGTCTGGTACACAGCATGGCATACATGATAGAACCTATGGCCGAGGCATAGGGAATGACACTCATCTTTTCTCTATCTTCTGCCGTGGTCGGGGATTGAGCCGTGCTCAATCTCATACCTTGCAAAACAGGCAAGAACCCCTTCTTGGACTGATCCATATTGAACTTCTTCAATATCTTGTCAAGGTATGTGCTTTGTGAAAGACCAATGAGGCGTCTTGATCTATCTCTATAGATTTTGATGCCTAATATGTAAGCAGCTTCTCCAAGGTCCTTCATTGAAAAACTCTTATTCAAGTAGGCCTTTATGCTCTCCAAGAATTCTATATCATTTCCCATCAGCAATATGTCATCCACATATAATATGAGAAATGCTACAGAGATCCCACCCACTTTCTTGTAGATACAGGCTTCTCCCCAAGTCTGTATAAAACCAAACGCTTTGATCACATCATTAAAGCGAATATTCCAACTCCGAGATGCTTGCACCAGCCCGTAGATCGAGCGCTGGAGCTTGCATACCTTGTTAGCATTCTCTGGATCGACAAAACCTTCCGGCTGCATCATATACAGCTCTTCCTTGAGGAAACCATTAAGGAATGCCGTTTTGACGTCCATTTGCCATATCTCATAATCATAGAATGCGGCAATTGCTAACATGATTCGGACTGACTTCAGCATTGCTACGGGAGAGAAAGTCTCGTCGTAGTCAATCCCTTGAACTTGTCGATAACCCTTAGCGACAAGCCGAGTCTTATAGATGGTCACATTACCATCCGCGTATGTCTTCTTCTTAAATATCCATTTATTTTCTATGGTGTGCCGATCATCGGGCAAGTCCACCAAAGTCCATACTTTGTTTTCATACATGGATTCTATCTCGGATTTCATGGCTCCAAGCCATTTATTGGAATCCGGGCCCGCCATTGCTTCTTCATAGTTCGAAGGTTCACCGTTGTCTAACAACATGATTTCCATGACAGGGTTGCCGTACCACTCTGGTGCGGAACGTGTCCTTGTGGACCTTCGAAGTTCAGTAGTAACTTGATCTGTATCTTCATGATCATCATCATTAACTTCCTCCCTTGTCGATGCAGGCACCTCAGGAACAATTTCCTGCGCTGCGCTACTTTCCGGTTCAGGAGGGGTGACTGTCACCTCATCAAGTTCTACTTTCCTCCCACTCACTTATTTCAAGAGAAACTCTTTCTCCAGAAAGGATCCATTCTTGGCAACAAAGACCTTGCCTTCGGATCTGAGGTAGAAGGTGTACCCAATCATTTCCTTTGGGTATCCTATGAAGACGCATTTTTCCGATTTGGGTTCGAGCTTTTCAGGTTGAAGTTTCTTGACATAAGCATCGCAACCCCAAACTTTTAGAAACGACAGCTTAGGTTTCTTGCCAAACCAAAGTTCATACGGTGTCGTCTCAACGGATTTTGACGGAGCCCTATTTAAAGTGAATGCGGCAGTCTCTAAAGCATAACCCCAAAAAGATAGCGGTAAGTCGGTGAGAGACATCATAGATCGCACCATGTCCAACAGGGTACAATTTTGACGTTCGGACACACCATTACGCTGAGGTGTTCCGGGCGGTGTCAATTGTGAAAAAATTCCATAGTTCCTTAGGTGCGTGCCAAATTCATGACTTAAATATTCACCCCCACGATCCGATCGTAAGAACATTATTTTTCTGTCACGTTGATTCTCAACCTCATTCTGAAATTCCTTGAACTTTTCAAAGGTCTCAGACTTATGTTTTTTTTTTACCATGAAGACTGCAAGGCTTACACCTCACAGCATTTTATTGAAAAGAAAAAGTGCAAAATAAATACAATTTACAAAGAGGGGAAGGGGGTGGAGGGGCTAACCTATAAGCAAAGAGAAACAAACCTACTACTTACATATCTAAAGGCAGAAAATAAAGTTCAAGGGGGAAGGAAGTCTATCCGTTTGAGGAGTACATCCCTGAATTTGGCTTTGATCCTATGAGAAACCAAGGTGATGTCATGGATGAAGCCAGTTCTCCAATGTCTGAAGGTTGGGGGAATGTGTCTGAAAGCTTTATCATTTCCGACTTTCTAGATATTCCACCAAGCCAGGAAGACTACCTCTACGAAGAAAGGCTGACCGAAATCTCTTCTAGCTTGCTTAGCAATTTGATACATATCTGAACTGTCAATCCATTCAATCTGCAAGTAATTCCAAACTCTCACACTAAAGTTGCATTGGAAGAAGAGGTGATTCCTGTCCTCAAGTGCTGCTGTAGGGCAAAGCACACATTGTGGCCCATCATTGATCTTCCAGTGTCTGCGCTGTAACATGTCTTTGGTATTGATCCTGTCCATGATGACCAACCAAGCAAACATCTTTATAGACATGGTACAAGAGCTCTTCCAAATCCAACCCAGGAGAGGGTTAGCCACCATAGGTTGATGCACATGAAGGTAGAACTTCTTGGCTGTGTAGTCAGAGGGCTTTTCATGCTTCCAGAGCCATGTATCTGGAATCTCCTGGTTCAAGTGCACAGTGGATAACAGTGCTGAAAGAGTCAGCAATTCATTGTGGGCCACCTGAGAAAGAGGAAGGGAGAACAATTCCTGGATGTCCTCAGTCATAAAGTAATCCCTGACTGAAATAGATTTATTGGAACAATAAGAGTGCAGTCTTGGAAATCTATCCCTCAAAGGTAAAACCTTGTTATCCAATTCCCAGCTATCATACCAGAACAGGGCAGTGTCTCCTGAGCTCACATTTATCATTGTTACTGCTCTGAACTTGTCCATTAACTTGGACACATCCTTCCACCAAAATGATCCACATAGATTAGTGTCATGTGGGATCCTGTGAAAGTAATAAGAGTCCCAGATCAAGTTTACCCATGGTACATCTGCTTTATTGTAAAATTTGCTGAGGTGTTTCATAAGTAGGGCTTCATTCTGCAAACCAGATTTAGGATACCAAGTCCTCCCTTGGATTTGGGCCTACAAACTAGGGGCCAAGCAGCCAAAGAAGGGCCCTTCTCCTGGCCATACTTTCTCCATAGGCATTGCCTCTGTATTCTCTCCAATTGTTTCAGAATGCCAGCAGGTAATGAGAGACTGCATAGGAAATATATTGGCAAAGAGGAGATAACAGAGTTAACCAGTTGTAACCTGCTACCTTGTGGTAAGAACCAGGAGCTAGCAGTGAGCCTTCTTTCCATTCAATCAACCAGGGGCATGAAGTCAACAATCTTAGGCCTGGTGGTGCCTACTGGTAGGCCTAGGTATGTAAATGGCATTGATCCTAACTTACAACCAAGCAGATTTGCCAAAGCAGATGTTGTGCTCACATCAGTATTAATAGGGTACATTGAAGACTTGTGGTAGTTGATCTGCAGGCCAGTAGCTGTGGCAAAGGAGTCCAAAACCCTTCTTAGTGCAAGCAATTGGGATTCCTCTGCTGGAATAAATAGAAGTGTGTCATCAGCATATTGCACTATGGGAAAATCAGGGTCCTGAGTTGGAATAGGCGGATTGATGTCTCCTTGGCACAGAAGATTATTTATCATTGTTTGCAGAAGGTCAGCAGCTATAACAAAGAGCAAAGGGGACATTGGATCCCCTTGCTTAACCCCACACTTACATTTGAAGTGCTTACCTGGCACTCCATTAAGTAAGATTGTGGATGTGCCAGAAGATAAGAGCTCCTTAACCCAACCAATCCATTTTGGAGTAAAACCTTTAGCCTGCAGGATTCTGATAATTGCCTCATGTTGTATAGAGTCAAAAGCCTTTTCAAAGTCCAATTTGAGAAGAATAATGGACCTCCTAGACTGATTACATTGGTGAATGTATTCAAAAGTCCAGGCCAAACAATCCTGGATTGTTCTGGATTTTATAAAGCCATATTGGTTCTTATGGATGCAGCCCCTAATCATTTCCTGAAACCTGTTAGCAGCCAATTTGGTTAAGAATTTTAGGCCTACACTAGTGAGAGAAATAGGCCTAAAATCACTAGTAGTCTCATGAGAGTTCTTCTTGGGAACTAGTGTGATGAAAGCATCATTGAGATTCTCCAGCCTGACTATTCATTCATGGAATTCATGAACCAAAGTGATGAAATCCTGAGAGATAATTGGCCAACAGCGCTTGAGGAATAGTCCATTGAAACCATCAGGTCCAGGCGCCTTATCAATGGGCATTTCTTTGATAACCTTTTCAATCTCTATGGAAGTGAAAGGTTTAGACAAAACCTCTAGGCCAGGAACATGCTGAATAAGAGACAAGATTTCCTCACCCAACACTATGGGTTTGACTGTTCCCATTCTGTTTTTGAACACCTGCAAGAATTCAGCTGCCATGTCATCATGATTAGCCATGGATGTCCCATCTGGTAACACTAGATTTGCTATTGCATTTTTCTTGTGCCTTTTAGTTGCCATAGCTTGAAAAAAATTGTGTTGTCCTCTCCCACCTTTATATATCTTATAGTGCACCTTTTTTTCCAATATAGGAATTGGAGATGCACGAGGTGCTCATGGTGCAGCTTGACTAACTTTCTGAAGTTTCTCTCAGGCACTGAGAGGGGTCTGATCTCCTCAAGATCATCAAACCACATAATGACCCAATTTGTCTTCAGGAGCAAGTTTTTAATATGTGAGAGCCCTTTCTGCCACTTCTTGAGGGCATATCTCAAGGATTTTAACTTGTCAACTATTGTTGCAGAAATATGTGACTTTGTTGATTTCCTATGCCAAACTTCCTTAACACACTCCATGAAGCCAGGCTGTTCAACCCAAAAGTTTTCAAATCTGAAAATATGTGCCCTTGGGATATTTGTGCTAATAGCAATGAGACAAGGCACATGATCAGAAGTGGTTTTGGCAAGTGGTGTGACCTGTGTCATTGGGTACTGAAGGATCCAGTTGGCAGAGGTGAAAACCCAATCAAGCTGCTCAAGCAGAGGTGAGCTCTGCATATTTGACCAAGTGAACTTTCTTCCTTTAAGAGGTAATTCAAGAAGACCCAGATGCCCAATTATTTCATTGAAAATAAAGATATCATTAATATCGCCTCCAGGAAGGTTTCTATTATGCAAAGACCTTATGAAGTTAAAATCTCCCATGAGCATCCAGTTGGCATTGGGGACAATATCAAGGCTGTATAACCAAGCTACAAAAGCATCTCTCATTATACCCTGACAAGGTCCATAAACATTCACTAATGTCCACGCTTCATTGTTATGAACCGAAGCGAATTTGACAATAATACCATAAGGTTCAACTTGAAGTAACGTGCCCTTGAACATGTCAGACCGCCAAATAGTGAGGATACCCCCAGAGGCACCATTGGAGGGTGATTCAATGAAATGGTCAAAACAAGGGAGGCAAATCTTTTTTATGAGAGCACGATCAGCGTTCTGTAGTTTAGTTTCCTGTAAGCAAACGACAACACATTTGCTAGAGACCACATTTTCTCTGACTGCACGTTGGCGGGCCTCAGAATTGAGCCCTCTCACATTCCAACATAGAACATTCCAACTACGAGTATCGAAATTACTCATTATATAAACTAGATAAGCAATAAGATAGATGCATGGTACTATGTACCATGGCAGGTTCAAAAGTATCCAGCTCAAGAACACCCTCCACAAACATTGTATCATAACAGCATAAACCAAAAGGAAAATCCCATTTACAGGGCAAGTGGCGATCATAAGTCTGCGTCAACAACATTAATCCTCCTCTGGCGACGAGGAATCCACCTGGGGATCAGCCATAAGCTTCTCCGCCGTCAGAAGGGAAGGGTCCATCTCCAGCTCAGCCCCAGCTGCATGCAGAACCTTAATTGGGGTATAAGGTGGAACTTGAGCATCTTCTTTGGGCTTCTCCTGATCCACATCAGACTTGTTGATGGCGTCGTCAATTGTCTTGGAGCGAGGGCGCTTCTTCCTGGGCTGGGAAACGAGCTGCTCAAAGACAGCATTCTGTTGGGGAACGTAGTATTTTCAAAATTTTCCTACGATCACGCAAGATCTATCTACTAGATGCATAGCAACGAGAGGGGAGAGTGTGTCTACGTACCCTCGTAGACCGAAAGCGGAAGCGTTTATCAACGCGGTTGATGTAGTCGTGCACCTTCACGATCCGTCCTGATCTAGTACCGAACGTACGGCACCTCCGCGTTCAGCACACGTTCAGCTCGATGACGTCCTCGCCTTCTTGATCCAGCAAGACGGGCGAAGTAGTAGATGAGTTCCGGCAGCACGACGGCGTGGTGACGGTTGTTGATGAAGAACAATCTCCGCAGGGCTTCGCCAAGCACTACAGAAACTAGACGGAGGATAAACTAGAGGGTCGGGGTAGCCGGCACACGGCTTGGTGTATCTTGATGTGTCTTGGGTGCTAGCCCTACCCCTCTATTTATATGTTGAGCCCTGGGGTCGAAACTTGGAGCAAAAGCCTCCTCAAAGTCGGTTTCGCCCGAAAGGAAAGAGTCCCACTCGGACTACAGGGCTAGACGCCAGGGTTCCCGGCGTCTACCCCCTAGACGCCCGGGTTCCTGACGTCTAGCCTCTGGTCTCCGCAAAACTTCCTTTTGCACTTTCCTAAAGCCTCGTGGGCTTTCCCCTTTGGCCCAAATAAAGTGTTCTCGTACCCAAACATTTCGGGAAACATCCGGAACCCCTTCCGGTGAATTCCGGAACCCTTCCGGAGGTCAAACACTATTATCCCATATATTAATCTTTATCTCCGGACCATTCCGGAGTTCCTCGTCATGTCCGTGATCACATCCGGGACTCCGAATAACATTCGGTCATCAACATACATAACTCATTTAATACTATATCGTCAACGAAACGTTAAGCGTGCGGACCCTACGGGTTCGAGAACTATGTAGACATGACCGAGACATCTCTCCAGTCAATAACCAATAGCGGAACCTGGATGCCCATATTGGCTCCTACATATTCTACGAAGATCTTTATCGGTCGAACCGCATAACAACATACGTTGTTCCTTTTGTCATCGGTATGTTACTTGCCCGAGATTCGATCGTCGGTATCTCTATACCTAGTTCAATCTCGTTACCGGCAAGTCTCTTTACTCGTTCCGTAACACATCATCTCGTGACTAACTCATTAGTCTTTTGCTTGCAAGGCTTATTATGATGTGTGTTACCGAGAGGGCCCAGAGATACCTCTCCGACACTCGGAGTGACAAATCATAATCTTGATCTATGCCAACACCACGAATACTTTCGGAGACACCTGTAGAGCATCTTTATGATCACCCAGTTACGTTGTGACGTTTGATAGCACACAAGGTGTTCCTACGGTATTCGGGAGTTGCATAATCTCATAGTCATAGGAACATGTATAAGTCATGAAGAAAGCAATAGCAGTTAAACTAAACGATCATAGCGCTATGCTAACGGATGGGTCTTGTCCATCACATCATTCTCCTAATGATGTGATCCCGTTGATCAAATGACAACTCATGTCTATGGCTAGGAAACATAACCATCTTTGATCAATGAGCTAGTCTAGTAGAGGCATACTAGGGACATACTGTTTTGTCTATGTATCCACACATGTACTAAGTTTCCGGTTAATACAATTCTAGCATGAATAAAAGACATTTATCATGATATAAGGAAATAAATAATAACTTTATTATTGCCTCTAGGGCATATTTCCTTCAGTCTCCCACTTGCACTAGAGTCAATAATCTAGCTCACATCGCCATGTGATTTAATACCGATAGTTCACATCGTTATGTGAATAACACCCATAGTTCACATCGCCATGTGACCAACACCCAAAGGGTTTACTAGAGTCAATAATCTAGTTCACATCGTTATGTGATTAATACCCAAGAGTAATAAGGTGTGATCATGTTTTGCTTGTGAGAGAAGTTTAGTCAACGGGTCTGTCACATTCAGATCCGTATGTATTTTGCAAATTTCTATGTCTACAATGCTCTGCATAGAGCTACTCTAGCTAATTGCTCCCACTTTCAATACGCATCCAGATTGATACTTAGAGTCATCTGGATTTAGTGTCAAAGCTTGCATCGACGTAACCCTTTACGACGAACTCTTTATCACCTCCATAATCGAGAAACATTTCCTTAGTCATCCAGTTACTAAGGATAATTTTGACCGCTGTACAGTGATCTACTCCTGGATCACTATTGTACCCCCTTGACAAACTCATGGCAAGGTACACAACATGTTTGCTACACAGCATGGCATACTTTATAGAACCTATGGCTGAGGCATAGGGAATGACTTTCATTCTCTCTATATTTTTCTGCAGTGGTCGGGCATTGAGTCTTACTCAACTTCATACCTTACAAGTCAGGCAAGAACTCCTTCTTTGACTGATCCATTTTGAACTACTTCAAAATCTTATCAAGGTATGTACTCATCGAAAGTCTTATCAAGCGTCTTGATCTATCTCTATAGATCTTGATGCCCAATACGTAAGCAGCTTCATCGAGGTCTTTCATTGAAAAACTCTTATTCAAGTATCCTTTTATGCTATCCAGAAATTCTATATCATTTCCAATCAACAATATGTCATCCACATATAATATTAGAAATGCTACAGAGCTCCCACTCACTTTCTTGTAAATACAGGCTTCTCCAAAAGTCTGTATAAAACCATATGCTTTGATCACCTCATCAAAGCGTATATTCCAACTCCGAGATGCTTGCACCAGTCCATAGATGGATCGCTGGAGCTTGCATACTTTGTTAGCACCTTTTGGATCGACAAAACCTTCTGGTTGCATCATATACAACTCTTCTTTGAGATATCCATTCAGGAATGCAGTTTTGACATCCTTTTGCCAGATTTCATAATCATAAAATGCGGCAATTGCTAACATGATTCGGACAGACTTAAGCATCGCTACAGGTGAGAAAGTCTCATCGTAGTCAACTTCTTGAACTTGTCGAAACCCTTTCGCAACAAGTCGAGCTTTGTAAACAGTAATATTACCGTCTGCGTCGGTCTTCCTCGTAAAGATCCATTTATTTTCAATGGCTTGCCGATCATCGGGTAAGTCAACCAAAGTCCATACTTTGTTCTAATACATGGATCCCATCTCAGATTTCATGGTCTCAAGCCATTTTGCGGAATCTGGGCTCATCATCGCTTCCTCATAGTTCGTAGGTTCATCATGGTCTAGTAACATGATTTCCAGAACTGGGTTGCCGTACCACTCTGGTGCGGAACGTACTCTGGTTGATCTACGACTTTCAGCAGAAACTTGATCCGAAGTTTCATGATCATCATCATTAACTTCCTCACTGATTGGTGTAGGAATCACTGGAACAATTTTCTGTGATGTACTACTTTCCAATTCGGGAGAAGGTATAATTACCTCATCAAGTTCTACTTTCCTCCCACTCACTTCTTTCGAGAGAAACTCCTTCTCTAGAAAGGATCCATTCTTAGCAACGAATATCTTGCCTTCGGATCTGTGATAGAAGGTATACCCAACAGTTTCTTTTGGATATCCTATGAAGATTTACTTCTCCGATTTGGGTTCGAGCTTATCATGTTGAAACTTTTTCACATAAGCATCGCAGTCCCAAACTTAAAGAAATGACAGCTTAGGTTTCTCGTCAAACCACAGTTCATACGGTGTCATCTCCACGGATTTAGATGGTGCCCTATTTAATGTGAATGTAGCTGTCTCTAATGCATAACCCCAAAAGCGATAGTGGTAGATCGGTAAGAGACATCATTGATCGTACCATATCCAATAAAGTACGGTTATGACGTTCGGACACACCATTACACTGTGGTGTTCCAGGTGGCGTGAGTAGTGAAACTATTTCACGTTGTTTTTACTGAAGGCCAAACTCGCTAACTCAAATATTTTACCTCTACGATCATATCGTAGAAACTCTTATTTTCTTGTTACGATGATTCTCTACTTCACTCTGAAACTCTTTGAACTTTTCAAATGTTTCAGACTTGTGCTTCATTAAGTAGATATACCCATATCTGCTCAAATCATCAGTGAAGGTCAGAAAATAACGATACCTGCCGTGAGCTTCAACACTCATTGGTCTGCATACATCAGCATGTATGATTTCCAACAAATCTGTTGCTTGCTCCACAGTTCCGGAGAACGGAGTTTTAGTCATCTTGCCCATGAGGCATGGTTCGCAAGCACCAAGTGATTCATAATCAAGTGATTGCAAAAGTCCATCACTATGGAGTTTCTTCATGCGCTTTACACCAATATGACCTAAACGGCAGTGCCACAAATAAGTTGCACTATCATTATTAACCTTGCATCTTTTGGCTTCAATATTATGAATATGTGTATCACACGATCGAGATCCAACAAACCATTTTCATCGGGTGTATGACCATAGAAGGTTTTATTCATGTAAACAGAACAACAATTATTCTCTAACTTACATGAATAACCGTATTGCAATAAACATGATCAAATCATATTCATGTTCAACACAAACACCAAATAACACTTATTTAGGTTTAACACTAATCCCGAAAGTATAGGGAGTGTGCGATGATGATCATATCAATCTTGGAACTACTTCCAATACACATCGTCACTTCATCCTTTAACTAGTTTTTGTTCATTATGCAACTCCCATTTCGAGTTACTACTCTTTAGCAACTAAACCAGTATCAAATACCGAGGGGTTGCTATGAACACTAGTAAAATACACATCAATAATCTGTATATCAAATATACCTTTGTTCACTTTGCCATCCTTCTTATCCGCCAAGTATCTAGGGCAGTTTCACTTCCAGTGACCATTTCCTTTGCAGTAGAAGCACTTGTTTCAGGCTTGAGTTTAGCTTTGGGTTTCTTCACGGGAGTGACAACTTGCTTGTCATTCTTCTTGAAGTTCCCCTTCTATCCCTTTTCCCTTTACTTGAAACAAGTGGTCTTGTTAACCATCAACACTTGATGCTCTTTCTTGATTTCTATCTTCGCCGATTTCAGCATCGTGAAGAGCTCGGGAATTACTTTCGTCATCCCTTGCATATTATAGTTCATCACGAAGTTCTACTAACTTGGTGATAGTGACTAGAGAACTTTGTCAATTACTATCTTATCTGGAAGATTAACTCCCACTTGATTCAAGTAATTGTAGTACCCAGATAATCTGAGCACATGCTCACTGGTTGAGCTATTCTCCTCCATCTTGTAGGCAAAGTACTGTCAGAAGTCTTATACCTCTAGACACGGGCATGAGTATGAAATACTAATTTCAACTCTTGGAACATCTCATATGCTCCGTGGCGTTCAAAACGTTTTTGAAGTCCCGGTTATAAGCCGTAAAGTATGGTGCACTAAACTATCAAGTAGTCATCATATCGAGCTTTTGTCAAAACGTTCATAACGTCTACATCTGCTCCTGCAATAGGTCTGTCACCTAGCGGTGCATCAAGGACATAATTCTTCTGTGCAGCAATGAGGATAATCCTCAGATCACGGAACAATTCCGCATCATTGCTACTAACATCTTTCAACTTGGTTTTCTCTAGGAACATATAAAAAATAAACGTGGAGCAACATCACGAGCTATTGATCTACAACATAGATATGCTAATACTACCAGGACTAAGTTCATGATAAATTAAAGTTCAATTAATCATATTACTTAAGAACTCCCACTTAGATAGACATCCCTCCGGTCATCTAAATGATCACGTGATCCAAATCAACTAAACCATGTCCGATCATCACGTGAGATGGAGTAGTTTCAATGGTGAACATCTTATGTTGATCATATCTACTATATGATTCACGCTCGACCTTTCGGTCTCCAGTGTTCCGAGGCCATATCTGCATATGCTAGGCTCGTCAAGTTTAACCCGAGTATTCTGCGTGTGCAAAACTGGCTTACACCCGTTGTATTTGAACGTAGAGCTTATCACACCCGATCATCACGTGGTGTCTCGGCACGATGAACTTTCGCAACGGTGCATACTCAGGGAGAACACTTATACCTTGAAATTTAGTAAGGGATCATCTTATAATGCTACCGTCGTTCTAAGCAAAATAAGAAGCATAATAAGATAAACATCACATGCAATCAACATATGTGACATGATATGGCCATCATCATCTTGTGCTTTTGATCTCCATCTCCAAAGCACCGTTATGATCACCTTCGTCATCGGCGCGACACCTTGATCTCCATCGTAGCATCGTTGTCGTCTCGCCAACTATTGCTTCTATGACTATCGCTACTACTTAGTGATAAAGTAAAGCAATTACATGGCGATTGCATTTCATACAATAAAGCGACAACCATATGGCTCCTGCCAGTTGCCGATAACATTACAAAACATGATCATCTCATACAAAACCGTATAACTCATCATGTCTTGACCATATCACATCACAACATGCCCTGCAAAAACAAGTTAGACGTCCTCTACTTTGTTGTTGCAAGTTTTACGTGGCTGCTACGGGCTTAGCAAGAACCGTTCTTACCTACGCATACAAAAATCACAACGATGTTTCGTCAAGTATGTGCTATTTTAACCTTCACAAGGACCGGGCGTAGCAACACTTGATTCAGCTAAAGTGAGAGAGACAGACACCCGCCAGTCACCTTTAAGCAACAAGTGCTCGTAACGGTGAAACCAGTCTCGCGTAAGCGTACGCGTAATGTCGGTCCGGGCCGCTTCATCTCACAATACCGCCGAAGCAAAGTATGACATGCTGGTAAGCAGTATGACTAGTATCGCCCACAACTCATTGTGTTCTACTCGTGCATATCATCTACGCATAGACCTGGCTCATGATGCCACTGTTGGGGAACGTAGTATTTTCAAAATTTTCCTACGATCACGCAAGATCTATCTACTAGATGCATAGCAACGAGAGGGGAGAGTGTGTCTACGTACCCTCGTAGACCGAAAGCAGAAGCGTTTATCAACGCGGTTGATGTAGTCGTGCACCTTCATGATCCATCCCGATCTAGTACCGAACGTACGGCACCTCCGCGTTCAGCACACGTTCAGCTCGATGACGTCCTCGCCTTCTTGATCCAGCAAGACGGGCGAAGTAGTAGATGAGTTCCGGCAGCACGACGGCGTGGTGACGGTTGTTGATGAAGAACAATCTCTGCAGGGCTTCGCCAAGCACTACAGAAACTAGACGGAGGATAAACTAGAGGGTCGGGGTAGCCGGCACACGGCTTGGTGTATCTTGATGTGTCTTGGGTGCTAGCCCTACCCCTCTATTTATATGTTGAGCCCTGGGGTCGAAACTTGGAGCAAAAGCCTCCTCAAAGTCGGTTTTGCCCGAAAGGAAAGAGTCCCACTCGGACTCCAGGGCTAGACGCCAGGGTTCCCGGCGTCTACCCCCTAGACGCCAGGGTTCCTGGCGTCTAGCCTCTGGTCTCCGCAAAACTTCCTTTTGCACTTTCCTAAAGCCTCGTGGGCTTTCCCCTTTGGCCCAAATAAAGTGTTCTCGTACCCAAACATTTCGGGAAACATCCGGAACCCCTTCCGGTGAATTCCGGAACCCTTCCGGAGGTCAAACACTATTATCCCATATATTAATCTTTATCTCCGGACCATTCCGGAGTTCCTCGTCATGTCCGTGATCACATCCAGGACTCCGAATAACATTCGGTCATCAACATACATAACTCATTTAATACTATATCGTCAACGAAACGTTAAGCGTGCGGACCCTACGGGTTCGAGAACTATGTAGACATGACCGAGACATCTCTCCGGTCAATAACCAATAGCGGAACCTGGATGCCCATATTGGCTCCTACATATTCTACGAAGATCTTTATCGGTCGAACCGCATAACAACATACGTTGTTCCTTTTGTCATCGGTATGTTACTTGCCCGAGATTCGATCGTCGGTATCTCTATACCTAGTTCAATCTCGTTACCGGCAAGTCTCTTTACTCGTTCCGTAACACATCATCTCGTGACTAACTCATTAGTCTTTTGCTTGCAAGGCTTATTATGATGTGTGTTACCGAGAGGGCCCAGAGATACCTCTCCGACACTCGGAGTGACAAATCCTAATCTTGATCTATGCCAACACCACGAATACTTTCGGAGACACCTGTAGAGCATCTTTATGATCACCCAGTTACGTTGGGACGTTTGATAGCACACAAGGTGTTCCTACGGTATTCGGGAGTTGCATAATCTCATAGTCATAGGAACATGTATAAGTCATGAAGAAAGCAATAGCAGTAAAACTAAACGATCATAGTGCTATGCTAACGGATGGGTCTTGTCCATCACATCATTCTCCTAATGATGTGATCCCGTTGATCAAATGACAACTCATGTCTATGATTAGGAAACATAACCATCTTTGATCAATGAGCTAGTCTAGTAGAGGCATACTAGGGACATACTGTTTTGTCTATGTATCCACACATGTACTAAGTTTCCGGTTAATACAATTCTAGCATGAATAAAAGACATTTATCATGATATAAGGAAATACAAATAACATCTTTATTATTGCCTCTAGGGCATATTTCCTTCAGTCTCCCACTTTAACTAGAGTCAATAATCTAGATTACAAAGTGATGATCCTCACACCCATGGAGTCTTGGTGCTGATCATGTTTTGCCCGTGGAAGAGGCTTAGTCAACGGGTCTGCAACATTCAGATCCGTATGTATTTTGCAAATCTCTATGTCTCCCTCCTTGACTAGATCGCGGATGGAATTGAAGCGTCTTTTGATGTGCTTTGTTCTCTTGTGAAACCTGGATTCCTTCGCCAAGGCTATGGCTCCAGTGTTGTCACAAAAGATTTTCATTGGGCCCGATGCACTAGGTACTACACCTAGATCGGATATGAACTCCTTCATCCAGACTCCTTCATTTGCTGCTTCCGAAGCAGCTATGTATTCCGCTTCACACGTAGATCCCGCCACGACGCTCTGCTTGGAACTGCACCAACTGACAGCTCCACCGTTCAATAAAAATACATATCCGGTTTGTGACTTTGAGTCATCCGGATCAGTGTCAAAGCTAGAATCGACGTAACCGTTTACGACGAGCTCTTTGTCACCTCCATATACGAGAAACATATCCTTTGTTCTTTTCAGATACTTTAGGATGTTTTTGACCGATGTCCAGTGATCCACTCCTGGATTACTTTGGTACCTCCCTGCTAGACTTATAGCAAGGCACACATCAGGTCTGGTACACAGCATTGCATACATGATAGATCCTATGGCTGAGGCATAGGGAATGACTTTCATTTTCTCTCTATCTTCTGCAGTGGTCGTGTTGGGGAACGTAGTATTTTAAAATTTTCCTACGATCACGCAAGATCTATCTACCAGATGCATAGCAACGAGAGGGGAGAGTGTGTCTACGTACCCTCGTAGACCGGGAGCGGAAGCGTCAAGTGACGCGGTTGATGTTGTCGAACTTCTTCGCGATCCAACCGATCAAGCACCGAACGTACGGCACCTCCGCGTTCAGCACACGTTCAGCTTGATGACGTCCCACGAGCTCTTGATCCAGTTGAGCTTCACGGGAGAGTTTCGTCAGCACGACGGCGTGGTGACAGATATGATGTGTTCACCGGCGCAGGGCTTCGCCTAAGCTCCGCGACGGTACGACCGAGGTGTGATTCTGTGGAGGGGGGCACCGCACACGGCTAAAACAATTCAACTTGTGTGTCTTTGGGTGCCCCCCTGCCCCCGTATATAAAGGAGCAGGGGAGGGAGGCCGGCCAACCTCTCCTGGTGCGGCTAGGGAGGGAGTCCTACTAGGAATAGGATTGCAATCCTATTCCTAGTAGGATTCACCGAAAGGAAGAAGGGGGAAAGGAATAGGAGAGGTGGCGCCCCCCCAATCCTAGTCCAACTAGGATTCCTAGGTGGGGGCGCCGGCCAGCCCTATGGGCTGTCTCTCTCTCACCCTTTAGGCCCACTATGGACCATCCCCTCTCGTAGGGGGTTCCGGTAACCCCCTCCGGCATTCCCGATAAATCCGAAACTTTTCCGGTATACTTCCGGTGTCCGAATATAGCCGTCCAATATATCAATCTTTATGTCTCGGGCATTCCGAGACTCCTCGTCATGTCCGTGATCTCATCCGGGACTCCGAACTACCTTCGGTACATCAATACTCAAAAACTCATAATACCGATCGTCATCAAACGTTAAGCGTGCGGACCCTACGGGTTCGAGAACTATGTAGACATGACCGAGACTCATCTCTGGTCAATAACCAATAGCGGAACCTGGATGTTCATATTGGCTCCTACATATTCTACGAAGATCTTTTATCGGTCAGAACCGCATAACAACATACGTTGTTCCTTTTGTCAAACGGTATGTTACTTGCCCGAGATTCGATCGTCGGTATCTTTATACCTAGTTCAATCTCGTTGCTGGCAAGTCTCTTTACTCGTTCCGTAACACATCATCTCGTGACTAACTCATTAGTCTTTTGCTTGCAAGGCTTATTATGATGTGTGTTACCGAGAGGGCCCAGAGATACCTCTCCGACACTCGGAGTGACAAATCCTAATCTTGATCTATGCCAACACCACGAATACTTTCGGAGACACCTGTAGAGCATCTTTATGATCACCCAGTTACGTTGTGACGTTTGATAGCACACAAGGTGTTCCTACGGTATTCGGGAGTTGCATAATCTCATAGTCATAGGAACATGTATAAGTCATGAAGAAAGCAATAGCAGTAAAACTAAACGATCATAGTGCTATGCTAACGGATGGGTCTTGTCCATCACATCATTCTCCTAATGATGTGATCCCGTTGATCAAATGACAACTCATGTCTATGGCTAGGAAACATAACCATCTTTGATCAATGAGCTAGTCTAGTAGAGGCATACTAGGGACTTACTGTTTTGTCTATGTATCCACACATGCACTAAGTTTCCGGTTAATACAATTCTAGCATGAATAAAAGACATTTATCATGATATAAGGAAATACAATAACAACGTTATTATTGCCTCTAGGGCTTATTTCCTTCACATTCTTGTAACCATTCAGCCTGACAGAGCTTCTGGTGCACCTTCTGACAGCAGTGTCCACCACAGGGGTACCCTTGCGTTTCTTCTTCGACGTGCTAGGTGCGTCAGCTTGTGCAGTGAATACCAGAGACTGTGAAGGTTTCCCCAGAGTAGGGAAAAGAGCGCGCGCCACCGGACACCTTGCCGGCGGAGAAGAAACCAGAGGTGGCACTTGCTCCTGCTGACGAATAAGAGAAGATGTTCCAGCGTCAGCGTCAAAGACAATAGACCAGTTCTTCTTGGGATAAATGACAGTGCCCAAGGGTTTGAAGAGCAGAGGGCATGGCACTTTAGCCACAGCGATGTCTTCCATGAGAGATTCAAAAGACCTCCTCCAAAGCATGTCAGGTGGCAAAACTGGACCCGCCACAATCTTGATCATTCCAACAAAAATCTGTTGTTCCTGAATCAATGGCGGCTGGTAAGGCACTATGGCGAGAGGTTGAACTTGCTGGGTCTCCTGCTGCTAGAAATGGACTTCCTGTGTCTGGGAGGAGATCGAATCTTCAGGTTGATCAATGTCAATTGAGACCTGAACCTGAGCGGGAATCTCAGGTTGGTTAACTTCTTCATCCTCGCCCCAGACCGCATTGCCCCATCCTTCAGGTAATGGTTGCTCCGGCTCCTGTTGAGGCATCTCATTCCAACCCAGAAGCGGGTATTGTGGCATGACAAAAGGAAGATTATCCGGCTGCAAATTGCCAGGCAGGGGGTGCGGGTTTCCATCAAGTGGCATGGGATCCTCATCATTGGGCATTTGATCCGCAAAGTTTGCTCCCAAAACATAACAAGCAGCCGTCCAGGAAACACGAGCGCCACCCCAATCAGCATAGTCACCAAAAACAACATCCCTCGGCACAAGGGGTGTGTCAGGGAAACTGGCATGAACAATTGATCAGACAAGGTAAGGATCTTCACTCTTTCAAGATAAGAACAGCATGGCAGCAGCGCAGTGGTTATCAGACTTATGCTTCATCAAGTAGACATACCCATATCTACTCAAGTCATCTGTGAGGGTGAGAACATAACGATAGCCTCCGCGAGCCTCAACACTCATTGGACCGCACACATCGGTATGAATGATTTCCAACAAGTTGGTTGCTCGCTCCATTGTTCCGGAGAACGGAGTCTTGGTCATCTTGCCCAAGAGGCATGGTTCGCACGTGTCAAATGATTCATAATCAAGAGACTCCAGAAGTCCATCTGCATGGAGCTTCTTCATACGTTTGACACCAATATGACCAAGGCGGCAATGCCACAAGTATGTGGGACTATCATTGTCAACTTTACATCTTTTGGCATTCACACTATGAATATGTGTATCATCACGTTCGAGATTCATCAAAAATAAACCATTGACCAGCGGGGCATGACCATAAAACATATCTCTCCAATAAATAGAACAACCATTATTCTCGGATTAAAATGAGTAGCCATCTCGCATCAAACGAGATCCAGATACAATGTTCATGCTCAAAGCTGGTACTAAATAACAATTATTAAGGTTTAAAACTAATCCCGAGGGTAGATGTAGAGGCAGCGTGCCGACGGCGATCACATCGACCTTGGAACCATTCCCGACGTGCATCGTCACCTCGTCCTTCGCCAGTCTCCGCTTATTCCGCAGCTCCTGCTTTGAGTTACAAATGTGAGCAACTGCACCGGTATCAAATACCCAGGAGCTACTACGAGCGCTGGTAAGGTACACATCAATAACAGGTATATCATATATATGATGTCTACACATGCTTCTACTCTTGTAGACTATGTTGGGCCTCCAAGCGCAGAGGTTTGTAGGACAGCAGCAATTTCCCTCAAGTGGATGACCTAAGGTTTATCGAACTCAGGGAAGTAGAGGTTGAAGATGGTCTCTCTCAAGCAACCCTGCAACTAAGATACAAGAAGTCTCTTGTGTCCCCAACACACCTAATACAACTAGGAGTTGTATAGGTGCACTAGTTCGGCGAAGAGATGGTAAAATATGGATGATAGGAGTGGCAAAGCAAAGTAATATAAATCTGTAATAAAAAGTGCAGCAAGCAAACAAGTGGTAAACGTGAGCACAAATGGTATTGCAATGGTGGAAACAAGGCCTAGGGTTCATACTTTCACTAGTGGCAACTCCCAACAACATTAACATAATCGAATCACATGATATTTCCCATAAAACATGCAATGGAGACACACCCGGAGGTCATTCCTTCGTGGTCAAGAGTGGACGAGAATTATGTAGGGCTACAAAAGCACACCTCAAAGTTCGTAGTTCTCAATCTAAGGATTTCCCAATGTCACCGTGGCCATCCAAAGAGAGTCCCACAATCACCACAACATATCTAAAGGATAGTCAAAGACAAGCACCAAGAGACTCTCAATCTTCAATCAACACACAAGAGAGGAAATCACTCATGAAAATATTGTTCTAATCCATGTCCAATAGACCGCTGTCACCTTGGTCTCGGGGATTATACTAGATAAAGACAAGTGAGTACATCAATCCAATACATAGAGGAAGGGGAAATATCATGGGATCACCCTAGATTAACATAGACTATGATCACAACGAAGATCACATCATGTGTGACGACCCCGGCCCGATCGTGCACTAATCATACACGCAAATGCACACGATCAAGCCTAAGGACTCACGTGAAGGAATCACAGCACAACTCTAAAACATAAATAAATACATGCAAGTTATATATTACAAGCCAGGGGCCTCGAGGGCTCGAATACATAACAAGTGTAATACACATAGTCAGCGGAAGCGTTAGGTATCTGGGTACAGATACAACACAGCAGAAGATAGGCCTGTTACACAGGCGGGGCAAAAGAAAAGCTACGATCGAAAAGGCGCAGGCCTCCTGCCTGGGACCTCCGATCCTACTCCTGGTCGTCGTCCGCCGGCTCCTCGTAGAAGTACTCGCCGGCCGGGTAGTAGTAGTAGCCAGCCTCGGGCTGGTAGTAGTAGTCGTCAACGGGGGCTGCGGGCACCATGGCTCCGTCGTCTGATTTATCATGCGGGTAGGACAAAAGAGGAAGCAAAGCAACCGTGAGTACTCATCCAAAGTACTCAGCAAGACTTACATCAGATCTATACTAGCAATGCATTATTTTCAAAGGAGGCTTTATGTGGGTGGACTAGACTGCAGAAAGCCAGAGTAGAGAGGGGAAAAGCCTAGTCCTAACGAAGACTAGCATCTTCAGGGTCTTGCAGCAATTAGAGGGGAGCAGAATAGTTTCATCATAATAATGTATAGTGTTTGCAGCAACATCAACCTCATATCACAAGTCACCAGTTCTAGTTGTACCGAAGTGGATACAACTCCGAGTGTCCGTTACCGTAGGACAGGCTATCGATAGATTGTTTCTTCCCTGCAGGGGTGCACCAAGTTACCCACCACGCTCGCTTAACTCCGGCCGGACACACCATCAGGTCGTGCCCGCCCTCGGCCAAACAATACGACGCAACCCGACCGGATACCGCCAGAGAGGATCGAGCACGCCGGACTAATCCTATGCCCCCGGGGGTCGGGGCCATCGCCCCGGACGCTCCGCACGTTGCGAGGCCGTTCGGTAGCAGACCTAGCAACCCCTTATACAAGCACGCAGTTGCATCCTAAGTCCAATCCGAATGGGCCGCTCAATCGCTGACGTCGTGACGACTCCGGCTGATGTATACGACGCAGAGCACCCACTCACACCCACGTGGTGGTTAGTGCTATCGGACCCGGAGGCCCCTCGGATCAAATATCCAAATCGCTTAGTGTATTGGGAGCGCGCGGTAACGAGCAGAGCCTACGATACTGTTGGCCCCGTCGTCCCGTCTCGAGGACTTGTGACAAGGACTGGGAAAGACCGGCCACGCCTCGTAGTTATCTCGCGGGTACCCTCACTGGTCACCCGACTCCACAGCTCACGCCTCAAAGGCACTCGCGGGTACCCCTCTGGTTCAACCCGCCTCCATCCAACATGTGTAGTAGTAACTTCAAAGTGTCATCAGACGCACGATACCTCTGGCCGCACGCCTTTGTTCCTGGCGACGTCCGGCCTCGGGGATCGATACGTCTTTAAACACGGTATGGTGAAACAGGGCATCCGTGTGGTTTCCATGCCGATGAGGAATCCGAGGAATCACCCTCGTTGGACTCCTAAACGACAAGTCCCGTTAAGGTGATACCGGAGGAATCACCCTCGGCGGTAATCACCATAGCGGATGCACGACAAAAGCTAAGTCGGAAGTGGGAAGAGGAATCACCCTCGGTAACCCACAACGAGCTAGCTATACTACAGGGGCAACATCAGAAGTGAGTTCGGAGGTATCACCCTCGTCACCCGATGTTAACTCTGCGGAGTCGAGCATATTAGGAGGGGGTGTGCGGTGATGTGAAGAAGGTCAGGGGAAGGGGCTCGATCGCTTGATCGAGGCAAGGGTACTATGCGAGGCAACTACGAGAGTGCGGGACCATAGCAGTGCTACCCAACCTATACTAAGCAGTTTATGAATAAAGACAGGTATCAACAGTATTGCAAAAACAGGCTATGCAACAGTAATAGGAGCAGTAGCAGTAGCAGCAATTCTAATGCAAGAATAAGAGAGAATAGACATAGGCGGTATCGGAATGATCAAAGGGGGGTTGCTTGCCTGGTTGCTTGGCAAACGAAAAGGAACAACGGCGGTGAAGTAGTCGATCACCAGGGCATCGTCGGCGGTCTCGGGGTCTACCGGGAAGAAAGGGGGAGAGGAAACAATATAAATACACAGTAACGAAAGTAATCACAAAGCATGACGATCTAACGCAGTGCTACCGATAACGGAGAAGGGGAACCCATCCGGGAAAGTATTCCCGGTTCTGGATCTGTGTCGGACAGATGAACCGGAGGGGGACGGTTGCAGGTTTACGGTGTCAGAGTCAAGCGGCAACTGGGGTGCAGTGCAGGGTTGCCTAAAAACATGTCTAAGTTATATTAGTTATTTTTAGGAATTAACTGAAATTATTTACCGGTGTATGTGCACTATTCATCTACCGGAAACAGGCTAAAAGTTGCGGGTTCACCTCCGTAGAGGGTCCCGATACGGAAACAGATAGTACGGTTAGGTTCGTCTCGTCGTTCTGAGCAACTTTCATATAGAAAGTTTTTCCATCCGAGCTACGGTTTAATTTCTATGAATTTTCAAAGTTTAAACAATAACCGGAAAATTCCTGAAATTTTGCCAAGTCTGAGAATTCGCCGGTTTTAAACATGTCTTAGCTGTTTTCCGGAGACCATTGCTATTGTTCTGTACATCCTATGATTTTGTGCCTTATATCAATTGTGAGCATTTCTCTGCGATCTACAGGTTAGTATCACTTTTATCCATATTAGAGTTCATTAGCTTGATCATCAACAACTCTAAAGTAGCTATGAAAATAAAGCTGTTTTTCGGCTTTCACTTAACAGAACTTAGCATTTTGTGATTTTTGTAGGAATTAATCTATGCATCAAATGGATTTGGTCCAATGAAAACATTTGAACCTTGTCAAGTGTATTACGTGCCCATAATATTTTTACTCCTGTTAATAGTTGTTTAGCCATTGTTTAGGGGCTGTCCAAGGGGCTACTCAGCTTAAATTCGCAAAAGCTAGCGCACGCCACAGTAACTGAATGTTACTGTAGCACGGCAGCAGCAGCGGTGCTGCGCGGCGAGAGCTCGCCGGACGGAGCTACGGCCAACGGTTTCAAGCACGGTTTGCGGCTACGGGTAGCTGGTGTTCACGCGCATCCATTCCCGGCGGTCTCGTGGGCGGAGAGTGGACCAAGGCGTCGACGGCGGCTAGGCGGCGGAGCTCTGTTCGAGCAGTCATGGTGCGGCGGTGTTGGCTGCAGCCGCAGGCACGGGCACGCGCGGGTGCGCGTGGGGGGCAGCGGGCGTGCGGCCAGGAGCGAGCAGGGGGGTGCGGGCGAGGCTAAGACTCGGCCTGGGTGAGCGGGGCGGCCAGAGCGCGTGGAACGGGCGTGCGCGAGAGGGAGCAGGGCAACGGCCATGGTCAGGGCCGCGGGCGAGCACGCGCGGAGCAAGCTCCGGCCATGGCGGACGAGCGCGGGGACGACCTCAATGGCTACAGATCGAAGCAGGGAAAAAGAGGATCTGGGAGAGGAGCTCACAATGAGCTTGGGGTCGCGGTCGAGGAGGCCGGAGGTAGACCGGAGTAGTGGGAATCGGCGATGGCGGTCGACGATGTACGTGACGAAGACGACGGCGATGACGAACGTACAGGGCCTCCCCGGTCCAACCCATAAGATTAGACGAAGGAGGCGATGGTGGTGAAGCTCCTGGACAGCACGGGACGGTGAACGGTGGCCGGTGGCCGCGGGATCGACGGCGAGAGTGGCGGCTGTGGTTTGGCTGTGGGCGATGGAGACGAAAAAGAGCGAGGGAGAGGAGGCGAGGGGGTCCAGTGGCTCCTGGGGGAGAGCGAGGGGGTGCCGGGGAAGGGCCTTATCCCCTCCTCCTACCTGCTCTGTCGTCGTGGCAGGAGGAGGGCGGCGTGGCGGCGTTCGTCCACAGCTGCGCCGACACGCAGGGGAGGGGACAGTTAGGGGACGAGGTACTGGGCCGGACTGGGCCGGACGTGAACTGTTGCTGCTATACCGAATAAACATAGTGACCTTTTTTTCCTTTTACCTCTTTTCTTTTTTTCTGTCAGCTGGACTAGCTACTGTTTTACAACTAATTAGTGCATCAAATTACTTTAGTTATGAAAGAAACTTAGCGCATAAATACTTAGCAACACTCTAGAGTGGTACAAAAGTTTGGGTTCAATTGGAAAGGCTTAACTATTTTTTTGAAATTGAAAGGGGCCAAAATTTAGAGCTGAAGGTACTGTTTTAAAATGAAAGAGGGCATTTTTGGAGTTTCAAAAATGTTTATTTATTTTTATATTTTCACTGGGATTATATGCAACATTAAGAACATTTTTATTATTTTGTTTGGATTTATTTTAGTTTTGGCTTTACTTTAAATTTGAATTTGAGCTAGGTCATTTCTTTAATTGCATTTTCATTAAGATAATCATGAGGTCAAAGCAGGTTGATTTGGTTAATGACATGAATAAGATCTGGGGGTGTCACATCATGGGAGAGAGAATTGACCACATAGCTACTGGTAAGAACCTCAGCCCCGAGGAGGAACTACTCCCGCATCATGGAGGGAGGAAGCAACGTCGATGGAGATGAATCCGGGGGCACTTCCCCGTCCCGGCAGGGTGCCGGCGCAGGAATTCTGGTCCCCCGAAGCTTGATGGCGATGGCGGCGGAGATCGGAATCGCGTCTGGAGAAAAGGGGTCTGGAATCAGGGTTTCCGCGACACGGTGTAAATATATGCCAAAGGGGGGCATCAGAGGGGGTCAGGGGTGCCCAGGCGCCCCCCCGGCGCGGCCAGGGGGGCCGCGTGGGCAGGCCACCTGGAGCCCCTGTGGGTCCCCTCCGGCCCTACTTTGGCCGCATGGAAGCTTCCGGAACGCTGATTTTTTATATAATTTTTCTGGATTTTTTCTGGCAGTTCTCGTAATGTGAAAACCTGAAATACAAAAACAGCCGAAAACAGAAACTGGCACTGGGGTGCACTGAGTTAATAGGTTAGTCCAAATATGATCAAAAGTGTATGGAAGTGTATAAATAACATAGCAATATCACCCAAAAGAGGCATGGAGCAAGCAGAAATTATAGATACGTTTTGGACGTATCAACATCCCCAAGCTTAATTCCTGCTCGTCCTCGAGTAGGTAAATGATAACAAGAATAATTTCTGTGGTGACATGCTATTAACCATATAGAACTTTTTCATAGTCATATGACAAAAGCTTACTGAGACAATGAATCTATAGTAATTAAGTTGCCTCATGAGAAAATCACAAAGGACTGAAAGTTTTACAATATGATACTGAAACATCAAATAGATTTGCAATGAACATGATGTGCAAATATGATAAAGTGATATCTAGCTTGCCCCCTTTAGTGAAGCAAAACATAAATGCAGGGGCACCTCCAAGGTTTAAGTGATGACTAGATACAATGATTTCAGAATAAACGATATCACAATCATGCAAAAGACAATGCTATTTTGGGACAATGCACATTACACTCAGAATGACAATCATGCTCTCAGTAGTTGGTGCTTTTAAAAGAAGGTGGAGACTCTCGAACCGTGGCTTTTGTTGGCAAGGTTGAAAACCCGTAGTCGGAAACAAAGACAAAACATGTACCAGAGCTCTTGGTTTTAAAACAGAGGTAATAATTTATTTTAGATCATGCATGTTTCGTCAACGAATGCTAGCAGACAACTCAATCACTTTTCGAGATGGACAAGTTTCGAGGAACGGCTCCCGAATGAGGACAATCACATCCTCTTAATCTCCTTTGTTTATCACTGCCAAAGTTTTCTGATTTCTCATGAACAAAGCGTGAAGGAGGGTTTGTTTGTTATATTATCTTTTTGAGCCGGGCGCACTCAATGCCAGTTCCTTCTCGTATTATGGGTTTGCACATTATACATGCAATCCCGGGGTGAAGCTTGTCCAACTTAAAAAGATCATGAATTAACTACTACTTCCTCATGAACTTAAAACACAGGCACAAAATAGGAATGCTTTTTCTTTGAATAATTTCGAGATGGTACATGCAAGTCTCCGTTAGGAATGGCAGGTAAATACCATGTAGGAAGATATGGTGGACTCATATGGCATAACTGGATTAAAAGGATGTGGATGCACAAGCAGTCAGTCCGCTTAGTACAGGCGAAGGTTAGCAAAAGACTGGGAGCGACCAACTAAGAGAGCAATGACGGTCATAATCATACAGAGCGACAAAGCAACATTGAATCAGGCATGGAAGTTATATCGCTACTCAGAAACAAAAGATCATCAAGGCTTGAGAGACTTTCTTTACAGTCTTAAATATGCGTGAGCATACGCCAAGTCAATCAAAATAAATTCTTTGAAGGAAGATATTACTAAACCATACCACATCATAGGCAAACAAATCATGTTGGTACTCCAACAACACATTGGGAATCCCCCAGCTATTTGAGACTAACCATAAGAAAACATGAACTACTAAGCGCCATTATGCACGTAGCATCTTTATCATAGACATATCAACCAATGCAACGGAAGCAAACTCTCTTAATAAGATAAGCATGATAACTAAAGAGAGTTCAAGCAACCAACTAAACAAAAGCTCTTTAAAAAGATAAGCATGAATACTAAGAGCTAAGCATGATAGTAGCTATTAAAAGACAAAGAACACACACAACAAGGATAGACATGAAAATTCTATGTTATGTTCTAGGTAGAAGTGGAGCGTGTTTCTCTCCCACATAAAGAAAGCTGAGTTCCGACTCGTTATGAAAAGCTAAAGGAAAACTAAAAAGGAAACTAAAAGCAAGACGCTCCAAGCATAGCACATAACACATGAAGTGATAAAAATATAGTGGAACGAAAGACGAACTGATAATGTTGATGGAGAAGGGGATGCACGGGGGCATCCCCAAGCTTAGACACTTGAGTCTCCTTGAATATTTCTTGGGGGTGCATGGGGGCATCCCCAAGCTTGAGCGTTTGACACTCCTGAATCTTTTTATCATCTTCCCTCGCACACTTGAAAACTCCCTTCATACATAACTCATCATAATCTGATTAGCGAGGTTAGTACCCATAATAGAATAATTGTTCCTTGCTGGAAATAAAGATATTCTTGAAGTTCTACTGCTTCTCAAGGTTGCCAAAAGGTTTTTGCAAAGAAAAAGCAAGCTCTAGGTTTGCAAAATGAAGGAAAGGCAAAACAGGACAGAATCTGTGAAAAACAGAACAGCAGGTAGTAAATGATTTGTTCGGGGCACTTCTGCAACTCTAATCTAAAAACTCAGAACAGACGCACGAAAGACAATTATATAGAGCACGCTGTCGAAAAAATTCTGACCAATAAGATGATCTGGTGATTTTATACGAATTTTTCTGTCCAAGGACAGAATCTGTTTCCTGGACAGCACGTCACAACTTTTGAACTTTCTTGCAGTCAGAGGCTACACTTGGCACAAAATTGAAAAATAAAGATACAATGATGTTGCTACAGTAGTAACAAACATCAAGACCACTAAAACTGAAAGCAAAGATAACAAGGGTTGTCTCCCTAGAGCTCTTTCTTTATAGCCATAAAGATAGGCTTAAGACTTTAATGATGCTCTCGTAGGAATAAGAGCTGAAGAACAAAAGAAAGCATCAAGAAGTAAATACCAAACACATTTAAGCCTAACATGCTTCCTATGCATAGGAATATTGCAATAGAATAATTCATTGAAGCACAAAGCAACTAGCATAGGAAGGCAAAACAAGCATAACTTCAAAATATTCACCATAAAGAGAGGAAACTTCTTATTATTAAGATATTTAGAACCAAGTCTCCCTCTCTCATTATAAATTTCAGTGGCATCATGGATAAACTCAACAATATAAGCATCACATAAAGCATTGTTACCATGATCCACATGCAAAAAGGTACTCTCACTCTCCACATAAGCATAATCTTTCTCATTGGTAATAGTGGGAGTAGGACTATCATAAACAACTTGAACACTATAGATTAATTGTATATTAGGAGGGTGGTGTTCAACAAGGGAGTAATTCCCTCCATGATTATGACAAGTTTCATAAGGATAATTTCTCCTTATGTCATAGGTACCTTTATAATCACTATAGATTGGAGTTATAACATCATCATGGTAGAGAAGAGCATTATCATTGCTAGCAACTATATTTGTAAACATGTTGTCTTTATTCTTACTAGCAAGAGAATTATCAATTATCACATCACTAGTGGGTAAAGGATTTGCAATCCTATCATCCCCAAGCTTAGAGCTTCCCATATCTTCACTTTCAGAGTTGGTACCAAATTTTTTTTCAAGATCATAAGTAGCATTATCATCATTTTCCCAATCACAATAAGTAACATGCATGTCATAATCAAAATCATCTTCAATAGTACCTACGGACGTATCATCAAGATGATAATTAAGGCAATAAACTTCACCTTCTTCTTTAAACTTACAACAGTTAGGATAAAAGTTGATGGGAGGAATATGCTCAGGCCAGGTTGATACCCATTCTTCTTCCTTCTTGCTCCGCTTCCTCCTCCTCTTCTTTTTCTTCTTCTTAACCTTAGGAGGGAGTGGTTGGAGATGAAGCTTCTCCACATATCCTGGTTTATCATTAGAAACAATAGGGGAAACTTGGGAGGAACTCTCCTTTTTATTAGCAGAAATATAAGAGACATTTTTATACTTTGGTAAAGTTCCCTCCTTTATAATCTTACCTATGTAATCATTTTCATGGCAATTAACAACACAATAGAGATGGCAATTTTGCAAAGTGTTTTTTATTCCTATGGCATTAACATCTAGCCATGAAGTCTTTTCTGATAACTCTTCACACATCAAAAATAACATAAGCTCATCATAAAGATCAGAGGTGATCATGTTATCACACAACCGGTTAACAGTTATGTTTTGAAAGTTCATGCATTGAAAATTAAAGTGACCCTCTATACGGCAAAGTTCACAAGTAAAAGGATAAAGGTCACACAATTCTCTAGCAATTTCATTTAAATCTCTGACCCAAGTGATTGTTCTTTCATGCTTATGTTGCTTACAATACTTCTCTTTTTCAATCATAGGCCTTTCACAAGGTCTATCCACTCCACAAAAATTAACATGCTTATATAAAACTTCATTTTTAGGAATTGGATCATGCATGTTGCAATCATCATGAACAATTTCATTTTCTTTGCAAGTCTCTTTAAAAGGTTTATGATACTTGATCCAATCCTCCTTAGGCATATTAAGATGTGAAGCAAAAGATTTGAGGAAATCAACAAGGAGTTGAGAATCAAGCCCAAACTTAGCACTAAACTTATTAAAACTTGTAGTTTCAACAAAGGACTTAATGCAATCATACTCATAAATTATACCTGACTCTTTACCTTTGTTGATCTCCCAATCTTCAGTGTTGCGTTGAATTCTTTCAAGGAGTTCCTATTTAGCATCAATCTTTTTGTTTGTGAAAGAACCCATAGAGGAGGCGTCGAGCAAATCTTTATCCTGTCGAGAAAGCCTCGCATAGAAATTAGTAATAATCATATCTTTGGGGAGCCCATGGTTAGGACATTTTAGCATTAACGTTTTCAGTCTCCCCCAAGCTTGAGCTATGCTCTCTCCGTCATGAGGATAAAAATTATAAACATAATTCCTATTCTCATGGACTTCATGCAGAGGATAAAACTTGGAGTAAAAGAGAGACTGGATCTCTTCCCACTCCAGCAGGTGAGAGTCATCTAGTAGCCTATACCATTCTGAAGCTTTATCTATAAGTGATACGGCGAACAATTTCCTCATGACAAACTCCCTTGATACACCTGCAAGCTTAAATAATGAACATAATTGTGATAGATATAGCAAGTGTTCACCGGGATGTCTATCTCCTGCATAACGATTAGCCAAAACATAATCGATAATACCAGCTGTTATTTTATAGGGCACAATTTCAGTAGGGGGAGGAGCAACCACCACAGGTGTGGGGCGTCTTCCCGCAAGCAACGATCCAATAGCACGGTTTTCCATAAACATAACTAGTGAAACTAAAAACAAGAAACGAAAAGATTTAATTGCAAGATCTAAAGATATACCTTCAAGCGCTCACCTCCATGGCAACGGCGCCAGAAATAGCTTGATGTCTACACACGATTCTACTCTTGTAGACTATGTTGGGCCTCCAAGCGCAGAGGTTTGTAGGACAGCAGCAATTTCCCTCAAGTGGATGACCTAAGGTTTATCGAACTCAGGGAAGTAGAGGTTGAAGATGGTCTCTCTCAAGCAACCCTGCAACTAAGATACAAGAAGTCTCTTGTGTCCCCAACACACCTAATACAACTAGGAGTTGTATAGGTGCACTAGTTCGGCGAAGAGATGGTAAAATATGGATGATAGGAGTGGCAAAGCAAAGTAATATAAATCTGTAATAAAAAGTGCAGCAAGCAAACAAGTGGTAAACGTGAGCACAAATGGTATTGCAATGGTGGAAACAAGGCCAAGGGTTCATACTTTAACTAGTGGCAACTCCCAACAACATTAACATAATCGAATCACATGATATTTCCCATAAAACATGCAATGGAGACACACCCGGAGGTCATTCCTTCGTGGTCAAGAGAGGACGAGAATTATGTAGGGCTACAAAAGCACACCTCAAAGTTCGTAGTTCTCAATCTAAGGATTTCCCAATGTCACCGCGGCCATCCAAAGAGAGTCCCACAATCACCACAACATATCTAAAGGATAGTCAAAGACAAGCACCAAGAGACTCTCAATCTTCAATCAACACACAAGAGAGGAAATCACTCATGAAAATATTGTTCTAATCCATGTCCAATAGACCGCTGTCACCTTGGTCTCGGGGATTATACTAGATAAAGACAAGTGAGTACATCAATCCAATACATAGAGGAAGGGGAAATATCATGGGATCATCCTAGATTAACATAGCCTATGATCACAACGAAGATCACATCATGGGAGAGAGAATTGACCACATAGCTACTGGTAAGAACCTCAGCCCCGAGGAGGAACTACTCCCGCATCATGGAGGGAGGAAGCAACGTCGATGGAGATGAATCCGGGGGCACTTCCCCGTCCCGGCAGGGTGCCGGCGCAGGAATTCTGGTCCCCCGAAGCTTGATGGCGATGGCGGCAGAGATCGGAATCGCGTCTGGAGAAAAGGGGTCTGGAATCAGGGTTTCCGCGACACGGTGTAAATATATGCCAAAAGGGGGCATCACAGGGGGTCAGGGGTGCCCAGGCGCCCCCCGGCGCGACCAGGGGGGCCGCGTGGGCAGGCCGCCTGGAGCCCCTGTGGGTCCCCTTCGGCCCTACTTTGGCCGCATGGAAGCTTCCGGAACGCTGATTTTTTATATAATTTTTCTGGATTTTTTCTGGCAGTTCTCGTAATGTGAAAACCTGAAATACAAAAACAGCCGAAAACAGAAACTGGCACTGGGGTGCACTGAGTTAATAGGTTAGTCCAAATATGATCAAAAGTGTATGGAAGTGTATAAATAACATAGCAATATCACCCAAAAGAGGCATGGAGCAAGCAGAAATTATAGATACGTTTTGGACGTATCAATATACCTTTGACGTTGCCGGCCTTCTTGTCTGCTAAGTATTTGGGGCACTTCCGCTTCCAGTGACTCGTTCCCTTGCAATAAAAGCACTCAGTCTTAGGCTTGGGTCCATTCTTTGGCTTCTTCCCGGCAACTGGCTTACCGGGCGCGGCAACTCCTTTGTCGTCCTTCTTGAAGTTCTTCTTACCCTTGCCCTTTTTGAACTTAGTGGTTTTATTCACCATCAACACTTGATGCTCTTTCTTGATCTCCACCTCCGCTGATTTCAGCATTGAATACACCTCGGGAATGGACTTCTCCATCCCTTGCATATTGAAGTTCAACACGAAGCTCTTGTAGCTAGGTGGGAGCGACTGAAGGATTCTGTCAACGACCGCTTCGTCGGGGAGATTCATTCCCAACTGAGACAAGCGATTGTGCAACCCAGACAACTTGAGTATGTGCTCGCTGATAGAACTGTTTTCCTCCATCTTACAGCTGTAGAATGCATTGGAGACATCATATCTCTCAACTCGGGCATGAGCCTGGAAAACCATTTTCAGCTCTTGGAACATCTCATATGCCCCGTGGTGCTCGAAACACTTTTGGAGCCCCGATTCTAAGCTGTAGAGCATGCCGCACTGAACCAGGGAGTAATCATCACAACGCGACTGCTAAGCGTTCATAACATCTTGGTTTGCCGGGGCGGGAGCGTCACCTAGCGGTGCTTCTAGGACATAAGTTTTCTTGGCAGCTATGAGGATGATCCTCAGGTTACGGACCCAGTCCGTATAGTTGCTACCATCGTCTTTCAGCTTGGATTTCTCTAGGAACGCATTGAAGTTGAGGGTGACATGAGCGTGGGCCATTTGATCTACAAGACATATTGTAAAGAATTTAGACTAAGTTCATGGCAATTAAGTTCATCTAATCAAATTTTAATGAACTCCCACTCAGATTGACATCTCTCCAGTCTTCTAAGTGATACATGATCCGAATCGACTAGCCCGTGTCCGATCATCACGTGAGGCGGACTAGTCATCAACGGTGAACATCTTCATGTTTGATCGTATCATCTATACGACTCATGTTCGACCTTTCGGTCTTCCGTGTTCCGAGGCCATGTCTGTACATGCTAGGCTCGTCAAGTGAACCCTAAGTGTATTGCGTGTGTAAATCTGGCTTACACCCGTTGTATGCGAACGTTAGAGCCTATCACACCCGATAATCACGTGGTGCTTCGGAACAACAATCCTTAGCAACGGTGCACAGTTAGGGGGAAAACAATTCTTGAAATTTTCAGTGAGATATCATCTTATTTACTACCGTCGTTCTAAGTAAACAAGATGCATAAACATGATAAACATCACATGAAATCAAATAAAGTGACATGATATGGCCAATATCATTTTGCTCCTTTGATCTCCATCTTCGGGGCACCATGATCATCTTTGTCACCGGCATGACACCATGATCTCCATCATCATGATCTCCATCATCGTGTCTTCATGAAGTCGTCTCGCCAACTATTACTTCTACCACTATGGCTAACGTTTAGCAATAAAGCAAAGTAATTACATGGCGTTATTCAGTGACACGCAGGTCATACAATAAATAAGACAACTCCTATGGCTCCTGTCGGTTGTCATTTTCATCGACATGCAAGTCGTGATTCCCTATTACAAGAACATGATCAATCTCATACATCACATATATCATTCATCACATCTTCTTGGCCATATCACATCACATAGCACATGCTGCAAGAACAAGTTAGACGACCTCTAATTGTTGTTGCAAGTTTTTACGTGGCTTCTATAGGTTTTCTAGCAAGAACGTTTCTTACCTACGCCAAAACCACAACGTGATATGTCAATTTCTATTTACCCTTCATAAGGACCCTTTTCATCGAATCCGATCCGACTAAAGTGGGAGAGACAGATACCCGCCAGCCACCTTATGCAACTAATGCATGTCAGTCGGTGGAACCAGTCTCACGTAAGCGTACGTGTAAGGTCGGTCTGGGCCGCTTCATCCCACGATGCCGCCGAATCAAGATTGGACTAGTAACGGCAAGAGAATTGAACAAAATCAACGCCCACAACTTGTTTGTGTTCTACTCGTGCAAGATGCTACGCAAAGACCTAGCTCAGATGCCACTGTTGGGGAACGTAGCAGAATTCAAAAAATTTCTTACGTTTCACCAAGATCAATCTAAGGAGTCATCTAGCAACGAGCATAAAAGAGTGCATCTACATACCCTTTGTAGATCGCGTGTGGAAGCGTTCAAAGGAACGTGGATGATGGAGTCGTACTCGTCGCGATCCTCGTCATCGATGATCCCAGCGCCGAACGGACGGCACCTCCGCGTTCAACACACGTATGGTACAGCGACATCTCCTCCTTCTTGATCCATCAAGGGGGGAGGAGAGGTTGACGGAGATCCAGCAGCACGACGGCGTGGTGGTTGATGCAACGGGAAAAGCTGCAGGGCTTCGACGAGACCCTGCGGGAGGAGTTGGAGGTGTGACGGGGGGAGAGGCGCCAGGGGCTTGGGTGCGGCTGCCCTCTCCCCCCCACTATATATAGGGGGCCAGGGGGGCGCCGGCCCTAGGAGATCCAATCTCCTAGGGGGGGCGGCAGCCAGGGGTGATTTCTTACCCCCCCAAGCCAAGGGGGGCGCCCCCACCCCTAGGGTTTTAACCCTAGGCGCATGGGGGGAGCCCATGAGGGGTGCGCCAGCCCACTAGGGGCTGGTCCCCTTCCCCCTACGGCTCACAGGGCCCTCCGGGATGAGTGGCCCCACCCGGTGGACCCTCGGGACCCTTCCGGTGGTCCCGGGACACTCCCGGTGACCCCCGGAACTCTCCCGATGGCCGAAACTGGACTTCCTATATATCATTCTTTACCTCCGAACCATTCCGGAACTCCTCGTGACGTCCGGGATCTCATCCGGGACTCCGAAAAACATTCGGGTTTCCGTGTGCATATATCTCTACAACCCTAGCGTCACCGAACCATAAGTGTGTAGACCCTACGGGTTTGGGAGACACACAGACATGACCGAGACGACTCTCCGATCAATAACCAACAGCGGGATCTGGATACCCATGTTGGTTCCCACGTGTTCCTCGATGATCTCATCGGATGAACCACGATGTCAAGGATTCACTTAATCCCGTATGTTATTCCCTTTGTCCATCGGTATGGTACTTACCCGAGATTCGATCGTCGGTATGCCCGATACCTTGTTCAATCTCGTCATGGCAAGTCTCTTTACTCGTTCCGTAGTCCATCATCCCGTGACTAACTCCTTAGTCACTTTGAGCTCATTATGATGATGTCTTACCGAGTGGGCCCAGAGATACCTCTCCGTCATACGGAGTGACAAATCCCAGTCTCGGTTCGTGCCAACCCAACAGACACTTTCGGAGATACCCGTTGCGTACCTTTATAGCCACCTAGTTACGTTGTGACGTTTGGCACACCCAAAGTATTCCTACGGTATCCGGGAGTTGCACAACCTCATGGTCTAAGGAACAAATACTTGACACTGAAAAAGCTTAAGCATTACGAACTATACGATCTCGTGCTAGGCTTAGGATTGGGTCTTTTCCATCACATCATTCTCCTAATGATGTGATCCCGTTATCAATGACATCCAATGTCCATGGTCAGGAAACCGTGACCATCTGTTGATCAACGAGCTAGTAACTAGAGGCTTACTAGGGACACATTGCGGTCTATGTATTCACACATGTATCGCTGTTTCCGTACAATACAATTCAAGCATGAATAACAAACAATTATCATGAACAAGGAAATATAATAATAATCCTTTTATTATTGCCTCTAGGGCATATTTCCAACACAAAGCACCGTCATGATCACCTTCGTCACCGGCGCGACACCTTGATCTCCATCGTAGCATCGTTGTCGTCTCGCCAACTATTTCTTCTACGACTATCGCTACCGCTTAGTGATAAAGTAAAGCAATTACATCGAGATTGCATTTCATACAATAAAGCGACAACCATATGGCTCCTGCCAGTTGCCGATAACTTTACAAAACATGATCATCTCATACAAAAAAGTATAACTCATCATGTCTTGACCATATCACATCACAACATGCCCTGCAAAAACAAGTTAGACGTCCTCTACTTTGTTGTTGCAAGTTTTACGTGGCTGCTATGGGCTTTAGCAAGAACCGTTCTTACCTACGCATACAAAACCACAACGATGTTTCGTCAAGTATGTGATATTTTAACCTTCACAAGGACCGGGCGTAGGCATACTCGATTCAGCTAAAGTGAGAGAGACAGACACCCGCCAGTCACCTTTAAGCAACGAGTGCTCATAACGGTGAAACCAGTCTCGCGTAAGCGTACGCGTAATGTCGGTCCGGGCCGCTTCATCTCACAGTACCGCCGAAGCAAAGTATGACATGCTGGTAAGCAGTATGACTAGTATCGTCCACAACTCACTGGTGTACTACTCGTGCAAATCATCTACACATAGACCTGTCTCATGATGCCACTGTTGGGGAACGTAGTATTTTAAAATTTCCTACAATCACGCAAGATCTATCTACTATATGCGTGGCAACGAGAGGGGAGAGTGTGTCTACGTACCCTCGTAGACCGAAAGCGGAAGCGTTTATCAACGCAGTTGATGTAGTCGTGCACCTTCACGATCCGTCCCGATCTAGTACCGAACATACGGCACATTCGCGTTCAGCACATGTTCAGCTCGATGACGTCCTCGCCTTCTTGATCCAGCAAGACGGGCGAAGTAGTAGATGAGTTCCGGCAGCACGACGGCGTGGTGACGGTTGTTGATGAAGAACAATCTCTGTAGGGCTTCGCCAAGCACTACAGAAACTAGACGGAGGATAAACTAGAGGGTCGGGGTAGCCGGCACACGGCTTGGTGTATCTTGATGTGTCTGGGGTGCTAGCCCTACCCCTCTATTTATATGTTAAGCCCTGGGGTCGAATCTTGGAGCAAAAGCCTCCTCAAAGTCGGTTTTGCCAGAAAGGAAAGAGTCCCACTCGGACTCCAGGGCTAGACGCCAGGATTCCCGTGGCCTACCCCCTAGACGCCAGGGTTCCTGGCGTCTAGCCTCTGGTCTCCGCAAAACTTCCTTTTGCACTTTCCTAAAGTCTCGTGGGCTTTCCCCTTTGGCCCAAATAAAGTATTCTCGTATCCAAACATTTCGGGAAACATCCGGAACCCCTTCCGGTGAATTCCGGAACCCTTCCGGAGGTCAAACACTATTATTCCATATATTAATCTTTATCTCCGGACCATTCCGGAGTTCCTCGTCATGTCCGTGATCACATCCGGGACTCCGAATAACATTCGGTCACCAACATACATAACTCATTAAATACTATATCGTCAACGAACGTTTAAGCGTGCGGACCCTACGGGTTCGAGAACTATGTAGACATGACCGAGACATTTCTCCGGTCAATAACCAATAGCGGAACCTGGATGCCCATATTGCATCCTACATATTCTACGAAGATCTTTATCGGTCGAACCGCATAACAACATACGTTGTTCCCTTTGTCATCGGTATGTTACTTGCCCGAGATTCGATCGCCGGTATGTCAATACCTAGTTCAATCTCGTTATCGGCAAGTCTATTTACTCGTTCCGTAATACATCATCTCGTGACTAACTCATTAGTCATTTGCTTGCAAGGCTTGTTATGATGTGCATTACCGAGAGGGCCCAGAGATACCTCTCCGACACTCGGAGTGACAAATCACAATCTTGATCTATGCCAACACCACAAACAACTTCGGAGACACCTGTAGAGCATCTTTATAATCACCCAGTTACGTTGTGACGTTTGATAGCACACAAGGTGTTCCTCCGATATTCGGGAGTTGCATAATCTCATAGTCATAGGAACATGTATAAGTCATGAAGAAAGCAATAGCAGTAAAACTAAACGATCATAGTGCTAAGCTAACGGATGGGTCTTGTCCATCACATCATTCTCCTAATGATGTGATCCCGTTGATCAAATGACAACTCATGTCTATGGCTAGGAAACATAACCATCTTTTGATCAGTGAGCTAGTCTAGTAGAGGCATACTAAGGACATACTGTTTTGTCTATGTATTCACACATGTACTATGTTTCCAGTTAATACAATTCTAGCATGAATAATAAACATTTATTATGATATAAGGAAATATAAAATAACAACTTTATTATTGCCTCTAAGGCATATTTCCTTCAGCGATGAGAGAGATTGCAACAACGGGCCAGTTGCAAAAAATAGTAGTGATGGTCATGGGGCACATGGCGTGCAGAAGAGGTGACGGGTGCGGGGCTGTGATCATTGGGTGATCTATAGCTTTTTCCAAATATATATATAAATAGTTAAAACTGAGAATGTTTTATAAACCCAAAAAACCGAGAAGACGCCCAGGCCCATATTCCAGCTCGTACACACCTCTCGCCTCTCGCGCTTCCAAACGCTGCTGCCGCCGTCGCGCTCGCCTCCACTTCCCCGCTCCATCTCTCCGATAAGGCTCAGGTCGACGAGCGCGGGCGGCGGGGTCCGTCGGAGAGCTCGCCGGCAAGGGACGATCAGTCTTCTCCCCTCTTTCTTCGGAGTAGGAGGTCACCCGACCCGAGGCGAGCGATCTCCTCTCCGGCGGCGCCACCATCAGGAAACGGCGACCTCGAGGCCGGCCAGGTCTTGCAGTGGTTAGACAACGTGGGCGACCAGATAGTTCAGGTACGGTTGCGTCCTTCTGGATTCGTAACCTTCCTCAATTGCCAGGGTCGCACTGCCTGCCTCTGAATCGGAATAAATCTCTTGTTTATACGGTTTCTTTGTCAGATTACTTGCATTAGTTGCATATATGTGCATTGTCGCTCTTATATCTCAAATACTTTCTTCTTCAAACAAGAAACCTGCATATGGGTTAAATTGCAGCTTACTTGTTTTGTTGATTAATTAGGGTGCCTGTAAGTGTTTAATGGTTTTGTGGCTTTTCCTTTGATATTCTGTTTAATCGTAGCTTTACTTCTTTTTTTTGTTCATTAGGGCGCCCGTAAATACTTACTTGTTTTGTTGCTTTTCCTTTGGTATTTTTCCCAAAACAGTTGCCTTTCTAGCTTATGCCTACAGCAAAAGACTGCTTCCAGTTCCATGATTTTTGGCAGTACATCTTGTAGAACAGGTGAACGGAGCAGTGAGATTGCATCTGAGATTCTAGCAGTACACACAAAGGAAGATAGTGCGGGCACCTTGGAATTTTGTTGCCAAATGGCGATCAACGGTAGTAGCTCCAGCAAGAGAAAAGTCGAAGCGCAGGGAGAGGCGGAGAGCAGCTCCAAGAAGCTGAATGTCACCGTGGGGTTGGAGACCCTTGACTGTACAATCTGCTCTGCGCCCCTCAGGCCTCCGATATTCCAGGTACTACATCTATGTGTGTGATCACTTGTCTTTCAACTCAAGCGTTTATTTCATTTATGATGAAGCAGAAGTTAAAAGAAGAGTTTATTTGCTAAATCTATTTTTGGATGTAGTGCTACTTAATTGGAAAGAAAGTGTTTCTTGTAAACATTTCATAATTAGCTATGTTAGCTCAAATAATGGAATGTGTTTGGTAGTACTATTTCAATTATTTGTTTCTGGTAAGATTTATTCTTACTGGGATCCTTTTAATTCTTTCTATTCCGCAGTGCTCTGTCGGGCATTTCATATGCTCCACATGCCGTGAATCTGAGGGTCAACTGGACTACAAGTGCCCCACATGCTCTGTCAAAACTTCCTTCAAGCGCTGCTTTGGAATGGAACATGTCATCCAGTCAGTCACAGTTGCTTGCTCCAATGACAAGTACGGATGTGCGGAGAAGTTCACCTACTACAAGAAAGAAGAACACGAGAAAGCATGCCCGAATGCCCCATGCTTCTGCCCAGAGTCCGGTTGTGAATTCGCTGGGCCAACAAAGGTGCTCCTGAACCATTTCACTACCCAGCACAAGTGTCCATCTACAAACCTTCCAGACTCTGGCACGGTGTCTCTCCGCCTAAAACCGGGTTTACATGTTCTGCAATGCACTGACACCAGCTACTTTTTCTTGCTCAGCATGGCATCGAAGCATTTTGGGCATGCCATCTCAGTCGTCTGCGTCCAACCAAACGTTACGGAATTCAGATTTGCATGTAATATGAGCTACGACTGCATAACGACCGGCTGTTGTGGGAGTACAAGCTGCCACATAAGGAGCTCTTCACTCTCTGATGGGCTTCCGACAGTGTATGACTTGATACTTCCCAAGGGAAAGGTTTCTGATGATGAAAACGGCATCGTGCTCAAAGCCACCATTCATCGTCAACCTTTAGGACTCAGCAAATCTTGTTTTCGAGAAACGGGTCCGACTCCTGCACTTGAACAAAGTCCCGATACTTGTGATGTTGAGGAGAAGGAGGAGGAGGATCATGAGGAAGAGGAGGACGATAATGAGGAAGAGTTGGATGATGATCATGAGGACGATGACGATGAGGAGGAGGAGGAGGAAGAGTTGGATGATGAGAACGAGGATGGTTATGATGAGGAGGAGGACGAGGAGATGGATGAGGACTAGGAGGATGAACCTTGAAGTCTCAGCGGCAAGCAGACTCGGAGGAAATGCACCGACTCCTGCTGTTCAACGAAGATCCTACTCTGATACCGATGATGAGGATAATACACCTTTAAGTACCGGCTTTGTTTTGAGAATTGGGCCAGATCCTTTTGCTGGGTTTTCTTCTACCTCTGTTTTACCTTATAGGCTTTGTGTAGCTTTCAGTTTAACATCAGCTATCTCAGCTGATTGATGCCCTTAGCTCTGTATCCATAACTTAAAAATTAATACAAAAATAGTGTAGGGAGAAAAGCCTTCTGGATTCCTCAAAAAAGTATCAGCCTTGCTCGTCTGTGCTGAAGGCTTATCATGGACCTGCTGCCATTATGCCTGGCCTTCGCGGTTCTGGTTCGACGATATACATGTCAGGCCTTGCTGCAGCTCCTAGTACATTTCTCTGCATTTACATGACTGCAGGGTATGAAATGCCACCTGTTGCACACTAATAGGAATGGCTTCTTTCCCATTTATGTGTGACTACAAGAGATCCCAATGTCGCAGGTGGCGACAAATATCTTTTTTTCAGGGTCAGAAGATGAGACGTTTCCAAGAATGTGGTGGCCTGTCAGATGTTTGGTTATCTGGAAAAGAAATGAAACCCTCTGTAATTTGTTGGCTAGAGTTGTTAATGTCTTGGTTATTGCTCTCTGCTAATATACTACTCCCTCCGTATCATAATATAAGACTTTTTTGACACTAAACGTCTTGTATTATGTCAGAGGTACGAGTAGTATTTACGTGGTAATTCTGAAGTTTACTTTCTTAAGATTTGTTTGTTTGCCTTCCCCGCACTCTGCCGCCGCGGTCACTCCAGTGCTCTTCTCAGCGCGAGGATCGCTCCACTGGCGAGCTCGCCGGAGAGGGACCAGCCGTCAGAGGAGCAGCGGAGGAGACGTGTCAGGCCCAAGATCAACTCTGAACCTGCTGAACTTAACTGAAACTGTTCGATTTCCCCTGTACACACTTCGGACAGAGCGATGCGAAGCGTTATCTGACGATCCTGGCCGTGCAAGCCGCATCCAATGGACCAAGTTTAGTTACCTCTCCAGGGTACTTTCTTTACTGCTACTATCGCCTTCCCCCCGGACATGGAGTTTCTACACCCAGGAGCAAATGCTCCTGGTGTGAACAGTAGTATAAAAAATTCAAAAAACATTCAAAAAATTCTGAATTTTTTGTATGACATACTTTCGCAAATGTTTGACGTGCATGCAAAATTTCATCACGAAATCACATCGGTGCAAGTCGTGCCGAAAAAAACAAAATCAAAGCTCGATTTTGTTTTTTTCGGCACGACTTGCACCGATGTGATTTCGTGATGAAATTTTGCATGCACGTCAAACATTTGCGAAAGTATGTCCCTAAAAAAATTCAGAATTTTTTGAATGTTTTTTATTGTACTGTTCACACCAGGAGCAAATGCTCCTGGGTGTAGAAAGGTACTTCCGCTTCCCCCTTTTATTTACCTTTTTTTGCTTTTCTTACCACTACTACGAAGAGTTTCGATCTTGCGCCCAATGGTGTCCTGTTTAGGGAGATTAAAGCCCTGGCTATGCTGCACTATAATTCTTTTTATGTTGGTTATTATTGCCCATGGTCATGTAACAATGTTGTTAGGGGCGG
>LR738709.1:52461337-52476624 GCA_902687465.1 Secale cereale | reverse complement strand
GGGGGTTGAAGAAGAGGAGGAGGAGCGGGGCCTTACCAGTCCAACGACGGGGTCGACGGGTCGTCGCAGTCGCCACCCATGGACACCGCCGAGATCAAGCCGCTGTGACGCCGGAGCTGGAGCGCCGCCGCCATCGGGAAGCAGTTGGGAGATGAAATAGGGGTGTGGCTCTCGTTTGATGGCACAGAATGTAGGAAGCAAATTCAACAGAGACGAAGGTCCTTTTTTGCACGGAAGCATGCATTTGTATGTACACATCCTCCAGCAGAATTTGTGCCATCCATCCTCAATCCAATGGCCCAGCTTCGATTTTTCTATTCTTGTACCGGAGGGCCATTTTCTATACTAGTCTCTCCCCATCCGAGTGTAGGTTATGGACAAACCGAGAAGCATTCCGCCCCCGGGTCCCAAGTTGGCACGCCCAACAAACTGGTTGCGGCCGCCGGCTACATTGGTGAAAATTAATGTTGATGCATCAGTTGCAAACGTACATAGATGGGGAGCTGTTGCTGCAGTATGCCGAGAGTATGACGACATCTTTCTTGGAGCTTCAGTGATCATTTTCAGAGGTATAACCGACCCGACAACACTAGAGGCTCTTGCTGTCCGGGAGGCACTAGCCCTCGTCGAGGATTTGAACCAACAGAGAATTCACGTTGCATCCGACTGCAAGGTGGTGGTGGACGATATCATGCATCGGAGTTTGGCTAGCTATGGAGCCATCATACATGAAATTATAGCCTATAGTAGTTCTTTCATTTTATGTAACTTTGTTCATGAGTTTAGGAGCTCCAACTTTGAAGCTCACAATTTAGCGAAGCATGCCTTGAAATTAGGGGTGGGTCGCCATGTTTGGTTAGGATTCCCCGGTGATCTGATGTTCGTCCATGTAAACATTGTGACGTTATAAATAAAGCTTCACGAGATTGTCTCAAAAAAAACATCGGAGAGTGTGACTCTGACTCGCTGGCATATGTCGTGAGGGCTTTTGTGGCCTCCCACGCCACTGCCTTGCATGACGAGCATGTCGTGCCATATTACACTACAAAACTGCGGCTATATTGCAATGTTTTACTTCTGTCACATAAAACCGTTTTTCGTCACAAAAATGCATTGGTGACGTTTTCTGACCGTCACCCGCACTGCCACTAAAGCGCCATTACGGAAAATAAATTCTTGAAGGTACCACTTTTTCCATCATGCAAGATCGTGTCTTACGTGACGAACCCAAACTTTTCACTGATGACCATTTTCGGCGACGGCCCAGACGGTCACCTATTATAGGACAATTTATCACCTAAGATCATTTTTTGTGACGATAATTGCTACTTCTCGAGCTTGCGTTGTATTCCCTCGAAGAGGAAAGGGTGACCGCTATCTAGCATGCATCTAGAGTATTAAGTTCATAAGAACAGAGTAACGCCTTAAGCAAGATGACATGATGTAGAGGGATAAACTCAAGCAATATGATATAAACCCCATATTTTTATCCTCGATGGCAACAATACAATACGTGCCTTGCTGCCCCTGCTGTCACTGGGAAAGGACACCGCAAGATTGAACCCAAAGCCAAGCACTTCTCTCATTACAAGAACGATCGATCTAGTAGGCCAAACCAAACCGATAATTCGAAGGGACTTGCAAGGATATTTAAATCATGCATAAAAGATTTCAGAAAAGAATCCAATATTGTTCATAGATAATCTTGATCATAAACCCACAATTCATCGGATCTCGACAAACACACCACAAAAGGAATTACATCGAATAGATCTCCTCGAAGATTGAGGAGAACTTTGTATTGAGATCCAAAGAGAGAGAAGAAGCCTTCTAGCTAATAACTATGGACCCGAAGGTCTGTGGTAAACTACTCACAACTCATCAGAGAGGCTATGGTCTTGATGTAGAAGCCCTCCGTGATCGATGCCCCCTCCAGTGGAGCTCCGGAACAGGCCCCAAGATGGGATCTCACGGGTACAGAAGGTTTCGGCGGTGGAATTAGGCTTTCGTGCTGCTCCCCGATGGTTTCAGGGTACGTAGGTATATATAGGAGGAAGAGGCACGTTAGGGGAGCCACGAGGGGCCCACGAGGGTGGGGCGCGCCTACCCCGCCGGGCGCGCCCCTGCCCTCGTGGCCACCTCCTTCGCTTCCTGGCGTGTATTCCAAGTCTTCTGTGTTGATATTGTTCCAAAAATAACTCTCCCAAAGGTTTCATTCCGTTTGGACTTCGTTTGATATTCCTTTTATGTGAAACACTGAAATAGGCAAAAAAACAACAATTTGCACTGGGCCTTGGGTTAGTAGGTTAGTCCCAAAAATAATATAAAAGTGTATAATAAAGCCCATTAAACATCCAAAACAGACAATATAATAGCATGGAACAATAAAAAATTATAGATACGTTGGAGACGTATCAAGCATCCCCAAGCTTAATTCCTGCTCGTCCTCGAGTAGGTAAATGATAAAAATAGAGTTTTTGATGTGGAATGCTACCCAACAAAATTCTCAATGTAATTTTCTTTATTGTGGCATGAATGTTCAGATCCGAAAGATTCAAGACAAAATTTTAATATTGACATAAGAATAATAATACTTCAAGCATACTAACAAAGCAATCATGTCTTCTCAAAATAACATGGCCAAAGAAATTTCATCCCTACAAAGTCATATAGTTTGGCTATGTTCCATCTTCGTCACACAAAATACTCAAATCATGCACAACCCCGATTTCAGCCAAGCAATTGTTAAATACTCCCTCCGTCCCAAAATAAGTGACTCAAAATTGACTCTACTTTGTACTAGAGTCAATTTTGAGTCACTTATTTTGGGACGGAGGAAGTACTTCATTTTTTTCAAACTTTTCAACTTTCACGCAATACATGAGCGTGAGCCATGGATATAGCACTATAGGTGGAATGGAGTGGTGGTTGTGCAGAATACAAAAGAGGAAGATGGTCTCACATCAACTAGGTGTATCAATGGGCTATGGAGATGCCCTTCAATAGATATCAATGTGAGTGAGTAGGGATTGCCATGCAACGGATGCACTAGAGGTAAAAATGTATGAAAGCTCAACAAAAGAAACTAAGTGGGTGTGCATCCAACTTGCTTGCTCACGATGACCTAGGGCATTTGAGGAAGCCCATCATTGGAATATACAAGCCAAGTTCTATATTGAAAATTCCCACTAGTATATGAAAGTGACAAAACAAGAGACTTCTCTATCATGAAGATCATGGTGCTACTTTGAAGCAAAAGTGTGGAAAAAGGATAGTAGCATTTTCTCTTTCCTCTTTTTCTCTCATCATTTTTTTATTTGGGCCTTTTCTCTTTTTTCTTTTTTTATGGCCTCTTTTTTTCCTTTTTTTTCTTCGTCCGGAGTCTCATCCCGACTTGTGGGGGAATCATAGTCTCCATCATCCTTTCCTCAGTGGGACAATGCTCTAGTAATGAAGATCATCACACTTTTATTTACTTACAACTCGAAGCTAGAACAAAATATGACTCTATGTGAATGCCTCCGGCGGTGTACCGGGATGTGCAATGAATCAAGAGTGACATGTATGAAAAATTATGAATGGTGGCTTTGCCACAAATACAATGTCAACTACATGATCATGCATAGCAATATGACAATGATGAAGCATGTCATAGTAAACGGAACGGTGGAAAGTTGCATGGCAATATATCTCGGAATGGCTATGGAAATGCCATAATAGGTAGGTATGGTGGCTGTTTTGAGGAAGGTATATGGTGGGTGTATGGTACCGGCGAAAGTTGCACGGTACAAGAGAAGCTAGCAATGGTGGAAGGGTGAGAGTGCGTATAATCCATGGACTCAACATTAGTCATAAAGAACTCATATACTTATTGCAAAAATCTACGAGTTACCAAAACAAAGTATTCAACGCATGCTCCTAGGCGAAGGGTTGGTAGGAGTTAACCATTGCGCGATCCCGACCTCCACAGAAAGGATGACAATCAATAAATAAATCATTCTCCAACGTCATCACATAACGGTTCACCATACATGCATGCTACGGGAATCACAAACTTTAACACAAGTCTTTCTCAAATTCACAATTACTCCATTAGCATGACTCTAATATCACCATCCTCATATCTCAAAACAATCATCAAGTATCAAACTTCTCATAATATTCAATGCACTTTATATGAAAGTTTTTACTATACCCATCTTGGATGACTATCATATTAGGACTAATTCTAAACCAAAGCACATTACCAAGCTGTTCTAAAAGACTCTCAAAATAATATAAGTGAAGCATTAGAGATTCATAGTTTCTACAAAATAATACCACCACCGTGCTCTAAAAGATATAAGTGAAGCACTAGAGCAAAACTATCTAGCTCAAAAGATATAAGTGAAGCACATAGAGTATTCTAATAAATTCCGACTCATTTGTATCTCTCTCAAAAGGCGTGTCCATCAAGGATGATTGTGGTGAACCAAAAAGAAAATACTCAAATCATACATGACACTCCAGGCAAAACACATATCATGTGGTGAATAAAAATATAGTCTCAAGTAAATTTACCGGTAGACGAAGACGAAAGAGGGGATGCCTTCCCGGGGCATCCCCAAGCTTAGGCTTTTGGTTGTCCTTGAATTTTACCTTGGCGTGCCTTGGGCATCCCCAAGCTTAGGCTCTTGCCACTCTTTGTTCCATATTCCATCAAATCCTTACCCAAAACTTGAAAACTTCACAACACAAAACTTAGCAAAAATCTCGTGAGGTCCGTTAGTATAAGAAAACAAACCACCACTTTAAGGTACTGTAATTAACTCATTATTTGTTTATATTGGTGTTAAACCTACTGTATTCCAACTTCTCCATGATTCATACCCCCGATACTACTCATAGATTCATCAAAATAAGCAAACAACACACGGAAAACAGAATCTGTCAAAAACAGAACTGTTTGTTGCAATCTGTAACTTTCGAATACTTCTGTAACTCTAAAAAAATTGAAATAAATTGGTGGACGTGAGGAATTTGTCTATTAATAATCTGCAAAAAGAATCTATTTAAAAGCACTCTCCATTAAAAAATGGTAGCTAATCTCGTGAGCGCAAAAGTTTCTGTTTTCTACAACATGATCCCATAAACTTCACCCAAGTCTTCCCAAAGGTTCTACTTGGCACAAACACTAATTAAAACACAAAACCACATCTAAACAGAAGCTAGATGTATTATTTATTGCTAGACATAAGCAAAAACAAAGAAAATAAAATTGGGTTGCCTCCCAACAAGCGCTATCGTTTAATGCCCCTAGCTAGGCATGATACACGAATAGATCTAGGTATTGCCATCTTTGGTAGGGAATTCTTCAATTGAACACTTGTAATTCTTAGGAGTTTTTCCTTCCTATTAATAATCAAACTCCTAGGCAAGAAACCAAGAAATTCATTTGTGGCCAAATGTTCCCTAATGATAGTGAGAAAGTTGGGGTGAACACTTATTGATTTAAGATCCGCAGTTCCCTTACTAGAAGATTCACCCTTATTTTTAGGGACATACATAAACTTGGCCATTTTGGTAGTAGAGGGATTCGAAGTATTTCTCACAGTAGAAAAGGTATACCCTATATTGGGAATAATATCCTCAAGCTTATCTATTCTAGTGGAATCTTGATCTATTTTCTCATTAACTATGGGTTCCTTTTCCTTAAAAAAATTCAGAGTGACTCCTACCCTAGATCCATATTGGGTAATTTGGTTATGGATCATTTTATCCAAGTTCTCAATCAACTCCACAGTGGCAACTTCATTTTCAATAATTTCAAGCCTTTGCATAATGTGTTCTAAAGTTAAGATAGTTCCATTAACCAGAAGAGGTGGCGGGCCAAACAAATCTATCATAGCATTATAAGAATCAAAAGTATGGCTACCCAAGAAATTGCCTCCGGTAATGGTATCAAGAATATATCTATTCCAAGGAGTGATGACTACATAAAAATTGCGAAGAAGCACGGAAGTGGAAAGCTTCCTAGTAGACCTATTATGAGCATTGCAAATTCTATACCAATCATCTTTTAGATTTTCTCCCTCCCTTTGCTTAAAATTGAGAACTTCACTCTCGGGAGTATTAATAATGTAAGGAGGACTAGCCATGACGGCAAGGCAAACGATAGAGCACACGGAGCAAATAAGAGGGCGAATAAAACGGCAAGGGTGAAGTGGAGGAGAGGAAAACGAGAGGCAAATGGCAAATAATGTAATGCGAGGGATAAGTGTTTGTGATGGGTACTTGGCATATGACTTTTGTGTAGATCTCCCTGGCAACGGCGCTAGAAATGGCTAGTTGACAGGAGGTCAAATCTTGACTTGACTTGGCGTGAGTCTCCCCGGCAACGGCACCAGAAATTCTTCTTGCTACTTCTCGAGCTTGTGTTGTATTCCCTCGAAGAGGAAAGGGTGATGCAGCACAGTAGCGTAAGTATTTCCCTCAGTTTTTGAGAACTAAGGTATCAATCCAGTAGGAGACCACGCGCGAGTCCCTCGTACCTGCACAAACAAATAAGAACCTTGTAAACCAACGCGATAAAGGGGTTGTCAATCCCTTCACGGCCACTTGCAAAAGTGAGATCTGACAGGGATGATATGATAATATTTTAGGTATTTTTGTTATAGATTGAAAGTAAAGAAAGCAAAACAAAATAACGGCGACAAAAATTGGTAAGTTGAGGGGAAACTAATATGATGGAAGATAGACCTGGGGGCCATAGGTTTCACTACTGGCTTCTCTCATGATAGCAGATTTCTACGGTGGGTGAACAAATTATTGTCGAGCAATTGATAGAAAAGCGCATAGTTATGAGAATATCTAGGCATGATCATTGTATATAGGCATCACGTCCGTGACAAGTAGACCAAAACGATTTTGCATCAACTACTTTTACTCCACACATCGACCGCTATCCAGCATGCATCTAGAGTATTAAGTTCATAAGAACATAGTAACGCCTTAAGCAAGATGACATGATGTAGAGGGATAAACTCAAGCAATATGATATAAACCCCATATTTTTATCCTTGATGGCAACAATACAATATGTGCCTTGCTGCCCATGCTGTCACTGGGAAAGGACACCACAAGATTGAACCCAAAGCCAAGCACTTCTGCCATTGGAAGAACGATCGATCTAGTAGGCCAAACCAAACCGATAATTCGAAGAGACTTGCAAGGATATTTAAATCATGCATCAAAGATTTCAGAAAAGAATCCAATATTGTTCATAGATAATCTTGATCATAAACCCACAATTCATCGGATCTCGACAAACACACCGCAAAAGGAATTACATCGAATAAATCTCCTCGAAGATTGAGGAGAACTTTGTATTGAGATCCAAAGAGAGAGAAGAAGCCATCTAGCTAATAACTATGGACCCAAAGGTCTGTGGTAAACTACTCACAACTCATCAGAGAGGCTATGGTCTTGATGTAGAAGCCCTCCATGATCGATGCCCCCTCTAGTGGAGCTCCGGAACAGACCCCAAGATGGGATCTCACGGGTACAGAAGGTTTCGACGGTGGAATTAGGGTTTTTTGCTGCTCCCCGATGGTTTTAGGGTACGTAGGTATATATAGGAGGAAGAGGCACGTCAGGGGAGCCACGAGGGGCCCATGAGGGTGGGGGCGCGCCTACCCCCCCGGGCGCGCCCCCTGCCCTCGTGGCCACCTCCTTTGCTTCCTGGCGTGTACTCCAAGTCTTTTGTGTTGATATTGTTCCAAAAATAACTCTCCTGATGGTTTCATTCCGTTTGGACTTCGTTTGATATTCATTTTCTGTGAAACACTGAAACAGGCACAAAACAGCAATTTGCACTTGGCCTTGGGTTAGTAGGTTAGTCCCAAAAATAATATAAAATTGTATAATAAAGCCCATTAAACATCCAAAACAGGTAATATAATAGCAAGGAATAATAAAAAAATTATAGATACGTTGGAGACGCATCAAGCATCCCCAAGCTTAATTCCTGCTCGTCCTCTAGTCGGTAAATGATAAAAACAGAATTTTTGATGTGGAATGCTACCCAACATAATTCTCAATGTAATTGTCTTTATTGTGGCATGAATGTTCAGATCCGAAAGATTCAAGCCAAAATTTTAATATTGACATAAGAATAATAATACTTCAAGCATACTAACAAAGCAATCATGTCTTCTCGAAATAACATGGCCAAAGAAAGTTCAGCCAAGCAATTATTTCATACTTAATTTTTTTCAAACTTTTCAACTTTCACGCAATACATGAGCGTGAGCCATGGATATAGCACTATAGGTGGAATGGAGTGGTGGTTGTGGAGAAGACAAAAGAGGAATATGGTCTCACATCAACTAGGCGTATCAATGGGCTATGGAGATGCCCATCAATAGATATAGATGTGAGCGAGTAGGGATTGCCATGCAACGGATGCACTAGAGGTAAAAATGTATGAAAGCTCAACAAAAGAAACTAAGTGGGTGTGCATCCAACTTGCTTGCTCATGGTGACCTAGGACATTTGAGGAAGCCCGTCGTTGGAATATACAAGCCAAGTTCTATAATGAAAATTCCCAATAGTATATGAAAGTGACAAAAAAGGAGACATTCTGTATCATGAAGATCATGGTGCTACTTTTAAGCACAAGTGTGGAAAAAGGATAGTAGCATTGTCCCTTCTCTCTTTTTCTCTCATCATTTTTTTCTTTGGGCCTTTTTTCTTTTTTATGGCCTCTTTTTTTCCTTCCCTTTTGTTTCTTCGTCCGGAGTCTCATCCCTACTTGTGGGGGAATCATAGTCTCCATCATCCTTTCCTCACTGGGACAATGCTCTAGTAATGAAGATCATCACACTTTTATTTACTTACAACTCGAAGCTAGAACAAAATATGACTCTATGTGAATGCCTCCGGTGGTGTACCGGGATGTGCAATGAATCAAGAGTGACATGTATGAAAAATTATGAACAGTGGCTTTGCCACAAATACAATGTCAACTACATGATCATGCATAGCAATATGACAATGATGAAGCGTGTCATAGTAAACGGAACGGTGGAAAGTTGCATGGAAATATATCTCGGAATGGCTATGGAAATGCCACAATGGGTAGGTATGGTGGCTGTTTTGAGGAAGGTATATGGTGGGTGTATGGTAGCGGCGAAAGTTGCGCGGTACAAGAGAGGATAGCAATGGTGGAAGGGTGAGAGTGCGTATAATCCATGGACTCAACATTAGTCATAAAGAACTCACATACTTATTGCAAAAATCTACGAGTCATCAAAACAAAGTATTCAACACATGCTCCTAGGGGAAAGGTCTGTAGGAGTTAACCATCGCGCGATCCCGACCTCCACACAAAGGATGACACTCAATGAAATACCTCATGCTTCAAATTTGTCACACAATGGTTACCATATGTGCATGCTACGTGACTTGCAAACCTCAACACAAGTATTTCTCAAATTCACAACTACTCTATTAGCATGGCTCTAATATCACCATCCTCATATCTCAAAACAATCATCAAGTATCAAACTTCTCATAATATTTAATGCACTTTATATGAAAGTTTTTACTATACTCATCTTGGATGCCTATCATATCAGGACTAAATTTATAACCAAAGAACATTACCATTCCGTTCTAAAAGACTCTCAAAATAATATAAGTGAAGCATGAGAGATCAATAATTTCTACCAAATAAAACCACCACCGTGCTCTAAAAGGTATAAGTGAAGCACTAGAGCAAAACTATCTAGCTCAAAAGATATAAGTGAAGCGCATAGAGTATTCTAATAAATTCTAATTCATTTGTATTTCTCTCAAAAGGTGTGTCCAGCAAGGATGATTGTGGCATACTAAAAAGCAAAGACTCAAATCATACATGATGCGCCAAGCAAAACACATATCATGTGGCGAACAAAAATATAGTCTCAAGTAAGGTTACCGATAGATGAAGACGAAAGAGGGGATGCCTTCCCGGGGCATCCCCAAGCTTAGGCTTTTGGTTGTCCTTGAATTTTACCTTGGGGTGCCTTGGGAATCCCCAATCTTAGGCTTTTGCCACTCTTTGTTCCATATTCCATCAAATCCTTACCCAAAACATGAAAATTTCACAACACAAAACTTAGCCAAAAATCTCATGAGCTCCGTTAGTATAAGAAAACAAACTACCACTCAAAGGTACTGTAATGAAATCATTATTTGTTTATATTTGTGTTAAACCTACTGTATTCCAACTTCTCTATGATTCATACCCCCCGATACTACTCATAGATTCATCAAAATAAGCAAACAACACACGAAAAACAGAATCTGTCAAAAACAGAACAATTTGTAGTAATTTGTAACTTTCGAATGCTTCTGTAACTCTAAAAAATTGAAATAAATTTATGGACGTGAGGAATTTTTCTATTAATCATCTGCAAAAAGAATCAACTAAAAAGCACTCTCCGGTAAAAAATGGTAGCTAATCTCGTGAGCGCTAAAGTTTCTATTTTTTACAGCATGATCACATAAACTTCACACAAGTCTTCCCAAAGGTTCTACTTGGCACAGACACTAATTAAAACACAAAACCACATCCATACAGATGCTAGATGCAATATTTATTGCTAGACAAAAGCAAAAACAAAGAAAATAAAATTGGGTTGCCTCCCAACCAGCGATATCATTTAACGCCCCTAGCTAGGCACGATACAAGAATAGATCTATGTATTGCCATAGTTGTTTTTTATCCTTTTAGCGATGTCAAGCCCGAATCTGGGAGGTTCTTTACGTTTCCCTTCATATTCGGAAATCTTTAGATCTAACGAATCCAACCGCTTATTGCAAAGGGTGATCAACATATTCATGCGGTGGAGATTTCCACTAACACTTAAGAGGTTCAAGAGACTTTTGTAATATTTTCGTTACTTCGCAATTTTTTTCAAAAACTTGTGTCTCTTCCTGGGCATGAAGTAACCCCTTTTGTTGAGGTAGTGTTCCCACTATTCCCTCTATAATTGCATGCGCAATACTGGGATCAATTTCGATAAAATTTCCTTTGGTAACGCAATCCAAGAGTTGTCTATGGGACATATTTAGTCCAACATAAAAATTGCGAAGTAAAATTGTAAAATTTACCTCTAAGGTCCAATTACGATATGATTCCATCATCCTATACCAAGCATCATTTAAGTTTTCTCCTTGCTTTTGTTTGAAGTGAAGGACTTCAAACTCGGGATACAAAGGAGTAGATAAGGGACTAGCCATGATGGCAAGGCAAACGATAAAACACACGGAGAAAGAAGGGCGAATAAAACGGCAAAGGTGAAGTGGGGGAGAGGAAAACGAGAGGCAAATAATGTAGTGCGAGTGATAAGGGTTTGTGATAGGTACTTGGTATATGACTTTGGCGTAGATCTCCCCGGCAACGGCGCTTGAAATTCTTCTTGCTACTTCTCGATCTTGCATTGTATTCCCTCGAAGAGGAAAGGGTGATGCAGCACAGTAGCGTAAGTATTTCCCTAAGTTTTTGAGAACCAAGGTATCAATCCATTAGGAGACCACGTGCGAGTCCATCGCACCTGCACAAACAAATAAGAACCTCGTAGCCAACGCGATAAAAGGGGTTGTCAATCCCTTCTCGGTCACTTACGAGAGTGAGATCTGATAGATATGATAAGATAATATTTTTGGTATTTTTGGGTATAGAGATTGAAAGTAGAGTAAATAGTTGATGGGAGATAATATGATGAGAATAGACCCAGGGGCCATAGGTTTCACTAGTGGCTTCTCTCAAGATAGCAGAATTCTACGGTGGGTGAACAAATTACTGTCGAGCAATTGATAGAAAAGCGCATAGTTATGAGAATATCTAGGCATGATCATTGTATATAGGCATCACGTCCGTAACAAGTAGACCGAAACGATTCTGCATCTACTACTATTACTCCAATCATCGACCGCTATCCAGCATGCATCTAGAGTATTAAGTTCATAAGAACAGAGTAACACCTTAAGCAAGATGACATGATGTAGAGGGATAAACTCAAGCAATAATATGATATAAACTCCATCTTTTTATCTTCGATGGCAACAATATTATACGTGCCTTGCTGCCCCTGCTGTCACTAGGAAAGGACACCGCAAGATTGAACCCAAAGCCAAGCACTTCTCCCAATGCAAGAACTATAGATCTAGTAGGCCAAACCAAAAATAATTCGAAGAGACTTGCAAAGATATTATAATCATACATAAAAGATTTCAGAAAAGAATCCAATATTGTTCAAAGATAATCTTGATCATAAATCCACAATTCGACGGATCTCGACAAACACACCGCAAAAAGATTACATCGAATATATCTCTTCGAAGATCGAGGAGAAGTTTGTATTAAGATCCAAAGAGAGAGAAGAAGCCATCTAGCTAATAACTATGGACCCGAAGGTCTGTGGTAAACTACTCACAACTCATCAGAGGAGCTATGGTGTTGATGTAGAAGCCCTCCGTGATCGATGCCCCTCCGGTGGAGCTCCGGAACAGGCCCCAAAATGGGATCTCACAGGTACAGAAGGTTACGACGGTGGAATTAGGGTTTCGTGGTGCTCCTCGATGTTTTGAGGGTATGAGGGTATATATAGGCCGAAGAGGCACGTCAGGGGAGCCAGAGGGGGCCCACGAGGGTGGGGGCGCGCCTACCCCCTGTCCTCGTGGCCGCCTCTCTCGTTTCCTCGCGTGTACTCCAAGTCTTCTGTGTTGATATTGTTCCAAAAATAACTCTCCCGAAGGTTTCATTCCGTTTGGACTCCGTTTGATATTCCTTTTCTGCGAAACACTGAAATAGGCAAAAAACGGCAATTTGCACTGGGCCTTGGGTTAGTAGGTTAGTCCCAAAAATAATATAAAAGTGTATAATAAAGCCCATTAAACATCCAAAACAGAATATATAATAGCATGGAACAATAAAAAGTTATAGATACGTTGGAGACGTATCAACGGGGTCTACGGATATACCTTCTCCTGATATGACATGTCCAAGGAATCTAACTTCCTTCAACCAAAACTCACACTTACTGAACTTGGCGTATAACTAATGTTCTCGGAGCTTCTCGAGAACTAAACGCAAGTGTTCCTTGTGTTCCTCTTCATTCTTGGAGTATACCAATATATCATCAATGAATACTACCAGAAACTTATCCAAGAATTCCATGAATACCTTGTTAATCATACTCATGAAATAGGCGGGAGCGTTAGTCAAACCAAATGACATAATGTATACTCATAAAGCCCGTACCTTGTGGTAAAAGCTGTCTTGGGTATATCCTATTCTCGGATCTTCAAGTGATGATATCCTGATCGCAAATCGATCTTGGAGAAAACCTTGGCTCCTTGCAGCTGGTCAAACAGATCGTTGATCATCGGCAGTGGGTACTTATTCTTGATTGTGACCTCGTTCAGTGCACGATAGTCAACAACCATCCTTAATGATCCATCCTTCTTCTCGACTAAGAGCACTGGGGCTCCCCACGACGATGAACTTGGGCGTATGTAACCCTTATCCATTAACTCCTTGATTTGCTTCTTGATCTCCTCAAGATCATTAGCGGGCATCCGGTATGGTCTCTTAGATATGGATCCGGTACCAGGTAATAGCTTAATTAAGAACTCTATGTCCCTGTCCGATGGCATGCGGGGTAACTCCTCTGGGAATACATCAGGGTAGTCCTTCACGATTGGCACTTCTTCCTGAACAACTCCCATGAGAGCATTTAAATGCGCGTTCCTAGTGTGTGTCTAGAAACATACTTGATCCTCTTTCCTTCCGGGGTGGTGAGAAGAATTGATCTGCTGGCGCAATCGATGTTTCCTCCAAACTTGGATAGCCAATCCATTCCTAGGACCACATCCAAACCTTGGGATTCCAAAAGAATGAGGTCCGTGAGAAATACATGTCTTCCAATGGTCAATGGCACTTGATAGCATCCATGGCTTGCCATATACTCTGCTCCAGGGGAACTTACTAACATGGGCGTCCTAAGGGCTACGGTGAGCAACTTATATTTTTCCACAAAACCCCTTGATATGTATGAATGCAATGCACCAGTTTCAAAAAGAACAAGGGCAGTAAATGCATTAATCAAAAACTTACCGACTACTACGGCGGGCTGCTCGTCAGTGTCCTCCACATTGACGTGGTTCACTTGTCCTCTAGTGAACGGGTTGGGCTTCTTTCCTGAAATTCCATTGAGATTCCCATTCTTTGACTCGGGGCACTCGGTAGCGTAGTGTCCGATCTTCCGCACTTGAAACAAGTAATGTGAATCAGATCCTTCTTGGCGGGTGTTGAGGGAGTGGAACGATTCTGGTTGTTGCTTCCTCCATTCCCATTGCCATTCCTAGCACCACTGTGGTTGTGTGCATTCCCTCCATTATTAGAATGGCCCCCATGGTTATGGGTGGGATGGTTGTGTCCTCCTGAGTATGGGGTATAGCGAGGCTTCTGCTGGGCTCCAGAGTTAAACTTCCCAGCTCCATACTTCCTCTTGCGGTTGTCAATCTGTTGCTGCTTTCCCTCCAGCATAATAGCGTTGTCCACTAGCTCTTGATAGTTGTTGTAGGTTGCTAGCATCAGTTGCATACTCATCTCATCATTGAGTCCTTCTAGAAACTTCTCCTGCTTCGTTGCGTCAGTGGACACATCATCTGGCGCGTAGCGAGCTAACTGCTAAAGTCATCCACGTACTGCCCCAAAGTATGGTTTCCTTGGTGCAAGTTGTGAAACTCACGCTTCTTCAGGCTCATGGCTCCTGCTGAGACATGTGCTGTGCGAAAAGCTTGCTGAAACTGATCCCAAGTGATTACAGCAAGTGGGTAGGTGGCGGTGTAGTTCTCCCACCAAGCGGCTGCTGGTCCCTCTAGTTGATGTGCAGCAAAGCACACTCTCTCTGCATCACTGCACCCTGTAGTTGCTAGCTCTCTGTCCATATTACGGAGCCAGTCATCTGCAACTATAGGCTCGATGCTACTAGAGAACACCGGTGGTTGCAACCTTAAGAACCGAGTCAAGTTGTCATGGGGAGGTGGAGGAGTGTTGTTGAACACCGGTGGTTGCAACCTTAAGAACCGAGTCAAGTTGTCATGGGGAGGTGGAGGAGTGTTGTTGTTGTTGTTGTTGTTGTTGTTGTTGTTGTTGTTGTTGTTGTTGTTGTTGTTGTTGTTGTTGTTGTTGTTGCTGCTACTGTTGCTGTTGCTGCTGTTGCTGCTGCTGCTGTTGTTGTTGCTGCTGTTGCTGT
>LR738709.1:52360381-52455381 GCA_902687465.1 Secale cereale | reverse complement strand
CCAAGTTCCATGTCGGCGTGTCAAATTCTAACTCCAGTGGTTTCATGAATAGTGCAATAGTCCTCCCAGGTACACTAACTTTGATCTTCCAGCATTCCTCTTACGGCGATGTCGCGTAGAGATCTCCAGTGATACTTGGTATTCCAATGTGCAAGTATCTAGTGACTTCCTTCAAGTGCTTTCCAAATGGGGTGTCATCGTCTGGCTGAGTGAACTTGCTTATTGGGTCCGACATCTATAGAGAAGAAATAGAGAAGAATTAGAATGTGCAGAGAAGAAGTAGAGTGAAGGAGAAGAACATCCTATGGCTTATCCTAGTGGTCGCGTCCTATAGTCAACGTGGGCTCTGATACCATCTTGTAGCGACCATGGTTCCAATGAACCGAAGTCTCTGTGCTCAGTGTCATCCCTGGATCGGTATGCTGACACACACAGTACTCGAGGAATTATAACAGAGGTTCAATCAAACTTTATTACATCAAAAATCCTCAGAGAGGCAATATCCATTACACGATAATGGCTTAAGGCCATCTAAATAGAATAAATGCGGAAGCTATGAATAATAGTTGAGTCCATCCAACTCCACGACAAACATTGAGTGCATGACAACGACTTATCGCACCTTAATCCTCGTCTAAAAACTCTGCAACATGATACATTGCAGCCATGTAGGTCATCACATTGAATATGCTGGCAAGAACACACTGTAATGATAATGAGCAAAACCTACACTACATGCATATTTGGCTGGCGGAGGTTGTAAGGTTTATTTTTGCATAAAGCTAGTTTTTCCCTACCACAAAGGAATCTAATTTATTTAACTACCTTGTTAAATTTAAGCATGAACAATTGAGTATGGTTCCTCCATCTCAATCCCAAACCAAAGTCATTATTAACCCAACAAATTAATAAAGTGATGAGATGAGTCCATAATTCAAATACCATGATACTCAAGATGTCCATAACCGGGGACACGGCTACTCATACCAATCCACGTCTACAAGCATGGCTAAGCAATAAGTAACAAAGCGTATATACCCTTGGTTGATCTCAAGTCATTGGGTTCCTACCTCATGAACTACAAAGCATCATATTATGTAACCAGTCCTACTCATGCAAATGTTTGAGGATATAACTAATGCAATGAGAACTGGGTATTGGAAAGTATGATCAAAGTATGAACTTGCCTTGTTGACGATCGTTGAACCTAAGACTTGTAGTAGCACGCTTCGCACTCCGGGAATTCTATCGCAATCAAACAATAGCATACATAAGCAATCATGCAACAGAATCGAAGAACAGATCTCATAGACTTCGAAAGCAAACGAATAACTCTTGTAACAGAAAACAATTTCTAACAGTACCAAAATTAAGTGAATTTGGCCTTATCAGAAAGTTTGTGTCAAGAGCTTCGATTTGCAAAAGGAATCAACTCAAACGGAGTTACGAAAGTCAAATTACGATCAAACGAAGTTCAAACACAATTTTTTTTGAATTCAAAATTTAAAACTTTCAAAAACAACTTTGAGCTACACTACTGGAAACATAAGAACGAGACGAAGAAATTGGCGTTGGTTTCATCTAATTCCGACTGACGAGTAAAAAGTTACGAGGGTTTGAAGATCAAGGACCGATCTGTAAAATTTTCTTCGCGGATAAGTGCTCGACGAAAATAAACAGAATAAGAAAAGACTAATTTGCGAACGTTCGTTTTCTTAGACTAAACAGCGGACGTTCGTTAAATAATAAAACCAAAGAAAAACGAAAGAAAACCGAACCGATCTAAAAAAACAGAACCTTGGGTTTTCAAAAAAACCCATCTAAATAAAAAACGACGGTTTAATACCTCGCGGGTCGGGTCGGGTTAACGGGCGGCGGTGGGTCGGCGGACTCGGCGGCGGCAGCTGCGGCTCCGGCTCCGGCGACGGCGGCGTACGGCGAGGGGGCGAGGTGGCGGCGCGTCGCGACGGCAGGCGGCGGCGGCGACGGCAGACGATGGCGGCGGCAAGCGGTGGAGGCGGCTGCTGGTGCTGCGGGCGGCGGGGCGAGGTGAGGAGGAGGGGGGCGGCTCCGGCTTTTAAAGGGGAGGGGGAGGCTGCGGTTTGGAGTAGGGGCAAGGGGAGGCCGGGGCGGACACGGCGGCTGGCGGCAGCGGCCGGGACTCCGTCGGAGTCCGGCTCGGGGACGGGAGGCGGCGGCTGGGCCTGCTGGGCCTTCGGCCCGGTCGATCTGTTTTTTTTTAAATTTGCCAGAACAAAAAATACTAAATAAATAAAAAAATTCTAAAAATGCCAAAAACAATTTTCACCGACTAAATAGAATATTTAGAACAAAGTGAGCATTTTCTTGGCCTAAAATGCAATTTTTGAAAGATGCATATTTTTTTCTAATTCGAATAAAATAGCAATAATAATCCAATAAAATTGTTTATTCAATTTTAACATTTTTTTCCTCCAATATTTCTTTTATTTTGGATAAGTCATATTATCTCCTCTCATATATTTTGATATTGAAATATTTTGGAGAGAAAAATAATTAAAATAAAATAATCCTTATTTCAATATTTGAGAAAATTCAAATATGAAAATAATGAAATCCTGAACTCTCTCCGAGGGTCCTTGAGTTGCTTAGGATTTTTAGGTTCAAAACCAAAATGCAACAAAAATATGATATGCATATGATGATCTATGTATAACATTCCAAATTGAAAATTTGGGATGTTACACAGATAATATAATAGCATGGAACAATCAAAATGTATAGATACGTTGGAGAAGTATCAATAATCTATCACTAGTAATCGACATGTGGATTTGACCAGCGGAAGCTATTGGCATATAGAGGGGGATATTATGACAAATGAGGCAAACAATTGGTGACGTGGCTGCTTCCATGTGGGTCTACAAAATGTTTATCACTGACAATGCCCGTCAGTAATATGTATAGCGTTTCTTTTGACTGGTCAACACTGCTGACATACGGGCCCAGAAGATGATGTTGTAATTACAATTAAGAACCATGTGGCTAAGTATTGCACAAAAAAATAACACACTTGTCAGCTTCAACTACATCCAACTGCTCTCGAATGGCCCTGATGACATCTTTAGTTGTTCCTGCAAGTCAAATAGGGCATTAGAACGTCTTCATTGTTGTCCCCCATGGCCAATTTGGAACCTTCACGTTCATGCTTTTGTTCTGGCAGGGACTTCTTGACAGATTCAAATTCTTCTTGATGCTCTGTCAGGGCTGCCTTGATAGCTTCAAGTTCTTCCTGCTGCTTTGTCAGGGCCTTCTTGACAATTTCAAGGTCTTCTTGCTACTCTTGTAGGACCTCCTTGCCCTCTTTAGTATCTTCATGCTACTCTGCCAGGTTTTTTTGACAACTTTAAGGTCTTCCTACTACTCTCGCAGTGTCGCGTTACCAATTTCACACTCTTCATGATGATCTGCAACGACCAAGGTGCCAGTTTCTGCCTCTCCATGCATCTCTGCTAGGGTCTCCTTTACAACTTCAGGCTCTTCATGCTGATATGCTACGTCCCCCTTGACAGGTTCAGACTCTTCATATTGATATGCTAGGGCCTTCTTAACAACTTTGGGCTCTTGTTGCTGTGCCATGGCATTCTTGTCCGCTTCAGGTTGTCTATGCTGCATCTTGACAGGTCCAATTTCTTCATGTTGTCCTGCTAGACTTTTATTCAGCTCAACATATGTGGATTCCCACTCTCCCTATAGAATTCATATATCCATGGTGGTTTAATATTTAGGTATTGCACAATTCCAAAATATAAAGGCATTTGTAGAAGTATACGATTGTAGGGGGAATAAATACACTATATGGATTTAAATATCCCGTTCAATTAAGTGTTTAGAGATTAAAAATTAAACTGACTAACTCGTTCAACCTGCTATGTCTTCAATGCGCCCGAGCTTTGCATAACAATCATCTCTTCTTCATTTTGGTTATAAAAAATGTCTGCTATGATGTAATTCAAGATATTGTATCATAATCTACATTTTGCAATACCTTTGAATGGAAAAGTATGTAAACATATTGTCACCACAATTGAAGAGTTTTCCTTCTTGATGTCCTCTAGATCTCTAACCAAAATTTCAAAATAGGCCAGCTCCTCAATAGTTGGTTCATATCCGTCATCACAGTGCATCAGTTCTTTGGTTTGAGGCCCGTTATCCTTTTTGGAGACTGCCGAAATACTCCCCCATTCCGTTGGTGAGATTTTAGCAGCTGTTGTAAAATGATAATGACAATTAAACATGTATGTAGTTTCTGCTGCATAAACTAATTAAACTAGTAATTTCATATAGCCAACAAAATTTACTCGAGAGCAAAAGCAATATGAAAGTACATGATCACTGAACCAGAACAAGATACAATCAAAGTTTGGACAAAATAATTTCCATGTAAATAAAGTTTGGACACACAAGAAGCTCATCAATAAAGTAAAAGGAGTAATTTACTGGTAGATTAAATCCTATCACCTTCCCTTTAATTAGAACATCCTACCCATACTAGAAGATCCTAACCATACTAAAACCTATGATAAAATGACTCGCAGTCTGCACCCGAATAAGAACCCTAAAAGTTAGTACTAGTACAATTAACACAATCTTAGATTCCATCTCTGACTCAAGAAGGAACTAGGTGCGCAGATCTAGATGCGTGTGCAAATTTAATGTGGGGGGAGGGTGACCTCGTCATTTAAGGTGATGTATTGGAGTACTTTTACCTTCAAAGCAGGTGGAGTCCATCGAAATGCCGTCAATTATGTCGTGATCCATGAAGGAACCGAACGATTTGTCACGTTGGAGCTAGAGCCATCGGAGGGGGAGGGGAAAGGATCTAGGTTAGAAGAGAGAGACGAGGAGGCGCTTTGTTTCTTGGAAGGAGATGTTGTTACTATTAAAATGATAGGTAGTGCCTTGATGTTTGTTGGTACACATCGCGCCATATGCCGATGGATAAGCCAGGATTATAGGGAAACACACATGTCAGCTTCAACACAGTGTGCCTTGCTATTTGGCGGGACACGCCATCAAGGCAACCTCACCCTCCGCATATACGTACATGGCGAAGAAGTCAACAATATCATTTCATATTCTGAACTAATGAATTTGTGCTTATGAACTGCTCAACAACTTGTGCCATTATTGATCTTATTGCGTTGTATTACGGAATAGAGAGAGAGAGAGAGAGAGAGAGAGAGAGAGAGAGAGAGAGAGAGAGAGAGGGAGAGAGAGAGAGAAGGGAAAAGATCCGGTCAATACCTTCAAGGCATTAAGTCTCACTCGCTAACCAAAGAAATTTGATCCCAATAAACATGGGAAGCAGTGGATCCAACCAGGCTCTTGGTTGAAGATTGGTGGATATACCGAGAAGTTCAAGCAAGTGAACTGGACCGAGTCTGATCCACATTCATGGGGCATTGACCCTATGGTTGCTATCCTAGCTGGAGAAGGCCTAAACGATGGCCTACGGTTGATTGGCGACGGGCCCCTCCCTAAGAAGGACATTCCAAAACTATCGACGTGAAGGAAATATGCCCTAGAGGCAATAATAAAGTTCTTATTTGTATTTCCTTATATCATGATAAATGTTTATTATTCATGCTAGAATTGTATTAACCGGAAACTTAGTACATGTGTGAATACATAGACGAAACAGAGTGTCCCTAGTATGCCTCTACTAGACTAGCTCATTGATCAAAGATGGTTATGTTTCCTAACCATAGACATGAGTTGTCATTTGATCAACGGGATCACATCATTAGGAGAATGATGTGATGGACAAGACCCATCCGTTAGCTTATCAACTTGATCGTTTAGTTTTACTACTATTGCTTTCTTCATGATTCATACATGTTCCTATGACTATGAGATTATGCGACTCCCGAATACTGGAGGAACACCTTGTGTGCTATCAAACGTCACAACATAACTGGGTGATTATAAAGATGCTTTACAGGTGTCACCGAAGGTGTTTGTGGTGTTGGCATAGATCGAGAATAAGATTTGTCACTCCGAGTGTTGGAGAGGTATCTCTAGGCCCTCTCGATAATACACATCATAATAAGCCTTGCAAGCAAATGACTAATGAGTTAGTCACGAGATGATGTATTACAGAATGAGTAAAGAGACATGCCGGTAACGAGATTGAACTAGGTATGATGATAACGACAATCGAATCTCGGGCAAGTAACATACCGATGACAAAGGGAACAACGTATGTTGTTATGCGGTTTGACCAATAAAGATCTTCGTAGAATATGTAGGAACCAATATGAGCATCCAGGTTCCGCTATTGGTTATTGACTGGGGATGTGTGATACGTCTTCATCATATCTATAATTTTTTATTGTTCCATGCCAATATTATACAACTTTCATATACTTTTGGCAACTTTTTATACTATTTTTGGGACTAACATATTGATCCAGTGCCTAGTGCCAGTTCCTGTTTGTTGCATGTTTTCTTGTTTCGGAGAATATCCATATCAAACGGAGTCCAAACGGGATAAAAACGGACAGAGATTTTTTTGGAATATATGTGAATTTTGGGAAGTGGAATCAACGTGGGACGATGCCCGAGTGGCCCACGAGGGTGAGGGGCGCCCAGGGGGGCAGGCACGCCCTGGGCCCTCGTGGCCACCCCGTAAGGCGGTTGGTGCCCTTCTTTCGCCGCAAGAAAGCTAATATCAGGATACAAAATGTTTCCAAAATTCAGCCCAACCGGAGTTAGGGATCTCCGGGAATTTAAGAAACGGTGAAAGGCCAGAATTTGAAAACGCAGAAACGGAGAGAGACAGAGAGACAAATCCAATCTCGGAGGGGCTCTCGCCCCTCCGCCGCCATGGAGGCCATGGACCAGAGGGGAAACCCTTCTCCCATCTAGGAAGAAGGTCAAGGAAGAAGAAGAAGGAGGGGGGCTCTCTCCCCCTCGCTTCTGGTGGCGCCGGAACGTCGCCGAGGCCATCATCGTGTGACGGCAATCTACACCAACACCTCTGTCGTGGAATTGGCACGACAGATGTCCGGTTTAGAGGACTTAGGTGTGAGGCCATCGCGCGGGTGAGCTTGAAGAGGTTAAAAGCACACAAAGGACATAGAGGGTTTATACTAGTTCGGCCCCTTCGATGAAGGTAAAAGCCTACGTCTAGTTTGGTTTTGGTATTGCTTGGGCGTCGATGAACATGGAGCGGATTGCTTGCTTGTGTCTCGACGGGTTGTTGCTTGTTCTTGAACCGTCGCCGGGTCGTCCCTTTATATTGGAGGCGACGCCCGGCCCGGTTTATAGAGTCCCGAGGCCAGCTCATAATCGTCTCCGCCTCGGTCTCTACTCTTTCTATCTTATACCTCAAGTTACATGATATGACGGTTCATAAACCGTAAGCTTTACATATGGGCCCTAAGCCTCTATGGGCCGTAACCTCTGATTCATATTCTACTGGGCTTATGATAATACAACTATGTTAACATAATCCGGATCTTCCTGGCCGGTTTATACCTGCTAGTAATATCCCTGACATTAGGCCCCAGATTGATTTGAACTTGTTCATGTCAGTCTTCTAAGTCTTTGCATGAATTTCTTCTCTGCAGCTCATCTGCTTCGTAAACCGGCTATGACGTCATCTCCGGAAATCATCTTAATCTGTCGTGACATCACCTCCGCATTTATTGCTCACCTCTGTTTGTTACCTTTGTTAAATTCTATCCCGAAGATCGAGGCGACAGCAAAATCTTCATCCAATCTCTGACCTCCTTGATTCCCGCGCTTGCCGTTTCACCTCTTCAGCTTATAAATACCGCGTCGGTCTGTTTCTTTTCTTCCTTCCGCACTTCGTCTTCCTCCGTCGCCCGAAGCTCCGCCACCGTTCTTTGAGCCCGTCGCCGTAGTCAAGCCAGGCCGCTGCATCACGCTGAACCGTGTCCAGAGCACTCCGCCGCCGTCTTCTTTCTTCCTCAGGTATTCCTTCTTTCTCACTATAGAACTCAATCTAGGGTTCCTCCATGGCTTCCGCCATGAAACCTTGAAGCTTGCTGTTCACCCCTGTAGGTTTACACTTGCAGTAGATTCAAACCTTGGATTCGTTTTGAGTGCGCTCCTGCTCCGTGGTTCAAACCTTAGATTCATTTGGTCTGTAGAAACCCTTCGTGGTTCTTCCTGTATAAGACTTGCATATATTTCATCTTTTTCTTACGTCTCAGATCCATTTTTACTTTAGCCTTCTGTAGAAACTTGTTTCTTCGTCTCGTAGATCTGTAAGTTACTCACCGGTTTAACCAATCATATGCTCTTCTTGTAAAGAATTAGTCGTAAGCCCGACGGTTTAGCCTCCTCTTTTCCTGTTATCATAAACCGGTAGCTGCTCGCTTCACATCTGCTTCCGGGGTGTCAATGCCATTAGTCCCTTGTCTAAACCGTCGATATAATTTGATGTTACGCTCTGGTTTATGCTTCAGTACTTAGTAATCCGGATTTTGCACTGTATCTTTCAGCGTTTCCTTTAGTCAAGATGACTGCCAAACAGTTCATTGCTTGCAACTGTGCTCCTTCCCGCATTACGGAAGAGGATTTAACAAACACCGCTTCAATTGGTCTTCTGGGTCCTAAAAATGTTCTGCACTGGCGGGCCCCAGGAGATGAATGCCCCCCTACCCCTAAGGAAGGAGAGATCATTGTTTTCTTTGATCACATGGCCCGGGGTTTTAGCCCTCCCGGTTCAAAATTCTTTCGGGATGTGCTAGCCGCTTTTCAGCTCCATCCTCAAGATATAGGTCCGAATTCTATATCAAATGTCTACAATTTTCAAGTCTTCTCGGAGGCATACCTTAAAGAAGAACCATCAGTGGATCTGTTCCGAGACTTTTTCCATTTAAACCGGCGGACAGAGTTTACTACCGGACCGCATCAGGAGTTGGGCGGCGTTAGCATTCAAAAGAGAAAAGATGCGACCTTCCCTCACGCTGCTCTCCATACACACCCCAAGGAATGGAACCAATCATGGTTCTATTGTAAAGATACCTCGCCTGAAGGAGAAAACCCACTGCCGGGTTACCCTGCACATCGTCTACCTGAGGATCATCCCCTGCCGCAGCGCCTTAGTGCTCCAGAGCGGGCCCGGTTTGCCCCTCAGCTTTCTAAGCTTAGGGCCTTTATGGCCAACGGTTTAACCGGAGTAGACTTTGTTCGCTGTTGGCTTGCCTGGAGCATCCTTCCACTGAGCCGGTGCTCCGGCCTGATATGCGAGTATACCGGAAAAATGGATGACCCTCAACGCCACATTGACATAATACTTCCTGAGAAAGAAGTCACTGAATCCGCAAAGAAAATGCTCAACATCACCCTGGAAGAGTGCAGCCGGACCGGATTAGCTCCATTCTGTGAAAACAACAAACCGCCAGCAGTAAGTTCTTTCTGACCTCTTCTGCTTATTCTGATCCGTCCATATCAATTGTCTTCTATTTATTTTTCATCTTTTGCACAGGCCAACGACCCCTTCTGGAAGAGAAAACCTCAAGATAAATCAGGCAAACAGCCACGCCGGAAGACGTATGTTGTCAAGAAGAAAAAGGCGGCCGCTGCCTCCGGTTCACATCCTGAGGAAGATGATCCGGATTCCGAGGTATGAATTGATCCTGATGTGTTTTAATCTCCCTTTATCCAAATTTATGTTAACAGTGTCTTTCCGCAGGATCTGGCTGAAGGAAGTAAAGCGGCGGAAGTTGAGGTAATCTCTCTTTCTTTAGACTCAGAACCGCCGGCGCCCAAAATCCGTCGGGCATCCCGGAAATACCCTTTTTCTCATCCTTATGCTCAATTGGACCCCAAATTTCTTTTGAAGAAGCAGCAGCATGAAGCACGCCAGACCACGCGCCATAGTGGCCACGTAGTAGAATCCTCCGGAATATCTCTTACTCCGGCTCGCAGGCGCCGCTCTGAGGTTTTACTTTTTCCAACTCTTCTTCATCCAAAGGCCGGGCTTATACGTAAACCGCTTAAAGCGTCTGATCCTAACTATCAGGAGGCTCCCTTGTCCTCTTCTGGCGAGTCAACTGCTACACAGGTCCCTGTGTTGAAGACCGTGCCTGGGTAAGTCCTTTTCAATATCGGTTTATATTTGTATGTTGATGATTCTTATTGTTCCTTCAATTTTCTCCAGCAAGCCCAAGCCTAGCAAGAAGGCGAAAGCCACCAAAGCGGCTGCCGAGACTGCCACCGCTGAACCGGCAGCTGATCCGGACGAAGTGATCCCTCCAGAGAACAATCCTGCAGCTCAGTCTGACGACCCTACTACCATGGATCATGATGACATTGTTGCCCCAAAAGATGCTAATATGGAAAATGTAGTTGAACCGGCGAGTCATGTCCGGGTTAGCCCTCCTCGGACTAACCCGGCTCCTGTTAGCCCGGCACCTACTGTTGCCCTTCTCAACCAACTGCCGCTTCTTCCCCGGACGTTCAGATAACCGGGTCAGGTTTTACCGCTCCTGCTGAGCCTATTGTCTTGGCCAAACACACTGCCAAAGAGGAAAAGCTTCAACAAGAGAAAGGCAAGTGGAGCATGGACTTATCCAGCTACGCCCAATTGAGTGCCCAGGAACTTTATTCCGGGTATTTGAACCGGCTTCATACCAGCCGCGATTATGAATTGGGGTTGGTTAATATGATGAAGGATAAGTACGAGGTAACTTCCTTCACTTGTCTCTGTTTTGTATTCTTTGTAATCCTATCCTTAGGCCATAGTAGCCCTCAAGTGCCGGTTTAGCTTCGTTGTAGGTGAACCGGGACTTCCAATGTATCTGCAGATGAATTTACATTAGCCCCCAAGTGCCAGGGGCATAACTTGTTTTATGTGCCTGGGACTTGTCCGAATTTCTCTTTTGATACTTCAACTGTACATTAGCCCCCAAGTGTCAACTGGATAACTTGTTTATATGCTTGAGACTTGTCTGAATTGTCTTTTACTCTACCTGATTTCCTTGTAGGCTGACTTGACCCGGAGAGCTGCAGAGGTAACTGAGCTCCGGAATAGACTGGCTGCTACTGAAACTGCTTCTGCCAAAGCCAAGGAAGAGCTTGCGCTGAACTTAACCAACACAGAAAAGTTGAAAAAAGACTTTGAAGTGGAGCGGTCCCTCTGGGAGGTGCAGAGGAATGCTCTTGAGAAAAGAGCAAAGGATGCTGAAGCTGCCCTTAATCCGGTGACGCAAGAGCTGACCGGCTTAAGACAGCAAATAGAACTTATGACCTCTGCTATCTTTGGTGAGCACTCAATTTGCATGTGTTTTCATCTCTGCAATCTGTATTCCGCTCCGGTTTATCTTTAACAATCAATTTTAGGGCGACACATAACTCATCTTGGAGATGACATCCGAAAGAAGCTCAAGGCCTCTTATACCTTGGTGGAGCAGCTGTATTCCGACGCTCAAAGGATTATAAGTGCAATGTGCCATCAGAAGGCGGCCCCCACTACTATCCAAGGTACCTTGGAGAAGCTATCTATACTGCCTGTGTGCTTGGTGGAAGTAAAGAAATCTGCCGCATGGGCCGGCTCTCTTGTAGCACTGACTAGGGCCAAGGCATGGGTTCCGGATTTTGATCCGGAGGAAGCTATGAACGGATATCCCAGTAATAAGGAAGATGGACCTGTCTTCTCTGGCGAAGACCTCCGTGCTTTAACCAAGGAGATGCGCCCTCTTGCCAGCAAGCTTGCCGATGAAGCGGACCTGACCAGATATCATCCGGCATATGACTTAGAAAATGAATGGGTGGACCGGCCGGTTTATGACACCGAGAATCTGATCCCGCCAGTGCGTGCCCATACTTTCGCTCCAGATATTGATCCGTCCGATCTTATTACTGAGGAAATGTACTTCCGTGCACTATCCAAGATTGACTGGCGCATTCCCGACTTCCAGCCACTTCATGAAGACGAAGAAGTTCCGGAACAAGCCGATCCTCAGCCTTCTCAGCAGGAAGAAGAATCATAAACCACTCAGTTTAACTCTTAGCTGCTGAAATCTGTTGCCAAAAACTTTAATCCGTTCAGGCCTGCAAGTGCCTTGTAATAGGATAGTTCGAAACATTGTCTGTCTTAATCCGGATGTCCCAGCTTGACTTGGCGTCTGCCAATTTTAATCCCTTGCCTGCTATGGTTGATCCGTTTATGTTTACTGTATCTGCATAAACAATGCTAAAAGATGTCCTAGTGGTTTACCACCGGACCAATTATATTGCTCCCATGGGCATATATTGAAAGAGTATCTGCTTTATACCCAAAAATACTTCATACCTTTGATTAAGTGTGCTCGACATCCTTAATCCGGCAAACATAATTGAACGTGTAGATTCTGATGAGGCTCTTGGCCTTCTTGGCGTTTGCCTGATGACTGTTTCGGGTTTGATAAACGCCGGTTTAAATCATGCTGGTGTTCTATGACCCAGACTTTTGTAGATATGTGGTCAACTTTGAAGTTGCCCAGTTCCGGATCAAAAAACTTGGTTAACCACAGAAAACTTTGAAAAATCACAAAAACACAAAACATTGTTGCAAATAAGACCATGTAGTCGAGGCTTTTTGTGAGCTGCCAGGCTCCAAATCGAGGCTTCTGATTCGAATGCGATCAGTAAACCGGACCAAAGGGGTTAAGCTAGGATTCGAATGCGACCATGTAGCCCCCAGTGGCCTTGAAATTTTTGCCAATCAATGGATTCGAATGCGATCCAAGGAGCTATGATTTTGCCAATCAATGGATGCGATCCAAGGAGCTATGATTCATTTTGCCAATCAATGGATGCGATCCAAGGAGCTATGATTCATTTTGCCAATCAATGGATGCGATCCAAGGAGCTATGATTTATTTTGCCAATCAATGGAAGCGATCCAAGGAGCTATGATTTATTTTGCCAATCAATGGATGCGATCCAAGGAGCTATGATTTATTTTGCCAATCAATGGATTCGAATACGATCCAAGGAGCTTTGATTTATTTTGCCAATCAATGGATTCGAATACGATCCAAGAGCTTTGTGATTTGAATACGATCATACAAACCGGACCAAAAGGGGTTAAGCTCGGATTCGAATACGATCCGTAGCCCCCTAATGACCGTGGAAGCAGGGTACCTATAAGAGAGTTGCGCTTGTATGGCAAGTCCTGTTTGGTCCCTTATAGAATTGTCCTGCATAGCAAAATAGACTGATCAAAGCATCGTGTTTTTCTTGATGAAAATAATATGTATCAAAGGAAGTAACCTTTAGATGGATATCACTTGAGTGAACTCCCATAAGACACTTATTTTAGAAGAAAAATGGCTGATCCCCCGGTTTACCAGGGGTGCCGGTTTATTTATTAATCATAATATATACAGGATACATGAAGCGGAGCTCATGGCTCAAGTGTAGTAAGGCCGTAGAAGAGCAATGTTCCACGGCCTCTTCGTCTCTTCCTCTGCTGTCCGTGAGTCTTTATGTTCTCGAACGTCCACCAGGTAGTATGAACCATTGTATAGGTTCTTGCTGACCACAAAGGGTCCTTCCCAAGGTGGGGATAGCTTGTGCATATCTGTCTGGTCTTGTATAAGCCGGAGTACCAGGTCCCCCTCTTGGAACGTCCTGGTCTTGACCCGGCGACTATGATATCTGCGCAGGTCTTGCTAATAAATTGCGGATCGTGCTGCTGCTACGTCACGCTCCTCATCCAGTCGGTCTAAGCTGTCCTGTCTTGCTTGCTCATTGGCCGCTTCAACATAAGCTGCTACCCGTGGTGAGTCGTGCCGGATATCACTTGGAAGAACCGCTTCAACACCATACACCATGAAGAAGGGCGTATAGCCTGTAGACCTGTTAGGCGTAGTGTTGATGCTCCAGAGGACAGAAGGTAACTCCTCGACCCAGCACCCTGGTGTTCTTTGCAAGGGAGTCATAAGCCGGGGCTTGATGCCTCGCAAGATCTCTTGGTTGGCCCTTTCAGCTTGACCATTGGATTGAGGGTGAGCTACTGAAGACACATCCAGGCGAATATGTTCCCTTTGGCAAAACTCTTCCATCTCTCCTTTAGATAGATTGGTGCCATTATCAGTGATAATGCTGTGTGGAAAGCCAAACTGGAAAATTACCTTCTTGATGAATTTAACCGCTGTTGCCGCATCACACTTACTGACAGGCTCTGCCTCAATCCACTTTGTAAATTTGTCCACTGCCACCAACAGGTGAGTTTTTTTATCTTGGGATCGTTTAAAAGGCCCAACCATATCAAGCCCCCAAGTCGCAAATGGCCAAGTAATTGGGATCATCCTTAGGTCTTGCGCCGGAACAAGAGCACGCCGTGAAAATTTCTGACAAGCGTCGCATTTCTGGACTAGATCCTCCGCATCAGCATGGGCTGTTAACCAGTAGAACCCATGACGGAAAGCTTTAGCTACCAAGGACTTCGAACCGGTGTGATGACCACAATCCCCTTCATGAATCTCTCGAAGAATATCACAGCCTTCCTCTGATGATACGCACCGCTGAAACGCCCCAGAAACGCTGTGGTGATGAAGTTCTCCATTAGCGATGGTCATAGATTTGGATCGCCGGATTATCTGCCTGGCTTCAACCTCATCATCTGGAAACTCTCCTCGGCTCAGGTACGCCAAGTAAGGGAGTGTCCAATCCGGAATAACATGAAGCGCTGCAACTAGCTGTGCTTCCGGATCAGGAACAACCAAATCCTCCTCCGTTGGTACTTGAACTGATGGACTGTGTAACTCATCCAAAAAAGTATTTGGTGGCACCGGTTTACGCTGAGAACCTAGCCGGCTTAGGGCATCGGCCGCTTCATTTTTCCGCCGGTCTATGTGATCCACCTAATATCCTTTGAAACACCCTGCAATTGCTTCAACTTCTCGCCTGTAAGCTGCCATGAGAGGGTCTTTAGAGTCCCACTTGCCAGACACTTGTTGCGCCACTAGATCTGAATCACCAAAGCACTTGACTCGGCTCAAGTTCATTTCCTTAGCCATCCGCAGGCCGTGAAGCAGTGCTTCATATTCAGCTGCATTTTTAGTTCAAGGGAACATTAGTCGGAAAACATAACAAAACTTGTCACCTCGTGGGGAAGTTAACACTACTCCAGCCCCCGAGCCTTCTAATTGCCTTGAACCGTCAAGGTGGATAGTCCAGTATGTATGATCCGGCTTCTCCTCTGGTGCTTGCAATTCTGTCCAATCATTGATAAAATCCACCAATGCTTGGGATTTTATAGCAGTACGGGGTACATACTTCAACTCGTGTGGGCTCAGCTCAATGGCCCATTTTGCTACTCTGCCCGTAGCTTCTCTGTTCTGGATTATATCCCCCAACGGAGCTGAGCTAACAACAGTGATTGGGTGGCCCTGGAAGTAGTGCTTCAGCTTCCGGTTTGCCATGAACACGCCATACACCAGTTTCTGCCAGTGTGGGTACCTTTGCTTTGATTCAATTAGAACTTCACTGACATAATAAACCGGGCGCTGAACCGGATATTCCTTGCCTGCCTCTTTGCGTTCCACCACAATTGCCACCCTAACTGCACGGGCATTGGCGGCCACGTATAACAGCAGCGGCTCGTTGTCAACAGGGCCAGCAAGAACCGGCGGTTCTGCTAATTGCCGCTTCAAGTCCTCAAATGCAGTGTTTGCAGCATCGCTCCATATAAACCGGTCTGTCTTTTTCAGCATTTGATAAAGCGGAATTGCCTTCTCTCCCAAACGGCTGATGAATCGACTTAACACTGTAATCCGGCCAGCTATGCGCTGGACATCATTGATGCAAGCCGGTTTAGTCAAGGATGTGATCGCCTTGATCTTCTCCGGATTGGCCTCTATTCCTCTGTTTGATACTAAGAACCCAAGGAGCTTGCCTGCCGAAACACCAAAAACGCACTTCTCCGGATTAAGCATCATCTTATAAACCCTGAGGTTGTCAAAGGTTTCCTTTAGGTCTTCTATCAGCGTCTCCTCCTCCCTGGATTTTACGACAATGTCATCCACATAGGCATGGACATTTTTTCCGATCTGCCCCTTGAGACAGTTCTGTACGCAATGCTGGTAAGTTGCTTGGGCACTCTTGAGCCCAAAGGGCATAGATACGTAACAGAAGGCTCCAAAGGGAGTTATGAAGGCTATCTTCTCCTGGTCCTTAACTGCCATCTTGATCTCATGATATCCTGAATATGCATCCAAAAAACTTAGCCGCTCACATCCTGCCGTAGCATCAATGATCTGATCATACGGGGGAGAGCAAAAGGGTCAGTTGGACAAGTTTTGTTTAAGTCTGTGTAATCCACACACATCCTCCACTTTCCATTTTTCTTTAACACCAGAACCGGATTAGCCAACCACTCCGGATGGAACACCTCAACTATGAACCCTACGGCCGAAAGCCTGGCCACTTCCTCACCTATAGCCTTGCGCCTTTCTTCGTTGAAGCGGCGCAGATACTGCTTGACCGGTTTGAACTTCGGATCAATATTAAGACTGTGCTCAGCGAGTTCCCTCGGTATACCTGGCATGTCAGAAGGTTTCCATGCAAAGATATCCCGGTTCTCACGGATGAACTCGATGAGAGCGCTTTCCTATTTGGGGTCTAGATTAGCGCTGATAGTGAACTCCTTGGATGAATCGCCTGGCACAAAGTCAACTTGCTTGGTTTCCTCTGCTGATTTAAACTTCAACGCCGGATCATGCTCTGTAGTTGGCTTCTTTAATGGGGACATATCCGCCGGATCAACATTGTCTTTGTAGAATTTCAACTCCTCTGTAGCACACACTGCCTCTCCATAGGCTGCGTCTCCTTCCTCGCACTCCAATGCAATCTAGCGACTTCCGTGAACCGTGATGGTTCCCTTGTGACCCGACATCTTGAGCTGTAGATAAACATAGCACGGTCTAGCCATGAACTTGGCGTAAACCGGCCTTCCAAATAGAACATGATATGGGCTCCGGATCTTTACGACCTCAAAGGTCACTGTCTCTGACCAGGAGTCCTGCTCATCTCCAAAGGTGACCTCCAGATCAATTTTCCCAACTGGGTAAGCCGATTTACCTGGCACCACTCCATGAAACACCGTGTTGGACTGTCTCAACTTCTTGTTTGTCAACCCCATGCGACGGAAAGTCTCGTAATACAAGATGTTGATACTGCCGCCGCCATCCATGAGCACCTTCGTGAATTTGTAGCCACCCACCTGTGGTGCCACCACTAAGGCCAACTGGCCCGGATTATCAATCCGTGGCGGGTGATCCTCTCTGCTCCACACAATGGGTTGTTCCGACCAACGTAGAAAACGTGGCGTTGCCGGTTCAACTGCGTGTACCGCCCGCTTCAGGATTTTTTGATCTCGTTTGCACAAACTCGTAGTAAAGACATGGTACTGTCCACTACTTAGCTCCTTCGGATTACTCTGATATCCGGATTGCTGCTGTTGTTGACGCTGCTGATTGCCTTGGTTGTTGTAACCTCCCTGACCATGCTGGTGGTTGCCTTGGTTGTTGTAACCTCCCTGACCATGCCGGTGGTTGCCTTGGTTGTAGTTATTGTTGCCACAATGATATCCTGATGCGGAACCATTACCCTGGTGACCCGGGCCTTGAAAACCGGAACTCGAGCCGCCGCCTAGTGGTCTGTTGTTGTATTTGGCTTGTCTCATGGCCTCTATCATGATCCGGCATTCCCTCCATGTATGTTTAGCTGGGTGTTCCGGTGTGCTATGTTTCGGGCAAGGCTCATTCAACTGCTGATCCAGATTGACGGATCCTCCTCCGCTCCGTGGAGGTGGCCTACCCTTGCGGCGCTGAAAGTTTCCTTGAACATTGGTATTGGCCACAAAATCAGAACCGCCCTCTGCCTTTCGCTTACCATTGAAGCTTGTTCCTGCCGGATTAGCTTGCGCCGGTTTACCAGCCTTGTTTGCTTTCCCGGACTTGTCTCCATCTGCCTCTGGGTACTTAGCGTTATCAGAGTCCCCATACTTCACCAGAGAGCTCATGAGTGTCCCCATGTCATTACAATCCCGCTTGAGCCGTCCGAACTTCAGCTTCAGAGACTCAAACCGGCAATTGTTTTCCAGTGTCACTACCGCTGTACTGGGATTGATGCTATTGGAGGAGTGCAGGATTTCTGACACTCGCCGCACCCAGGTGCTCGTAGGCTCCTGCTCTCCTTGACCACATGCCGCTAAGTCTACTACTGACATTGGCTGCTTGCACGTGTCTTTGAAATTTTTGATAAACTGGCGACGCAGTTCACCCCATGATCTGATGGAGTTAGGTGGTAAGCCCTTTAACCATGTCTGGGATGTACCCTCGAGCATCATGGTAAGATACTTGGCGCATACCGCTTCATCCACATCTAGCATCTCCATAGCCATCTCATAGCTCTCCACCCACGCCTCTGGAGCCAGGTCTGCCGTATAGTTGGGTACCTTGCGCGGACCTTTGAAGTCTTTGGGTAACTTTACGCTTCGTAAAGCGGGGACAAGACACTGTACTCTAAAGGAACTCGCCGTGACTCCTGTCTTTGCTGTGGTTGGGTGAACCGACGTCATTTGACGGGTATCCTCACGGGCGGTAGGTCTGGCCCGGTTTATCGCCTCCTGGGCGTGCGCTTCTGCTCCTGCCGGATTATCCTGCCTGCGACGGTGACGTCTTCGCTCGCTGCTAGACACTTCTGGTTCATCCCAATGCCTAGTGTAACTCCTGCTGTGGCGGGGGGTTGAATGAATCCTCTCCCTGCTGTAAGAGTACGCCTGCTGCTGTCTCAACGCCGTGTCCAGCAACTCCTTAGCCCGGCGTGCTTCCATCGCCACGGGGGATGTCCCTTCAAAAGGTAAAGGGGCCAGCCGTGAAGCGGGGGCGACAATGTTGTCCAACGGGTTTGAATAATGGCCAGGAGGGGTGGGGATGTGCGGCATGGGCACAACTTGACGATTTCGCTCTGCGGTCGGTGTTTGAATTCGGCGCGCCTGTTCCCGGGGCTCCTCCCCGGTTTACTTGTAGGTTATTGCTGGCTCCCGCTCCTGGTGTGCCAAAGAGATTCATCGCCTCGTAGACCGGCGGTAAACGAGTTTGTTGCCTTCTGTTCCTTACCTCCCGCGCGGAGGTCTGATCCACCCTGAGCCGGAAAGCTTCAGAGTCTAGCTCTGCTTGCCTCGTAGCCATCATGGCTTTCTCCGTGTCTAGGTCCCTTTTAGCTTGCTCAATCCGGCCCTTCAGCTGAAAGATCTCCGCATCATGCTGCGCCTTGTTGGCAGGAGCTACTTCGGCTATTGCACATGCTGTCAACTCCTCGACCAAGGTGGATAGAACGTCGGAGGGCGAAGGGACTTGATTGCTCGCCCCCGCACCGGCTATCTCTGCTGTGAACGCCCCAGTCACCGTGGGCTGCTGCATAGATTGTGATCCGGCCATGAAGACAGCCACCCGGTTTGGCGGATCGAAGGGGTCCGGAATACTGTCACCATCGGACACACCCCCGGATCGGCCATCCTGCAACAGATACAGATATTCGGTCTCCCCAGATGAAGATTCATCGTCGGAATAGACAACTGTCTCGCCACCAGAATCCGATCCGTCCTCGGCTTGGACTCCAAGTACTGCTCCAACGAAGACACGCTTCACGGCAGGCTGAATCCGGGCCGATCCTGCACGCTGAGCCGACTCGATGATGTTGGGGAAGATGTCCGGCTCAGGCCCCGGTTCACCAATCTTGCCGATGAAGACGTGGATGCTGCCGAAGGGGACCTGGTACCCGTATTTGATTGAATCGGCCTCGGGGCCCCAGCCTGCGTCGTCGATGTAGATCCGGCCACGGCGACTCTTGGTCATCTGGCCAACCGTGTAACCCTTGAGTCCTTCAAAGCTGCCCTTCAAGAACTCGAAACCATCATGCGATAGCCCCATGGTGGGCGCCAACTGTCGTGGAATTGGCACGGCAGATGTCCGGTTTAGATGACTTAGGTGTGAGGCCATCGCACGGGTTAGCTTGAAGAGGTTAAAAGCACACAAAGGACACAGAGGGTTTATACTAGTTCGGCCCCTTCGATGAAGTTAAATGCCTACGTCTAGTTTGGTTTTGGTATTGCTTGGGCGTCGATGAACATGGAGCGGATTGCTTGCCTGTGTCTCGACGGGTTGTTGCTTGTTCTTGAACCGTCGCCGGATCATCCCTTTATATAGGAGGCGACGCCCGGCCCGGTTTACAGAGTCCCGAGGCCGGCTCATAATCGTCTCCGCCTCGGTCTCTACTCTTTCTATCTTATACCTCAAGTTACATGATATGACGGTTCATAAACCGTAAGCTTTACATATGGGCCCTAAGCCTCTATGGGCCGTAACCTCTGATTCATATTCTACTGGGCTTATGATAATACAACTATGTTAACATAATCCGGATCTTCCTAGCCGGTTTATACCTGCTAGTAATATCCCTGACAACCTCCGTTATCTTCACCAACATATTCATCACCTTCCCCCATCTATCTACAGCAGTCCACTCTCCCACAACCCGCTATACCCTCTACTTGAACATGGTGTTTTATGCTTCATTTTATTATCCAATGATGTGTTGCCATCCTATGATGTCTGAGTAGATTTTCATTGTCCTATCGGTGATTGGTGAATTGCTATGATTGATATAATTTGCTTGTGGTTATGTTGCTGTCCTTTGGTTCCCATCATATGAGCGCGCACGTGGATCACACCATTGGGTTAGTTGTATGTTGACAGGACTACATATTGGAGGGATAGAGTGACAGAAGCTTCAACCTAGCATAGAGATTGATGCATGCGGGGTTGAAGGGGGACCAATATATATCTTAATGCTATGGTTGGGTTTTACCTTAATGAACGTTAGTAGTTGTGGATGCTTGCTAATAGTTCCAATCATAAGTGCATAGAATTCCAAGTCAGGGATGACATGCTAGCAGTGGCATCTCCCACTTAAAAATTGCTATCGACCTAGTAACGTAGTCGATTGCTTAGGGGCAATTTCGCAACTCCTAGCACCACTTTTCCACACTCGCTATACTAACTTTATTGCTTCTTTATCTAAACAGCCCCTAGTTTTTATTTACGTTCTCTTTATATTCTTGCAAACCTATCCCGTTACACCTACAAAGTACTTCTAGTTTCATACTTCTTCTAGGTAAAGTAAACGTCAAGCGTGCGTAGAGTTGTATCAGTGGTCGATAGAACTTGAGGGAATATTTGTTCTACCTTTAGCTCCTCATTGGTTTAGACACTCTTACTTATCGAAAGAGGCTACAACTGATCCCCTACACTTGTGGGTTATCAAGCCCTTTTTCTGGCGCCGTTGCTGGGGAGCAATAGCATGGCATGAATATTCTCGTGTGTGCTTGTTTGCTTTATCACTAAGTAGATTTTATTTGTTGTTCTAAGTTGTTTTATATCTTTAGTTATGGGTAGGAAACGCAAAATACCAAAAAAATTAGTGGTACCTGCTGAACCAATGGTTGAAGAACCACTCAAAATCTATCACACTCCTGAAGCTTTTTAATTGGATCATCTTCGATCCCTATGTGCTCGTGCTGAAACCCCAACTAGCTTAGTTGAGGGCAAATCTTTAGATGAGCATGCTTGTTATGTGCGACATCGCTTATCTCAAGAAGGGAAACTTTTACTGGATCAAATTCATCGTTTGAAGTGTTATGCTTGGAATTTATGTGAAATACATGATTGTACTTGTTGTTCTAAAGACCCTAAGAAACACCTTCCTTACCAACGTAAGTTTAGTGATGATGGAGTCGTATCTTCGTATACTAAGGGTGTTTATAATTACTATGATGTTCAACAAATTGAAGAATTTGTTGCTTTTAGGGGTACTTGTGAAATTGCTTCCTTTATTTTATTGAAGAATGTGATACTACTCTCTACAAATCTGAAAATTTGGCCAGACTTAAATATTGCTATGATCATTATCCTTCTAATCCTTATATTAAGCCATATATTGAAGATTCCTCCGCTGTCCAAGAAGAGACTAATATTTTGCAGGAGTCTATGGAAGAAGAAATTAATGACATTGTGAGCTCATTGGATGAAAAAGATGAGGAGGAGAGCGAAGAACAAAAGGAGGAAGAGCGGATTGATCACCCGTGCCCACCTTCTAATGAGATTAACTTTTTATCCCATACGTTGTTTAATTTCCCTTCGTGCTTACCGAATGATGAATGCTATGATGATTGCTACGATCCCTTGTATTCGTTTGAAATATCCCTTTTCGATGAAATTGATGCTTGCTATGCTTGTGGCCAAGATGCCAATATGAATTATGCTTATGGAGATGAACTTGCTATAGTTCCTTATGTTAAACATGAGATAGTTGCTATTGCACCCACACATGATAGTCCTATTATCTTTTTGAATTCTCCAAACTGCACTATATTGGAGAAGTTTGCACTTATTAAGGATTATATTGATGAGTTGCCTTTTGCCATTACAAATGATGATTTTGATGAGTATAATATGCATGTGCTTGCTGCTCCTACTTGCAATTATTATGAGAGAGTAACTATATCTCTGCCTCTCTACGTTTCCAACACGATAGAATTGCAAGAAACTGCTTATACTATGCATTGGCCTTTACTTGATGTGCATGAATTGTTCTTGTATGACATGCCTATGCATAGGAAGAGAGTTAGACTTCGTTTTTGCATGACACATATCACTTTGTGCTCACTACTAAATGCCAAATCATTGCTAATTAAAATTGGCTATGATATACCTTGGGATCCGGGTGGATCCATTACTTGAGCACTATATGCCTAGCTTAATGGCTTTAAAGAAAGCGTTGCGAGGGAGACAACCCGGAAGTTATAGAGAGTCATTTATTTCTGTTGTGTTCTTTTATAAAGTTTAAAAACAAAAAAAATTAAGAGGGGAACCTAAAACTTTTTCAAAAAGAAAAGTGAAAGTAAGAAGGATGAGCACCGTTGAAATGGGGGAGCTCCTTGAACTTTGTTCATGCCCATGGAAACTTTGCCAATCTTGAATTACAGAAACTTTTCAACAAAAATAATTATCCCCTAGTACAATTCCATTGTATTATAAAAATAATGTGCCAAGAGTTTCCTTTAGGATGATTAAACTGCTTGTTGGTTTGTGCGGTGCAAAAACAGAAACTTTGGCTGTAGTGCGCGATTTTACATTTTTACTGGAACGTCGAAAGGATCTGAAACTTTTTGCAAAGTCTTGCTATACAAATTTTTGATTTTTCCTAAATTTTCCATAATTTTTAGGGTTATAGAGGTATGGTTAATGTTCAGATTAATACAGACTGTCCTGTTTACACAGATTGCTGTTATAACTTCATTATTTGCATATGTTTGAATTCTTGTTGAAGCCTCCTTGACTTGGGGCCATAGAATTGTGATATCATACAGTGGGTAATGTTTGTTCATAATTATACAATAAAGCAGTACATGATGGGATTTCATTGATCATATTTACTAACCCCGCCACTAAAAGTTCGGTTATGTTTTGTGTGGATGAAGTGTTCGAAGATCGAGGAGGTCTTGATGTGAGAAGAAGGAGGAGAGGCAAGAGCTCAAGCTTGGGGATGACCAAGGCACCCCAAGTAAATATTCAAGGAGACTCAAGCGTCTAAGCTTGGGGATGCCCCGGAAGGCATCCCATCTTTCTTCAACAAGTATTGATATGTTTTCGGATTCGTTTCGTTCACATGATATGCGTAAATTCTTGGAGCGTCGTGTGCTTTTCCTTTTATTTTATTTTCATAAATGCACCATGCTGGTATGAGATAGTACTTGGTTGATTTATGGAATGCTCTTTGCACTTCACTTACATCTTTTGAGTATGGCTTTATAGAATGCTTCATGTGCTTCACTTATATCATTTGAAGTTTGGATTGCCTATTTCTCCCCACATAGAAAACCGCCATTTGTAGAATGATCTTTTGCTTCACTTATAATTGTTAGAGCGTGGGCACATCTTTTGTAGAAATAATAAAACTCTCTTGCTTCACTTACATGTATTGACAGAGTTGACGGTAATTGGTCACTCACATGGTTAGTCATAAAATCCTACATGAACTTGTAGATCGCTGAATATGATATGTTTGATTCCTTGCAATAGTTTTGCGATATAGAGATGCTAATATGTGGGAGGTACTAGTGAATGATTCTGGTTTAGTAAAAATATTGGTGATACGGTTTGTGATTCCCGAAGCATGCACGTATGGTTTCCTAACTATGTAACCAAATTGGCGCGCATTGTATTTTGATTGTTTATCTTTGCGTGAAGGTCAGGGGTGCGCGATGGTTAACTCCTACCAACCTCCCCCCTAGGAGCATGCGCCGTAGTATTTTGCTTCGAGGGCTAATAGATTTTTCGCAATAAGTATGTGAGTTCTTTATGACTAATGTTGAGTCCATGGATTATACGCACTCTTACCCTTCCACCTTGCTAGCCACTCTAGTACCGCGCAATTTTCGCCGGTGCATCAAACCACCTTATACCCTTCCTCAAAACAGCCACCATACCTACCTATTATGGCATTTCCATAGCCATTTCGAGATATATTTCCATCTAACTCCACAGTTCCATTTGTTATGACACGCACCATCATTGTTATATTGCTTTGCATGATCGTAAGACAACTAACATGATGTTTTCATGGCTTGTCCATTTTTTATGTCATTGCTATGCTAGATCATTGCACATCCCGGTACACCGCCGAAGGCATTCATATAGAGTCATATTTGTGTTCTAGCATCGAGTTGTAATATCGAGTTGTAAGTAAATAAAAGTGTGATGATCATCATTATTAGAGCATTGTCCCAAAAAAAGGCCAAATAAAAAAAAAGGAAGAAAGGCCAAATATTAAAAAAAGAAAGGCCAAATAAAAAAAAGGAAGGCCCAAAAAAAAATAAAATAAAAAAAGGGACAATGCTACAATCTTTTTTCCACACTTGTGCTTCATCATAGGACCATGTTCTTCATGATAGAGAGTCTCCTATGTTGTCACTTCCATATACTAGTGGGAATTATTCATTATAGAACTTGGCTTCTATATTCCAACGATGGGCTTCCTCAAATGCCCTAGGTCTTCATGAGCAAGCAAGTTGATTCACGCCCACTAGTTTTCCTTTGAGCTTTCATACACTTATATCTCTAGTGCATCTGTTACATGGCAATCCCTACTCACTCACATTAATATCAATTGATGGACATCTCCATAGTCCATTGATTTGCCTAGTCGATGTGAGACTTTCTCCCTACTTTTGTCTACTACCACCTTCTATTGGACCCATAGTGCTATGTTCATGGCTCACGCTCATGTATTGCGTGAAGAGTTGAAAAGGTTTGAAAAAGTAAAAGTATGAAAACAATTGCTTGGATGACACCGGGATGTGCATAAGGGGTACCTTGTGTTAAGAAAAGGGAGCATAAAAGACTATATGATTTTGTAGGGATAACGTTCTTTAGCATTGATATTTTGAAAGACTTTATTGTTTGTTGGGATGCCCGAGTATTAAATTATTTTATGTCAAATGATAGATCATTGCTTTGAATCACTCGTGTCTTAATATTCATGCCATGATTAGAATACATGATCAAGATTATGCTAGGTAGCATTCCACATCAAAAATTATCTTTTTTATCATTTACCTACTCGAGGATGAGCAGGAATTAAGCTTGGGGATGCTGATACGTCTCCGTCGTATCTATAATTTTTGATTGTTCCATGCCAATATTATACAACTTTCATATACTTTTGGCAAATTTTATACTATTTTTGGGACTAACATATTGATCGAGTGCCCAGTGCCAGTTCCTGTTTGTTGCATGTTTTTTTGTTTCGCAGAATATCCATATCAAACGGAGTCCAAACGGGATAAAAACAGACGGAGATTTTTTTCGAATATATGTGATTTTTGGGAAGTGAAATCAACGGACGATGCCCGAGTGGCCCACGAGGGTGAGGGGCGCGCCCTGGGCCCTCGTGGCCACCCCGTAAGGTGGTTGGTGCCCTTCTTTCACCGCAGGAAAGCTAATATCTGGATAAAAATCGTGTCGAAAATTCAGCCAAATCAGAGTTACGGATCTCCGGGAGTTTAAGAAACGGTGAAAGGCCAGAATCTGAAAACGCAGAAACAGAGAGAGAGAGAGAGAGAGAGAGAGAGAGATCTAATCTCGGAGGGGCTCTCGCCCCTCCGCCGCCATGGAGGCCATGGACCAAAGGGGAAACCCTTCTCACATCTAGGGAGAAGGTCAAGGAAGAAGAAGGAGGGGGCTCTCTCCCCCTCGCTTCCGGTGGCGCCGGAACGCCGTCGGGGCCATCATCGTGTGACGGCAATCTACACCAACACCTCCGTCATGTTCACCAACATCTTCATCACCTTCCCCCATCTATCTACAGCGGTCCACTCTCCCGCAACCCGTTGTACCCTCTACTTGAACATGGTGCTTTATGCTTCATATTATTATCCAATGATGTGTTGCCATCCCATGATGTCTGAGTAGATTTTCGTTGTCCTATCAGTGATTGGTGAATTGATATGATTCATTTAATTTGCTTGTGGTTATGTTGCTGTCCTTTGGTGCCCATCATATGAGCGCGCGCGTGGATCACACCATTGGGTTAGTTGTATGTTGATAGGATTACGTATTGGAGGGCAAGAGTGATAGAAGCATCAACCTAGCATAGAAATTGATGCATACGGGATTGAAGGGGGACCAATATATATCTTAATGCTATGGTTGGGCTTTACCTTAATGAACGTTAATAGTTGCGGATGCTTGCTAATTGTAACATCCCAAATTTTCAATTTGGAATGTTATACATAGATCATATTGCATTTCATGCTTTTTGCATTTTTGTTTGTGGCAATCCTCGTAATTCTAAACAACTCAAGGACCTACAGAGAGAGTTGGGAATTTTACCGTTTTCGTATTTGAGTTCGCTCGAATACCGGTACGAGGACAGTGTGATTCTAATTATTTTTCTCTCCTAAAAATATTTCTAAATACAAAATATGAGCGGAAATAATATGACTTCTCCAAAATAACAGAAATATTGGAGGAAAAATGTTAAAATCACTTTTGGTATTTTTCTGGATTTATTTGCGATTTTATTTGCATAGGAAAAATGCGCGTTTTTCAAAATTGCATTTAGGTCCGGGAAAAATGTTCACTTTGTCCTAAATAATATTAGAGGATGGTGAAAATTTATTTCGAGATTTTTGGAGTCCGTTTAGTATTTCTTTCGTTAGTTTTTCTGCGCCAGGACTCTATTTTAAAAACAAAAAAAGGGGAAAGCGACTTAGACTCGTATAGGATCGGGACTCTGGGCTTTATAAGTCGCCCGAGCCGGCCCGCCAGCCCAGCCGCCGCCCCCTGCCCATCGCACCGCCGCGCCGCCGCCCCTTCGCGCCGCCGCCGCCACCCCTTCGCGCCGCCGCCGCTGCACCGCCGCGCCGCCGCCCTGCCGCGCCGCCGCCGCTGCACCGCCGCACCGCCGCCCTGCTACGCCGCCGCCCGCCGCACCACCCCGCCGCCCAACGCCAGACCGCCAGACCGCCGCCGCCGTCTCGCCGGAGTTGCCGTTGAGGTAGTTACGGTTTTTTTAAAGAACCGCTCGGTTTTTCGCAAAAATCGTAGATCTGTTTTTTTAGATTAGATCGGTTCGGTTTTTCGTCGGTTTAGTTATTTAGCGGACGTTCGTCCATACGTTCATTTTAACGAACGGTTTTCGTCAGTTAGCCGCAGACAGTGAACGTTCGTTCGTTAGCCTGTTCGTCCGTTTTCTTTTTTGGGGTATTTATCCGTGATTAGTCTTATCGCGATTTCTGCCCTGATTTTGTTTTTCGTTTTTCTTTTCGCTCGAGAGTCGGAATCAGGTGATTCAAAATCCCAGATCTTCGTCTCGATGCCCTCTTTACGTTTAACCAATTTGAACAAAGATTTGGCTACTGTAAAATTTGACTTTAGGCCAATTAGCAAACCGGAGCTCGTTTCTTTTGCAGTTTGAGTTTCGTTGCTTCTTTCGAGTTGATTCTTTTTGCAAACCGGAGTTCTTAAGTTGAACTTTCTGGTTAGATCTCTTATTTGAGTTTTACCCGTGCATTAGTTAAGTACTTATTGTGTGATTGTTTGTTTGCGATAGAGTACCCGGAGTGCGCCGCTTGCTACTTTGAGTCTCTAGGTTTTGCGGATCATCAGCAAGGCAAGTAACACTTTGAGCATACTTTCCAATTACCAAGTTTTCATTGCATTAGTCCAACCCTCACACATTGCATGAGTAGGATCAATTAACTTGTGGGATTGGGAAGTAGATTGAGGTAGTACCTATTACCTGCATTACATTCAAACCTTTGGGAGTTACTTCTACGTTTGCTGTTAGGACATGCTATGCTCGTAGACGTGGATTGGGTGAGTGTATCCATGACAGATGTGAGTTTGTTAATTAATGGTTCAACTTAAGGTGGCAACTTTAACACACATCTGGGTGGATTGAGGCATCTGGGTATTCCAGTGATTGCCTGTTTTTCTTTTGGACCGCCACCTAGGCTCAAAGGGATCATTAGATTTTTCATACTAGAAACTTCCGTGTGCAGCCACATGCCAATATGGGCTCTGGCATAGTTGAGTAAGTTGTGGGAAACCTTTCCATGATGGGCTAGCAGATGTAGAGGGTATTGTAGGTGTACCGGCCTATTTATCTGGTTAAGGGGACCTCTTCGGAAAGACTGTGTCTCGGTCATCCGTTTCTCAAACACCATGCAGTGCAAGAAACCAAACGGAGGCGATCGAGTCTTGTGGGGAAAAGTGCACAAACCTCTGCAGAGTATACAAACTGATCATGATTAGCCGTGTCCCCGGTTACAGACGTCTTGAGTATCTAGTACTTGGATTATCATGTGAATCTCATCATGTTACTCTAATTAATATTGTTGGGTTTAATGATGAACTTTAATTGGGGTTGAGAGGATGTCTATCTTCTCAACGATGTTTCAACTACCATGATAGTTAACTAAAATCTATTCCTTTGAAGTAGGGAAAAATTGGCTTTACGCAAAAACTGTAACCATAGAGCTTTCCACCAGCCATATTTGCATATAGTATAGCTTTACCTCTTTTGCTCTCTTGTGTTACTTTGCCAGCATATTCCATGTGCTGACCCGTTTTCGGGCTGCAACGTTCATGTTGCAGACTTTTCAAACGACGAGTAAGGTGCCTTTTAGGTCGTGGTTCTATACTCAGTGATGCCGTTGGAGTTGATGGACTCACTTATCTTCCAAGCCTTCCACTGTTATTCGTGTTAGATGGCCTTAAGCCATTTTTATTGTAATAAGTTGATCGTTGGAACTATCGATGTAATAAGTGTGTGATTGCTACTCTGTTATAAATCCTTCAAGTACTGTGCGTGTCAGCATTACTGATCCAGGGATGACACTGATGCACAGAGATCAGACTGTTCGAGGTCTGGTCGCTACAAGATGGTATCAGATCACACGCTGACTATAGGACGCGACCACTAAGCTAAAACCCTAGAGCACTATTCACTCTTCTCTTTTCTGACTCCTCATCTTTTCTACTCTTTTTGGATGGTGGATGCAAAGAACAAGTTCATGCAACTGGATGATGATACACCATTTGGACGACACCTGAAGGAAGTCACCAGATATCTAAACTTTGGACTACCAAGTTTCACCGGAACCTACAATGCCACTCTACCTGAGGAGGAGCGTTGGTTGATTCAAGCCCAAGTTCCAGGAAGGACGTTCGAGCCCGTCACCGCCCTCATAGCATTTTCTTTTAATGCGCCTACATGGAGCCTAGGCAGGAGCATGGTAGCCCACATTGCTATAGGAAGGATTGGAGAAGTCTACAAGCAGGAGCTGAAGGACACCGTCTACCCAATTTGTGGACGCCGAGATGAGAATTGGGATATGATCAGCACCCGGAAGGATAGATCCATTGCAGCATTCATCCAAGAGTTGAACCATCACATTCATCGCCAGGAGCACTAGATATGTGCAGGGATGATGGAATTGAAGAAAGCCCTAAATAGGAATTTGGAGCTAGAGGAAGAACTCAAGGCTACATGCGATGGATACGAGGAGGAGATGCTAATACTTGTGGAGAAGAATGATGACTTGACACGGAAGTTAGGGATACTCATGGGAGAAGAAGACGAGGAAGAAGAACCCAAGGAGATTCCACTGGAGGACTACATCATTATTGACGACACGGATTCAGAACCTGATGATAGCAAAGACGAAGACTATGAAGATGAAGCCGGAGCAGATATCATGGAAGCCTCTGCCGATCAATATTTTTAGATGACAACCCTGTGACCAGTAGTTTACCTCCAAATATTAGTTTTAGAACACTTTTGTAACATTAGTTAGATTTGTAAGATCTTGCTTGAAATTGATTGGTGTGATATGATTGTGTGTTTTCCTCATGTGCATATGGGTAGTGATTTTCCCTTAGACCTCTTTTCTATTCTAATCTCTTCCCTCTACACCCATCAGATGCCTCCAAGACGTGAATTTGAGTTTCCCCCTGAGCTCACCCAGTTGATCCAGCAGCAGAACACCCTGATGCAACTTCTTGTCCAGAACACTCAGAACAACCAGAACAACAACAACAACAACAACCCTCCACCACGACCACCCGTGGACAACCTGACATGCTTCTTAAGGTTGCAACCACCCGTGTTTGCTAGCAGCATCGAACCAATAGTGGCTGATGACTGGCTACGCAAGATTGGAAGGGATTTGACCACCGCCAATTGCTCAGATGCTGAGAAGGTGCGATTTGCCACACACCAGTTGTCTGGACCAGCTGCAGCATGGTGGGAGAATTACACAGCCACTTACCCCATAGCCAATGTGACTTGGGATCAGTTTCAGCAAGCTTTTCGTACCGCCCATGTCTCAACTGGAGCTATGAGTATGAAGAAGCAGGAGTTTCGCAATTTGCGCCAAGGCAACTGTACTGTGGTCCAGTACGTGGATGAGTTTAGTACCCTATCTTGTTATGCCCCAGATGATGTGGACACAGATGCCGCTAAGCAGGAGAGATTCATGGAAGGGCTGAACGATGAGATGAGTGTATAGTTGATGGTGGCAACTTTCAATAACTACCAGGAGCTGGTTGATCGCGCCCTAATGATTGAAAGGAAGCATCAACAGATTGAAAGTCGTAAGAGGAAGTATGGGCAAGGAAAGTATAATTTTGGAGCATAGCAGAAGCCTCGTTATACCCCTAAAATGGTAGGACAATTTCAGCATACCCACGGAGGAGGTAGCTCGCACAATCACAATGACACCACGAATGGAAATGGAAATGGGAATGGAGCAAATGGTAACCAGAGCCGCCCTACACCGTCCACACCCACCAAGAGGGATTTCAGCCATGTCACTTGTTACAAGTGTGGGAAGAATGGACATTATGCCAATGAATGCCCAGAAGCTAAGAATGGGAACGGCAATGGAAGCGCCGCAAAGAAGCCCAACCCGTTCAACAAAGGACAAGTGAACCACGTGACTGTGGAGGAGGTAGAAGAGCAACCAGATGCTGTTGTCGGTAAGTTTTTGGTTAAGACATTTATCGCAATAGTTCTTTTTGATACAGGTGCATCGCATTCATACATTTCAAGGGGATTCGTAAATAGACATAGGATGTCCACCCGAGTTCTTAAGACCCCCATGTTAGTAAGTTCACCTGGAGCAGATTATATGGCACACCAAGGATGTTTTCAGACGCCATTGATCATAGGACGCCATACTTTCCCCTCCGACCTAATAGTCCTGGAGTCACAAGGATTGGATGTGATATTAGGTATGGATTGGCTATCGAAGTATGGAGGTAACATTGACTGTGCCAGTAAGTCAATTTTGCTCACCACCCCGGAGGGAAAAAGGATTAAGTATGTATCTAGGCATTCGCCAATAAGGACTCAAGTACATTCTCTCACGGGAATTGTTCAGGAGGAAGTGCCAGTAGTAAAGGATTATCCGGATGTGTTTCCAGAGGAGTTACCTGGCATGCCACCGGATAGAGATATAGAGTTTTTGATTGAACTTTTGCCAGGCACCGGGCCAATTTCTAAGAGACCATATAGGATGCCCGCAAAGGATTTGGAGGAGATAAAGACACAGATTAAGGAGTTACTGGATAAAGGATTCATACGCCCAAGTTCTTTGCCTTGGGGTTCGCCAGTACTTTTAGTAGAGAAGAAGGATGGATCGTTAAGAATGGTTGTTGATTACCGAGGACTGAACGAAGTAACGTTCAAGAACAAGTACCCATTGCCAATGATCAATGATCTGTTCGATAGATTGCAAGGAGCTAAGATATTTTCCAAGATCGATCTGCGATCAGGGTACCACCAATTGAAGATCCGAGAGTAGGATATACCTAAGACGGCCTTTACCACCAGGTACGGGTTGTACGAGTATACCGTTATGTCTTTTGGTCTGACTAACGCACCGGCATACTTTATGAACCTGATGAACAAAGTGTTTATGGAGTATTTGGATAAGTTCGTCGTAGTGTTCATAGATGATATATTGATCTTCTCGGAGGATGAAGAGGAGCATGCCGAGCATTTGCATTTGGTATTAGAGAAGCTTAGAGAACATCAGTTATATGCCAAGTTTAGCAAATGCGAGTTTTGGTTGAAGGAAGTCGGATTTCTCGGACACGTTATATCTGGAGAAGGAATAGCGGTAGATCCCGCTAAGGTGGACACTGTGACCCATTGGGAAGCACCAACAACAGTTGGAGAGATCTGGAGTTTTCTTGGACTTGCAGGATACTACCGGAGATTTATTGAGAATTTCTCGAGGATTGCAAAGCCAATGACGGAGTTGTTAAAGAAGGACATCAAGTTCAGTTGGATAGAAGAATGTGAGGCCAGTTTCCAGGAATTAAAGAAAAGGTTGGTCTCATCCCCTGTGTTGATTCTGCCAGATCAACATAAGGATTATGAGGTGTTGAAAGTGCAACTAATCCCCGGGTGGTTTTGGTAATTAACAACAACATATATATCATTGAACTAATATTTACTTGAGAATCATTTCAGAGAAGTTCGATGATATGGGTATGGAAATGTCTGAAGAAGTGGACCCCTCAAAATGCTAAGACAAGCATTGGCAAAAGCTCAAGACTCCATTTTTGGTTTAGTGATCAAAGATCACATTGAGTCCATAGGAAAAGCCAATACTATTAAAAGGGGATGAGGTTGTGTTGATGATCTGGTTGCTCAAGTGCTTAGTGATTTAGCTCCTTCAACTATCAGCAATCTTCACTACTTAACACACTCATAAGTAATCTCGGACAAACCGATTCTTCCAACTCAGTCCCACCGAGATGAACCACCTCAGTTATTTTCCAAACCCTAGAAATTTCGGTCCATCCGATTTTGAGTTCGGTCTCACCGAAACTGGACTGCCAACCTTCTGTAACCGTTTGTCATCATTTCGGAATATCCGAGTTGATAATTTCGGTCCCACCGATTCTGGCAAGTTCCTACCTTTGACTCATATCGGACACACCGAGATGGTATTTTCGGTCCCACCGAAAACCCCAATGTTCACTATATTTGAACTTTCGGTCTGACCGAGTTTTCACTTCGGTCTCACCGAGATTGCTCAATTATGTGTGTAACGGTTGGATTTTGTGTGGAGGCTATATATACCCCTCCACCCCCTCTTCACTCGTTGAGAGAGCCATCAGAAAGTACTACCACTCCTACCTTACACTTTCTGAGAAGAGAACTACCTACCCTTGTGTTGAGATCAAGTCATTCCATTCCTACCATATGAAACTTGATTTCTAGCCTTCCCAAGTTGCTTTCCACTCAATCCTTTCTTCCACCACAGCCATATCAGTGAGGAGAGTTGAGTGTTGGGGAGATTATCATTTGAAGCACAAGAGCAAGGAGTTCATCATCGTCAACCACATCTATTACCTTTTGGAGGGTGGTGCCTCCTAGATTGGTTAGGTGTCGCTTGGGAGCCTCCGTCTTTGAGATGTGGAGTTGAACCAAGAAGTTTGTAAGGGCAAGGAGATCGCCTACTTCGTGAAGATCTACCCCGAGTAAGGCTAGTCCTCCGTGGGCGTAGGCCATGATGGAATAGACAAGGTTGCTTCTTCGTGGACCCTTCGTGGGTGGAGCCCTCCGTGGACTCGCGCAGCCGTTACCCTCCGTGGGTTGAAGTCTCCATCAACGTGGATGTACGATAGCACCACCTATCGGAACCACGACAAAAATCTCTGTGTCTCCAAACTGCGTTTGATCTTCTCCACCTCTCTTTACTACATGTGCAATTTACTTTCCGCTGCTTATACTCTAGAATTGCATGTGTAGGGTGATACTTGAATTGATCATAATTGTGAAACTGCCAAAAACTGTTCATGATCTAAAGGCAGATTTTTTATATTGTCAAGTAGTCTAATCACCCCCCCCCCTCTAGACATACTTTCGATCCTACAAGTGGTATCAGAGCTTTGGTCTCCATTGTTTTGGTTTCCATTGCATTGGACTCCATAAGCTTGGTTTCACAACCTAGGAGAGTATGGCGTCTAGTGAGGGTAATTATCGTAGAGGTCCTTACTTTGATGGTACAAATTTTGCTAGTTGGAAGCATAAAATGAAAATGCATATTCTTGGTCATAACCCAGCCGCATGGGGCATTATTTGTGTTGGTATGCAAGGTGATTTCTTTGAAGAAGGAAAAGTTCCGGATCGCGAAGCTACACCGGAAGAGTTGCGGATGTTGCAAAACAATGCTCAAGCTTGTGACATTCTCTTCAATGCGTTGTGTCCCGAAGAGTTCAACAAAATCAGCCGTCTTGAGAATGCTAAAGAGATTTGGGATACTTTGGTTGAAATGCACGAAGGTACTGAATCTGTGAAGGAATCAAAGCTAGATATTCTTCAAGGTCAACTTGACAAGTTCAAGATGAAGGATGGTGAAGGAGTCGCTGAAATGACCGACCGATTCATCATTAAGAAGATTCTCAGAGCTTTGGATGGAAAGTATGACACCGTGTGTACTTTGATCCAAATGATGCCAAACTACAAGACCCTCAAGCCAACTGAAGTCATTGGAAGAATTGTTGCTCATGAGATGACACTTAAGGATAAGGAAGAGCTTCACAACAAGTCAAGTGGTGCTTACAAAGCTACAAGTGATGCTCCTACTACCTCAAGTGACAAGCTAATTTCCAATGAAGAGATAAGCCTAATGGTCAAGAACTTCAACAAGTTCTACAAGAATAGAGGCAAAGAAAGAAGCTCAAAGTCTAGATCATATGATGAAAAGAGATCTTCTAGTCGTGATCGAAACTGCTACAATTGTGGAAGACCCGGACACTTCTCAAATGAGTGTACGGCTCCCCACAAGAGAAGAGAAGAATCTCCAAGAAGAAGAGCAAGAGATGAGTCACCTCGGAGAGAGAGAAGGAGTAGAGATGATCGTTATGAACGAAGACCCTCTCGGAGAAGCAAGGATTCGGAAAGGAAAGACAAGTCATCAAGGAGCTACACAAGAAGAAGACATCAAGCTCATGTAGGTGAATGGGTCTCCGGCTCCGACTCCGACAATCAATCCGATGGAAGCTATCACTCCGACTCCCACTATAGTCAAGATGAAGGTGTTGCCGGACTTGCACTCGTATCCTCCAACTCCAACTCCTACGACTTATTTGATTCACCAAATGAGGGAATTGGAAGATGCTTCATGGCTAAAGGCCCCAAGGTAACACACCCTGAATTCATTGACTTTGATAGTGATGAGGATGACTTGCTTGGTGAAGATGAGCTCTTGCATGATAAATCTAGTGAGCTTAGTAATGATGAAAATGCTAGTAGTCTTTATAGTCGAGAAGAGTCGAATGACAATGCTATGAAGGAGATTGAGCGTCTAACTAAAGAACTAAACACTCTTAAGTTAGCTCATGAAACAACTCAAGAAGATCATATAGAGCTCCTAAGATCTCATGAGAAGCTACGCTTCGAGAAGCTCACTCTAGAGCAAGAACATGAGTTTCTAAAAGCGATCAATGACGATCTTCGAAAGAAGAGTTCTTCATATCTTGCCAAACGACTTCTCTTGTCTAATTTCTTGCCACCTATTAAGACTAAGCATGACAAGCATAAGAAAAATTCTTCCTCTAGTAGTAACAATAACCATGTTAAAACTAATATTGTTGCTTCTAGTAGTTCTCTTGATTCCACTAACAATGTTTCAAGCCAAGTTACACTTGAGCAAGAAAATAGCTTATTGAAGGAAATCATAGAGAAATGTGTCTACAAGAGTCTTGCCGGAAGCAAGAACTTTGAGGAAATTGTTCGCAAACAAGGAAGGCACCGGAAGAATCAAGGGATTGGTTTTGAGCGAAAGTTCAACGCCGAAGGTGTTGAGTGGGAAGAAGGTCAATACCCTACTCCACAGTTTGTTTCTCAAAAGGAGAAGTATGATCCTACTTCTTCCAATGTGGAACAAACTCAAGATGACCTTCCACCACAAGACCACAAGCTAAAGGCCAAGGACAAGCTTCAAGAGGAGATTGATGCATTCATTAAAGCACCTCAAGCCATGGTCAAGTGGGTTCCCAAGGACACGTCAAGTTCTACTTCGTCAAGCTCAACTACAACCCCAAGGATTCCCATCAAGATGATGTGGATCCCAAAGAAGAAGAACTAGAAGGTTCTTGAGGGTGACTCCGCCAACATACTTCACTCACATTCATTTTGGCAAGAACTTGTGCAATCAACTTCCACATCATGCACTAGTTCATGGAGTCACAAACCCTCTTGTTGGTAAGTCAAGGGACAAGGTAATCATTGCTTTCATGGACATCATCTTTTGTGAACTTCAATCTATGTCCATGGATATCCTTGTTTGTTCCTTGTGGGACTAACCCATGTAGGTATTGAAAGTGCCCTAATCCAAAGGATAGCTCCCAACTCTTGATGATCTACATCAACATTGAGCATCCACATCTTCAACATCTACATGAAGTCTTCTACGACAACCCAAGGTTAGTTTGACCCTTTAAAAGGGGTTCTCACATCTAGGGGGAGCTTTGCTCTAAAAATTGAGCTAAAGCATCTTCAAATGATGTGAACACATAAATGCTTTATGTAAAAGTGGTAACCCCACTTGTGCTTAAACGATGAGTATGACCTATGATCAAATGTTCTCATTTGACTCCTAAGTCAAAATACTCATATATAGATGACCTAGTCATCGACAAATTGTGTGCTAGTAGCTAGAGTTTTGGTTGTGCATGTTTGACACATATTTCAGTTGCTATCTTATTGTGTGAGCATGTTGAATGCATGATTTTATCCATTCGAGGACATCCATTTGTTGTTTTGATTGTTTTGACTTTTCTGGCCAAATGGATGGACAAGAATGCCTAAGCACCTTCCCTAGCTATCTATGCTTTCTTGTCTCAAATTCTATTCATGCTCATATCACAACTTTGAACAAGTCATTTTCGGACCCTCCGAGTGAGGAGCACTCGGAGCCACCGATCCGTCTAAGGCTGACTTCCAAAACCTTCTAAGTCCATTTCGGTCTGACCAACTTTTCCATCTCGGTCCAACCGAAACGCTTAGACTGATCTAGGTTTCATCTCGGTGAAACCGAGTTCAAAATCTCGGCGTGACCGATATGTGTAACTGCACAGCAGTTAGCCATTTCGGTGTCACCGAGTTTTTCAACTCGGTCCCACCGACAGTATGGGGATATATATACTGAGGGCTGCGCACGATTTAATTCTTCAAACCGTTTCGCCCCCAAGTCCCCTGCTGCCGTCGCCCTGGTCTTCGGATCGTCGCCGTCGTCGCCTGTGCGCCCTCGCCGCAGGTCTCCGCCGCCGTCAACGGTAATCTTCTCCGCGCCGTTGCCGCCGTAGAGGGACCCCACCAAGTTAGGGTGAGTCCCGATCCCTCTCGTGCTCCCCATCTGATTCTTGCATGATTGGTTTGCCATGAATCTATCCACGTTTGAGATATTCCCTAAACATCAGATCAGATCCTTTTAGTTTCGAGCGAAATTCTTAGGTTTAGGTTTCCACGGAACACATCTCGGTGAAACCGATTTTGAAAACTCGGAATGACCGATTTGGCCTCTGGCCATTGCACTGCACCGTTCGGTCTAACCGATTCGTGCAAATCGGTGTGACCGATGTAAAGTCTCAGTGAAACCCTAGTGTTTCGGTAGGACCGAAACCCATTTCGGTCTGACCGAAAGTGGTGTGTAGGTTTCTGTTATACACTTCGGATTCACCAAAACTGAAAATCGGTTTGACCGAAATGCATTCTGTGAAAACTCAAAACTAAGATTTGAACTCATTTTTTTTGCAAAAACCTCTGCAGTTGTGATAACTCTTCTACTCTGCCTATACCTTATCTTTTCACAGGTTGTCAGCCATGTCAGATGCCAGTGACAGCCAGAACAGGTCTGAGTCACCGTTTGCAGAGATCCCTGAGGCAGATACTAGTCCTGAGGCTAGTAGTTCCAGTGATGATGGTGAGAGGAGCACCCCTAGTGGTTTGCCTCATGCAGCCACCAGGACCAGAAAGAAGAGAAATTCTGATGATGAGGACTCTGACTTCGTTGCTGAGGAAGTTACCTCCAAGCCCAAGAGGAAAGTTGTTGCCAAAGAGCACGAAGGGCAGCAGTCAAAGAAAGGCACCAGCAAGGTCAAGCAGTCAGCTGTTGCAAAGAAGCTAAACTTGGAAGAGCCAGCTCCAAGTAAGGTGAAGAAAACTTCCAAGAGGAAGAGGGTAGTATATGCTGAACCTCAAGTTGATGCAGCTGCTGAAGAAGAAGAAGAAGATGCACCCCAGCCTCCTCCTCAGAAGGCTAAGTTCATGGGTGATGCTATTAGGGCTCAAGCCACTTCTAAGCCCAAGAAGCCTGCTCAAGCCAAGGCAGCTCCAGCCAAGCCCAAGAGGACAACCAGGAGCATTCCAGCTTCTGAGAAGAACAAAGGTGAGATGCCACCGTCTGAGTCAGATGAAGAACATGTGTTGCTGAAGCTCCGTCCTAAGTTGCCACTCCACAACGATGCTCATCCTCAAGCCGAGGATATGAAGGCAAGGAAGGATAGAGGTCTCAGGCTATGGAGACAGTCTGATCCATATGCCGTGAGGAGAAGGACTGCTGTGGACCCCAGATTCCACACCAGAGAGCAGCAGGACTTCTATGAGACCGTGCTGATGGATAAGAAGCCTATTGTTGCTGACACCAGGTATGTTGACTGGAAGTACATTGACAGTGAAGAGCACCGAGACTTCTTTCCCCATGTGCATGAGAGCTTTACTGCATGTGGAGTTGATGAGTTCGTGGGTCAGAAGCTGACAGATTGGAATGACGAGATGATCATGCAGTTCTACGCCACAGCCCACTTCTATCCTGATGGCAAGATCACCTGGATGACTGAAGGTCAAAGGTTTTCTTCGTCTGTTGAAGAATGGGCAGAACTTCTGAATGCTCCAGTGCAAAGAGAGGACGACATTGATGTCTATGGGATTCCTAAGAAGAACCATGATTCCATGAAGAACATGTACAAGGAGATCCCCGCTGCTGATTTGGAAGGGTGGAAGCTTGGCTCAGCGTACTATCTCCAGGCAGGTCTGACCACCACTAACACCATTTTGAGGCATACCTTGATGCCCAAGTCTGGAGACCACCGCATGATTCGAGGCTATTCTATCAACATGCTGCACATTCTTGATGAGAAGGCACCTTTTAAGGTGATGGACTTAATGGTAGAGACCATTAAGAGGACTGCAGCTGACCAGAAGAGGTCGTGTGGATTTGCTCCGCAAATTCAGATGCTCATCAATGCCAAGTTTGGCACGGGCAAATTCATGTTGGATAGGAAGCACTTGCCACTGCAGCCAGAGCATGAGGATAACATAGTTGTGATGGATGAGGAGGATCCAACCTCAGTTGAAGGTCAAGCCAAAATTGAAGCTGCGAAGAAAGCCAAAGCTGACAAAGAGGCAGCAGCAGCAGCAGCTAAACCAAAGAGCTTCGGAGAGCAGATTCTTGAAGCTACCCAGAGGATTGAACAACGCCTGGCCAGCATTGAACAATCTCAGGAAAGCCTAGAGAGGATTGTTGAGGACAAGATCCACGCTCTGGACGTGAAGCTGACTGAGATTCAGGTGACCGTCAACAAGCTTGAGGCGGACATGGAGGAAGCAAGGCAGGAGAGAGCAGAGCTCATGCAGGATGATCTAGTCCAGGACTCTCATCGCCAGACTGCTCAGGTTCCCAGAGGATCCCGATCTGCAGCTATCCCAGTGACTGACTCCAGGGCTACCACTTCAGCACCAGCTACAGCTCCAGCAGTTACTCCAGCTCCAGCATCCACTCCTCCAGCGCAGACATCAGCAGAAGTCTTCGCCGATGCCGTCATTTCTACTCCGACATCTACCCAGACGGGAGCCGCCAGCAGAGCCCACAGTGACGCTTAGTTCTATGCTTTTTCGAACTTTTTGGTAACTTGTTGCCAAAGGGGGAGAAATTGTATAGATCATAGGGCTTCGAGAGAGAGAGTGCTCTTTCGTTCTTTTGCCGGTTTTCCCTTGAGATACATTTGTTTCTTTTGGTCTTTTGATACTTTCAGTGTGCTTGCTACTACGTTTGGTGCTACCTTAATGAGTGCTTGGTCATACTATGCTTTAATGTGTGCTTAATGCTTATCATATGCTATTCCTTCTTGTATGATCATTTACTCATGTCTTGGTGATTGGGTGCAAGTTATTCATTCTTATCATTTTGTGCGCTCCACCAAGATGTATGTGACATGGAAGAGTGACCCATAATCCTAATCGATTGTGCATTTGCATTCAAACGCAAATTTTAAATAATGCACAAATTTAGGGGGAGCTCTTGTTTATCACATACTTCTCAAAGCGACGATATTATTCATTGATTATATCTTTTGTCGAAGCTTTGATCTATATGTTGTCATCAATTACCAAAAAGGGGGAGATTGAAAGTGCAACTAATCCCCGGGTGGTTTTGGTAATTAACAACAACATATATATCATTGAACTAATATTTACTTGAGAATCATTTCAGAGAAGTTCGATGATATGGGTATGGAAATGTCTGAAGAAGTGGAACCCTCAAAATGCTAAGACAAGCATTGGCAAAAGCTCAAGACTCCATTTTTGGTTTAGTGATCAAAGATCACATTGAGTCCATAGGAAAAGCCAATACTATTAAAAGGGGATGAGGTTGTGTTGATGATCTGGTTGCTCAAGTGCTTAGTGATTTAGCTCCTTCAACTATCAGCAATCTTCACTACTTAACACACTCATAAGTAATCTCGGACAAACCGATTCTTCCAACTCAGTCCCACCGAGATGAACCACCTCAGTTATTTTCCAAACCCTAGAAATTTCGGTCCATCCGATTTTGAGTTCGGTCTCACCGAAACTGGACTGCCAACCTTCTGTAACCGTTTGTCATCATTTCGGAATATCCAAGTTGATAATTTCGGTCCCACCGATTCTGGCAAGTTCCTACCTTTGACTCATATCGGACACACCGAGATGGTATTTTCGGTCCCACCGAAAACCCCAACGTTCACTATATTTGAACTTTCGGTCTGACCGAGTTTTCACTTCGGTCTCACCGAGATTGCTCAATTATGTGTGTAACGGTTGGATTTTGTGTGGAGGCTATATATACCCCTCCACCCCCTCTTCACTCGTTGAGAGAGCCATCAGAAAGTACTACCACTCCTACCTTACACTTTCTGAGAAGAGAACTACCTACCCTTGTGTTGAGATCAAGTCATTCCATTCCTACCATATGAAACTTGATTTCTAGCCTTCCCAAGTTGCTTTCCACTCAATCCTTTCTTCCACTACAGCCATATCAGTGAGGAGAGTTGAGTGTTGGGGAGATTATCATTTGAAGCACAAGAGCAAGGAGTTCATCATCGTCAACCACATCTATTACCTTTTGGAGGGTGGTGCCTCCTAGATTGGTTAGGTGTCGCTTGGGAGCCTCCGTCTTTGAGATGTGGAGTTGAACCAAGAAGTTTGTAAGGGCAAGGAGATCGCCTACTTCGTGAAGATCTACCCCGAGTAAGGCTAGTCCTCCGTGGGCGTAGGCCATGATGGAATAGACAAGGTTGCTTCTTCGTGGACCCTTCGTGGGTGGAGCCCTCCGTGGACTCGCGCAGCCGTTACCCTCCGTGGGTTGAAGTCTCCATCAACGTGGATGTACGATAGCACCACCTATCGGAACCACGACAAAAATCTCCGTGTCTCCAAACTGCGTTTGATCTTCTCCACCTCTCTTTACTACATGTGCAATTTACTTTCCGCTGCTTATACTCTAGAATTGCATGTGTAGGGTGATACTTGAATTGATCATAATTGTGAAACTGCCAAAAACTGTTCATGATCTAAAGGCAGATTTTTTATATTGTCAAGTAGTCTAATCACCCCCCTCTAGACATACTTTCGATCCTACAGGTGTACTGCGACGCTTCACGTCGAGGACTTGGAGCAGTTCTTATGCAGGAAGGAAGAGTTGTTTCGTATGCTTCACGACAACTGAAACCTAATGAGTTGAACTATGCCACCCACGATTTGGAGTTAGCAGCCGTAGTGCATGCATTGAAGACGTGGAGACATTTTCTTATTGGAAACCATTGTGAAGTATATTCGGATCACAAGAGTTTGAAGTATATATTCACTCAGAAGGAGCAGAATCTTAGGCAAAGGAGATGGCTGGAACTCATTAAGGATTACGTCATGAGATTGCATTATCATCCCAGAAAGGCTAACGTAGTAGCCGATGCGCTAAGCCGTAAGAGCCATGTCAATACCCTAATGATGGAGGAATTTCCAAAGGAGTTAGCCGAGGACTTACGAGAACTACGTATGGAGATAGTTCCGAGAGACTATGTAGCAACACTAGAAATCCAGTCTACCCTGATGGATAAAATCAGAGAAGCTCAGAAAACTGACAAGGAGGTTGTCTCTATAAAGGAGAGGATGAGCGAAGGAAGAGCTAAAGGTTTTCGTGAGGATGAACACGACACCTTATGGTTTGAGGATCGAATCTATGTGCCTAATGACCCGGAGATCAGGAAGTTGATTCTACAGGAGGCGCATGATTCACCATACTCGATTCACCCAGGAAATACTAAGATGTATTTGGATTTGAAGGACATTTTCTGGTGGATCGGTATGAAGAAAGATATCGCGGAGTATGTAGCAGTTTGTGATGTATGTCAGAGAGTAAAGGCAGAAAATCAGAAGCCAGCAGGATTATTACAACCTATGCCGATACCCGAATGGAAGTGGGAGAAGCTTGGCATGGATTTTATCACCGAATTGCCCAAGACCAAAGCAAGATATGATTCAATCTGGGTAGTAGTGGACCGATTGACGAAGGTAGCCCACTTTATCCCTGTGAAAACCACATATACCTGTGCAAAGTTGGCAAAGATATACATGACCAGAATTGTATGTCTGCATGGAGTTCCGAGGAGCATCGTATCAGATAGAGGAACCCAGTTTACCTCAAAGTTCTGGAATCAGTTACATGAAACCTTGGGTACCAGACTAGAGTTTAGCACAGCTTTTCACCCGCAGACAGATGGACAGACGGAGAGAGTCAATCAGATTTTGGAAGATATGCTGAGAGCCTGTGCATTAGATTATGGATCTAGTTGGGATGACAATTTGCCCTACGCGGAGTTCTCATACAACAACAGTTACCAAGCCAGTTTGAAGATGGCACCGTTCGAGGCATTGTATGGAAGGAGATGCCGAACACCGTTAATGTGGGATGAAGTTGGAGACCGACAGTTGTTTGGACCAGACTTAATCAAAGAGTCTGAGGAGAAGGTGAAGTTGATTTGAGATAGATTGAAGGTAGCTCAGTCCAGGCAGAATAGTTATGCAGACTCGAAGCGCAAGGAGATAGTCTATGAGATCGGAGATAGAGCGTACTTGAGAGTATCGCCTCTGCGAGGAGTTAAACATTTCGGTGTTAAAGGGAAGTTAGCCCCGAGATTTGTGGGACCTTACCGTGTTTTGGAACGCATGGGAGAGGTTGCCTATAAGTTGGAATTGCCCGAAGGATTGTCAGGAGTGCACGACGTGTTTCACGTTTCACAGCTTAAGAAGTGCCATGAGGAGATGGCCGATATACCGCTTAGAGACACAGTACCCCTAGAAGCAATTCAATTGGACAGTGATCTGACTTACGAGGAGAATCCCGTTAAGATTCTCGAATTTTCGAGCAGAGTCACCTGCAGTAAGGTTATGAAGTTTTGCAAAGTTCAGTGGAGTCACCACACCGAGGAAGAAGCCACCTGGGAACGAGAAGACGATCTACGCAAGGACCACCCACACCTGTTCTCTAGCCAAGTCGAATCTCGAGGGCGAGATTCATTCTAAGGGGGGTAGGTTTGTAACATCCCAAATTTTCAATTTGGAATGTTATACATAGATCATATTGCATTTCATGCTTTTTGCATTTTTTTTGTGGCGTTCCTCGAAATTCTAAACAACTCAAGGACCTACGGAGAGAGTTGGGAATTTTACCGTTTTCGTATTGAGTTCGCTCGAATACCGGTACGAGGACAGTGTGATTCTAATTATTTTTCTCTTCTAAAAATATTTCTAAATACAAAATATGAGCGGAGATAATATGACTTCTCCAAAATAACAGAAATATTGGAGGAAAAATGTTGAAATCACTTTTGGTATTTTTCTGGATTTATTTGTGATTTTATTTGCATAGGAAAAATGCGCATTTTTAAAAATTGCATTTAGGTCCGGGAAAAATGTTCACTTTGTCCTAAATAATATTAGAGGACGGTGAAATTTTATTTTGAGATTTTTGGAGTCCGTTTAGTATTTCTTTCGTTAGTTTTTCTGCGAGAGGACTCTATTTAAAAAAAAGGGGAAACCTACTTAGACTCGTATAGGATCGGGACTCTGGGCTTTATAAGTCGCCCGAGCCGGCCCGCCAGCCCCAAGTCGCCCCACCAGCCCAGCCGCCGCCCCTTGCCCTTCGCACCACCGCGCCACCGCCCCTTCGCGCCGCCGCCGCCGCCCCTTCGCGCCACCGCCGCGCCGCCGCCCTGCTGCGCCGCCGCCCGCCGCAACACCCCGCCGCCCCGCCGCCTGACGCCGGACCGCCGACGCCGTCTAGCCGGAGTTTCCGTTGAGGTAGTTACGGTTTTTTAAAAGAACCGCTCGGTTTTTCGCAAAAACCGTAGATCTGTTTTTTTAGATTAGATCGGTTCGATTTTTCGTCGGTTTAGTTATTTAGCGGACGTTCGTCCGTACGTTTGTTTTAACGAACAGTTTTCGTCAGTTAGCCGCAGACAGCGAACGTTCGTTCGTTAGCCTGTTCGTTTGTTTTCTTTTTCGGGGTATTTATCCGCGATTTTTCCGATCGCGATTTCTGCCCTGATCTTGTTTTTCGTTTTTCTTTTCGCTCGAGAGTCGGAATCTGGTGATTCTAAATCCCAGATCTTCGTCTCGATGCCCTCTTTACGTTTAAACAAAGATTTGGCTACTGTAAAATTTGACTTTAGGACAATTAGCAAACCGGAGCTCGTTTCTTTTGCAGTTTGAGTTTCGTTGCTTCTTTCGAGTGGATTCTTTTTGCAAACCGGAGTTCTTAAGTTGAACTTTCTAGTTAGATCTCTTATTTGAGTTTTACCCGTGCATTAGTTAAGTACTTATTGTGTGATTGTTTGTTTGCGATAGAGTACCTGGAGTGCGCCGCTTGCTACTTTGAGTCTTTAGGTTTTGCGGATCATCAGCAAGGCAAGTAACACTTTGATCATACTTTCCAATTACTCAGTTTTCATTGCATTAGTCCAACCCTCACACATTGCATGAGTAGGATCAATTAACTTGTGGGATTGGGAATTAGATTGAGGTAGTACCTATTACCTGCATTACATTCAAACCTTTGGGAGTTACTTCTACGTTTGCTGTTAGGACATGATATGCTCGTAGACGTGGATTGGGTGAGTGTATCCATGACAGATGTGAGTTTGTTAATTAATGGTTTAATTTAAGGTGGCAACTTTAACACACATCTGGGTGGATTGAGGCATCTGGGTATTCCAGTGATTGCCTGTTTTTCTTTTGGACCGCCACCCAGGCTCAAAGGGATCATGATATTTTTCATACTAGAAACTTCCGTGTGCAGCCACATGCCAATATGGGCTCTAGCATAGTTGAGTAAGTTGTGGGAAACCTTTCCATGATGGGCTAGCAGATGTAGAGGGTTTTGTAGGTGTACCGGCCTATCTATCTGGTTAAGTGGACCTCTTCGGAAAGACTGTGTCTCGGTCATCCGTTTCTCAAACACCATGCAGTGCAAGAAACCAAACGGAGGCGATCGAGTCTTGTGGGGAAAAGTGCACAAACCTCTGCAGAGTGTACAAACTGATCAAGATTAGCCGTGTCCCCGGTTACGGACGTCTTGAGTATCTAGTACTTGGATTATCATGTGAATCTCATCATGTTACTCTAATTAATATTGTTGGGTTTAATGATGAACTTTAATTGGGGTTGAGAGGATGTCTATCTTCTCAACGATGTTTCAACTACCATGATAGTTAACTAAAATCTATTCCTTTGAAGTAGGGAAAAATTGGCTTTACGCAAAAACTGTAAACATAGAGCTTTCCACCAGCCATATTTGCATATAGTATAGCTTTACCTCTTTTGCTCTCTTGTGTTACTTTGCCAGCATATTCCATGTGCTGACCCGTTTTCGGGCTGCAACGTTCATGTTGCAGACTTTTCAGACGACGAGTAAGGTGCCTTTTAGGTCGTGGTTCTATACTCAGTGATGCCGTTGGAGTTGATGGACTCACTTATCTTCCAAGCCTTCCGCTGTTATTCGTGTTAGATGGCCTTAAGCCATTTTTATTGTAATAAGTTCATCGTTGGAACTATCGATGTAATAAGTGTGTTATTGCTACTCTGTTATAAATCCTTCAAGTACTGTGCGTGTCAGCATTACTGATCCAGGGATGACACTGATGCACAGAGATCAGACTGTTTGAGGTCTGGTCGCTACACTAATAGTTCCAATCATAAGTGCAAAGAATTCCAAGTCAGGGATGACATGTTAGCAGTGGCCTCTCCCACATAAAACTTGCTATCGGTCTAGTAACGTAGTAAATTGCTTAGGGACAATTTCGTAACTCCTACCACCACTTTTCCACACTTGCTATACTAACTTTATTGCTTCTTTATCTAAACAACCCCTAGTTTTTATTTACGTTCTCTTTATTAACTTGCAAACCTATCCTGTTATACCTACAAAGTACTTCTAGTTTCATACTTGTTCTAGGTAAAGTAAACGTCAAGCGTGCGTAGAGTTGTATCGGTGGTCGATAGAACTTGAGGGAATATTTGTTCTACGTTTAGATCCTCGTTGGGTTCGACACTCTTACTTATCGAAAGAGGCTACAACTGATCCCCTACACTTGTGGGTTATCATGTGTCTCGGTCATGTCTACATAGTTCTCGAACCCTTAGGGTCCGCACGCTTAACGTTCGATGACGATTGGTATTACGAGTTTATGTGTTTTGATGTACCGAAGGTAGTTCGGAGTCCCGGATGTGATCACGGACATGACGAGGAGTCTCAAAATGGTCGAGTCATAAAGATCGATATATTGGAAGCCTATGTTTGGACATTGGAATGGTTCTAAGTGAGTTCGGGCATTTACCGGAGTACCGGGGGCTACCGGAACCCCCCGGGGGGGGGGGGGGTGTATGGGCCTTATTGGGCCTTAGTGGGATAGAGGAGGAGGCGACCAAGGTGAGGGGCGTGCCCCCCAAGCCCAATCCGAATTGGGTGGGGAGCCGGCCCCCCTTTCCTTCTTCCCTTTCTCCTTCTTCCTTCCTCTCCTAGTCCAACTAGGGAAAGGGGGGAATCCTACTCCCGATGGGAGTAGGACTCGCCTAGGGCGCGCCATAGAGAGGGCCGGCCCCTCCCCTCCTCGACTCCTTTATATATGTGGGGAGGGGGCACCCCATAGACACACAAGTTGATTTCTTAGCCGTGTGCGGTTCCCCTCCCTACAGTTAAACACCTCAGTCATATCGTTGCAGTGCTTAGGCGAAGCCCTGCGCCGGTAGCTTCATCATCACCGTCACCACGCCATCGTGCTGACGAAACTCCCATGAGACACTGCTACTTCTCGAGCTTGCGTTGTATTCCCTCGAAGAAGAAAGGGTGATGCAGCACAGTAGCATAAGTATTTCCCTCAGTTTTTGAGAACCAAGATATCAATCTAGTAGGAGACCACGCGCGAGTCCCTCGCACCTGCACAAACAAATAAGAACTTCGCAGCCAACGCGATAAGGGATTGTCAATCCCTTTACGGTCACTTACAAAAGCGTGAGATCTGATAGATATGATAGTTTGATATTTTTGGTATTTTTGGATATAAGAACAGAAAGTAAAAACAGTAAAGTAAAGTACATAGTAGATTGATATGTTGAGGATAGACCCGGGGGCCATAGGTTTCACTAGTGGCTTCTCTCATGATAGCTGATTTCTACGGTGGGTGAACGAATTACTGTTGAGAAATTGATAGAAAAGCGAATAGTTATGAGAATATCTAGGCATGATCATTATATATAGGCATCACATCCGTGACAAGTAGACCGAAACGATTCTGCATCTACTACTATAACTCCACACATCGACCGCTATCCAACATGCATCTAGAGTATTCTGTTCATAAGAACAGAGTAATGCTTTAAGCAAGATGACATGATTTAGAGGGATAAACTCAAGCAATATGATATAAACCCCATCTTTTTATCCTCGATGATAACAATACTATACGTGCCTTGCTGCCCCTGCTGTCACTGGGAAAGGACACCGCAAGACTGAACCCAAAGCCAAGCACTTCTCCCATTGCAAGAACTATAGATCTAGTAGGCCAAACCAAACCGATAATTCGAAGAGACTTGCAAGGATATTATAATCATACATAAAAGAATTCAGAAAAGAACCAAATATTTCTCATAGATAATCTTGATCATAAACCCACAATTCATCGGATCTCGACAAACACACCGCAAAAAGATTACATCGAATAGATCTCCTCGAAGACCGAGGAGAACTTGGTATTGAGATCCAAAAAGAGAGAAGAAGCCATCTAGGTACTAACTATGGACCCGAAGGTCTATGGTAAACTACTCACAACTCATGGTGAGGCGATGGTGTTGATGTAGAAGCACTCCGTGGATGATCCCCCCCTCCAGCGGAGCTCTGGAACAGGCCCCAAGATGGGATCTCACGGGAACAGAAGTTGCGGCGGTGGAATTAGGGGTTTCTATGTTGCTTTGATGTTTTCAGGGTACATGGGTATATATAGGAGGAAGGAGGGCACCTGGGCAGCAACATGGGGCCCACGAGGCAAGGGCGCGCCCAGGGGGAGGGGGCAGCCCCCCACCCTCGTGGACGCCACGTGTGCCCTATTCCGTGGTTCTCAAGTCTCCCGTGAAGATATCGCCCCAAAAATATCTCTCCTGAAGGTTTCATTCCGTTTGGACTCCGTTTGATATTCCTTTTCTGTAAAACCCTAAAATAGGCAAAAAAAACAGCAATCTGGACTGGGCCTTTGGGTTAATAGGTTAGTCCAAAAAATAATATGAAAGTGTATAATAAAGCCCATTAAACATCCAAAACATCATAAATAATAACATGAAACAATCAAAAATTATAGATACGTTGGAGACGTATCAAGCATCCCCAAGCTTAATTCCTGCTCGTCCTCGAGTAGGTATGTAAGTGCATCTAGTGCCACCCCTAGTTGGTTTTGGAGTATTGACGACAAACCTGGTTGAGGGACTAATGTGTTTGTGAGAATTGCAAGATAACACAGGTAGTAGTCCCTCATTGATTCGGTTTACATACCGGAGATGACCCCTAAAAATGTATGAAGACATTGACGACAATGGTGGTATATGAAGATAATCATATTGAAGACTATGACAAGAGAAGACAATGTGTGAAGACTATGGAGCACGCAGACTTAGATGTTTCGTTGTTTCCCTTTTCTTCTTTATTGAGTCATAGGAACCACCGTACTGTTAAGTGGGGTCCAAGTGAACTAAGTCAGAGTGTGTCGGTGTACAAAAAGAGGGGTACACTTTTTATACCCCTATGACTGTGCACAGGCAGTCTGAGCCACGGCGCCACCACACCGAGCATGGCGAGGGAGGCGAGCCGGGGCAAGACCGAAGCTCGATGGAGACTGGAGCGACGCCAAGAACAAGACCACAAAGAGCAAAGGGACGAAGCGGCTCTCCCCGACAAGATCCTTGCCGGGGCCAATGCTGGCAGCCCCGGCAAGACCCTTGCCGCGGCAGCTCGCCCCGCGCCTACGGAGCGAATCACCCTTGAGTCCACCACCCCCATGGGGGAGGATTCGGGAGATGTCCCCGTGGTGGCATGCAATTATTTGTGAAGACATTCAAGATCAGATACAAGTTAAGAAGACGACCCTTGGCGGGATTCCAGCCAAGGAGAACCACAAGGCCCCCGGCAAGCACCTTGCCGGGGATGACAGCAGGCACCACGGCAGGACCCTTGCCGGAGCCCCGGCAAGGCCCTTGCCAAGGACACCCGCAGGGCCACCGTCAGGCCCACACCAATAGGGTTTCCACCAACCCACGCAGCTGCCGACCCAACCAGCTGGACGGGCTCCTGCGTGGCAACCCACAGATCTTTGTGAAGACCCGTCGTTGCGCCACCTCAGCTGCCTGTCTGCCTACATGGCGCCTCAGGCACTGCTGGCCAGGGCGCGTGTCAACACGAGGAGGGGCGGCGACGGACAAGACGGGTGTCTCCCCTCATCCTCGATAAAGCAAGGACACCTAAGCTGGGCGCATTAAATGCACCTTGTCCTGTAATGCGAGGGATAACCTCGCATCACTGTACCCTTTCCACCTCCTGTGTGCCACTGTGGCAACCCCTTTTTCCTATAAAAGGAGGCCCGAGGCGACCAGGAGAAGGATTCAGCTTTTTGGAACTGCTTGCGACCCTCATGGAGCTCCTCATTAGCTGAAGAACACCAACATATAATCCACCAAAGCAGGAGTAGGGTTTTACGCATCTTTGCGGCCCGAACCTGGGTAAAGGAACCGTGTCCTGACTGTTAGATACGCTCTTCTCTCAACCTCGCGCCCCAAAACCGTAGTAGGGATTCTTGTGATCCCATAGGTGTCGATCCAAATACACCGACATCTTTGGCGCGCCAGGTAGGGGGCGCGCAGTTGTGAGAATCGGCTCTAGTGGCTGGCCCGACGCTCCCTCGTCTTCGTGGCCCTTTGAGGAGGCCAGAAGACCTGCGGTCGAGCGACTGCAAATAAAAGCTATGTTACATCGAACCTTTGATATTCCTATCCTATTATTTAAAGTTATTCTCCTCGAAGCTGTCGTTCTTTGTGCAAAAAGAAACCTCCACGCAGATGGGGCCCTTCCCGATCGGCAACGCCTTTGTTCTGTTTCGAGTCCACTTAATAGTTCAGACGGCTGCGTTTGAAACGGTAGGGTAGCCTTCCACAATCGACAAAGCTCTCGACTCTGACTCGAGTCAAACTCGACAGTTCGAGCGGCCGCGTTAAGAGCGGCAAGGTGGCTCACCCGGCAGCACGCTCACCCGGCAGGCCAATGGGGACCCGTCCCCAAGACGCCGCCTTGGGTATTTCGCGCCGGCAAGCCTACCCAGTTATCGTAGGGTGGAAACAAAAAGAGGTAGCAAACAGGAAAATAACATGCATGATTCTAAAGATATTTCAAAGTTATATTACATCATGCCATCGTTGCGGTTCTAACTAAAGATGAAACTTGTCTTGGGCATGAACCCGCAGCGGCAAGGAAGAACGGGATGCTTAATCCCGGCGCTAGCCCTCCACCCTCTTGATTTCGTCGATGCGGCTGATGACAGGCTTGATGCGCTCCTTGAGCGCCGTGAGGTTGGCATCCTCCGGCAAGCTGTCCATCGCGACTTCGAAGTCGAGGGCGGGGTTCCAGAACGCCACCTTGGTGAGGACCTTGGTCATGACTCCCCGGCAGAGGACGCCCTCGAAGAACAGGGTCAGCTTGGCGTTGACGGGCCCGCTCCATTCAGGGGGATACCTCACGTTTGGCATCCCCATGAGGGCCAACTGTGAGGCAACCCTGCCAGTGATGTCCTCCAGCCGGCTGATCCACCTGTTCTCCTCCACCACGTATTCTTGGTGGGAGGCACCCTCATCCGCCCGCAGCTGCTTCTCCTCCTCCAGGCTCTTGGCCAAGGCCTCCTCCCGAGTAGAGCTCTCCGCCAACATCTTCTTGAGATTCTCCAGCCTCAGCCTGAGATCTCTGATGGAGTTTTGTGCCTCGGAGAGCTCCCTAGTCCTGCTGATGACCGCTCCCTGCGCCTCTGTCAAGGTGCAGTTGAGCCAGGTCTTCTCGTTGGACAGCCTGAGGGCCTGCTCCTTCAGCCCGTCTCATTCTACCTCCAGCTCTCGTATCTTGCCGGCGTGGGCCAGAGCCTGGGCATCGAGCGCCTCCTTGTGCCTCTACTCCAGCTCGCGAGTCCGCCGCTCGACAAGAGCCTCAAGCTTCTCATCCTTGCCGCGGAGTGTTGCGGCAAGCTTCGCCTCACGCGCGGAGAGGTCTTCTTCCTGGGAATCGAGGGCGGCTTGATGCTGGTTCCGGGCGGCCTCCGCCGCGGCAGCCAAGTTCGCCGCCTCTTCCTGGGCCTTCTCGATGGCGGCCATCTTCATGATGAGCTCCACGTTATGCTTGGCCAGTTCTTCCTGGGAGGCCCTCTGCTCCTCGCAGGATTGGTGGAACTAGGTTTGCGCCTCAGCGATGCACGCCTGGAAGTCCGCCTCCACGTCGTTCACCGCTGCCGTTCTGGACTTAACCTTGTCCAAACGGGCACGGTAGAGCGCCTGGAACTTCCGGAAGTTGGCCCCCATGGCCCGGAAGAGCTGCTCCTCTTGGGAGCCGTCGCTGCTGGCGCTCGGTTCATCAACAGCCTCGAGCCCGGTGGCGGCGAACACCTCACCATCAAAGACTTCCTCCCTGGCGGGCGCCCGGGAGCTTGGCGCCCCGGCAAGATGGACGAAAAGGTTGTCGCCCACCTTCAGATACCTGCCGGGGCCCGAGGTCGCACAGGAAGAAGGCTGATCATCAATCGCCTCTTCCTCGGCTGTGGCCTTGCCGGCCTCCCCGGCAGGCCCACCGCCGACGCCCTCGGAGGCGCCCTTGGCGGCATCCTGAGCAGCCTTGTCCGCGGCGGCCCCGGCGGCGTCCTTGGCGGCCTCCTCGGCGGCGATATTGTCGGCCTCCACCGCGGCCTCCTCCGCAACCTCCTTGATGACGGCGTCCACATCTTCCGCATCCGTGGAAGGAGGGCCTAGGCCGTGGTGGGGATAATGAAGTCAAGAAAAAGCGCGAGGGAAAAGCAAAGACAAAAGGCAGGCGACTCACCAGCGTCAGGCTGTGAAGCGGGAGTTCCCTCCTCGCCGGCGTCGGACACCGGGGCCGGGCCACCAGCGCCCAAGTTCCCCTCCTCCTCCATGCGTGCGGGCTCCATGCTTGGTGCCCTTGCCAGGGACGCCCCTCGTGGCGGCGTAGTCGATGGGGGTGGTGTGTTGGGAGTAGCCCCTGCGGCTCCTCCTACTGCTGCTCCCGTCCTACAGAACCGGCAAGGTCAGCACCTTTAGCATCGAACGCCTACTACATGTCGAGCGAGAAGAGGTTAGCAGGCTTACGCTGGGGGCTGTGCCGGGGGCTGCCGTTGGAGCTGCTCAACACCACCAGTGGTGTCTCTGTAGCACCGACCGGGGGCTGGCTGCTCGTCGAAGCCTTGGCCCTCTTCACCCTCTGGGCCAACGTCTCTGCGTCTTTGAAGAAGCAAGAACAAGTCAAGATGAGTGGCATGGTCTAGGGAGATGGAGACGACGATAAAGAATGGAATATTTACTCGTCGTCCATCTCCTCCTCCTCTGCCGTCTTCCTCTTCCTCTTCGGGCTGAGGGGCCCGAGGTTGAAGGGGAACTCCGCGTCGCCCTCCGAATCGACGTCTGCCGGGGGAGGCGAAGAAGGGGGCGGAGTTTGTGCGCGCCTCGACGAAGAGGGAGCTTCCATTTTCTTCTTCTCGGCGGCCTTCGTCGACCTCTTCGCCACCGTGGCCCTCGTTAGGCGCCCGGACTCCTCCAGGGCCAATTGAGGCTGCGTAGTCTTGCCGGGCCGGACCGGCTCGCCGGAACAGGCCCGCCGCAAGACTCGTCCTCTTCCCCTGGCTGGCGCCGGGCCAGCCGCCGCATCCTCCGACGACTCGTCGGCCGCGTCTTCAACCAGTGGAGCCCCGGTGCTGGCACTGCTCGCCTCTCCGGCAGCCGCCGCCCATTAGGCGAACTCCTCCTCCTCCGCAGCCGCAGCATCCTGGTCCTCCGTACCTCCGGCGCTGCTGGCCTCCCTGATGAGCTGTGCTTCCCTCGCCCTGGCGGCGATGTAGTCCAGCTCCTCCGGGGTGGTGTCCCTGACGAGCCACCGCTCGGCGTCAGGATTGACGCACACCTCGACCAGGGTGTCGAAGAACCGCTCGGGACGGGGCCGTGCGCGCTGCACTCCGGCATCATGGCAACGATGTCAGACTGGCGCGAGTTGTTGCACAGCGGGACCACTCCCGCTGGCAGCCTGAAGAACTGCCCCTTGACGGCCTTGCCGGCCTTCGCGGCAGCCTTCGCAGCCTTGCCGGTCCGCTCGACCTCGCCGCCGTGGCCCACATCCAACTGGAAAAGCCGCTGGCAGAAATGGGCGTGTCCCATCACTTTGAGGTTGTGGTTGAGGCCAGGGCGGAGCCGCATGACGTCAGCCGGATTCCTGAAGAGCCAGGCTGGCCTCCCCTTGTTGTGCAGCGGAGCGATCCGGTGGCGAATGAAATCCGCCCCGATCATCTCGAGGGTGAGCACAGCCTGGATGAGCCGGCTGATCCTGGTGAAGGCAACGGTGAGCCTCCCGTCGGCGGCGTCAACGTCGCTCCAATCACTGCCGCGGACCGGCGGCGTCCGGTGGACCTTGCAGAACGTTGGTGGCTCATCTTCCTCAATCAAGCACCACCGGCCGCGCCATTCGTCCCACCTCTCCTTCACGGCGCCCTCCGGGTACACCACCTTGGGTCTCGGAATCCAGGTGATGCATCCAGAGACCGCGCCTCCCGGCTGGATCCGAGGTGTGAAATAGTGACGGAAGAGCGCCGTGTTGGGCTGCACTCCGACGAAGCCCTCGCAGAGGTGCGCGAAGAAAGCCATGCACGCCACCGCATTTGGGGTAAAATCCAAAAGGCAGAAGCCAAAGGTGTGCATGACATCACAGAAGAAATCGGAGATGGGAGGACACAACCCGCAAGAGAAGTAATTAACGAAGAAAGGGTACCGATTTGAGCTGGGCGGCGCGCAAGCGGCCGGAACGACGCGCGTCACCGGATGGCCCAAGCCTTTCGTCCGATCCCCCGTCTCCGCCCCCCAAAGTGGTTTGAAGGCGGCCCGGAGCTCGAAGACATCAACCGACGACGGGATGAAGATAGCGGCCTTCGTTCGATCCCCCGTAAACACGCCCTCCGGCGGCGCCGCAGGCCCAGCACCCTTGGCCGCCCCTTTGCCCTTGGCGAGTTTGGACGCCATAGCGGCTGAGCGGGAGGGCTAAGGGAAGGAGATGGCGAAGCAACGGCGACAGGCAACGGCGAAGGCTTCAGAAGGAAGAAAGGGAGCAGCGGCTCTAGGATTGGATGAGGCGCGAGGAAAATGGAAGAAGTGAGCAGCGCGCTCACGGTTATTCCTTTTTATGGGGGAAAACGCGAGCCGCCTCCTTTCGCATTTACTGCGACGCGACACATGCCTGCGAGAACCGCCCCACGTATGCCGCCCACGTCACGCACGCCCCTCCACCCCGCGTCGCGCACGCGGGTCCTGGGAGGCGTAGCGCGCGAAAATTTTACCACGGTGAAAACCACCCCGCCTGCCCGCGCACCGTTCTAAGCCTGGCCCAACAATGTGTCGCGCTTATGTGTGGTCCAGGCCCGGGGGCTCCTGTCGGTGTACAAAAAGAGGGGTACACTTTTTATACCCCTATGACTGTGCACGGGCAGTCTGAGCCACGGCGCCACCACACCGAGCATGGCGAGGGAGGCGAGCCGGGGCAAGACCGAAGCTCGATGGAGACTGGAGCGACGCCAAGAACAAGACCACAAAGAGTAAAGGGACGAAGCGGCTCTCCCCGGCAAGATCATTGCCGGGGCCAGCGCTGGCAGCCCCGGCAAGACCCTTGCCGCGACAGCTCGCCCCGCGCCTACGGAGCGAATCACCCTTGAGACCACCACCCCCATGGTGCATGCAGATCTTTGTGAAGACATTCAAGATCAGATACAAGTTAAGAAGACGACCCTTGGCGGGAGTCTAGCCAAGGAGAACCACAAGGCCCCCGGCAAGCACCTTGCCGGGGATGACAGCAGGCACCACGGCAGGACCCTTGCCGGAGCCCCGGCATTGCCCTTGCCAAGGACACCCGCAGGGCCACCGTCAGGCCCACACCAACAGGTTTTCCACCAACCCACGCAGCTGCCGACCCAACCAGCTGGATGGGCTCCTGCGTGGCAACCCACAGATCTTCGTGAAGACCCGCCGTTGCGCCACCTCAGCTGCCTGTCTGCCTACATGGCGCCTCATGCACTGCTGGCCAGGGCGCGTGTCAACACGAGGAGGAGCGGTGACGGACAAGACGGGCGTCTCCCCTCATCCCCGATAAAGCAAGGACACCTAAGCTGGGCACATTAAATGCACCTTGTCCTGTAATGCGAGGGATAACCTCGCATCACTGTACCCTTTCCACCTCCTGTGTGCCACTGTGGCAACCCCTTTTTCCTATAAAAGGAGGCCCGAGGCGACCAGGAGAAGGATTCGGCTTTTTGGAACTGCTCGTGACCCTCTTGGAGCTCCTCATTAGCTGAAGAACACCAACATATAATCCACCAAAGCAGGAGTAGGGTTTTACGCATCTTTGCGGCCCGAACCTGGGTAAAGGAACCGTGTCCTGACTGTTAGATCCGCTCTTCTCTCAACCCCGTGCCCCGCAACCGTAGTAGGGATTCTTGTGATCCCATAGGTGTCGAGCCAAATACACCGACAGAGTGACTGAAGTGATGCTCAACCAAATCCTATGTCTTCGAGCGAAGACAATGAGAGCAAATCTTATCCAAAGTTGGATGAGTCAGCTTTACTTGTAGCCCAAGTAAAGTTGTCCGTGTGTGTTTGAAATCTGACCGTTGGAACACGTGTCAGTTCCTTAGTGACCCAGGGTCACTTCGGACAAATCAGGTCGGGTTGCCCAGTGGCTATAAATAGCCCACCCCCTACACCATAAATTGGTGGCTGCTCAGAGTTATTATACGGCATTTGTCGTTTGAGAGCAACCCACCTCCGAAGCATTTGAGAGAGAGATCCTTGCGAGGACAAAGCCCAAACACCCAGAGCCAAAGAGTGTTAGGCATGACTGAAGTATTTCTGTCTGTGTGACCTGAAGACTTGTTACACTTGAGGACTGTGTTTCCTCCAGCCGGTTAGGCGTCGCGTTCTGAGCATCCAAGATTCATTGTGGATCGCCGGTGAACAAAGTCTGTGAAGGTTTGGAAGTCTACCTTGAAGACTTACCAGAGTGATTGGGCGAGGACTAGGTGTCCTTAGCTCAAGGGGAACAAGGTGAAGACGCGGTCTTCTGTGTTAAATCTCAGCCTCCCTAACCAGACGTACAGTTGTCACAGCAACCGGAACTGGTCTAAGAAATCACTGTCTTCCCGAGCTACTGGTTCTATACTTTCCTTCTCTTTACTTACTGTCTTTCATTGTGAAGTCTTTGCTTGCTTGCCTTATCCGATTGACTTCATTATGTGACTACTTGTTCTGATTGGCTTCATGCAATCTTCCATCCTGATCCATACTGCCTAGCTGCTATTAGTCTTCATGCTTTCACTTCATTGAATACTTGACTATGACTTGTCTAGTGTAGTCTACCTTCCGCTGCATATAAATAGGATCGGTTCTATTGTTTGTCTTCGAAACTTCCATGTATTGAATCATTCCACAAAAATCGCCTATTCACCCCCCTCTAGTCGATATACTGCACTTTCAATTGGTATCAGAGCAAAGGTACTCCCTTGTTCTGTGTGATTCGGTTTAACCACCTGGAGTTTTAGTTATGTCGACCATGGGAATGAAGACAGTGTCTTGCCCCATGTTTGACGGTCACGAGTATCCCAAGTGGAAGGCCATGATGAAGAAGCGTCTCATGGAGATAAACAGTGAGCTGTGGACCGTCGCTGAGATTGGTCTTACCGATCTGTGCAAGATGGCAGAAGCTGATGACATTCGCAAGTTCACTCTTCTCAACCTCACAGCGAAGGACGTCATCTGCTCCTGTCTGTCTCAAAATCAGTTCAGGAACGTCATGCATCTCGATCATGAGAAGCTTATCTGGGATCGTCTCTCTGAAGTCTATGAAGGTCATCGAACTCGTGATAATCCCTGGTTTGAGGATTTCAAGAACCTCTCAAGACGATGACTTTCGATCCAGAACCATCATCTCAGCACCATGTCTTATGGCAAAAGGTGCCAAGGTAACCGAATGCTACCTATCTGAGTCTAGTGATGATGAATCTGGTGATGAATTTGGACCCAGCTATGTCAAACTTGCTTTCCTTGCCACTAAACAACAAATAGCTTTGGAAAAAGCCAAAAAAATGCTTAATAAGAGCAATGATATGTTGGGTGAAGAAATGGATCAGTCGAAAACTTTGGCTGAGAGTCTTCAGAGACTTCAGACCAAGTTTGACATGCTTCAAAATCATCATAACACTCTCTTATCTGATCATGAGAAGCTAAGAGTGTGTTATGAAGATCTTCAGAAGGAGCACGATTCATTACTTTCTCAACAAATCAGTGCTTCTCAGGAAGATTTTATTCCACCATGTCTAAAATGCATTGAGCGTGATAACGCTACATCTGTTGCTGAATGTTCTACTGCTGCCACTGTTGCAATATCTTCAACTGCTGATGTGGTAACTAACCCCTCTGCTGAGGATACCACTACTATTGCTGATGAAAATGCTAGGTTGAATACTTTGCTTGAAACAGGGATGTACAAAAGCCTCAAAGGGCATCAGACTCCATGTGACGTCCTCAAAAAGCAGATACTGAACCGAAACCCTAGGAAAGAGGGTGTAGGGTTCGAGAGGAAAATGAATGTTGATGGTTCATACTGGAAGCCTGAGCAGTACCCCAAAACCACATGGGTTGCTGCAAAGGAACCTTTAGTGGATCCGTCTACCCTATCTGGCTTCACTTGTGCTAATCCTATTATCATTGATGAATCCTTTGATGCAAACTATAAACTGTTTAAGAATCAGAACGGTGAAGTGTTTGCCAGGTATTTTGGTACCAATTGCAGGAATGGACCACCTATGAAGAAGATCTGGGTTCCCAAAGATTGTCTTGAGAAGCTTCCAGCAAATGTCATCATGACATCACCTGGGAAGAAGATAAACCCCAGACCAAAGGCTTCATATGGTCCTAAGGCTTCATATAGACAGAGGACTCACCTGAGTCACCCTAACACCAATGTTTTGCAGGGAAATTATACTCAGACTCATGAGTATGAGCGTGTTTCCTCAAACCGCTATATTCACAAAACAAAGAATTTTTCTGCTTATTCTTATGAGCATTATTCTCCTACTGCAAGACTATTTGCTAGGGCTCCAAAGCCTAAATTCTCAGATGCTGCTCTTAGACTCATTGCTTCTAAGCCACCCCTGAAGATGTGGGTGGTTAAGAAGAACTAACTTTCTCTTGCAGGGAAAGGTCTACAACCAAAAAATTAAAGGCGTCTGATGCTATTGCTGAGGACCTAAAACATCTTGTAGGGCACAAGATCAAATGCCCAAATGATCTTACTATCTATTTTGTTCCTGAATCGCTTGCTAATCATCTTATCAGCCCTAACTTGGATCTATGCTTTCATAATCCACATGTATGTCAAATGTTTATGCTTCACATTGACTATTGGTGAAGCCTATCTCCCTAACTGCATTGTAGGGAGTGACAACAAAGACTTCAGAATGGATTATGGACAGCGGATGCACAAATCATATGACTGGACATCGAAGTCTTCTTATGGACTCAACCCTACGTCCATCTAACAAGAGTCACATCACATTTGCTGATACTGGTAAAAGCAAAGTATTGGGTCTAGGTAGAGTTGCAATCTCAAGGGATCAACACATGGATAAAGTCATGCTTCTTGAATCCCTTGGTTTCAACTTAATGTCTGTCTCAATGCTATGTGACTTAAACATGATTATGATATTTGGAAAATATCGTTGCCTTGTACTAATGGAATCTGACAAGTCTCTAGTATTTGAAGGATACAGAAAAGTTGATCTGTATATGGTAGATTTCTTAGCTGGACCACAGATGGCCGTATGTCTTCTAGCAAAAGCTTCAGAGTGCTGGCTCTAGCATCGGAGGCTAGGACATGCCGGCATGAGGAACTTGCACACTCTCGCGAAGAAGAAGCACGTCGTAGGCATTGAGGGCGTCAAGTTCAAGAAAGATCATCTGTGTGGTGCATGTGAAGCCGGGAAGATGACAAGGGCCAAGCATCCCTTGAAGACAATCATGACTACATCCAAACCTTTCGAGCTGCTTCACATGGACTTAATCGGCCCTACTCACTACTCCACGTTTACTACCACAGCTTGTCTCTATGGCTTCGTCATTGTTGATGATTGTTCAAGATACACATGGGTGCATATAATTCTCTACAAGACTGAAGTGCAAGATGTCTTCAGATGCTTCGCCAACCGTGCCATGAACAACTATGGCGTCAAGATCAAGCATATCAGAAGTGACAATGGCACTGAGTTCAAAAATACAGGCCTTGATCTTTATCTGGATACAATGGGAATCACTCATGAGTTCTCAGCTCCATACACACCTCAGCAGAATGGCATCGTAGAGCGCAAGAACAGAACCCTAATTGAGATGGCTCGAACGATGCTCGATGAATACAAGACACCAAGAAAGTTCTGGCCCGAAGCTATTGATACTGCATGCCATACCATCAACCGTGTTTATCTTCACAAGCTTCTGAAGAAAACGTCCTATGAACTCCTTACTGGCAAGAAGCCAAACATCAGTTACTTCCGAGTATTTGGAGCTAGGTGCTGGATCAAGGATCCACATCACAAGTCAAAATTTGCACCAAAAGCACATGAAGGCTTCATGCTCCGCTATGGAAAGGACTCACACACCTACATAGTCTTAAACATCTTTCTCTCTAAAGTAGTTGAAACTGTGGATGTGCGGGTTGATGAAACGAATGGTTCACAAAGAGAGTTACTGCCAAATGTGCTGGATGAAGCTTCACCTAATGAATCTATCAAGCTAATGGGAACCGGTGAAATCATGCCTTCCGAAGCACAGCCTGACGAGGAACTCATCATTTCTGCTCCAAATCAACCTGAAGACAATGCTCAGCCTGAAGACAATCCTCCTGATGATGATAATGTATAGCAAGAGCAAAATCTTCTTCCAGCTCATCCTCGTGTTGCAAATGAAGTGCAAGTTGAGAAGATAATTGACAGCATAAATGCACCTGGTCCACTTACTCGTTCAAGAGCAACACAGCTAGCAAATTTCTGTGGGCACTTTGCATTTGTCTCAATATCTGAACCCAAGAAAGTTGTTGAAGCTTTTATGGAACCTGAATGGATTCAAGCAATGCAAGAAGAGCTTCAACAGTTTGAGCTGAACAACGTATGGGAACTTGTCAAGCGTCTTGACCCTCGCAAGCACAACATAATAGGCACAAAATGGATATATCGCAACAAGCAAGATGAGCATGGTCAAGTTGTCAGAAACAAAGCTCGTCTTGTTGCTCAAGGATACACTCAAGTTGAAGGGATTGACTTCGATGAAACATTTGCTCCTGTGGCTAGGCTTGAAGCTATTCGCATACTGCTAGCCTATGCAAATCATCACAACATACTTCTGTATCAAATGGATGTGAAGAGTGCCTTTCTCAATGGAAGGATTGAAGAAGAAGTGTATGTTGCACAACCACATGGCTTTGAAGATCCAAAACGTCCTGATATGGTATACAAGCTCAACAAGGCACTGTATGGCCTCAAACAAGCCCCTCGTGCTTGGTATGACACACTCAAAGACTTCCTGAAGAGCAAAGTCTTCAAACCTGGTTCCCCGGACCTCACACTCTTCACGAAGACATATGATAATGAACTGTTTGTCTGCCAAATCTATGTGGATGACATTATCTTCGGCTGCACTGACAACAGATACAGTGATGAGTTTGGTCACATGATGCAAGAGCAATATCAGATGTCCATGATGGGTGAACTGAAGTTCTTTCTTGGTCTTCAAATTCGTCAGCAAAGCAACGGCATCTTCATATCTTAAGAGAAATACCTCAAAGATTGCCTGAAGAAGTTTGGAATGCAAGACTGCAAAGGTTACTCGACGCCTATGCCAGCTAAACACCATCTGGGTCCCGACGCCAATGGTAAAGATTTTGATCAAAAGGTATACCGCTCCATGATTGGTTCTTTACTTTATCTATGTGCATCTAGGCCAGATATTATGCTTAGTGTTTGCATGTGTGCTTGATATCAAGCGGCACCAAAGGAGTCGCATCACTTAGTTGTGAAGCGAATACTTCGATATTTGGCTTACACCCCAACTCTAGGATTATGGTATCCAAAGGGCTTAGAGTTTGATCTAGTTGGATTTAAACCTGAGAATGGTTATTAAAAAACTGGGTGAAACGGTTCGATTCTTACTTTGGGTTTGATTGGTTCAGGTTTTACTGGGCAGAATGTTTTTTAGTTTGGTTTTGGTTTGGGTATGTGAAGAAACCAATTTGGGTATAGTTGGTTATGGGTTTAAACAGTTTGGTTATTAACGGTTATAAACTATGGGTTCAAACCGGTTTCTGGGCATTGGTTATGTGCAATAAGCAACAATGCATCGACAACGAGTATCTTTGATCCGCGTACATGTTGCGATGCACTATGTAATTATGTATTATGGGGAAACACATGCAAATCGAATGTGTTTACTTTTGCTTTAGCTAAGCAATTGGTTTTAATACACTTGTCAGTGAGCTTTTCAGTCTTGGGCACTGTCTTTTTGACTCTTGCTGTGTGTTGACCGTATCTCAACGATAACTTTGTTCCCAAACTGTTGTAGATGCACTTATGCCTTTTCTATGTCATTTGCTTCTTAACATGTTGATTTGTCCAATCATATATACATTCAAGCAAACCCGTAGTTATGTATTGGGTTTAAACCCACGGTTATGTATTGGGTTTAAATTAGTTTGGGTGGAAAAAATAGAGGGTTTAGTTTTGGTTGGGCTGAAAATGACATTAAACGGGTATGGTTCAAGTATGGTTTTGAGGGATACATGTACGGGTATGGTTCAAGTATGGTTTAAGTATGAAACCATTCTCAGATTTAGTTGGATTCTCAGATGCTGATTATGCTAGTGACAGAGTTGATCGCAAGTCTACATCAGGCACATGTCACTTTCTGGGACGATCACTTGTCTGTTGGTCTTCAAAGAAGCAGAACTGCGTATCACTCTCCACTGCTAAATCTGAATACATTGCTGCTGGATCTTGCTGCGCTCAGCTTCTCTGGATGAAGCAAACTCTCAAGGACTATGGTGTCCATCTGAAGCATGTGCCACTCTACTACGACAATGAAAGCACCATCAAGATTGCCAACAACCTAGTTCAGCACTCGAAGACAAAGCACATTGAAATTCTTCATCACTTTCTCAGAGATCATGTCATGAAGGAAGATATTGATATCATACACGTCAACACTGAAGAGCAACTCGCAGATATCTTCACAAAGCCCTTGGATGAGAAAAGGTTTTGCAAGTTGTGGTGTGAGCTAAATATCTTAGAATCCTCAAATGTCCTGTAATCAGGCACACATCCTAACACTTATGCATATTGATGACTTAGATGTGCAACACACGAAGTAAAGTATATCTTCAATCAATGAAGACTTACATTCTAAGTGTGAATACATTAACGCAGAATTTTACTTCGAAGCGCCACGATAATTGTGCACCGTGTCTGGGTCTAATACTTCCTATACGGTGGGTAACGCCACCACCAAATCTTTGTTTGAAGTGTTTCTCGTGGCGTTACATTTGCAAAGTCTTCGCACTTGGTTTATCTTCATATAGGACAAATATAGACTTGTGTTCTGTCCTCTACAGCATTCACTTATAGCTATGTCTTCTTATTTGAATCTTTTGAACTAAGTGAATGTGATCGGACTCTAACCTCTCTATGCTTCCTCACCTCAAACTATATCTATCCAAATCATATGCATTCTGTTGGAACCGTCGAATATCTTCTCTGCATCCTTGTCAGCAGAAGATACAGAGACAAACTTTAAATCTGATTTTAATGCTCAATCCTTTATGCCTGAATCCCGGAGAAGCCAGAATGACCACCCCGACAGTCCTAGCATGCGTGGGATCATGGGACAACTCCCAATGTGTTACATGTCTGCCACGTGTCCCTCAGATGTGAACCGCCAGGGGCACCTGCGTAATTGCGCTGTGCTGTCTCCCGTGCTTATAAATGCACGTCCCATCACGGTAAAAAATTCTTCTACCACCTCTCCACCTCGACCAACCCTAGCGCCTCCGCTAGCTCTCGACGACGCCGGCGATGAAGCGCTTCGCTGCCGCGACCTCGTCGATGCCGTCTTCACGTCGGCAGCGGACATCGTCTTCTCCGCCGCAGCCGCAGGTGTCTTCCCTCGCCAAGTTAGGGCACGGAAGATCGAACTTCTCGGCATCCACTTCTTCTCCGTCTAGCAGTTCATCGTGTGGTAAATTAAAACTCTCTTTTTACCATCTTCTTGATCCAATAGATTCATCACTTTTACCATAAGAAGTTTCTGCCTACACATATATGGATCTATCATGTCTGCATCTCATACTTTGCCTAGAATATTCACTTATGCTTCACACATAGTTAGATTCCTCACTTGTACCTATTCATGGATTCATACAAATCTGGAACCAACTCTCATCATATAAGTGAATGTCTTCGCGCTATGAGGTCAAAGTTTTCTAAACTGATTTATCTTCAAAATCTTCTGAGAATGCATATGACCTCTTCCCCTTCCCTCGCATATCTAATGCTGTCACAAGTACATGTCCGTGGGAGAATCCTTTGGTTCTCATAGTCTGCATTCATTTGCAGAATTCTTGCAGCGTCATATTCACTCTCCCGAAGCCAGTTCCTGTCTGACCAGTAGACCGAAGCATTTGCCAGTGTTGAAGCCTTTCAGATTGAACCCAATGGCAACCGACAAATCAGTTAGGAAGGATGGCAGACAGCGCTGCGGAAACACCTCCAAAGATTTGCCTCCTGACCTAAGTGAAATGTACAAGACTGATCCAGAGGAGGACTACAATCAGATGAAGACTCGAATCCAATGGATTCGAAGATATTGGGCTGATCAGTGGTTCAAGTACAGATTCGTGACCCAAGAGTATGCTGAAAAGACTGCCATCAAGCGTCCATGGGGAGACATTATGTACAAGAATCTTCCACCCAGGACCCAAGCTGAAGCCATTGCTCAAGGCTTCTATCCTTACATGGTCCGTGGGCCACAACCAGCAGATGCCGACCCATCTTCACTGCTATGGTGTCGCGACGACAATCTGTTCAAGCACAATCTTCAATATACCAAGAACTCGGCCAAAGAAAACAAGAAGAATTGGGGATTATACTTCAATCCTGGCCCCTCTGCGCCCCGTGCCGATGGCACGCGCGAAGCTAAACCTAACCTGGTTGGGCCTTTCTACAACTTAGAAGGTCTCATCAGTCATATAAGGGTTCAAGGGGCGGATGTGGATCAACCTGCAGACGACGCTGAATCTGATGAAGCGCCTGCATCTCCGAAGCCAAAGAAGAAGAAGAAATCCAAGACTTCAAAGACCACTCCACCAATTGCTTCGAGAGTGAAGCCCTTGGCTACTGCTCCACCTGCACCAAGTGTGCAGTCTGAAGAACACTCTCGCATTTCCAAGAGCAAACAGCTAAGGAAGAAGCCCATGCACAACCCCAGTCTAGCTCTAACTCCTGATGTGGTTCTGAAGAACGCCAATGAAGCCATTGATCTATCAAGCGATGAAGATCTAGCTGATGACGCTCTGGAGCAATTGATCAAGAGCAAGCAAGATCCAGAAATCTTCAAAGATTTGCCGCTCTTTGATGTGGAAGTGTTGAACAACTTCATTGATGAATGGTTTGACACCCACAACCTCAGCTTTGACGATCTGCAGCTTCCAGTTAGCCTCATCGTCTCCTTCAATGGCGCCATTGCTTCTGAGCTAGCTCTTGCTCAGCGAATTGTTGAGCTGAAGCAAAAGATTGACTATGAAAAGGCTCAGTTCAAGAAGCATATGGCCAAGCTCAGCGTCCAAGAAATCCAGAACTTCAAAGTCATGATGCATGAGCTCAAGGAAGCCTTTCGCAAGAGGCGTGAAGAAGCCAAAGGTTCTCGTGAGCGAATCAAGGCCTTGGCGTCCAAATGTGTCCAAGCTTACAATGAAGCTGAAAAGGGCAAGGCCCTTGGGCGTCCTGGCATTGACCCCAGAATGGCTGCCAAGAAGAAGAAGAAGCAAACTGTGGCCCAAGCTGAAGGATCAAGGCAGGAAGAGCCTAGCATTGTCTTCCCTGCCAGCATGACAGGCATGAAGCCTAAGGTCACCCCAGTCGCTTCTGAGCTTAAGAAGACAAAGGTGGCTGAAGTTGAAGCTCGCAAGCGCAAGAACACAACTGATGATGCTCCACCCACTAAGAAGCGCAAGACCAAGAAGGACCGGGCTGCTCCCACAGAGCCCCTTGTCATCGAGCCCATTTCCGTTGCTCGTCCTACGTCTACAAACCAAGAACGTCGCATGACTGTTCATGAGCCTGCTCCCACAGAGGCTAAAGACTTTCCAGCTGTTGACCCCACCGCAGCTGAAGACATTGGTCCTCATGGAAATGTTAACAATGATGAAGTCCTTCCTCAGATCGAGTACAATGTGGAATCATCGCCTGTTCTCATAAACAATGAACACATCAGCATTGGTCGTCCATTGACGCCAATTGCACATGATGACTCATGGGCTGATCACCCACAAGATACACCAGCATCTCCCCCAACTCAAGTCACCAGTTCGGTGCTTGAAGATGAAGACTTTGAGGCCCAACCAACTCCATCACCACAGGCGTCGCCAGCATTCCGCAGGCTTCGCAAAGGACCAAGGCCCCAAGTCGTTACTTCAAGTGTTCCAGAAGGAGAAGAGCAACAATCTGTTCCTGAAGCTTCTCTTATCGTGAACCTCCCAGAGTCTGAAGCCAAAGCGGCTGAAAATATTCCGGCTGCATCAGCCGATGAAGAACAACCCTAAGAAGAAGAAGCACGTGCTGCCACACCCCCTGTTCTTGAGGAGAACGTGTCCTACCCTCCAGCTCCGGAAGTGGAGGTTACAAATTCTGAGGCTGCCACCACCACCACTGAAGCCAATGATGTTGTCATGGCTGAAGCTAATGTGGCACCTGAAGTCAATGTGGTGCCTGAAGTGATGGCGCCTGAAGCCAAAACCACTGCTGCCGTTCCGCCTCCACGGCCCCATACAATTGAGCAAGCATACGACAAAGATGATCAGCTCGTCTCTGTCAGATGGCCCATTTTGATTCCTCCGCCTGCTGCTGGACCGCATGCTGCTGGTCCACAATTTGACTACCATGTTGAGCACAGGCCTCAGGTTCAGAAGCCTAAGCCAAGACTGCCAAGGTTCCCAGGTACTGCCACTTCTCAAGGTTCCTTCAATGCAAATGGCTTCACTGCGCACAACACGTTCTTTGACAATGCCAAGAACCTGTCGGAGATATTGACCATGGGTACCCTCAACGCCTACCCTTGGCATTTTAAGACAAATAGCAGCCGCTTGGTCCACCACGGCCGCCTGCTCCTCGAGCCGCCTCCTAGGGTGGCCTGCCCTAGGAGCCGGCTGCCAGCAGGCGGCAGGGACCCAACAGGCGGCAACACCAAGCACCACCAGCCAGCAGGCGGCCCCGCACTCCACCCTCAGGGAACGTACTGAGGTGAGTCCCGGCGTGGCGGAGGCATGGCTACAGGAGAAAATGTCCTTAGAAGATCTATAAGGACGTGGCTACAGTGGCCATGTACTTTAGGAATATCTCCTAAATGGCGGAACGCTGTAGCCACGAGGCTTATGACCAAGCAGCGGTCAAAGGAAGCCACGATCCCACTACCCACAGACGGCGGGGCCAGCAGGCGGCTGGCCCCACCGGGCAGCGAGCACGCTCAAGAACAAACTGCCTCTGGCAGGCAGCCGGAGGAGACGGCCGTCTAGTAGCAGACGGCACACCTCGCCCTAGAAGTTCGAGCCTCATCAAGATGACAGGATGGGAAGAGGTGGCAGCGTACGGTGAGGGACGGCGGCACTGTAGCCATCTCCTCCCCGACGAGGCTGTCGTCAGCAAAGGCACCCCCACAGTGAAAGGCAATCATGAGGGGCCCACAGGCGGCGGGCCCCAGCAGACAGGCGGCGAGGTCGGCACCAGAAGACACTGACAGCTGGGGTCGCGCCGTCGAGGTTACCATTGTACCCTTGGGGGGTAGGCCTATATAAACCCCCCAGGGTCCTCCATGTTGAGGGCTGGATAGTTGATAGTTAGAAGATTACAAGACAAAACCCTAGATAGAGGGGAGAAGTGAGCTAGCCTTGTTCATCTCCTTCCTCCAGACTTCACAGCTCAAGGAGCAACCTTGTAGCTATTCTGGTGCCATTAGTCATGACGCGGAGCCCCCGCAGAGCAGGACTAGGGGTGTTATCTCCTCGGAGAGCCCCAAACATGGGTAAGATCCGTAGGCGTCCTAAGTACCGCCTTATCCCGCTTCCCGAGCCCGGCGACGTTCTATTGACCCCATGCATGATAAGCCATCCTTTGGCATATGTCGTCCCTAAACCCCGACATTTGGCGCCCACCGTGGGGCTAGGTGCACCGTCGTCTGGAGACATGTTCTGGACGGGAACCTTGTTCCTTCCTGGCGAGAGTAGCCAGCCTGGCACGCCCGCTGGCGTGGAGACTGGGATGCTTCGCAGCGCTGAGGCTGCATGCACCGTGAGCGGGCTCGCCGATCTGCTCGGCGCCGCCCGCGTCCACGACGAACCTTCTCCGGCGGCCGAGCCAGTGGCACCGGAGAGCTTCCTCGTCGAGCTCCTCGACAAGCTCCACCTCGTCGACGAGCGCGCCTCTGACGTGGAGTCAGTGGGCTCTTCTGACCCACCAATAGACATGATCGTCGACCCCGATGATTCCTTCCCCGAGCACGTGGAGATCGTCAACGACCCTCTTCCCGTTCTTCCAATCTGCGGCACCATCGACATCGTCACACATGTGCTCGTCACCGACCACGACGAACCATCATGCCGAACGGGCCCAGACCCGCTCGAGGCCGCTCTGCAGCACCTCGCCGCCCCTGTCGCGGCGGGGGTAGAAGGCGCGGAGTTGGAGGCACTCCGCGTCTCGCTCCTCGACAGCGCCAACAAACTGGCCGCCTCCAGACGCCTCACTGAAGCTTATCGTCGCGAAATGGACCGTGCCATCTGTGGCACGCCGGCTGCTGGCGAGCCTAGCCGAGCCGGCGTTGTCCGTGATCGCGGGGGGCTGCTAGCGGATATGCTAGGAGCCCCGTGGCCTGTGTACTGCACTCCATCGGAGAACCTAAGGGCTGCCCAGGCGGCAGTCGATGAGATGGGCCACTTAGAGGGAGACGAGCTCCGTTGCATGACCCAGCGTGCCCGCCAGCTCCTCGACACCGCTGCTACGCAGCAGGAGGCCCGATGCCGGGTGTCAGAGGAGGCTGCGCACACCGGCAACCGCCCTCTTCGGCGGGAGCAGGGAGCCACGTCCCGCTCTCCAACAGTCGGCGCTACCAACCGGCGAGACTCAGAGCCCGCTGCCAGCTGCAGCTGGCAGACGCGCTTCACCATCGAGCGTGACGAAGATGGCCGCCCAAGGGCCGTAGAACGACGAGGAGAGCAGCCGCCCCCTCCCAGGCGGGAGAGGCGCGTGTCTCCTCCGCCTGCTGACCACCCCTCTCTGGCAGGCCGCTTGGGCCGCCGCGAGGGGGTTGGGGAGAATGACGCCCGCCACCGCCTGGACCGTCTGGTTCGCTCCCAGGCGGTTGAAGAAGAAGATGACCTCGATCCGGCCTGCTTCGGCCCCCGCATCCGCAATGAGCCTTTTCCCAAGGGCTTCTCGCTCCCCAGAGACACCCCCAAGTACAACGGATCTGTGAAACCAGAGGACTGGCTGGTAGACTACTCCACGGCTGTCAGCATCGCCACCGGCAACAGGCGTGTCGTGGTGAAGTACGTGCCTCTCATGCTCCAGGGCACGGCACGGATGTGGCTGAACAACCTCAAGCCCAACAGCATCAACGGCTGGCTAGACTTCACCGACGCCTTCACGCGCAACTTCACCAGCACCTACAAGCGCCCGCCCAAGCCGCATCAGCTCTCCCTGTGCGTCCAAGGCCCGGACGAGTCGGCTCGTGACTATCTGACGCGTTGGGCGGAGCTGCGAAACTCCTGCGAGGGAGTGCACAAGATACAAGCCATTGAGTATTTCACGGCCGGGTGGAGAGAGGGTACCTTGCTCAAGCACCGGCTCCTGTGCGACGAGCCGGCCACGTTGGATGAGCTGCTAAGCATAGCGGACAAGTACGCCACCGCTGACTCCTCCATGAAGACCGAGCTACAAGTAGATGCTTCTGGCAAGATGACACCTCCAACTCCCAAGACGCCGGCAGGAGAATCCAGCCGGCGGCAGCAGAACAACGACCAGAAAGCGCAAGGCCCAAGCGCCGGCTGCCAACAGCCGGCTGGTAGCAGCGGTTGACGGACAGCAGCCAGAAGCTCAAGCAGGGCCCAAGCGCCAAAAGGGCGGCAAACCCGAGTGGCAGCCGGCCTTCTCCTTTGATCAAGCCTTGGACGCCCCCTGCAAGTTCCACAGCGGCGCAAAGCCCTCCAACCACACCACACGAAAGTGTCATCGGCTCACAAGGATTGCGAGGGGAGAAGCTCTGCCCCCGCCGCCTGCTGGACCGCCGGCTCCACCTCCTAATCCGCCGACTGCTCGACCTGGCGACCAGGTCCAGGATGAGTTCCCAGAAGAAAATGGAGCCTATGTTGTCTTCACCAGCCAGACGGATGATAGGCACAGCCGGCGCCAGCAGCACAGAGAAGTCAACACTGTTGCCGTCAAAAGCCCGGAGTTCATGCACTGGTCTGAAAGGCTTGTCAGTTGGAGCCGAGAGAATCACCCGGCTGTCATGCCGTCTCCAGGGGCCTATGCCTTGGTCCTGGACGCCACTCTCTCCACTGACAGGCGGGCCTGCCGTTTCTCCCGAGCCCTGGTGGACGGCGGCAGCAGCATCAACATCATGTACCGAGACACCATGGAGAAGTTGGGCATCAAAGAGAAGCAGCTTCAGCCCACCAGGACCGTGTTCCATGGCATTGTGCCAGGCCTCTCTTGTTCACCAATCGGCAAGGCCAGGGTCGATGTCTTGTTTGGTGACAAGACGCACTTCCGTAGGGAGCCGATCTGGTTTGAAGTGGTGAACCTGGAAAGTCCCTATCATGTGATCTTGGACCGGCCTGCTCTTGCGAAGTTCATGGCAGTCCCCCATTACGCCTACCTCAAGATGAAGATGCCTGGTCCCAAGGGAATAATCACCATAACCGGGGACTACGAGAAGTCCATTGCATGTGCAACAGCCAGCAGTCGCCTGGCAAAAACCCTTGTTGTGGCTAAGGAGAAACGCCGTCTGGAGCGGCTGGTGGCAATGGCTGGCGAGCAGCCGGCCATACCAGCCGATCCCAAGGAGGCGGAGCCGCAAGGCTCGTTCCAGCCCTCCAAGGACACAAAGAAGATTGCCTTGGACCCATCTCACCCAGAGCGATTTGCGGTCATAGGGTCAAGCCTAGAGAGAAAATAGGAAAGCGAGCTCGTCGATTTCCTCCGTGAGAATCGGGACATCTTTGCATGGTCCCCCAAGGACATGCCTGGTGTTCCGACTGAATTCGCCGAGCACAAGCTGCACGTAAGAGAAGATGCAAAGCCTGTCAGGCAGCCACTGCGCCGCCTGTCAGAAGAGAAGAGAAGAGTCGTTGGGGAGGAGGTCGCCCGCCTGCTAGCAGCCGACTTCATCATGGAAGTTTTTTATCCCGAGTGGCTAGCAAATCCAGTCCTGGTGCTGAAGAAGAACAATAAATGGCGCATGTGCATTGATTTTACCAGCCTGAACAAAGCTTGCCCCAAAGATCCGTTTGCTCTGCCACGAATAGATCAAGTGATTGACTCCACAGCCGGATGCGAGCTGCTGTATTTCCTTGATGCCTATTCAGGGTACCACCAAATCAAGCTTGATCCAGCCGACCGTCTGAAGACTGCCTTCCTCACGCCGTTTGGGGCCTTCTGCTACCTGACCATGACGTTCGGCTTGAGAAATGCCGGCGCCACCTTTCAGCGTTGCATGCAGAAGTGTCTCCTCAAGCAGCTCGGCAGGAATGCCCATGTTTACGTGGATGATATTGTGGTAAAGACGGAGAAGAGAGGAACCCTTTTGGAGGATCTCCAAGAAACATTTGAGAATCTGCGCCGCTTTCGGATTAAGCTAAACCCGGAGAAATGCGTCTTCGGGGTACCAGCAGGCCAGCTCCTTGGCTTCCTGGTGTCTGAACGCGGCATCGAGTGCAACCCTGCAAAGATCAAGGCCATCGAGAGGATGGAGTGACCGACCCGTGTGCGAGATGTCCAGAGATTCACGGGGACCCTGGCATCTCTCGACCGCTTCATCAGCCGTCTGGGAGAAAAAGCACTCCCTCTATACCAGCTGATGAAGAAGACCACTTGCTTCGAGTGGAACGACCAGGCGGACGAAGCCTTCCAGCAGCTCAAGCAATTGCTGTCCACCCCGCCTGTCCTGGCGGCGCCAACAGACAAGGAACCCATGTTCCTTTACATAGCCCCCACCAGCCGGGTGGTCAGCACTGTCATTGTGGTCGAGCGCCCAGAGGACGGCAGAGCCTTGTCCGTCCAGCGGCCCGTCTACTACTTGAGCAAAGTGTTGTTAGCATCCAAGCAGAATTACCCCCATTACCAGAAGATGTGCTACGGCGTGTACTTCACCGCCAAGAAACTCAAGCAGTACTTCCAAGAGCATTATGTCACGGTCGTATGCACGGCCCCGCTTGCTGAAATCATGGGGAACAGAGATGCCTCAGGAAGAGTGGCCAAGTGGGCCATCGATCTGGCTCCCTTCACCATCTTCTACCAGCCGCGCACCACCATCAAGTCGCAAGCATTGGCCGACTTCCTCGTCGATTGGGCCGAGACCCAGTACCTGCCGCCTGTGCCAGACTCAACCCATTGGCGGATGCACTTTAACGGATCAAAGATGCGCACAGGACTGGGAGCCGGCGTCGTCCTCACCTCCCCCAAAGGCGATAAGCTCAAGTATACCCTGCAGATCCACTTTGCCGCCTCCAACAACGTGGTGGAATATGAGGCACTTATCCACGGGCTCCGGATGGCCAAGGAGATTGGCATCCGCCGAGTGCTGTGCTACGGTGACTCAGACTTGGTCATCCAGTAGTCGTCTAGGGACTGGGACGCCAAGGATGCAAATATGGCTAGCTACCGCTTCCTTGTCAAGTAGATCAGCGGACACTTCGATGGCTGCGAATTCCTCCATGTGCCACGAGCTGATAACATGCAAGCGGACACCTTGGCACGAATCGTTTCCACCCGCCAAGCAATACCAGCCGGCATATCTCTCCAGTGCCTGCGCAAACCGTCCATCAAGCCTTCACCAGAGTCGGAGTCAATCTTCGTACCAGCCGACCCCGGGGCAGGCGGCCTCACGGTTTCGGCTGCTGGCCAAAAGACTGCCCCAGTAGGCGGCCACGACACTCCAACTCCAACAGACGGATCACCTACAGCCGCGCCAGCTCCTGGCCCGAGGACTACTCCAGCAGACGGCCAGGGAGCGTCGGCTCCAGCAGACGGCTCGGGGACTTCGGAGACGCAGCAGGCGGCTCGGCCCAGCCCTCCACCTCCCAGCCCAACCACCCTGGTCTCTCTGGCCGGAGCAACTGGAGTCTCAGCACCGTCTTGGGCACAGCCAATCGTCACATTTCTGCTCAAAGAAGAGCTGCCAGCAGAAGAAACCTTGGCGCGACAAGTTCAACGTCGAGCCTCAGCTTATACCATTGTCAACAAAGAGCTCGTCGGAAGGAGTGCCACGGGCGTCTTCCAGCGCTGCGTAGAAGCAGCAAAAGGGCTGGCCATCCTGAGGGACATTCACCAAGGGGAATGTGGCCACCACGCGGCCTCAAGATCTCTCGTAGCCAAAGCTTTCCGCCACGGTTTCTTCTGGCCGACTGCTTTGGACGATGCCAAAGATTTGGTGAAGAAGTGCAACGGCTGCCAACGCTTCAGCTCCAAGCAACACTTGCCAGCTTCTGCACTCAAGACTATTCCGATCACTTGGCCATTTGCCGTCTGGGGCCTGGATATGGTGGGACCTTTCAAGACTGCCAGAGGAGGCCTGACACACTTACTCGTGGCAATAGATAAATTCACCAAGTTGATCGAAGCCAAGCCAATCAAAAAACTTAATGGCCCAACTGCTGTGACATTCATTACAGACATCACAGTCCGGTACGGTATACCGCACAACATCATCACCGACAACGGCACAAATTTTGCCAAAGGCGCACTTGCCCGTTTCTGTGCAACTCAGGGCATCCGGCTGGACCTAGCGTCCGTTGCCCACCCACAGTCTAACGGCCAGGTCGAGCGCGCCAACGGCCTTATCCTATCTGGCATCAAGCCCCGGCTGGTCGAACCTCTGGAGCGGTCGGCCGGCTGCTGGATCGAAGAGCTGCCGTCTGTCCTATGGAGCCTCAGAACCACTCCTAACAAATCCACCGGCTTCACACCTTTCTTCCTAGTCTATGGGGCCGAGGCAGTCATCCCAACAGACGTTGAGTTTGACTCACCACGCGTCACCATGTACACGGAAGCTAAAGCCAAAGAAGCACGCGAAGATGGCGTGGACTTGCTGGAGGAGGCCCGGCTGGTAGCACTCACCGCTCCGCCATCTACCAGCAGGGTCTCCGTCGCTATCACAGCCGGCGAGTGAAGCCACGCTCCTTCCGCGAGGGAGACCTTGTGCTCCAGCTGATCCAGCGAACAGCCGGCTAGCACAAGCTCTCGGCTCCTTGGGAAGGACCGTTCATCATCAGCAAGGTACTGGGCAACGACACCTACTACCTCATCGACGCCCAGAAGCCAAGAGCGCGCAAGAGAGACGACTCAGGCAAGGAGTCAAAGCGTCCATGGAATGCGAACCTTCTTCGTCGCTTTTATAGCTGAAAGACAGTATGTGTCATGCTATCTAAGTTATTTTGAGAATCTGTGGGAACCCTCAGAGATTCTCGGGGACTGCCCAAGCCTTTATCTATATGATAAGAATTATGCCTGTGAATGTTTGTTGTTCACTCTTCTGTCCGGCACCGGAGCCTACCAGACGGCCCGGGGACTGGCCGCCTGGCCCTATGTCTAGAAGATTTTTCTTAAAAAGTCGGACAAGTAATGTGATGGCACCCAAGCCCTCGCCTGTATCCAGTCACAGACTCGCAGAACGCGGCTGTCCGGCTGGCAGGAGCCAAAGGCAAGAAGCGGTGCCCACATGAAAAATGGCTAAGGAAAAAAGACATAGGTCCAGCCGGCCCTTAAGATTAACTGCCGGCTGCCGAGCAGCCGGCCAGCCGATTCTAGGCTTGGCCAGACCGTCTTCCAGAGGGCGAGATACTCGCCCGCCCCGAAAAACAGCCAAGTCCTTGACCCAGTCACAGAACCACAGAGTGGCTGTCTGGCTGGCAGGACAGCAGTACAAAGGGTTGGCAAGGAAAATTGCCACGAGGAACTAAGGCAAGGCTAATACTAGGACTCGGCATAATTTCATAAAAACGATGCTGCAATTAAAAGAATATTTACATCCAAAAGGCCTTAAGAGCCGCCTTGTAGCAATAGCTTGCTAAATACACCCAGTGGGTGGAATTGGTCAAATTAACCGTGCGAGTCTTACAGAAAGATAGACGATACAAATAAAAATCCTAAGGAGTAGCAGGCTGGGCAGGCGGCACGACGGAGCCGGCTTCTGGGGAGGCCGCCTAGCGGGGCTCGGTCTGGCCGTCTCCTGCAGCAGGCGGGGCCGTCGCTCCTGGCCCGCTTGTCGAGGACTGGTCAGGATGGCGACTGCCAGCTGGGTCCGCCTCCTGGGAGCTGGTCTCCTCGTCGTCGCCTTCCCCTTCCTCATTACCGTCGCTGGAGGCAATCTCCTCCTCCGAGTCCTCCGGCGCCGCCAAGTCCAGCCCGAAGTTGCCAGGCTGCACCACATGGCCCCTGTCATCCAACTCCGGGATGAAGAGGGAAGTATCGGCGTATTCGACGAGGGCGGCAGCACGCTGGACGAGCTCCTTATGCTCTGTAGCCAGCTCCTGCTCCTTTGCGGCCATCTCCGTCTGGGCCTCGCCCAGCTGGCTGCGGAAGCTGGCTGCGGCCGCTGGCAGGGGAGAAAGAAAAAGAACAAAGGTCAGCAGCAGAAGACATAACCTTGGAGTTCCAAGCCGCCTGCTCAGCAGCCGGATCGGAACTCGGGGACTACACCCAGCGGGTGCGCTGACGCGCCCCCGCAAGGAGAAGAAGGGACACTCACCTCGGCTGTCTGCCAGGGCAGTCTGCAGCTGCGCCAGCTCCTAGCGATGCGCGTTGTATGAGGCCACGCGGAGATTGTGGTACTCCTGCAACAAGAAGCAAGATTAGATTTGGGTGAACACTTTGGAGTTCCAAGCCGCCTGCTCAGCAGCCGGCTCGGAACTCGGGGACTACACCCAGTGGGCGCGCTGACGCGCCCCCACGGAAAATTTGAAGGAATAAGAGCAGAAATGAAGCACACTTACCCGAACGGACGACCGCGTGGCGACGAACTCCTGCATCGCCATCTGCACGATGTTGCCCAGGGAGTTCATGCGGTCCAAGACGTCCCGCGATGCAACGAGCCACGCGACGCCTCCTCTGGATCTCCAGCTCGATGGCGACGCGCTGGTCGCCTCGTTCTTCGATGCGGACGAGTTGTCCCTGCCGACCTCCACCTGTTGGGGCATGGAGACCGCCCTCGCAAGGCGCCGGCGGGTTGGGCCTGGGGGGGGGGGCGGCTGCGGGCCAACCACCAGTGTGCCCCCGGCCGGCGGCACCTCCGTCACCACCAGCCGGCTGCCCTGATCCCCAGCAGGCGGCGCTGGGGGTGGTGGCGGCGTCTCCAAGATGACGCACTCGTCGCCTCTGTCGCCCGGAGCCGGCTGTTCGTCAGCAGCCGGCGTCCGGGCGGACGGCTCCTGCGACCTTGGCGCCGGGCGGTCGACGCGGCTCGCTGGCTGCTGGGGGCCTCTCCCCCGCTCTCGGGCGTGGGCGGCGTCTGCCTCGGCCTTCTTGGCGGCCTCGGCCTCCGCCTGGGCGCGGCATCGGCTGCCGCCCGCTCACGCTCCGCGGGCGTTCCTCTCTGTCGCCTCCCGGAGCGGGCGTTCCTCTCTGTCGCCTCCCGGAGCGCAGCGGCAGGATCCACGCGGGGAGGCACAGGAGGGGCGTCTGGGCCTCCTAATACAGAGCCCGCTGGAACCCGCGAGAGGGAGAGCGACGCGCTGTGCGGACGTCCAGAGGAAACAAAGAATCAAGAAAGGATCAGCTGAGGAAAAAAACAAGACGCAAAGAAAGAACAAGAGCACTTACCCAGACACGACTGGCCTGGCCTTGGGCTTCTTCGGCAAATTTGCCCTGGCCGCTGCCTCCTGACGCCTCGTGGCTGCAGTCGATAGCCGAAGCTTCTTGGGCGGGGCACCAGTCGGCCCCGACGTGGACCGCCGTTTCCCGCCTCCAGCCGTGGCAGACGCCCCCGCCTGCTGGCTGGCGCGGACGGGTGCCTCCTCCATTTCCTTTTCGTCGTCCGGCCAGTTCTCGAGGCCGCCTTCTGGCTGGCCTCCGCCGCCTGTCACCTCCTCCTCCTCCATGGCGGCGGCGGACCCAAGTTCGGGGTCGCTCGTATCGCTCTGGGAGCGATCCTGCTCGAGGGGGCGACCCGGTTGGTCAGAGCCCGGCGCCGGCTGGCCTGGGAAGATCTGAGCTGGGTGTCAGCACCAGACGGCTACGGCGGCCGGACAAAGAAGGAAGAAAGTGGAAGGACGAAAACTTACTGCGGGCGGCTAGTTGTCGCGGCTGTACTGAGCCATGCTGAAGGCCCAGCCGGCGTCGAGGACCTGACAGCTGGAGATGTGGTTCACCAGCCGGGCCACTTCCCCGTGTGGCAGGGGCTTGGTGCAGGTCCGGCTGGGGTCCCGGCGCCCACTCATATCACAGATGAGGTGGGGCCTGCGCTGCAGCGGCAGCACCCGGTGCTCGGCGAACGTCAGGAGCAGATCAGCAAACTCCAGGCCTTCGTCGTCCCTCAGCTCCCGAAGACGGCGCACGGCGACGGAGGCACCTTCGGTCAGGCCGACGGGCCGGGTCTTCCAAGAGTCCCGGGGCTCAGCAGGCGGCCCCGGCACCCACTCCGGCAGGCAGATGAGAGCCTCCTCGGGGTTGACGTTGGAGACGTAAAAATAAGTCTTCTGCCACTGCTTCACCGATCCGACGAGTTTTGGCAGCGGAAAGAAGTTTCTCGCCCCGGTGCGCTTCACGGCGATGCATCCTCCGCACTGGGCGGCCACGCTCTGGACGGCGGTGCCTAACTTCACGTAGAAGAGCTCCGTCCAGAGCTCGATGGTGGGGAGGATGCCGAAATAGGCCTCACAAAGGACGACGAAGGAAGAGATGGTGGTTATCGTGTTCGGCGTGAGGTGGTGCGGCTGGATGTGGAAAAAGTCGAGGAACGAGCGGAAGAAGCCGCTCGCCGGCAGGCCGAACCCGCACGGAAAGTGCGAGCGGAAGACGACCCGCTCGCCTTGCCGCGGGGCCGGTCTGATTTCCGACGCCGGCGCCAGGCGCAAGGCGACCTTGTCGGCCGGCGGCAGCTTCCGCAACCGCCGGAGAACGTCCACTTGTTCCTGCACGACCTCGCTGCCATCCCACTGGCTGTGGTGTCGGGTAGGCGCTGGAGCGGCCATGGCTCAGATGGTTTTTCGCTGTGATTACGGCAAGAAGAGGCGAGGAAGAAAACGAGGGATGGGGGAGAGAGAGCGCGAGAGCAGCGCCAGCCCTCTCCCCCGGCCTATATATAGGCCCCGGCGACGAAGGCGAGGGGGCGGGCGTGGGCTTAACCACCACACGTCCCGCACGCCCCCTGATTTTCTCGCGCCTAATCCGCGCGCATTTAATGCGCATGGGAGGGTAATCGATTACCTCTGCCACTTTGGATCCGCACGGGGTCCAAGGCCCTTAGTGGCGGGCCCCGGCCCACTGTTATGTCATGTCACGCGCGTGGGCTGGCAGGCCGACACAACACGGCGGTGACGCGTGGGCGCTGCCAACGATCCGCGGGTCCGTTCGGCTGCCCGCTGACCAGGCGGCGCCTTCTCGCCGAAGATTCCAAGATGGCGATATGGCTGCCAGAGGCCAGCTCCTGCAGCGCAGAGCCGGCTGGCGGCAGACGGATTCTTCAAGCAGACAAGAGACAGACGATAAGCAAGCCTGAGGGGAGAAGCTGCTGGAACCCCTCAACATCTCTAGTGTCTGCATCGGAGTTCCACTAGCTTCGGGGACTACTGTCGGAGATATTGACCATGGGTACCCTCAACGCCTACCCTTGGCATTTTAAGACAAATAACAACCGCTTGGTCCACCACGGCCGCCTGCTCCTCGAGCCGCCTCCTAGGGTGGCCTGCCCTAGGAGCCGGCTGCCAGCAGGCGGCAGGGACCCAACATGCGGCAACACCAAGCAACACCAGCCAGCAGGCGGCCCCGCACTCCACCCTCAGGGAATGTACTGAGGTGAGTCCCTGCGTGGCAGAGGCATGGCTACAAGAGAACATGTCCTTAGAAGATCTATAAGGACGTGGCTACAGTGGCCATGTACTTTAGGAATATCTCCTAAACGGCGGAACACTGTAGCCACGAGGCTTATGACCAAGCAGCGGTCAAAGGAAGCCACGATCCCACTACCCACAGACGGCGGGGCCAGCAGGCGGCTGGCCCCACCGGGCAGCGAGCACGCTCAAGAACAAACCGCCTCTGGCAGGCGGCAGGAGGAGACGGCCGTCTGGTAGCAGACGGCACACCTCGCCCTAGAAGTCCGAGCCTCATCAAGATGACAGGACGGGACGAGGCGGCAGCGTACGGTGAGGGACGGCGGCATTGTAGCCATCTCCTCCCCGACGAGGCTGTCGTCAGCAAAGGCATCCCCACAGTGAAAGGCAATCATGAGGGGCCCACAGGTGGCGGGTCCCAGCAGACAGGCGGTGAGGCCGGCACGAGAAGACACTGACGGTTGGGGCCGCGCCGTCGAGGTTACCATTGTACCCCTGGGGGGTAGGCCTATATAAACCCCCCAGGGTCCTCCATGTAGAGGGCTGGATAGTTGATAGTTAGAAGATTACAAGACAAAACCCTAGATAGAGGGGAGAAGTGAGCTAGCCTTGTTCATCTCCTTCCTCCAGACTTCACAGCTCAAGGAGCAACCTTGTAGCTACTCTGGTGCCATTAGTCATGATGCGGAGCCCCCGTAGAGCAGGACTGGGGGTGTTATCTCCTCGGAGAGCCCCAAACCTGGGTAAGATCCGTAGGCGTCCTAAGTACCGCCTTATCCCGCTTCCCGAGCCCGGCCACGTTCTATTGACCCCATGCATGATAAGCCATCCTTTGGCATATGTCGTCCCTAAACCCCGACAGAACCCCTATTCCAAACCAAGGATATCATCAGATAGGTTCTGGAGCCATCAGCAGCGCAGTTATTATTCACGAGTACTGTATGATCAAGGGCGCATTTTTCCTCATATGTGTCTTGATACTGAAGCCATTACTGGACTGCCCTGTCTTGAGGAAGCTCTTGATTGCTTCTGTGATGCTGGCCTTCTGAATTTTGTGACTGACAAAGAGCACTAGAATGAAGAGCTGCTTCTGCAATTCTATGCAACCCTCCACATTCGAGGTTACAGCAGGGATCCGAAGACATGGGTCCTTGAGTGGATGACAGGCAATGTCCATCATGAAGCTAAAGCCTTTGATCTCATTGAGCTTACTGGCCTGCCCACTCCAGGAGAACTGTATGAACCTGGCTGTCAACTACACAACAAAGCTTTGGAGAGTATCTTTCAGAAGCCCAAGCCCAACATGAGCCAGATGCTGAGCATGATGAAGCCTTTGTCAATCAATGTTGAATATCCAAAGGAGTTCTTTGTTGAAGACCTAGAGTATCTGCCACGCACCATCTATCATATTATCAGGCGAACTCTATGGCCTGTCAAAGGACACTCTTCATCAGCCAAGCTTGAAGGCACAATGAAGACATTGGTCTTCTATATCTTCAATGGCATCAGCTTCAATGCTCAAGATTTCTTTATCAGGCAGTTGGCTGTGTCAGGCTCTGATCTATTTGGTCTCAAGTTCTACGCTCCATGGATTATGCGCCTCATCAAGCTTCATTCTGCCATCAACTATCAGCCTTCTGCTCGCAATCATCATATATTCTTGCGAGAGGTTGATATGTCAGCTGAATCCATATACCAAGAGCCTGCCAAAGAGCCTATCCGTCTTCACAACGCTGATCACCAGAGCTTCACTCAGCCAATTGAAGGAGTTCCAGCAGTGTCTCGCGTTTATCCTCTGGCTGGCCGTACTCGCCTACCTCGTCATGCAGAGACTGAAGCTACTGAGAGCACCATTGCCCAAAGGACTCGGAAGCGTTCTCGTGTTCTCAATGACCGAGAGCTTCTCGTTGCCTTACATCAGAAATAGGATAAGCATCACTACTGGATGAAGCGTCAGATGTAAAGCCTCTTGGTGGATGTCAATCGCATTCGCAACCTTGCCACCAAGAATGCCTTTGTTGCTCATGAAACCTGTCGGAGGTCATGGAAGAGTTTGACTTTGCTGAGTGCTGAAGCAGATCTTCAAGACGATGGCTTCACTGAAAGATTCAAGTTTGACCACACTCCTCCAAGGAATGTTGTTCTGCGTCGAACTCCGTCTCTTGAAGACTCTGACTACTCCTCCTCCGCTGCAATGGTTGACGCCATGGTGATAGATGATCAAGATGATGCTTCCTCACCACCTCCTCCCTCAGCGCGTGTCGACACTGCACCAACTACTTCTGCGCCGCCAAACACCAACGCTGACCCTGCATCCTCTCCTGCTCCAACTGGGAACGAGTAGAGGCTCTATGTCTTCAAACCTTTTTTGTCCTTACTGACAAAAGGGGGAGAAGCATACGAGTTGATAGTCTTCAAGCGGGTCCATATGGGCGGGTGCTTTATATTTTGCTTAGTGTTTACAACTCTCGTTTTTGCTACATTTGGTTCTTTGAGTTGTAACACTTAAACTTGATGGTCGTCTGCTACGTTTTCTGGTACTCTATAATGCGATGATAAATTCCGCATGTGCTACAATATATTCCGCACTTAGTCATTTTGCAGACGTCCATTTCTCATTATGCATATCATTATATTCGACATATCAATTATGCATGATGAATTGTCTTCATAAGTTGAAGAGGATCTCCACAAGTACAACCTACCATGTGCATTTGCATTCAAAAGCAAATCAACTATATGCACACCTTCAGGGGGAGCCTTTTGCTACTTATGACGACAATACCTTATCCCTTACAATTTCACATACTTTTATCCCCGTTGAAAACTTCAACCAGTTTGTCATCAATCACCAAAAAGGGGGAGATTGTAAGTGCACCTAGTGCCACCCCTAGTTGGTTTTGGAGTATTGACAACAAACCTGGTTGAGGGACTAATGTGTTTGTGAGAATTGCAGGATAACACAAGTAGTAGTCCCTCATTGATTCGGTTTACATACCGGAGATGACCCCTAAAAATGTATGAAGACATTGACGACAATGGTGGTATATGAAGATAATCATATTGAAGACTATGACAAGAGAAGACATTGTGTGAAGACTATGGAGCACAAAGACTTAGATGTTTCGTTGTTTCCCTTTTCTTCTTTGTTGAGTCATAGGAACCACCGTACTGTTAAGTGGGGTCCAAGTGAACTAAGTCAGAGTGACTGAAGTGATGCTCAACCAAATTCTATGTCTTCGAGCGAAGACGATGAGAGCAAATCTTATCCAGAGCTGGATGAGTCAGCTTTACTTGTAGCCCAAGTAAAGTTGCCGTGTGTGTTTGAAATCTGACCGTTGGAACACGTGTCAGTTCCTTAGTGACCCAGGGTCACTTCGGACAAATCAGGTCGGGTTGCCCAGTGGAGATAAATAGCCCACCCCCTACACCATAAATTGGTGGCTTCTCAGAGTTATTATACGGCTTTTGTCGTTTGAGAGCAACCAACCTCTGAAGCATTTGAGAGAGAGATCCTTGCGAGGACAAAGCCCAAACACCCAAAGCCAAAGAGTGTTAGGCATCACTGAAGTCTTTCTGTCTGTGTGACCTGAAGACTTGTTACACTTGAGGACTGTGTTTCCTCCAGCCGGTTAGGCGTCGCGTTCTGAGCATCCAAGAGTCATTGTGGATCGCCGGTGAACGAAGTCTGTGAAGGTTTGGAAGTCTACCTTGAAGACTTACCAGAGTGATTGGGCGAGGACTAGGTGTCCTTAGCTCAAGGGGAACAAGGTGAAGACGCGGTCTTCTGAGTTAAATCTCAGCCTCCCTAACCAGACGTACAGTTGTCACAGCAACTGGAACTGGTCTAACAAATCACTGTCTTCCCGAGCTACTGGTTCTATCCTTTTCTTCTCTTTACTTACTGTCTTTCATTGTGAAGTCTTTGCTTGCTTGCCTTATCTGATTGACTTCACTGTGTGACTACTTGTTCGGATGGATTCATGCAATCTTCCATCCTGATCCATACTGCCTAGCTGCTATTAGTCTTCATGCTTTCACTTCATTGAATACTTGACTATGGCTTGTCTAGTGTAGTCTACCTTCCGCTGCATATAAATAGGATCGGTTCTATTGTTTGTTTTCGAAACTTCCATGTTTTGAATCATTCCACAAAAATCACCTATTCACCCCCCCTCTAGTCGATATACTGCACTTTCAAGGTAAATGATAAAAATAGAATTTTTGATGTTGAATGCTAACCAACATAATTTTCAATGTAATTCTCTTTACTGTGGCATGAATGTTCAGATCCGAAAGATTCAAGACAAAAGTTTATATTGACATAAGAAATAATAATACTTTAAGCATACTAACAAAGCAATCATGTCTTCTCAAAATAACATGGCTAAAGAAAGTTATCGCTACAAAATCATATAGTCTGTCTATGCTCCCTCTTCATCACACAAAATACTCATATCATGCACAACCTCGGTGGGTGTGCATCCAACTTGCTTGCTCATGAAGACCTAGGGCATTTGAGGAAGCCCATCTTTGGAATATACAAGCCAAGTTCTATAATAAAAATTCCCACTAGTATATGAAAGTGACTGAACATGAGACTCTCTATCATGGAGAACATGGTGCTACTTTGAAGCACAAGTGTGAAAAAAGATAGTAGCATTGTCCCTTCTCTCTTTTCTCTCATTTATTTTGGAGGGGCTTTCTCTTTTTTTAGCCCCTCTCCATATTATTTTTGGGCCATCTTTTCTTTTATTTGGCATTTCCTCATATGGGACAACTCTCTAATAATGATGCTCATAACACTTTTATTGATTTACAACTCGATATTACAACTCGATACTAGAACAAAGTATGACTCTGTATGAATGCCTCCGGCGGTGTGCCAAGATGTGCAATGAATCCAGAGTGACATGTATGAAAAATTATGCATGGTGGCTTTGCCACAAATACGATGTCAACTACATGATCATGCATGGCAATATGACAATATGAAGCATGCCATATGAACGGAACGGTGGAAATTTGCATGGCAATATATCTCGGAATGGCTATTGAAATTCCATGATAGGTAGGTATGGTGGCTGTTTTGAGGAAGATATATGGTGGGTGTATGGTACCGGCGAAAGTTGGGCTGCACAAGAGAGGCTAGCTATGGTGGAAGGGTGAGAGTGCGTATAATCCATGGTCTCAACATTAGTCATAAAGAACTCATATACTTATTGCAAAAAATTACGAGTCATCAAAACAAAGCAATCAATGCATGCTCCTAGGGGGGAGGTTGGTAGGAGTTAACCATCATGCGCCCCTGACCTCCACACAGAGGATGACACTCTACAAATACATCATGCTCTAACTTCGTCACATAGCGGTTCACCATACGTGCATGCTACGGGAATCACAAACTTTAACACAAGTATTTCTCAATTTCATAATAACTCCACTAGCATGACTCTAATATCACTATCCTCATATCTCAAAACAATCATCAAGTATCAAACTTCTCATCATATTCAATGCACTTTCTATGAAAGCTTTTACTACATTTATCTTGGATGCCTATCATATTAGGACTAGTTTTATAACCAAAGCACATTACCATGCTGTTCTAATAGACTCTCAAAAGGATATAAGTGAAGCATGAGAGATCAACAATTTCTACAAAATAAAATCACCACCGTGCTCTAAAAGATATAAGTGAAGCACTAGAGCAAAACTATTTAGCTCAAAAGATATAAGTGAAGCACATAGAGTGTTATAACAAATTCTAGGACATATTTATCTCTCTCAAAAAGGTGTGTCCAGCAAGGATGATTGTGGCAAACTAACAAGCAAAAACTCAAATCATACATGACGCTCCAAGTAAAACACATATCATGTAGTGAATAAAAATATAGTCCAGAGTATAGTTACTGATAGATGAAGACGAAAGAGGGGATGCCTTCCCGGGGCATCCCCAAGCTTAGGCTTTTGGTTGTCCTTGAATTTTACCTTGGGGTGCCTTGGTCATCCCCAAGCTTAGGATCTTGCCACTCTTTGTTCCATAGTCCATCAAAGCAATACTCAAAACTTGAAAACTTCACAACACAAAACTTAGGCAAAGATCTCGTGAGCTCCGTTAGTATAAGAAAACAAACCACCACTCAAAGGTACTGTAATGAATTCATTCTTTGTTTATATTGGTGTTAAACCTACTGTATTCCAACTTCTGTATGATTCATATCCTCCAATAAAACTCATAGATTCATCAAAATAAGCAAACAACACACGAAAAACAGAATCTGTCAAAAACAGAACAGTCTGTAGTAATCTGTAACTTTCGCATACTTCTGTAACTCCAAAAAAAATTGAAATAAATTGGTAAACGTGAGAAAATTGTCTATTAATCATCTGCAAAAAGAATAAACTAAATAGAACTCTCCAGTAAAATCTGGTGACTATTCTCGTGAGCGCTAACGTTTCTGTTTTTTTACAACAAGATCATATAAACTTCACACAAGTCTTCCCAAAGGTTCTACTTGCCACAAACACTAATTAAAACACAAAACCACATCTAAACAGAAGCTAGATGCAATATTTATTCCTAAACAGAAGCAAAAACAAAGAAAATAAAATTGGGTTGCCTCCCAACAAGCGCTATCGTTTAACGCCCCTAGCTAGGCACGATACAAGGATAGATCTAGGTATTGCCATCTTTGGAAGGCAATCCATAAATGGCTCTCATAATGGATTCATAAGGTAATTTTATTGTATTTCTAGGAAAGTGTTCCATGCCTTTCCTTAACGGAAATCGGAATATATTATTTCCTTCCTTCATATCAATAATTGCACCAATCGTTCTGAGGAAAGGTCTACCAAGAATAATAGGACATGAAGTATTGCAATCTATATCAAGAACAATGAAATCTACGGGCACATAATTCCTATTGGCAACAATAAGAACATCATTAATCCTTTCCATAGGTTTCTTAATAGTAGAATTCGCAAGATGCAAATTTAAAGAACAATCATCAAGCTCATGGAAACCTAACAAATCACACAAAGTTTTTAGGATAATGGAAACACTTGCACCCAAATCACACAAAGAAAAGCATTCATGATCTTTAATTTTAATTTTAATATTAGTTTCCCACTCATCATAAAGCTTTCTCGGGATAGAAACTTCTAATTCAAGTTTTTCTTCATAAGATAGCATCAAAGCATCAACTATGTGTTTGGTAAAAGCTTTATTTTAACTATAAGCATGCGGAGATTTTAGTACGGATTGCAACAAAGAAATACAATCAATCAAAGAGCAATTATCATAATTGAATCCCTTGAAATCCAAAGTAGTGGGTTCATCACTACGCAAAGTTTTAATCTCTTCGATCCCACTTTTAACAATTTTAGCATCAAGATCTAAAAACTTCGAATCATTGGATGCCTTTTAATTAAAGTAGACTCATCTTCAGTGCCCTCTTTATCAAGATTCATACTAGAAAACAAGGATCTAATAGGAGACACATCAATAACTTTCCGATCTTCATCTTTATTTTCATGATAACTAGAAGAACACGCTTTTATAAAGCTCTCTTTTTTAGCACGCATCCTAGCGGTTCTTTCTTTGCATTCATCAATGGAAATTCTCATGGCTTTGAGAGACTCATTGATATCATGCTTAGGTGGAATAGATCTAAGTTTCAAAGAATCAACATCAAGAGTAACTCTATCCACACTTCTAGCCAATTCATTAATCTTAAGCAATTTTTCTTCAAGCAAAGCAATGTAATTCTTTTGCGAATTCATAAACTCCTTAACACTAGTTTCAAATTCAGAAGGCATCTTTCCATAAGAGTTATTGTAGGAATTACCATAATTATTAGAGGAATTACTAGGAAAAGGCCTAGGATTAAAGTTTCCTCTATAAGCATTGTTACCAAAATTATTCCTACCAACAAAATTCACATCCAAAGATTCATTATTATTTGCAATCAACGTGAATAAATGCATATCATTAGGATCAGAAGAAGCAGTCTTTGCAGCAAATAATTTCATAAGTTCATCCATCTTTCCACTCAAAACACTAATCTCTTCAACAGCATGAACTTTTTTCCTAGTAGATCTTTCGGTGTGCCATTGAGAATAATTAAAAATAATATTACCTAGGAGTTTGGTAGCTTCTCCTAATGTAGTTTCCATGAAAGTGCCTCCTGCGGCCGAATCTAAAAGATTTCCAGAAGCAAAATTCAAGCCAGCATAAAAGTTTTGTATAATCATCCATAAGTTCAAACCATGTGTAGGGCAATTATGTATCATTAATTTTATTCTCTCCCCAGCTTGTGCAACATGCTCATGATCTAGTTGCTTAAAATTCATAATATCGTTTGTAAGAGAGATGATCTTAGCAAGAGGAAAATACTTAGAGATAAAAGCATCTTTCCACTTATTCCACGAATCAATACTATTTCTAGGCAAAGAGGAAAACCAAGGTTTAGCACGTTCTCTAAGCGAAAACGGAAATAACTTCAATTTAACAATATCGTTATCCGTATCCCTTTTCTTTTGCAAATCACACAAATCAACAAAGTTGTTTAGATGGGTAGCGGCATCTTCACTAGGAAGGCCGGAAAATTGATCTTTCATGACAAGATTCAACAGAGCAGCATTGATCTCACAAGATTCAGCATCGGTAATAGGAGCAATCGGAGTGCTAATAAAATCATTATTGTTGGTATTCGAGAAGTCACAAAATTTGGTATTGTTCTGAGCCATAGTGACAAGAAAGCAATCCAACACACAAGCAAACAAGAAGCAAGCGAACGGTAAACACATGGCAAAAAGAAAGGCAAATAAAATGGCAAGGGTGAAGTAGGGGAGAGGAAAACGAGAGGCAAATAAATGTAATGCGAAGGAAAAGGGTTTGTGATATGTACTTGGTATATGACTTTCGCGTAAGCCTCCCCGGCAACGGCGCTAGAAATTCTTCTTGCTACTTCTCGAGCTTGCGTTGTATTCCCTCGAAGAGGAAAGGGTGATGCAGCACAATAGCGTAAGTATTTCCCTCGGTTCTTGGGGACCAAGGTATCAATCTAGTAGGAGACCACGCACGAGTCTCTCGCACCTGCACAAACAAATAAGAACTTCGCAGCCAACGCGATAAGGGGTTGTCAATCCCTTTACGGTCACTTACGAAAGTGAGATCTGATAGATATGATAGTTTGATATTTTTGGTATTTTTGGATATAAGAACAGAAAGTAAAAATAGTAAAGTAAAGTAGATTGTAGATTGATATGTTGAGAATAGACCCGGGGGGCATAGGTTTCACTAGTGGCTTCTCTCATGATAGCAGATTTCTACGGTGGGTGAACGAATTATTGTCGAGCAATTGATAGAAAAGCGAATAATTATGAGAATATCTAGGCATGATCATTATATATAGGCATCACGCCCGTGACAAGTAGACCGAAACGATTCTGCATCTACTACTATTACTCCAAACATCGACCGCTATCCAGCATGCATGTAGAGTATTAAGTTCATAAGAACAGAGTAATGCTTTAAGCAAGATGACATGATGTAGAGGGAAAAACTCAAGCAATATGATATAAACCCCATCTTTTTATCCTCGATGGCAACAATACTATACGTGCCTTGCTGCCCCTGCTGTCACTGGGAAAGGACACCGCAAGATTGAACCGAAAGCCAAGCACTTCTCCCATTGCAAGAACTATCGATCTCGTAGGCAAAACCAAACCGATAATTCGAAGAGACTTGCATGGATATTATAATCATACATAAAAGAATTCAGAAAAGAACCAAATATTACTCAAAGATAATCTTGATCATAAATCCACAATTCATCGGATCTCGACAAACACACCGCAAAAAGATTACATCAAATAGATCTCCTCGAAGACTGAGGAGAACTTGGTATTGAGATCCAAAAAGAGAGAAGATGCCATCTAGGTACTAACTATGGACCCGAAGGTCTGTAGTAAACTACTCACAACTCATGGTGAGGCGATGGTGTTGATGCAGAAGCACTCTGTGGAAGATCCCCCCTCCGGCTGAGCTCCGGAACAGGCCCCAAGATGGGATCTCACGGGAACAGAAGGTTGCGGTGGTGGAATTAGAGTTTTCTCTGTTGCTTCGATGTTTTTAGGGTACATGGGTATATATAGGAGGAAGGAGGGCACCAAGGGAGCAACATGGGGCCCACGAGGCAAGGGGCGCGCCCAGGGGGAGGGGGCGCCCCCCCCCCCCACCCTCGTGGACGCCACGTGTGCCCTATTCCATGGTTCTGAAGTCTCCCGTGAAGATATCGCTCCAAAAATGTCTCTCCCGAAGGTTTCATTCCATTTGGACTCCGTTTGATATTCCTTTTCTGTAAAACCCTGAAATAGGCCAAAAAAACAGCAATCTAGACTAGGCCTTTGGGTTAATAGGTTAGTCCCAAAAATAATATAAAAGTGTACAATAAAGCCCATTAAACATCCAAAACATCATAAATAATAGCATGGAACAATCAAAAATTATAGATATGTTGGAGACGTATCAGACGCTCAGTTGGATCAAGAGCTCGTGGGACGTCATCGAGCTGAACGTGTGCTGAACGCGGAGGTGCCGTACGTTCGGTGCTTGGATCGGTTGGATCGCGAAGACGTTCGACTACATCAGCCGCGTCACTAGATGCTTCCGCTTTCGGTCTACGAGGGTACGTAGACATACTCTCCCCACTCGTTGCTATGCTTCTCCTAGATAGATCTTGCGTGATCGTAGGAAAATTATGAAATACTGCGTACCCAACACGATGCTCCATGCTAGCAGGATGAGCTCACAACCTGGTATAGAGTGTTGCCCACAGCTTGCGATGCACATGATCCAGTGATTCCAGGTATGCTCAGGTTCGTTGATCTTCAATTTGATTGCTTGATTGCGTCGCAACGATGATAAACTTCTTGCGATGGCATACAGGCCTGCCTGGATGTAGAAACCAAACAGTGGGAGGAAGAGGCCAAACTGCAAGAGGAAGAGACCAGTCATTGGCATGCAACCGAGGAAGAAGTGAAAGGATTAGAGTAACACTTGTTTCAACAACATGAGTGTCGGGGGAAACTGTCCTCCCACGAGCACCTATGGGACCGGAGCCCCTTCTACGTTGCGGTAAGGGAGCGGAGGGAGCACGAAGAGCAGATCGAGGGGCACACGTGGGCAGTTTTACCCAGGTTCGGGCCGCGCGGACGCGTAAAACCCTACTCCTGCTTAGGTTGTATTGAGTTCTTGAGCTCAGGAGCTTGAAGATCTACAGTACTAGCTACACCGAGCGAGAGAGTTGTCTAGGTTTCGAACCCCCTCTACGTTGTGCATGGGCCTCCTTTTATAGCTCAAAGGGGTCACCGACAGGTGTCAACATAGAGGAGGGTAAAAGTGTAAATTTGGTGGTAGTTGCAACAGTGCATGAACAGTATATGAACATTGGTCTTCACCTAACTTTGACAGTGGGGGACAAGGGCATTAAATGCCCGTCGCCGTCGCCCCCAAAAGCGTCCGTCCATGCTTCTCCGTTCGCCACGGCGGTAGCCTCGTCACCGTGGCTTGCCACCGTGTGCCCCAGGCTGCACAGCCGTCTGCCACGTGCCCCTGGAAGGGCCCCAGGGCGACGCGTGGGCAGATGAGCTGGAGCGCGGGCACACAGCGTAGGTTTCCCCGGCAAGCACCTTGCCGGGGTCGTGATCTTGCCGGGCCCAGAAGCTTGTCGCTCTCCGGGTCCTGCCGGGGCGCATGATGCGCCGAGGCATCTCTTGAGATATGTATTCCTTGGCCTTCCTGGCAAGCTCCTCTTGCCAGGGTCTTGTGCTAAAGTGATAACCTTGAGCCTGGTGTGGCCTTCCCGGCAATCTCCTCTTGCCGGGGCCCTGATCTTCTGACTTGTATACTTTGTTCTTGAATGGCTTCATAGGGACCAGAACGGTTCTTGGCGAGCGCGTGGTAAGCCCTGCCACGAGAAGCTGCTACTGCCCGTGCACAAGTTGGGGTACTAAGGTACCCCTATCTTAGTACACCGACAGGAGCCCCCGGGCCTGGGCCACACACGGTGCCGAGCGCTGTTGGGCCAGGCCCAAAACAGTGCACGGGCACACGCGGCCCACGTCAAGCCGCATCCCCTTCCGCATCCGCCGCATCCCTCCCTAACGGCACATGTTGATTGCGGCGTCGTGGGAAAGATCGTGGCCTGTTCTTTAATGGGAAATGCGGAACGTCCCCCACTTCCCCCTTAAAAGCAGAGGAAGCAGGGGCAGTTCCCTCCATCGTTTTCATTACGCCTTGATTCTCCAGAAACTCCCGTCGCTCTCTGCCTCCCCTCAGTTCGACAGAGAGCCAAGCCCCTTCCTTCCTCCGCCATCTCCCGCATCCGCGGCACCGTCGACCTCCTCGCCTCCTTCCTCGCCGCCCCCGCCATGGCTCCGAAGAGCGACAAGGCGAAGAGTGACAAGGCCAAGAAGGAGAAGTTCGAGCAGGCGGCGAAGCTGGCAGCCCTGCGGAAGAAGTGCATGGTCTTCGCGCCGAGGCTTGGCGCGAGGGAGCTGCGGGACAAATACTATTTGTTCTGGGCGAGGGAGACCAAAGCTCATCCCCGCACCAGAGTCCTCCCCGCCGTCGCCGCCGACATGTTCCCCGGCGGGTACTTTTACTTTGCCGCATTCTTCCAATGTGGTCTGTGCCCTCCGTACTCGGAGTTCTTTTGTGATGTAATGAATACGTATGGCCTCCAGCTCCTAGATTTCACCCCCAACGCCATCCTTACGATGGCCGTTTTCGCACATCTGTGCGAAAACTATGTTGGGGTTCATCCAAATGTAGCTCTTTTCCGCCACTTCTTCATGCCTAGAGTAGAGTCCGGTGCTCCCCTCTCCGGCGGCATCTCCTGGATCTTCAGGCTGAACAAGAAGGATGCGTACTTGAAGGGAGAGCTCCGCGGCATGTGGGAGGAGTGGAGAGCCGATTGGTGCTGGGTGCTGGAAGCTAATCCTGAGCCCTTTACCTCGCCACGCAAGACTGCCATAGTGCGCGGCAGGGATTGGAGTGAATTGGCCCCGGAGGACAGCAAGCTTCAGATCGCCCTCATTAGGATCATTCGTCTTCGGGTCGCCAATCTGACTGTTGGAGAAGTTGGAGCAGATTTCCTCCGCCGCCGCATCGCCCCTTTACAAGAAAGGAAGAGGCCCGCCTGGGAATTCGGCAATGCGGCAGACATCATGAGGCTGCGCCCTGGATTGAACTACAACTGCACCATCTTGGAGTTGAAGGGGATGGTTCGGGAGCTCTTCAAGCATGACCCCGCCCACCCGGAGTGGTTCAAACCTTCCCGGGGAGTGGTGCCGCTGTGCAACAGCACTGCCCGCGATTCCATACGCGCGATGATGCCCGAGTGCGACTCCCATGGCGTCGTCCCCACTTGGCTGGAGCCTCCACCGGAGACCGTGCTGACCTTCTTCGACAACTTGGTCGAGAAGCCCCGCAACGCCGAGGAGAAGAAGGGCCTCATCCGGGATACTACTGACCGGGATGTAGCTTACATCGCCTCCAGGATGGAGGAGGCCGCCGCAGCTGCGGCTGCGGGCGAATTTGGATACACTGTGGACGAGGCAGAGGCCGCGGACGCAGTGAGTCAAGCAGAGGAGGCGGAAATCCTCAAGCTACTGAAGATTGCGCCCGAGGAGTTTGCCGGGGAGCCTTCCGTGAAGCTTGCCGGGACGAGCGAAGTTGCCGGGGGGAGCGAGGCTGCCGGGCATGGCACTGAGTCCAGCGGGCCTGCCGAGGAGGAGGAGGACGCCGAGGCTGGAGATTCCGATGAAGACTCCGGTGGATCTCTGAATCTTGACGACGATGCCTCCTCATCCTCGGAGAACTCTCCGCCTCCGCCAAGCCCTCCGCAGCAACCGAAGAAGCGCCTCCGCAAGGCAACTGAGACGGCGAGGCCGCAGGCGCCTCGACAGCAGCCGGCGCGCCGTGCGACGCGCGCCACCAAGACGAGCGAAGTCGTCAAGGAGGCGCCCCGTGCTCGAGCGCCAAGCGGAGGGGGATCTTCCTTGAGCGGAACGGGTGCTCCTTCTGCCCCTCGGTCCTCGGCGACGACGGGGGCCGGGTCTTCACAGCCCACAGCCCCGGAGCCCGCCAAGCACCCGAGGGAGCCTTCTCCTCCAGCTCCTCGCGCGGGAGCACACCAGGCGGAGTTTGACTTCTCCGCCCTCAGCTCCGACGAAGAGGAAGAGGAGTAAGTACTTGCAATTCTTCTTGTTTCTTTGATTTTGTCTTGATTTTCCTTGCTTGGTTCTGATCTTGCTTTTGTTTTGCTTCGCAGGACCTTGACCCAGCGGATGGCGAAGAGGGCCAAGATCCCTGTGGTCAATATCGAGGACGACGAGCCCGTCGCGGTGACAAGCGACGCGCCGGCGACGAGCTTGCCGAATCAGCCTGCTGCTCCGAGGAGCAGCCCCCAGCGCAGCCCCCAGCGTAAGTCTGGTATTTATCTTTCTGCTTGATGGGCGCGCTTGAGGTTATCATCCTTATTTGATGTCTTGTTGTCTTGTGCAGAAGTGGTGCCGCAGCCGCAGGAGCACCAGGAGGTCGCCCCCGACGAGCCACTCGCTCCAC